>CM041631.1:13725686-13771141 GCA_023333625.1 Bothriochloa decipiens | reverse complement strand
TCCTCTATCTATGGCCCAGCATGAATTAATGATTGAGATCGTGGACCATGTGGCAACTGCCTACCAACTACCAAATAACGCGCCAAAAGAAGTTACAGATGTGTGGGTACATCAGCCCATCTGTAAACCCTTAGCTACTCTTCCATTACATGAACCGGTAGACATTTAGGTCAACATAGAAAGGCATGTTAATCAGAGTTCAGGTTAGGCTGTTTCCCCCAAGTGCATGCTGGGCTTGTAGTCATTGATATATAGCAGATTTCCCAAACAAATGTCTGTCAGGATTTTTGTTAGTGTACTATCACAGTTTCAGATGATTTTCAAATAAAAAGAAGTTCTGATGATTTTGATCTGAATGGTATTTGGGTGGGCCAGGGGTTGTTCCCCAAAAGTTTTTTGGTTCTTCAATTCAAGTAGACTATTTAACCAATTGGATTTTTCATTAAATATTTAGTTTTGTCACTATGAACTACAATCCTATTTGTTTGCAAAGTTCTTTGGTCAAAACTGTTATAAACACTTAAGCTGCTTAATCATTTGCAGACGAGGATGACGAGGATGCTTCATCCCAGATCCCCTTGGATGATGCTTCACCCCCAGACTACAACTCCATTGAGGTCATCCAGTGTCTCATCGAGCATCACAATGCCATCTTTACTGACGCAAATGAAACCGTGTGGAGATGATCAGCATCTCTAGGTCTCTTCTGGTGTTAGCTCGTGCTATGTACAAGTTCCAGGTAGGAAGGTGGATAGCTCACTATTGTTAGGGATAAGCATTTTGGCCGGAACGTTTTTGGACTAGGTTTGTATATACGCTAATTCTCCACGGAATTAGAGTCTGGTCATGTCATATCAATAAAAGTATACTTGGATGGATGTAAGCCAGATGTGCCGTTTTGATCATTTGCTGAATTAGCTTATATGCTACTGTTTATCTAGGGGATTATTTTCCTGTCAATTTACGGTTAGCTGGTGTAACATAATAATAGCGTTTGTCTTCAAAAGAAATCATTGTAGATACTGAGTTACAAGATTTCAAATTTTTTTTCTTGACGGGTTTACATAGGTCATTGAATTTGGAAGCGAATTTACTTTTGTTGTTGAAGTTGAGCAAATGGCTCTATTACTTGAGTGCTTGTGGTTACATGCGTTTTAATGTTCATTGTCCAGGTTTATCAAAGTTTGCTTGCTTCTTATCTGTCGGACTAGACTAGTATCACATCTGTAGACGAAGGCCTTATTCTAATTTGGCAATTTGAAACATTGTTATCGTGTAGCGGGTATAGAAACGCCATAACCTCTCTCTTCATAAGCGTAGCCTAAAACCTATCGCTTAGCTCAATCTCTAGTGTGGTACGCCTAATTTACGGCATTATATGGTACCTTTGGTTAGTTTTAGTTATCATTTAAGACATGGGCTTTGACTTTCATGTAACTTTTTTTTATCACAAAACATCAACTAACACCGACTGGGTAGTATAATCCTAGTAAAAAATATCAACCGGAGTTAGTATAATCATACTCAATTATAAGAAATGTCATCCCAAATTAATATGGAAATGTTATTCTTGCATCCAGAACATATGTTCATCTAATATCAAAAGTGCGTTTGGTTTGTGCCAAGGTGTGCCCAAGCCAAGCCAAAATTTGGCTGCTTTATAACATTGGGCATCATTTTATCTTCAAATTTTGGTTTGTAAGTTGTAGTTTTTTCTTTCGGCCAGTTGTAATTGTAGCTCCAGGGGCCCAGGCCGCAGCGAGCGCCCAGCAGCTGACAGAAAAACCCTAACCCCCAAACCCCCTTTTCCCATTCACCCCTTTTCCCCCTTTGCTGAAGCCGAGCAATGCCGTAGAGCTGAGCTGAGCAGCGCAGCCCCGCCATGCCGCTACGCCTACGCGCCGCGCTCCAGCTCCGCCGCTTCTTCTCCACCGACGCCGCCCTCGCGCCCCCGAAGCTGCGGAACCTGCCCTACCGCCTCCGCCACGTCGCCGTCCCCGCCGCGCGCGCCGTCATCTCCGAGTACCTCCACTCGACGCGCTGCCTCGCGTCCTCCCACGCCGACTCCATCGCCGCGCACTCCCCGCGCTCCCTCCTCTCCTTCCTCGCCGCGCTCCCGGCCGTGCCGCGCGCCCTCCCCACCGCGGAGCTCCCCGCCCTCCTCCGCCGCCACCTCAACTTCCACCCGCTCAATGAGCTCCCCTTCTTCCTCGAATCGATCGGCGGGCCCACCGCGGCGCCCCCCTCCTGCTTCGACTCCATGTTCCTCTCCGACCACCCCTCCCTGCTCGGCGCCGTCGCCGCGCTCGCGCACTTCGGGTTCCCGTGGGCACGCCTCGGGCTCCTCTTCCCTAGCGTCCTCCTCGACGTGCCCCCGGACATCATCTCCGCGCGCCTCTCCGCTCTCGAGGCCCGCCTCCACCGGCTCCCTCGCGCCGCCATCATCGCCGCCTGCCTCACCTTCCCATCGCTTCTCGAGGGGGATCTATCCGACCATGACATACTCGTTAAGGATATTGCCACCACGTTCAAAGGATTGGGGCCGGATTTGAGTTCCAGCAATGACATTGACGCGTTCTCGGGGGTGTGCCGGAGGATGCGGATGTTTTATGATGCCGGGGCAGAGATTGGTGGCATTGGGGGACTTATCGGAGGCTGCCAGAGGGTGTTTCTTGAGCTTGGGGAGAAGAACATTGCTGAGAGGTTGTGGTTCTTCAAGGAGCTGGGGATGGAGGGGAAGGAGATGGGAAGGTTTTTGCTGAGCAATGCCAGGATTTTCGACCTTGATTTCTCAGATGTGGTGATCTCTGTGCCAAGGTATCTGCGGAGGGTTGGATTGGCAGAGGATGAGATCGATACTGCGTTGGAGAAGCACCCGTATGTTGTTGGGAAGAACCTACTGGAGAACCTTCCTAGGGTGCTGCGGGCAATGGAGCTGGAGCATCGGTTCCTGGAGAAGATATTGGACGGTGGGGAGAGCTTGCGCTATTTATCACCAGAATTTGTTTTGGAGGATGATAGCTATGATGCCGAGGTCGAAAGAGCTTTCTTGGATGGGATGGCTAAGGTCATGGTTGAAAAGAAAGCACAGTTTGTAGAAAAGAAACTGGAGTTCTTGAAAAGTGTTGGGTACGGTGAGAATGAGATGACCACCAAGATAATTCCTGCCCTTAACAGCACCAAGGATTTGCTGTTGGAGCGGTTTGACTACCTCCTGGAAAGAGGAGTGGAGTATAAGACACTGTGTCGGATCTTGCGCGTTTTTCCAAAGGTGCTGAACCAGAGTAAGGATATGCTCAATGAGAAGTTGAACTACCTCACAGAGGAGCTGGGCTACTCCTTGGAGTACCTGCACTGCTTCCCTGCATTTCTGTGCTTTGATTTGG
The DNA here is from genome assembly GCA_023333625.1 of Bothriochloa decipiens. NCBI lineage: Eukaryota > Viridiplantae > Streptophyta > Magnoliopsida > Poales > Poaceae > Bothriochloa > Bothriochloa decipiens. The sequence goes on along the minus strand of CM041631.1, from coordinate 13,767,755 downwards.
AGAACAGGGCCAAGCCTAGGTATATAATGCTTTGGTGGCTCCAAGAGCATGGCTTACTTAGAAAAAAATTAGCCCCTGCAACAGTGCTTGCTAACTCAGAGAAGAGGTTCATTAGTACCCTTTACCTTGTGCATCCTGCAGTTCCAAAGTTGTGGCTTGAGTGTTTTTCTTCAAGAATACATATGGAGTGTTATCTCAAGAACATCTATCAGTATCCAGACAACATATAATTAGATTAGATGTCTGGAATTTTATTGACATTGATTGTTAATGGTACAGAGTATTTGCCATGTGCATCCTTCTCTGTTGAGGTACTTGTTAGATGTAGCAGCTTTATATTTGGCAAAAAAAATTTGCTCCTGCATGCTTACCAGTAGGTCGCAGGATGTAGCATGAAAGGGATACAACAATCAGACAGCAAACCTTGTAACTTGATTGTGGTAAAGCTCTGCTGTAAATTCGAACTCTGTTCAGTCCAATTTCCGCATTCCTCCTGTGGCTATGCACTTACTGGAACAGCATGGTGTATTCATCATATTCTTGACAGCAGTTAAACTACCAGTTCATCTGGTAGCACCTTGTTGTACATTTGTCATATTCCCTTGATCCCTATCCCTATATTGAAAGCTATATATATAGGGAAAATGTGGGGTTGGCTGGTATAGTAATGAAATATGAGTATATGACCATGTCTTAACCCTCAGTCAAAAAAAAAATTAAACAATACTTTTCCTTTTTCTTCCAAGATAATATTTGATGATCCTTATGGAAGATGAAAAATGGGTTTACGACCCAGTCTTCTTTCCTATAGAGGCCCTGCCATTGTTCCATTTTTACTTTCCTTGCCATTGTTCCATTTTTTGGATGGTTTAGATGGATGCCCTCGTGGAGGCCAATGGATCCTAAACGGAGAAGAGTCAGTTCTCATCTCATGCCATAAGCAGGTAATCTTTCATGGACATTCCAACTCAGAATGATCAGCATCAGCAGTCCTTGCATGTTAAGTGGCAGTACAATAGCCTTATTTTGTGTCTGGTAGCAATTCTGTTCAGTACTTATATGACAACTCATTCTTTGTGTTTAGCGAGTAGACTATTCTCGGATGAAAGGAAAGTATCTGTGGCAGCTTTATACCCCTTCCTGGCCTCACTTTGGTTTCTCACGTTTTCAGGTTTCTTCCTACACTGATAAGTTTTGACTTGTCTCTTAAACTTTTAGTATGTATGTGTTCCTCTAAAATGAGACCTCCTGTAATTTTAAGTTGCTGCGATATTTAATGCACTCTATTTTGCAAACGTTAAACTGTAGTAATGATTATAGCAAATACGAAAATATTAAAAATAAGCATCAAATATGTATCCAATTGGTGTTCACAGAAATACTACCACTACTGATGTCTACTTTTTAAAACAGGAATCGGCACAAATATCACAACAAAAGATCCAGATAATAATCACTTTTTTGGGTGTGTGGTTTCTGCCTAAAGGACGAGAGAAGGGATAACTAATGGGCTACAAGATGACCCCAAAGTCGCCAGAGCCCAACCGCTGAAAACCAAAAAAAAGATTCGGCCTCGATTCATTCAGGCTACTTCCAACTTTGGGTCGGACTCGAAAGCTACAACAACTGGCCCATCCACCCGGGTGTCGAACTCGAAACCGCGTAGCTGGGCCAGATCTGGATCCAGTCCATCTGCTTAAATCCAACGCCCTCCCCTTCCCTTCTCCCGGCGCGTAATTCCTCTGCTCTGTGCTTCCTCGCCGTCGCCTTCCGCAATCCACCCAGCTTCTCTGCTCACCCGCCGTCGTCTTCCGCAATCCACCCAGCTTCTCTGCTTCTCTTCGATCCCATCGATCCTCATCTCGCCATGGTGATGTACCTCCCATCCTCTTCCGCCGGCATGCGGAGCGTCCGCCGCGAGCTCCAGCGCCGGAAGTCCAAGCCCTTGGCGCCCACGGGGTCGGTCGCCAAGAAGCCGTCCGCGTCACCGCCGCCGCGTCACGGCTCGCGCGACGCCGTCTGGGGTTCATGCCCTCGTCCACCGCTCCAGGAGGTACCATCGTCGATGAGCTCCCATTCCCGAGGCTCCACCGTCACCGACGCATCACCACAGCCCCGGCATCGCACTTCGTCGCCCTGCACCTCCGCCTCTCCGCCGCCGCCGTTCGCTCTTCGGTCCGACCCCTCCTCCGCCGGGTCTGCGTTGCGAGCTACTCCCCGCGTCCCCGCACAGCTGAAGCCTGGGACAGTGGTTCGTGTCCGCACCAGGACTGCGACGCTGAAGACGGGGAAGGTTCTCGTGCTCTGCCTCAAAGCTACGATCGTGTCGTCGTCCTCCAACGGATCCGGCTACGAGGTTGTCTACGACGCCAACTGGCCATGCGGCGACCCCAAGAGCACCGTCCACGTCGCGCCGCACCAGGTCAGGCTGATCGATCCGTCTCCGTTGCCGACGACACCACCGCCGTCCCTGCCTTCGCCCACCGCCACTGTCGCCGCGACTACGAAGAAGGAGATGCCGAGGCCAACCACGGCGGGGAAGAGCCTGCGCCTCATCCACAGCCTCTTTCCGGAGATGGAGCTTCCGGTCCGGGCTTGAGCTGTCATGAATCGGATACTAGCTGCTGCGTGATTCTGCGCTGGATTTGATAGTGAATTAGTGACGGATTGCTTGTTCGTTCATGAGTAGTCGCTATTTTTGTTGGATTAGTTCATGGATCGTGCAAGTCCCAACTGATAGTGTGTTGTTGCCAAGACCAGAGTTCTGGTGATTTATATGTAATATGCTTGTATGATTATATATTTGTAAAAGTACGTTCTTGAATCTTCATGACATCATTAACGCTTGGTTTTTTTATTGCTTCTATATGTTCTTCTTGCTTCCAGTTACATGTTTGAGATACTATTGATATGTTGTATATTTGCCAGGTGATGGTCACTGCTTTGTGCTGAGATAAATTGGTAGCATCTTCATCTTTGTTTTTTTTTTTTCTTTCCTGATGATGCCTGCTTGTGGTCAATCAAGTCAGTTCTCTCAAATCAAACTTTAGAGTAACATTTTGCTCATATTGCTGCTACCTGGTCTGATTCGACATTTCTTGTGCTTGTGTACAGTTTGCGATCATATTTGGTTTCTGCTCTTGTGAAAATTGACTCTGCTCCAGTGTTTGAAAAAGGTTCATTGCCTGGAACTCCTGTGTGTGACAGCTTGTTTATACAAACAAATGAATCATTGCTCAGCTGATGATCTTATTTGGTCTGATCTGAATTTTGCCCCAGCTGACTTTCCAAACAAATTATTTTTTAGGCAATTCCAAACAAATTGTTGATCATAATTTTGTAGATACCAAATTTTTTTCATGAAACTGTAAATTCCAACAGTAATTTATACTGACGAGTCGATGGAACTCCGTCACAGGTGATCCACCCTCGGCAATATCCCATCTCAGCTGCTCTGCAAAGAGCTTGCGCTGAACCCCCTCATCTCTCTGTGGACTGCGTCGCTGATATATTTGCCTTTGCTGATGCTTTCTTGTGAATTATGATCAATCGAATCGAATTGTGCTATTGCTGCAATAATAACTTAATCCTATCAACAATATTGCTGCATTTGTGGATTACAGTATTACTTTGCTGCAATTGGATTGATGCTTCTGTTTTAGTTCTAATCTTTTGTAGCAAAATTGGTGCAAAAATAATTTTAGACTAATCAGTTCTATAGCAAATGCTGAAATGCTAAAAACAAACAACAAAAGGTCTAGGATTGGAATTTGGAAGGAATGGTTCGCAACTGACAATTAATGGGCCACTACAAGATCTGGCAGATAGGAGGACCCCCATCGAGAAAGCCCAACGCCTGAGAGCGGGGGGAGGGAAATCTGGCCTTGATTTCGACTTGGCCCTCACGATAACTGCCCCATCCAGCCTACTTCGAGTCGGACTCGAAAGCGCGTGGTTGGGCCAGATCTGAGAACCAGCCCAGCTGCTTAAATCCCACGCTCTTCCCTTCCTTCTCCTGGCGCCCAATTCCCTCTGCTCCCTCCTCCCTCGACGTCTCCTTCCTTCCGCAATCCACCAGCTCTCTCTGCTCCTCGTCGATCCAATCCGTCCACACAGCTCTCCTCCGCCCGCCATGGTGATGCATAGACCCTCTTGCGCTGGGATGCGGAGCATCCGCCGTGAGCTCCAGCGCAGGAGGTCCAAGCCCTTGGCGCCCACGAGGTCGGTCGCCAAGAAGCCGTCCGCGTCGCCGCCGCCACCGCGTCAGGGTTCGAGCGACGCCGTCCGGGATCCACGCCATCGTCCGCAGCACCGGGAGATCCCTTCCTCCACCATATCCCATTCCCGAGGCTCCACCGTCACTGACGTGTCACCGCAGTCCCGGCCTCGCGCTTCCTCGCGCTGCATCGTCGCCTCTCCGCCACCGCCGCCGCCTCGTCGATCCGTCCCCTCTTCGGCCGGGTCCGCGAGCCGAGCAACTCCCTGCGTCGCCCCGCTTCTGAGGCCTGGTACGGTGGTCGGTGTCCGCACGAGGACCACGACGCTGAAGACGGGGCAGGTTCTCGTGCTCTGGCTCAAAGCCACGGTCGTGTCGTTCACCACCCACGGAGGCTACGACGTCGTGTACGACGACGGCAGCCGGCCATCCGGCGATCCCAAGGGCACCGTCCGCGTCGCGCAACACCACGTCAGGGTGATCAAGACCTCTCCGCCGCCGACGAATCCACCGCCGTCCCTGCCTCCGCCCACCGCCGCGCAGAAGAAGGAGACGCTGCCTCCGGCGAGGAAGAGCGTGCGCCTCATCCGCAGCCTCTTGCCGGAGATGGAGCGCCAGGTCCGGGCTCCCTTGTGAGGAATCGGATACTAGCTGCTACGTGATTAGTTCATTGCTTGTCCTTTCATGAGTAGTCTCTGTTTTTGTCTGATTAGTTCATGAATCGTGCAAGTCCCAAGTGACCGTGTGTTATCGGCAAAACTAAACTGTCAGCAAATGGTTGGTGTAAATCCTTCCCCTTTTGTCGGTGATTTATATGTATGGTTGTATACGACTATAATATTTGTAAACATATTTTCTTGAAGACATCATGAACTGCTTGATTTGTTTTAGCGCTTTCTTATGTTTTTGCTTCCCAATTGTCTCAAGATTTGTTTGAGATGGTTACTACTTGTGTGACGTTTTGCATTAATAAGAAGTTGATGGTGCTGATAGTGGAATTTTTGTATTTTGGTCCTTTTTAGAAACATTTTTACAAATAACCCTCTGGCGAAACGTTTTCTTAAAATGCACCGTTTCTCGGCGTATTAGGGCATGACGTCGAGGTATGAGGCTCGGCGTCAACTGATACAACGCCGAGGTCCTCGCCACATCACCAGCGACCGCGGTCGTCGGCCTCCGCTGGCCCACAGCTCGGCGTTGTTTCAGCCAACGCCGAGCCTCATACCTCGGAGCGCGGCCGTTGCACGCCTATCTCCTGGTCATCTGTATCGTGGCCCAGGCGGCCCAGGTGGCCCATCTTGGAGGCTTGGCCCATAATACCTCGGCGTAGTGTTATTTATCGCCGAGGTTCATACCTCGGCGTTGCTCGACTCGATGCCGAGGTCTGGGCTTAGAAGCCGCGCCAAGGCCCCCTTCTTCCTCCTCCCTCCATTCTGTTCTTGGTCGCCGGCCTCTTATTCTCTCTCCCTTCTGCTCCCCTCAAACCCTAACCCCTAAATGCTCCTCTAGGTGGCCAAAACTCGCTTCCCGATGGTTCCCCGAGGTAAAACTCCCTCCCCTCCTCCAATCTGTCCGTATGGATTTTGCTGCATTATCTCCAAATTTGTGGCACCGTGGGTATATGGTGGTGTGGTATATGTGTAATTTTTTTACGAAATGCTAGCATTAGTGTCATTGTTTGCTCTTGATGATGTACGTAGATGCAAATAGTGGCCATGGTGTACCTTAGATGTCCACATTTTTTTAGAATAATAAATTGTAATGACGGTTAGATTTTGGTTAAAGAATATTATTTATTATGTACTCGTGGTTGCCTAGTCATTATCAACTCTCAAGAAAGGTTGTCACAAACAATACAGTACAGTAGGAGAAAAAAGGTTGTCAACTCTAGGAGAAAGATGGTCTTTTTTGGATTGTTCTTATGGAGATGAATGCTACTTTATGTTGCTTGTCAAGATTAAACTTGAAAGGTGGCTGGCAAATTAGTTTCTAAGAAAATATCTAGGTTCACACTGCCCAAACATATATAACATTGTTACTTATTTGAAAAAATGTGATACTGCGGCTGATAGCACAAGCTTGCTAAATATCTCTTTTAGAAGAGTTTTCGTGCAAAATGAATTCTAACAATAGCATAATAATTTAGTTGAAGACATTGCAAATATTACCTTACACGTTGGTAGTGACACAATAATTTATGATCTGAATAAAAATGGCACCTTCATAATAAAGTCTTTGTATTTATGTCGTAGTCAGTAAATATATTATGGTCAGAGTTACCTTTAAAATTAAGGTTTATTGTGGTTTCTAAAGAAGAGGGCCATCCTTACTAAAGATTACATAGTTAGAAGTTACAGGAATGACAATAAAATATGCTTCTTATAAATTTTAAATCATTCATCATCTCTTCTTATAAGTGACAACTCCTATTGTGTGTTGGATATAGATGGACAGATTAGTGAGGTTGCATCATGGAGGTCGTGTTGTTAGGACAAGAGATGATAGTTTGAAATGGGTGGACATGTCCGAAGAGTTGTTTATTTTTTCTGGAACTCCCTCTTTAAACCAGACAGTGGACCGAGTGAATAAAAAGTTAGGTTGGAATGAAGTCAACGTGAATCTTAAGTCTGAAGGTGTGATAGATGTTGGGTCATCTAAAGGTCCACGGATAAAGAGGTTGTTTAAAATTTCTACCGAGTCTGATTGGATTGATTACAAGGCAGTTGTATTGGGCTCAGAAGTTCGTTCTTTGGATTTAGTGGTAACTAAGGAGTCTAGCTTAGGAAATGATAACATTCAAACATGGCCATGTTCCCCAGCTCATACTAGTGACGGTGCAATATTTGAACAAGAGGTTTATCTGACACAACCAAACTACGGTGAAGAGGATGCTTCGGACGATGATAGCGGAGATGATGTTATTGAGGATGACCTTAGCGACGAAGATGATCTTAGTGGTGAAGAAGACTTTGGTGATGCTAGGGCTACCAACCGGGTTGACAATGAAGTCGCTGGAGATGATGAAAATTTTAAACAGGACGTGGCTGAGGACTCTGATGACGATCGCCCTGCTCATCGTCTCAATGCTAGGTAAATAGAAATATTGTCTAGGGTCTTACCTTGGAGGGATCCAGAAGTTGGTGATTTCGAGGACCTTAGTCATGCTCATATGACAGTAGCTGATGGAGGGCCAAGTGATACAATAGTCCCTGATGTTAGTGGTTGCTTCATCATACGCAAGGGCCTATTGTTCGGTACCATGGATTAACTAAAATCATGGTTGCAAGAATACTCTATTCTCCACAACCGTTCCTTTAGGGTCGTCACTTTGTGGAAGAACAATAGGTACACCGTGGCTTGCGAACAAGAACAATGTAGTTGGAGAGTATGTGCTAGACAGAACAAGGCAGGCAAATGGAAGATTACCTCGGTCCAGCAACCACATCTTTGTGCCATGGCTGAGGCAGAAGAGAGCCACCTGCAGCTGAATTCTAGGTTCATTGCAAGGCAATTATGCCCCCTGGTGAAGCATATGTCAACCATCACGGTTTCTGGTTTGGTTGAGATCATCTTCCAACGCTACGATTACTATGTCAAGTATGGAAAAGCATGGAGGGCAAAGTAGCGTGCACTAGAAATAATCTTTGGAGATTGGGAAGAAGCATATGAGCGTCTCCCTGTAATGTTGAATGCAATGAGGGTTGTAAATCCCGGGATGCACTTCGAGTATTTACCTAAGGAGGGTGAAACTAGGAATGGCAGCCAGGTTTTTGGTAGGGCCTTTTGGGCTTTCAGGCAGAGCATTGAAGCATTCAAGCATTGTAGGCCCGTTGTCTCAATTGATGGGATATTTCTTACAGGAAAATTCGAAGGCACAATGCTTATTTGTATCGGGACAGATGCAGAAGACCAACTTGTCCCACTGTCCTTTGCGATTTTTCGGAAAGAGGACACGGACAGTTGGTGTTGGTTTCTGAGACTCGTAAGACAAGTGGTGATTAGGCCAGGACATGATGTTTGTATCATATCAGATAGGCATGCTGGCATTCTTAATGTTGTACAAGAAGAGATGCCAGGTTATGGGCAAATACATCACCGGTGGTGCACAAGACACCTTGCTCAGAATCTTATAAGGCATGACCACACAAAGGACAATTTCAAGTTGTTTGAGGAGGTTTGCAGGCAACAAGAGGTAGAGTTATTCGAAGAGAAGCTAGATGCCTTGAAGTTGGCCACAAAGGTTGATGGCAGGCAGTTCTTGAATGACCTGATGGTATCTAAGGAGAAACGAACACTTGCATACGATACTGGAGGTTGGAGATGGGGCTTCATGACTAGTAACATGGCAGAGATGTTCAATAGTATTCTGAGAGGTTGTCGTGGTCTACCTGTGACTGCTATTGCATCATTAACCTTCTACAAGTCAAATGCTTGGTTTGTTGCGAGGAAGAAGCATGCGAGAAAATTATGGAGCGATAACAAAGCTTGGCCACTTTTAGCATCTCAGGAACTAGCTTTCTCAAAGAAAAAGTCTAAAAAAGAGAAGGGATCATGTTTTGATCCGATCAACCATGGATATGAGATTCTTGAGGCAGGTGGAACTAACATCGGTGGTGAAGATCGAGATGCTCGAAAACATAATGTAATAATCAATGAGAACAAATGTTCTTGTGGAAAACCCACCATATACCATAGGCCTTGCTCTCACATGATTACAGCTTGTCGCATTAGACGTGTTGACGCTGAGGTCCCTCCCCGTATGGCTATGGAGTTCTCTCTGAGGAACCTAATGGCCACATGAAATCCTCAGTTCGAGCCGTTTCTAGACGAGAGCCAGTGGCCTACCTATGATGGCCCCAAGTATGTGGCTGATCTTGGTTTACTGTGGAAGAGTAGAGGACCTAGGCGGCACAAGAGGTTCAGGATGGACATGGACCGAGCCACCCCAGGTAGATCAACTGCGAGTAAGGTTGGGACACATTTTTTAGAGGACACCCAAAAAATTCATTGCTCAGGGTGCCATAAACCGGGCCACAATAGAAGAAAATGTCCTGAATTACTTAGACAACAGGTATCATCCATGTTAGCTGCTTGTTACGTATAATAGTTTGGTTCCTTATTTTACTTACAAGTGTTTGGTTCCTTATGTTGTTATTTACTGTATTACTTCTTACTACGTATGGATGCTTTTTTCTTGATTAAATACTAATTGCTTTGTGATTACTTCACTTGCAGAATGAATCGGTACCCACTCCTTGACGCAAGGTTCGACGAGCAGCACCGTGCCTGGAGGATAGAGAATGGAGAGGTATAACCCTTGCATTTTCATGCATGGTTGTAAAGCAGAATTCTTTTTTGTATGGTACCTTCGTCACATTCTCATTGACACAACATTTGCTTGGTTATCTTATTTTTTTGTGCAGGTGTTGAAAGTGCTGAGACCAATGACACATGACGCCGCTATCACCACTGCCTACGATGATCGGTACACGCCTCTCCTGAGGCGGGCGAACCTTGCCACCATTGCTCGTGTCTGTCGTCGAGGCACGCCACCGTTCAACCCAGCGGCGTTGACAGCGTTGGTGGATAGGTGGCGTCCAAAGACACACACCTTCCACCTTCCGTGTGGGGAGATGACGATCACTCTTCAGGATGTAGCCATGATCCTTGGAGTGAAAATCCGAGGATTCCCAGTGACCGGAGACACGGAGTCTGCAAGATGGGAGGATCGTGTGGCCCACTTCTTGGGTCGGGCCCTACCTGCACCTGAGCCAGGAAGGAAATGACGCAGCAGTGGAGTATCCTTGAGGTGGCTGTGTCAAGAGTTTGGGCATTGTCCAGACAACGCAGATGAGGCCACTGTGACCTACTACTGTTGGGCTTACGTGCTACACATGTTTGGTACGGTTCTGTTCCCCAACGGCACTGGATACACTGCTTCTTGGATGTACATCCCGTGCCTTTGGAACTGGGATGATGCCGGGAACAGGAGTTGGGGCTCTGCTATACTGCTTTCCTGTACCGTCAGCTTTGTGAGGCTTGCCGCCATACTGGAGGTGAGCACGCAACAATGTCAGGATGCATCACACTACTGTAGGTAATAAATCAATATTGTGCAACTGTCTACAACAACCATTGGTTTTTATGTAAAAGAAATTAACAGCCACCTTCACATTTCTGTTGCAGATTTGGATCTGGAGAGGCTTCCAGTTGGGAGACCGCATCAACTTGATCCACCAAACCCTTGGTTTCCAGTAGGTGACACTGTCATTGCCCCTACCATGGCACACCTCTATGAGAGAGCCCATGGAACTTACCACGTGTCGCGGTACGCGTACGTCAGCTACACAAATGAGCTGGACACCCTGCGCCCACAACATGTAAGTTAGATCAGCTTCTCAAACTTGCTCGACATCATCGCAGTATGTAATACAGTGAGCACAAAATGATGAGCACTATTTGTACAGGTTGAATGGGAACCATATGACAGGGCTGCAGTTACAGGTCTTAATTTGAGCACCTTATGCAAGGAAGACAAGGCCTTATGGAAGATGCAGTGCCCTCTCATTTGTTTCTATGTAGTGAAGTACCATCTACCTCACCGTGTAGCACGGCAGTTTGGTAAGCTGCAGCCTTGTCCTCCTGAAGAATTCTCCACCTCCTGGGCGCTGCACAAGTTCAATCGACAAAAGAAGAAGAAGATCACCAACTGGCAGCTCGAGCACCAGCGGTACATCGATGAGTGAAACTTGATGGAGCAGAACAACATGCGCATATTTGCTAGGCATCGTGAGAACGCTTTTGATGAGTACCTCATTTGGCTTGGTGAACGGACACGGCTACAGTTGAAACCAGCTTGGACGAAGGAGGACATTGCGGAAATTGCAAGCGATAATGAAGGCAACAACCCATATGACGAAGGTATCCGACAAGGCCGCCAAGTTGAGATTTCCCCAGTGTTAGCTAGAGCGGTAAGTTTCTAAACCATTTGTACCGATTGAGATCGTGGCCTTTGATGGTTACTAAATAAGTTAGTTTGTTGCATAGAGCACGAAAATAATGAGGACTGTTGCGGAGCAAGGAGTGGCATTGATGGTTCCTGTGGGAGATCCAAATGAGGCCAGATTGTTACGCCAATACATTCAGGTACTCATTACCACTTTCCTAGAAACAACAACTTGAAAACAATAACAATCATATAAGTTAAATTTTACTAAATTCAAATTGCAGCGTTCGATGCATCGTCTCCATAAAGTTGCAGCCCGCCTTGGATGCAGACGCACCCCGTAGGTCATATCCCCACAGCATGTCATAGCCCCACAGCTGAATGTTGGAGCAAGCTCTAGTCAACAAGGTGCAGGCCCTTCAACTGCACAAGGAGGACCATAGGACCAATGGGAACAACAAGGCGATGAGAATGAAGGACAAGGAGAAGGGCATGAAGGACAAGGTGCACAGTGGGAGCGATGGGAAGAAATTGGCATGTCACAGCTTGATGATGCACCCATGGGAAGTCAAGCCTCGGCATCGGGACGACCGCATAGGGAAATCCGACCAGTGGACAGGTACACTCCAGGTACCTACGCATTAGGGAGGGGCAAGCGTATCAATCGTCAGTAACGTTAAGGTATGTCCACTTCACTAGCATTCTTAATACCATAAAACTTGGTATATTGTTGTTAACAAATGCCTTAAATTCTTTGACAGGTGGTAGATGAATGGATGGTAGACATGATGAACTTGTGCTTTCTTTTGTGTATGCACAATGAGTGTGTTGGTGTTGCGATGAAATGGTGGCAGATGAATGAAGGGTGGTAGATGAGAACGCACGAAATGTGTAACTAATGGTGTTGCGACCATGGCCTTCGTGTCATTTGTATGGACTGTGCCGCAGCTACAAACTGTAGGTGTGTGAACTATGGACGAGCTATGGACTATGTTTGTGTACGGACTAAGCCACTATGTTTGGATTATGTTTGTTTATTTATGTTTGGATTTGTATGAATTTATTTATCTTAAGTTCTGGGCTTGTCAAGATATAAATTTAAGGCAACCTGTTATGCCAGCTCGGTGTCAGGTGACTTAACACCGAGGTGCTCAGGCTCGGCGTCACTTGACTTCACGCCGAAGCCCTGGCCATACTGGAATTCGGTGGCCTACGGCACGGAGGTGCTCAGACTCGGCATCAGGTGACTTAACGCCTAGGTGCCAGGCTCGGCGTCACTTGACTTCACGCCGAAGCCCTGGCCATACTAGAATTCGGTGGCCTACAGCGCCGAGGTGCTCAGGCTCGACGTCAGGTGACTTAACGCCGAGGTGCGGGCTCGGCGTCAGCTGACTTCACGTCGAGGTAGTCAACCTCGGCGCCGCTCGACTCAACGCCGAGGTCCCCACGTGGGCCGCAGTCCTAGACGTCCTGGACCACAGTAAGTGTCGGCGTTGTTTGGTCGGACGTCGACGTCATACATTTCGGCGTCACTTGATTTCACGCCGAGGATTTTTTTTACTTTTGTTTTTTTTGTTTATGTGACTTTAGAAATCTTCCTTAGTATGCATACACATATATAGGCAGAGAGGTATTGTGGCCATAATAATAGTCCATTACAACACAATTATAGGTCATGGCCACATAATGGTTCACGGCGAGGGCGATGAATCTGAATTCATGTACCAGATCGGCCCTAATAATCTGAAACATAACCGGGAAGCAAGTCTTCATCTTCGGAACCACTATCCTCTCACACAAACTCATTGGTATGGCTATGCTCAGCTGTGTTGGCTTCTTCTTCCTTTTTTGTAGTAAGCGGCCTCGAATTCATCGAGGGCTTGGGTGAATGCTTCATCATACTCCTCGTCCTCAGCGTATTGAATAAGAAACTTGCCTTTACCTGCCTCTAAATCGGCCTCCACTAGGGCGATGAGCTCATCCAATCTGGAAGTGTCGTCGTTATCCTCCATCACCGCCTCATCACTCCTCTTTTACTTTGCCATCTGCTCCAGATAAGCTGAACGAGCGACCTCAACATCCCAGTTCCTTGTGCATCTAATCTCTGTAGTAATCAAAACAAACAGTTAGAAAGACAAACCATAAACAAGTTTACGAGCTTTGAAAGACACTCACAGAGACACAGGTGAGCTTCTAGGCCTCTGATGCCCTCATACTCTTTTCTTTCCGCCTCAATTTTCGCATGCACTGCTGCCTCCTCTGCTCTCTTCTTTTTCACTGTCTCACAGTCTTTCTTCCAAGCAGCAGCTCTTGGGGTTTGGACACCCATCGGTGGGCATAAGAACACTGCTCTTGCTTCCACATCTTAATGTAGTTGTCCACAAAATGAGTACCAGACCTCATCTTCTGGTCCATGAATTGCTTATGTTTGAGTGTACCCATGTATTCCCTCTGGTCTTTACCATGGTTAAAAACCTCCCAGTTGCATTTCCTCAGGCTTTGTGCTCGAACGAAAGAATTATACATAAATCAACAAAAAGAACAAAGTTTGAATATCAGAAAGCAAGAGGTAGAACAAACGAACCTCATCGTAATCAACCATATGGCCGCACCAGTACCCTATTCCAAGCTCCGTAGGAAGTAGGCCATACTGCGCTTCGACACCATATTTGCACATCACAGGAGGAGCGGGGGTAACCACTTTTCTCTTCTTGTCCACCTTCGACTTTGGCCATTTGTTCTTAGGACCCTAGAGCCACTCCCTGAAGTTACACTTCCGCAACAAGGTGTACCCACCCTACAAAGTGAAATATTAGTACATACAGAAAGACTAAGAAAGACATGAAGACATACAATTTGCACTTACTCTGGTGGGGTTAAGACATTCGAACTGGTTAGGCCTATCTAAACTTATCACTAAATAATCTCTGTATTTGCAACACGGCGGAGATTCAAGCCGTCTCAATTGGGCTATTTTCTTCTCTTCGTCTGTCATTGGCGGGGGTCAGGGGGAGGTGGCACCCACCGCTCGAATTGATCGGGTGGATTATGCTTTCCTTTCCACCATTCGTCAAACTGGAGATACCTTGGGTCGAACATGTCTGGACCATCAATCCACTAAAAGAAAAAGCACCGCTCATGGTCCTACAAAATATGATTCGTAGCGACGTTGTTAGCGAAGTAGTACAATAAATAAAGACGCAATGCAAGAGATGCAATTACTTACATTGAATCCACCGCATGTGTAGTAGCAACGGGCAACTGTGTCCTCATGGCGAGATTGGCCAATATCAGCCGGTTCTCCACAATCACAATTTAGAACAGGGAGTGCAGGAGGAACAGGGGCATCCTTGCTAGACACATCAGGGTACAATTCTCTAGGGCGACCTCGTTTTTTTCAAAGCTGCGTCCGCCACAAGTTTTGCATCTAACAAAAATAAAAATGCTCAATACTTATAAATTTGTAAATAACATAACATAGTTGATAATGCAAATGCTAAATATCTACAAATTCAACTACTCTAAAACAACAAGTAAAGCTGAAAAAAATAAATATAATCTAACAAGTAAATTCAACTACTCTAAATTCAACTAATATAAATTTGTAACCGAGCATAGTTCACAATCCACCAATCCATTAATAATAACAACTAGTGAAGCTAAGAAAAAAATGAATACAATTTAAAACAAGTGTTCATCCAACTACTCTGGGTTCAAAAAAATATATACCACACCACCATATAAGCACGGTTCAAGCAATTTCGAGACAATGTAGTAAAATCCAACCGGACAGAATGGAGGAGGGGAGAGACATTTACCTCAGGGAACCGTCGGGGAGGGAGACCGGGCCACCTAGAGTAGGATTATGGACCTAGGGTTTGAGGGGGGGCGAAGTGGAGAGAGAGGGAGGCGTCGGCTCACGAACAGAATGGGAGGGAGGAGGAAGAAGGGGCCTCGGCGCGGGGTCTAATGCCCAGACCTCGGCGTCGAGTCGGGCCACGCCGAGGTATGAACCTCGGCGTTAACTGGTGGCACGCGGAGCTTCTTGGGCCGGAGTGCTTAAGTGGGTCGTCCATGCCTGGTCCAAAACATCGGCGTACATCTGTTCCGCACCGTGGTGTGAGGCCCGGCGTTGGCTGACGTGATGCCGAGCTGTGGGTCAGCGGAAGCCGACGATCGCGGTCGCTGGTGACGTGGCGAAGACCTCGGCGTTGTGTCAAGTGACGCCGAGCCTCATACCTCGGCGTCATGTCCTAATACGCCGAAAGACGATACATTTTTAGAAAATGTTTCGTCGGAGGTTATTTGTAAAAAATATTTTCAAAAAAGACCAAAATGCAAAAATTTCACGTGCTGATAGCGGTTTCTCAGGAGATGAGTTGCTGCTAGTCTTCATAGCGCTTGTCACCGCTTTGTGCCGAGAGTAATCTGGTAGTATGTATGTTTTTCTTCCCCTTTTCTGATGCTCGCTTGTGATCAATCAAGTCAGTTCTTCTGATCTTTAGTGTGACATTTAGCTGATATTTTTTTGAACGCAAGATATTTAGCTGATATTGCTACTATCTTGTCCGGTATGTCAGATTATGTGGCAAATCAAGCAGAAATATTTTTCGTCGTGTATAACGTTATTTAATTTGTTCCTTTGATGGAAATTAGACTCTTCCCCTGTGTTTGGTGTTTGATAAATGTTCGGTCGCCGGAAGTGTGTGTGACAGAATGACAGCTTGTTTGGCTGGCTATGCTATTTTGGCACAGCGGAGTCTAAAAACAAATTGTTCATCAGAATTCTTGAGATACCTACTTTCGCCGCTCATCTGTGAATTTGAAGAACAAATAGTTTTGGCTGCTATTAAGGAGGGCCAGTATTAGGGCACAGTGCTCTTCATTTGATACAATACAAGTGCCATAAACCCATAGTTCTGTATATAGTACATAAACTGCAAGGACGGTAAAAAAAAAGGCGTGGTAGGCTAGCCCAGAAGTCTGAATGCGTCCCTTGAGGCCTTGAATCTTGAATTGTGATCTTCTGCAACAACTCACTTGAGAATTGGTATTCCTGAATAAAAATTCAAGAGTTTTTGTGCAGGCGCTACACAGTATTGAAGCTAAGACCAAAAACACAATGGCAGATGGCAAATACGTCGCGCGTGCGCCGTGCGATGTTCGTGACGGCTGAGCCTTCCAGGGAGGCGGCCGTGTTCAGTATCAGCGCCCGCGCGTTGACGTTGTGCGCGGTGCCCCGGGCGAGCAAGTGCAGCATGGGATCGACGTCGACGGTCTCACTGAGGCGGCGGCACTGGCGTGGGAGATCCCGTCGGCGTAGGTAGCTCTCCATCCCCGGGACGCCGCGCACCGGCTCGTCAAGGTCGCCGCCGGCAGGGAAAGGGAGCTGGCCAAGGTCGAATAGCTTGGGCACGGACAGGTAGGCCAAGAAGCTGCAGGCGCTGTCCGTGCGGAAGGCGAGCGCCGGCACGCCGAGCTCCTCGGCGGTGTCGACGGCCCAAGGCAGCAGGCCGTCGGCGACGACGCATGTCACCGGCGGAAAGCCGGGATCGACGCCGGTGTCGGAGGAAGGGCCCGGGCGCTCCGCCTCCGGGGCTGGCAGCAACGTCGTGGTAAGCAGAGCACGGTAAGAGACGGAGCCCGCCGTCTTCAGGGACCTGGCGAGCTCCATGAGGTCACCGGCTGAGCGTGGGTGGTCGTCCGGGAGGCCATCTGGGACGGACAGGAAGCGGAGGCGCGGCGCGGCGGCCGCGGAGGCCAGGCCGAGCAGGCGGAGGTTGTGTTCGGTGTGGACGAAAGAGACGTGGAGGCCGTCACCGGCGAGGGCCGTGGCGAAGTGGAGCATGCCGTTGATGTGTCCCTGCAGGGGCCACGGGAACACGAGGACGTGCGCCGGCGCCATCTCCGTACGACGATGTGAGCAGGGTCAGGGACTGGTAGCAAGATCCGTGAGCTGCATCTATAATTTTTTACTACAAAATATAATCGCTGGTACTGGTAGCTCACGTGCCGTCGTGGCTAGTTGACGCTGCCACTTACTGTAGGCATATGAAATCCCATCTTATCCTATGAGCTCCTAGCCGTTTGACACAGCTTCTCTTGAATAGTGAAGTTTTTTTCTTCAGTTTCACAAACAGTCCTACCAGTAAATTTAGAGCTGTTTTACTGAATTGTTTAGCTAAATGACTTATAGCTACATGTGGAAAATTTCTACATCCTCTCGTATAATCTAACATAGGACCCATCAGAACGAGTTAAAGCTAAATGAAGTACTATTTTCAGCTTCATCACCGATCGTTCCTAATGGAATGCAGTCAACACACAAAGTTATTATGTATACACATTTTTATTTTTAACAATCACACATTTTTATCAAAGTCTACCTTTGTGCAGCAGGAATGCTAAATGCTAAACAACACACGTGTGTTTCTATTGCTGGCAGCACACGAATTTTTGGTTCGTCCATCGCGTGATGGAAGGCTGGGAGCGGAGAACTGCGTTCCCACCTTGGCACCCCTTCGTTGTTTCACTGACGAGCAGGCCCCACCATCTGTCACAGTTCGTCTCCCTCGCTCAGGCCTCACTCATTTCGCGTCGCTCCAGTACTCACCAGTCCTCCTCTGTCCTCGTCTCCGGCGACCGTCTGCCTGCCGGCGCGCGCTTGGGGCCATTTATCGGCGGCATCGGCGCGGTGGATCTGCGTCTTCTTCATCTCGGAGTGCAGCCGCTCCCCGTCGTCGGCGACGCGCTTCCTCGCGGAGCGCGCTATTCATCGGCTGCAGCGGCAATTCCTCCGGGGGGAACTCCTCCTCCTCCGTCTCGGACTCCTAGTGAAGGTTTGTAGTACATCCCATCTCTGTGCTGGTGTAGGGGTTTGGATTGATTTGGGTTCGATTCGTGGGATTTAGGGTAGTGGGATGGAGATTTCGATTTATTTGGGTTGGATTCGTGGGATTTTAGGGTTGCGCTAGCTCGGTTCGTTGGAGGTTGTCCGCGGCTATCGTCGGCACGGGGATTACTGGCTCGTCATGCGTCGCCCTAGTTCATGGAGGCTTGTTTGGATTGTTGCCCGTAGCCACCTGGGGGCTGGGGGCTATGTTGTTGTTTGCTTTTGTTTAGGGTTC
Source organism: Bothriochloa decipiens (assembly GCA_023333625.1). NCBI lineage: Eukaryota > Viridiplantae > Streptophyta > Magnoliopsida > Poales > Poaceae > Bothriochloa > Bothriochloa decipiens. The sequence goes on along the minus strand of CM041631.1, from coordinate 13,749,466 downwards.
TGTAGGATTCATGGTGGGATTTGGGGGGATTTGGGTGCGTTTGTGCTATGGATTTGAGTTCTGTAGGATTCATGGTGGGATTTGCAGAGGGTTGATGGTTATTGTGGATTTGGCTGCGCTAAATCCTCTCTGCATGGAGAGGCAACCTCGCTGCTCCGCGCCGTCGATGTCTGTGTGTCCCTCTGTTTTATTCATTTGGTTGCTATAGATCTAGGAGGTACCTGCGTTTGGCATTTTTTGCCTCATGGATTCTATTTTTGGGCAGGGGATGATGGATTTGCTGGGATGCTAGGATTCTATTCTTGTATTAGCCACATGATGGAGTGGAATCGAAGCAAATGGAGAACCCGTGCATGTCACTTGTATCAGTCAGTTGAATCCCATGCATGGCCTCCTGTTGTTGTGAATTATTTTGTAGCTATTATTAGAAATGGCCTTCTGATGCTATGAATGATTTTGTTGCTATTACCAGGCAATTCAATATCGTCAGATCTTGTTTTCCAAACTGAATGCAGATTAAATGAATTTGTACCTATTATTAGAAATGGCATAATCATTAGTTAGTTGCAGATATGTGAGCTTGAGCATAGCTGCTATGCTTGTCTAGTTCTATGTTTTGGTTTCTGAATTTTTCTTATTCAGTGAGTCTAACTTGTCCTGTTCTTGTATCACTGATTTGCCTATATATGCAATTACGTCATGCATGCTTCAATAGTTTGGTCATACCTGATTCTAATATTTTGCTTCCAAGGTTTTATTCATTTTTTTATAGTGTATGTCGACCTAGTATGAGTAGTACTGAACTGAAGTAAAAGAGCAAGTGCACAGTTTCGTATGATGCAGCTGTATGATGCGATACATTCAACTGGAAAGGAAATTGCCTGTTATGTTTTTTTTTTGGGTAAATGAAATTGCCTTCAGTAGCAGATAGGAGTTGTTATGTAGTTAAATAAACATCTTCATTCCTAGTTTGTATCAGATTGTGTACTTTGGTCTAATTTTCATGGAGCATGAGCTTGCATTTTTTTTCTAGTAAGTAAATTGCCTGCCATTACTGGTAGGATATATGAGTTATCATGCAGCAATAAAATCTAATGGTTACTAGTTGCATTAAACTAGAAGATTCAGGCATTCAGCTCGGTTCTTCTAGTCTTGCTATTTTTAATTGGATCCTTTTTTGTAGTCTGTCACTTTGATGCAGTCGTTATCCGGTGATCTATATGTAGGTTAACGGTTCGATTGGTCTCTTTTTAGTTTGAGTTTCATGGATGCTTTGCCTGTCGATGGATGTTTAATGTTAGGTTTGTTTCAGATCAGTGTTTGAATGGTTAGTAATTGAGCTTTTCAGTTGTGCCTGCTGGAGCACGATCATCAGAGCAGTAATCTGTGCTTGCTGCATCAGCTGCCTCTTTACATTGTACAACACTTTGTTAAGTTGAGATTAAGAGAGAATTCAACATATTGTGCAGACTTAAAGCAAAGAAAATGCTCAATTTTTTAATACCTATTTTCTGACGATTTGTTTTTGGTTTAGGATGACAATTCTGATCTGCTCCCTCTCTATGTCTTGTTTTATGTTCATGCTGATCTGCCTTTTTCGATTGTTTCATCTCTGTTCCATGAGAATTTGAGGATCAGTTACTTAGTTGTTGCTGCAAATTTGGACTAAATGTGCCATTGAATTTTCAGACCTTTCAGAGAATTGTTTTAATGGAATAAATTTTATCATTCTCTCGATAATAATAAATTGTTTCCTGAACTCCTAATTGGGGTTCAGTAGAACATCCTTTAGGTTTTAGTGACGTTGATCTTGATCCGGCAAACACGAATATGTGTGCCTATTTCTCCCATGTGTTTGAGGTTGGTTGAATTTGTTGTGGGTTTTGGAAGTTCTGCTGCTTGCCAGGAGCAGGAAAGGCGTCGAGCAGGTTGCCTCCCTGCTGGCACAATGGTGGTTTGCCCCCTCCGCTCAGTGATGAGGTCTTGGTGTTTTGTTGGGTGCTTTTCATAGTACTATGTATTTTCAAGAGCTTTTCAGCCTAGGAACTTGCCATAGTTGTGTCGGTTGTCCTGTTGTTCAAATGATGTGAAATTCATGCAGTAGACTAGTTGGGATATGTGTAAGCTACTGTAATTTTCTTAGAGAATTCTGAGCACTATATCTATATGTTCCTATTATGCCATACTAGTTAAATAATTAATAAAAGCATGAAAAGAATTTATTTATAATAAGAATTTGGTTTTCCAATGTGTATATGACATGTATAACTGGTTGGTGTTATTGGTTGTGTCCAGATTTGAGTGTTTATATGTAGCTATACGTTAATAATTCTATTATAAGTGACCTTCACTGAACAGTTTCTGTTAACATGTAAATTGCACACTGAAGGTGATGTTTGCTATGAATCTTGCCTACAGCAAGTTTGTAGATAATTTTTACATCTTTTTACTGTTAAAATTTCATGGTTATTGGCCAAGTGATTTGGGAAATATGACATGTTGAAGTCAGGTTCCAGAACGTGTGAGCTCTGTGGAATTTTCTAGACAGTTTTAGATGATTGCTCTGTTTGGCATAGTTCGTCTGGGAATCATCTTGTAATATTTAAAAGAGTGTTTCAAATAATTTATAAGCATTCCAGAAAGTCTTGTGTCATCTTTGTTGGGTGTGTATAACTTCAGTTATTGGTAGTTCATGTGGCTGTTGTTTACAGCCTAGTTTCTGTCACTGCTTGCTGAAAGTTGTATCCTTTATGAATGCTAGTATACATGGTACTCTAATCTATTATCCAGATTCACTCAGTGCGATGCTTTGTTCAGGATGTTTGTGGTGATTGACAAGATTCTAAATCAGAGATTGTCCAAACCAAACCTACAGAAGTGTTAGTATTTGTCTCCTTTGTTTTTGCCTAGTGTTATAATTGGATGGCCTATTATCTCATCTTCTATTTGAACAAAAAATTAAAATCATGATAACCTTCTGTGCAGTTACTTGATGAGAGGCAGGGAATTAATGCATGGCGGTTCCTTGAAGCAATTAATAGGTAACAAGAATATATCCTTGTCATGCTTGTGTTTGTGTGTTTTTGTCCCAGTGTTTATGTTAAGTCTAGCTTGATGATAGTTTTGCTCTGTCAGAGTGAATTCCTTCCATCTCCTGTCTGTTGCCCTAGCAGGAACAATGTTGTTGCTTGTTCTTTGTTTAGACAAGGAAGAGGGAGGACCTCTATTGTCAGTTCTCACTGACAGATGCAGCACATTATATACATTTGATTTATTTTGACCTTTCGTGAGACTTTTTGGCGGCTACTTTTGCTCTTTTACATGTCTCAGTAACTATGTTGCGAGCTCGTATAGTCATGCTAGCTGTACTTGAAACTTATTATAGTTATGTGAGAAACTACCAATAGAGAATGCAAATGGTGTTGAGCAGTAGCATCTATTGACTACGTCAAAGAAATAGTGCATTTGCTAAGGGAGCAATGTCGAGATATGATTTTCAAAATCTGTCTTATTTTATTTTACTGTGCTAGAGCTAACAAACACTAACTTGCTATGTGATCTGATTAAGTTCCTTGAGTTTTTTTAGCAGTATTCTTGCAAATGAGGCAGTACCCAAAACCAAGGCTCTGCCATAGCTCTAACCGAGTCAAGAAGCTGATCCAGGAGGACATCTCCTTCATGTAAGATTGTGCCTATTATCCCTCCCATTTCTTTATTGCACATTCATAAGTAGTAAATTGCACACATTATTTTCTGTAGTTATGGTGCGGAACATGTGCAGTTTCTAATCTTGATTCTGAATAATATTCAGTTATGAATTCTAGTTCACCCAGTCTTGATGAGGTACAAAGGAAAGAATGTCAGTCAAGCAATTTGTAATTGTTCACAGTCCTTCCATAGTAAAAACTATGAAGGTCATGTTTTGTTTGTCTAAGCAGGTGTCTATGATGCAAATTATTGTCAACTGTCTTTCTATAGAAAAAAATTGTTAATTGTGATTGTAATTGTCATTGTGCTAGTCTCAGTTTAAAATTTGTCAATTGTCTTTCCATAGAAAAAAATTATCAATTATAATTGTAATTGTGCTAGTCTCATTTGAAAATTTTGTCAATTGTCTTTCTATAGAAAAAAATTGTCAATTGTAATTGTTATTGTGATTGTGATAGTCTCATTTTTAAAATTTGTCAATTGTGTTTCCATAGAAAAAAAATTGTCAATTGTAATTGTAATTGTGCTAGTCTGATTTGAAAATTTTGTCAATTGTCTTCCTATAGAAAAAATTGTCAATTGTAATTGTAATTGTGCTAGTCTTATACAATTGTTTATTGTCTTTTGTCTAATTTTGGTTACTTACAGAGTGCATGCTGTTCTTTGTGTCTGCTTGGGATTTCATTGTTCAAGGTGGGGATCCTACTGGAACCAGATGAGGTGGCGAGTCGATGTATGGGTGAGCAGTCTGTCCCCTTCCCCCTGCCCTTGATTCAAGCTCCATAATTGTATTTGTTTTGTGAACATGCCAATCAGACTGGTTTCAGTCTGCTATTATTAAAATTATGTCTTAATTCTTTTTCCCATCTAGGAAGGTTCAGTTGTTGATTTGTGCAAACAGTTGTAGCTCGGCTTGCTTATTGTCTTCCTCACTATTGGTTTGCAATATTTTGGTCTGTCCGGCTATTTGCTAACTAGTGTCCTTGCCCTCGTGATCATGCATCATGCAGCCATTCAATACTCGCTCTCTACTACTGAACACTGATTTCATGGGCTTGTTATTGCCTCTAAACTGTGCACTTTTGTTTTGCTGGGTAGGCTTTGGACCTGAGTGGAAAGCTATAGCAAACAGAGCATAATAGTCCCGAAAATGCTTCTACTCCCAATTTCCAAGTTTCAGAGGCAAGAACTGTTCTGTGTCATTCAAAAGAAGCTCATAAGTCTGAAAATGCATGTCCTTCTTTCGATCAGATTGGTTAGTAGCTATGTCTTTATTGCACTTTTATTAGTAGTACATTGCTAATTTGAAATACTGCAATTAGAGTATTTGATATGTGCAATATATGTTATTGTGGCCTGAGTGCTTGCCCACACCAAGTATTTGTCCTTGTTATTAAAAAATGGTCCTTGTTTCTTTTTTTTTCCAATACATACCTCATATTTGTTCTTGTTATTTGTGATTATTATCCTTTGTTTATTATGATTTGTGGTAGCCCACACCATAGTTAAATTAGTAATAATACTAGTACTTTTCAAATGACCAGCGACAAATTATTTATCCCTTTTATTACCGAAGTTGCATTGAATGGTAATGATCAGTATTTAGCTCTCCAAAGTTGATAGCAGAAGAAGAATTGTCCTTCAGTATTACTGTTGTTGTTTTTTAAGCTCTGTAGGCTCATGCAAAGCTAACCTCTGCTTTACATACTGTTTAGTACCATGTTTCAGAGATTGTAGGCTACATCCCTCAACAATAATTTAACTCAACCTTGTTATGAGGTTGTTAGAGATTTCAAACATTTAACTTCAGTGCTTGTAATCGGAGTCTGTTAGATTTCTGGACATTTATTTTCCTTGCACTCGTGACTATGGGTAGGTCCAGTAGGTATGCTTTGCCATTGATAGTTAGAATTATAGTCTCATATTTTGTCTGATAAACAATCAGGCAGATGCACTTCAGCTGGTGCATATGTTTTCATCATCACGAGTGCCATTACCAATACACAAATTGTACACCTACTTGTCATTGTGCACTTTTAGCCTTGCGAAAGATCTAGCATTTGGGACCATAAAGCTTTGTTTGTCCTCTCACTGTTTTATTACTTTTGCCTAGAATTTCTTCATATACCAGTCATTTAGTACATATACCTAGATCAGATTGTGTTAAAAACACTTGTAACCAAAGTTTCTATTCTCTATTTCTTTGATTTGCAAAGTAATTTGTTAAATTCCTCTGTATAGATTGTTTGAGATCAACAAATTAGAGATATAATTGAAGTGTGGCTTGGGAATGTTTTTTTACTGACCTTGGATGATGTTGAAGTGGGTCTTTCCTCCTTGGATCTGGTGCTTTCTCCCGTTTTCCCCTTCTTTTGATCTGGTGTTTTCCCTTATCTGCGTGAGAGCAGAGCTGCTCCTCAGGAACAGATTGGCCGATCTCTTTGCCTTGCTTCTTTGCCAAGTTGGTCTTATATAGGGCTAGCATTTAGTTGTTGGGCTGATGGGTGTTAGAGTGGTTAACATGGGTCTCTTTTTGTGTTCAGGTTTGTGTTTGTGGGCCGCAACAGACAACAACTACAAGTACAATTACATGGGCTATATGTTTTTGGGTCTTGTTTGACACAGAATACAACTTTAAAAAGTACAAATACAACTTGTACATGGCCAAATACAAGTGTACAAATACAAGTACAAATTCATGTGTTATTTTGTTGAAAAACACATGGATTTTTCCCTGGATGGAATTCATGTGTTTCTTAGGGAACAAACACACGGTTTTACCTTTTCTGTGTTCTATTCAGTTTGTTAGCTAGCCTTGCAAAATTCATATGCTAGGATGCTAAAAAACACACGGTTTTCTGGTTAGGTAAAATCTGTGTGTTTTGTTTGGAAAAACCATGCGTGTGCTAGCAGCCTTAAAAACACACGTGTGCTAGCTAGACAGGCCCTTGTGCAGGGGCGGATTTACTATGCAGGCTGGCCGCTGACTCCAGGCTCATAGGGCGGTGGCCTCCTAATCGCGAGAGCATGAGCTGACCTCCTAATCGCGACGGACTCCATGGCTTCCCTCACCATGCTCTCCACCACACCTCTGTCGCAGACGTCCTTCATGTCCAGCCCGTTCCTCCACACGGCACCCACGACGCGGCTGTTCATCTGCTGGTCGGCGAAGAAGGGCCAGCACACCATGGGCACGCCCTCGACGATGCCCTCCACGGTCGAGTTCCACCCGGCGTGTGTCAGGAAGCACCCCACGGCGTGGTGCCGCAGCACGTCTCGCTACGGCGCCCACGCCACGAAGCGCGCCCTGCCGCTGCTCTCCGCCGAGCGGATGGCCTCTCGAACTCGGAGGGCGGCGGCGTCTCCATATCCACTTGCCTTGACGGCGTCTGGCCGGAGCACCCAGAGGAACTCGTGCCCTGCGGTGACGAGCCCGGCCAGCAGCTCTTCGAACTGCTGGCCCGTGATGACGGCGAGGCTTCCCAAGCTCACGTACACGACGGAACGGTCCTCCTGGCCATTGAGCCACGCCATACAGCCGCCGTCCTCGTGCCACGCGCTTGTGGCTGCTGCTGGCGCCGGCGGGGACATGGCGTGGGAGAGGCCCGATGGCGAGCACGTCGCGCATGTGTGGAGCTATGTGTGCGAGAGCTAACGACTCGAGGGACACGGATGTATTGAGCACGAGTCCCGGGCCGTGGTGAGCTTTCGGCACTGGCTAGGGAGGTCCCGCCGCCGAAGGAAGCTTTCCATCCCTGGAACGCTGTGCACCGGCTCGTCGAGGTCTCCGCCTTCGCCGAACGGGAGCTCGCCGAGCTCCAAAAGCCTGGGAACCGAAAGGTACGCTAGGAAGCTGCACGCGCTCGCCGTGCGGAAGGAGATCGCCGGCACACCGAGCTCCTCGGAGACGTCGACGCCGAACGGCAGCAGTTCGTCGGCGACGACGCACGTTACCGTCGGGAAGCCGTCCATGACGTCGTCGGCTCTCGGTGCGCGCAGAGAGGCGAGCAGAGCACGGTACGCGACACTGCACTTGGTCCGCAGGGACTCCATGAGCTCCCCGAAGGGGCCCCCGGAGTGGTGGCCATCGGGGAGGCCGTCGGGCGTGAAATGCTTGCTTCAAAATGCTTGCATGTCATATTTAGAAGTGTCTAAAAATTTTAAAATGTGTATGAAATTAACAAAATTCAGCCATCATGACCTTTTGTCCTCTAGTGGATGAAATTTGTTTTTTTTCATATGAATTTTTACAAAATGTGTTTGAATCTCAAAATTTGGTACAATGCTCATTTGGTACATTACTATTGGTGTGAAAAGTTTCAAAATTTTTAGACACTGCTAAATATGACATGCAAGCATTTCGGAGTAAACTCCGTGTACACTCTTAGGTACGTCAGGCACGGACAAGAAGCGTAGGCGCTGCGAGCTCGGGGGCGGCGGGGCCCGTCCGAGGCACTCGAGGCTGTGGTCGGTGTGCGCGAAGGTGACGCGGAGGCCGGCGACGGCGAGAACCGTGGCGAAGTGGAGCAGGCAGTTGATGTGGCCCTGCAAGGGGAACGGGAACACCAGCACGTGCGGTGGCGACGCCATGCCCGTGCAGAGCCGACTCCGGCGGGCTGCGGGGTGTAGACGTGTAGTAGGCACCACCAGGCCCTCGCATTCCATACCGTCCATTCATACCACCAACCGAGGGTCTTGTCGCTTTACAGTCAAACACTTGTTGTCAAAAAAAACAAAAAATGAATTACAGGCAAACAATGATAAAAATCTAATATGTGTTGACAGTTGACACAGAGAAAAAAAAGAGAAGAAATTACAGTCAACATTTGAGGCCATTGTGTCTTGTAACGAAGAACCGAAACTCTAAAACCTCAAATAAATCTATCTCCATTTTTTGTCCTCAACTATTTTTGATTTGTTGTGGAACCATGACAGGAGGCTAGGAAGCCTGATGAACGTCAGGCCAGGTTTAAAATCAGATGTTTTGTATGGAATTTAATTATAAATACATGGGTTCAATAGAGGATAATAGACGATGATGTCGCTTGGCAAAATTGCAGTAAAGAAGAAATGGAAAAGAAAATAGATTGTATGGGCTTTTATGTAGTGGCCCATCTAAAAGCCCATTAATTCAGCACAAGCCCACGCATCGTCAGCTGCTGAGCTGCTCCATCTTGTGCTCCCTTCCCCACTACCTCGGCGCTCAGGCGGGTCCTCAGCGACGGCGTGGCAGTCCCAGGCTCGGCGGCGGCGTCAGCGGCTCCCCTTCCCGCCTCTCGCCAGTCGCCTCGCGCCGTTGTCTCCGTCATCTGCACACCGGCTGGCGACCCTGCGTACGCACCTCCCTTTTCCCTCCCGCCTCCGCTGTACCGTCGACGGCGCACGGCCTCTGCGGGTGCACCAAGGCCGTCGCTTCGCTTTGGGAGCGCTTATGCCCAATATCGAAGCGCTACCCGTCCGCTTAGCGCTTCAGCGCGATGAAGCGTGCGCTTAGTGCCGCTTTTTGGAACCCTGGATAGCAGATTTTCGTTTGTTCTAACCTGCATAGTGGCATATTATACAGTGATTCTCTTACTAGCACTGTACCTATTACAATAGTTGATACCCCTAACCTGCTGTTACATATTAGGCTGAGCTGACTGCCCCATTCAATAAAGAAGGCGAAGGACATAGATACCAACACTGAACTTATCTTGTTAAATCTAGTTTTGGAGTTCTAACCGCTGTTGGAACAACTTACACTGATATCATGGTGAGTTCATCTCCTCTCCTCCTGAGTATCTTATGCTAAGTTAGCACCTATTCCATTGCCATTTCATTTTTTTTCCTCATATGGTGCCACTTTACAGGCAAACCTTGCTGATTCTTTTCTAGCAGATCTGGATGAAATGTCAGACAATGAAGGCTATCCTGTGAGTTAGTTTCTATTTCATGTAACTGTACTTTTAAGGGGGTTTACCGGGTTTTTTGCTGACATGCTGTAAATTTTTTCAGGAAGAAGACAATGCTGAGGAAGCGGGTAGAGATGATGAAGATGTTGATATGCCTGACCTTGAGGCTCTTATTTATGATGATCTTCATAGTGTCTCAAAGTTGCAAAAGACACAGCACTATAATGATATAATGCAAGTATGTAATGAAACCTGTCCCCCCCCCCCCAATTTCTTGAGCATGCTTGGTATTTTATATAAATTTGGCTTTCATTTAGTCATTGTGGAAGTAGAAACTGTTAATGCAGTTGTAGGGAAAATGAACAATGGTATTAGGTTGAACAATTCTTTGCACTAGCGAAAATGAACAATTATCTTAGGTTGTACATTTTTTACATATTTAGCATACTCCCTCCATTCCAATTTATAGGTTGTTTTGGCTTTTTCTAGATACACCACTTTTATTATGTTTCTAGACATATCGTATATCTAGATGCATAGCAAAGCTATGTATCAAAAACTAAAACGACTAGTTTGGGACAGAGGGTGGTATAACTTGCCAATGCAGATATGCACAGACTGATATGATGAAGCTTGCAAATCGAATGCAGTTTGGGATTCCAGAGGAGAGCTCACTAGGTCAGTAGCATTGCTATGACTTATGCTGTCTGATTGTGTAATTACTGCATACCTTACACTGGAGAACAATTATCCCTGTGACAAAATGATATTTTGCTATCATCAGGTGATGGCTTGGGGGAAGGTTATGGCATGCTTGGACAGGCAGGGAGTGGCAAGCTACGTGTCTCAGCTGGACAAAGCAAACTTGCTGCTAAAGTGGCCAAAAAGTATGTTATATTTGTTCTTTCCCCATTAATGTTCTTTCCAATTTTCTGTTTTAAGTTTGCAAGCAAAAATCAGCGAACACGCTTGATGACAGGTATCCTCCATTGCAAGATATGATGGGTCACAATAAGAATAGCAAAGATAGATTTCTACATGTTTTAGTCTGATTCACAAATCTTGATATTTCAATGTTTTGCTCATCCCATTCTAATAGCAAAAAAATAGATTTCTACATGTTTTACAAGTTACACTGCATGTGTGTTATGTATCATGCACAATTACTGCAAATCAGTTCCATTATCCTAATAGTGTTTATCATTGTGTGCTCTCATAAATGTATTACTTAACTGCACAATGTTGGTTGTATTTGGAACTTTTGTCTTTCACAATGCCCTATGCTGTAACCTCACTTTGATTCTGTACTGCCTTTTGATATTAGATTCAAGGAGTTACCGGTAGCAGCGGTGCAACTTCAGGATTGACATCCAGTTTGGCATTTACACCGGTTCAGGTGAGACTTATTTTTTGAGTTGTCTGCATGTTTTGTTAAGGGTCCGTTTGCTTTGCGCATGTTTTAGGACACGCTGAAAAGATAGGGCAACTATTTTTCATGTTCCTTCTTGGTTTTTCTTGTGTTCGTCTCTAATTAACCTGTAATTTAACTGTAATTAATTATATGTATCATGCATTTTTCCTTTTATTTGAAGTTAGGCGCTGTGTAATGTTATAGGCTCCATATTTATGTAGCATGACTTTGTTTGAGCATTTTCTCCTAAGGTTAATCCCTGGTCACACTATGTTTGGGTGCATCTTAACTTATTTATTCACATTTGGTAGCCCACTTTTGTTTTATTTCTAACATCAATTTAACAAAAGGTCCATGCTGATATGGGGGTACTTCTCTTGGCTGATGTTCATTTACCCTTACGCAATACAGGGAATAGAGCTCTCAAATCCACAGGCCCAAGGAAACACTTCTCAGCTGACCGCTGTCGCTGCTGCTATCTACGTAGAACATATATTACATAAAGATACTGTTATAAAAGAAAGAATCCAAGCAACAAATTTAAATGTCTCGTTTTGTACGGCTCTGCGCCTAGGGCAGGTATATTGGTGTTATCTCATAACTAGTCTCATAGAGGGTCACGTAATTTAAGACGACTTAATAGACTGCATGTATGATGGTTGTCTTTTTAAATTGTCTCATAACTTCGTAACTTTTTAATTTATGGAAGGAGTAAAAATAAGATTGTGAGGTGCATGATGACAACAGCTCATATAATGATACAACAGTTGTCTCGTAGTCCTAAATTTTAGTTCATGAGGTGATTGTTTTACGGTTGTTTTGCGAAGCAATGACCTTATTTTCTCTTACTTCTCTCTTTCCTTCACATCATCAAAAATTTTACGTGGCAATGTATGAGACGACGTATGAGACTGCTTATATGTAGCAATGTATTTGCCTTTATGGAGTGTTTTTTTAGGGTCTTTTTTTTGCCAGTCAGCAGTGACGACATCTGAATAAACAATATATTGTATCCGTATCACTCCGAGTTTTTTTTTAAAAAAAGAACTAGTATTCCGCACTCCCTCCACCACCAACCATTTCTGGTCAGCATCTACCTGGAGCAGACATCAGAGCAGCCGAGGCCCGAGGCAAGCGGATTCGCTTCCGATCCTACCAAAGAGACAACCATGCTGGCCGCCGCAACGCAACGGGCTGGCCATCTGCGTCACCAACCACAATGTGGTGGTGCTGCTGCCGCCCTGCTGCCGCTGCCCGTCCTCTGTATCCGTCACGGCTGCTTCTTCCACGCCATTCCAGCGTTGATCATGCCGTGCCTGACCTCCACCTCTTCCCACTCCCTCCCTATCCCTTAAATAGACGCCATCGGCCGCGCCGATATAGTTAGTCATCGGCCGGCGATCTAGTACTAGACTAGAACAGTGCAGTGGGATCGCGCGGCAATGGCGGAGGCAGAAGCGGCGGCGGCGGCGCACGTTCTAGTGTTCCCGTTCCCGGCTCAACGCCACCTCAACAGCTTCCTCCATTTCTCCACGGGGCTCCTCCGCGCGGGCCTCCACGTCACCTTCCTCCACACCGACCACAACCTCCGCCGCCTCGGCGCCGCGACCGCCGAAGCCACGGCCGCCTCACCGCGCATCCGCTTCGTGTCCGTGCCCGATGGCCTCCCAGACGACGACCCGCGCGCCGTCGACGGCCTCCCGGAGCTCTTTGAGGCCCTGTGCACCAAGGCCAGCGCGGCGTACCGCGCCCTGCTCGTCTCGCTTTGCGCGGGAGGCGCCGGAGGCGCCGCCGACGGCTTCCCGCCCGTCACGTGCGTCGTCGGCGACGGCGTATTGCCGTTCGTGATCGACGTCGCGGAGGAGCTCGGCGTCCCGGCGATCTCCTTCCGCACGGTGAGCGCGTGCGCCGTTCTTTTGTACCTGTCCGTGCCCAGGCTCTTCGACCTCGGCGAGCTCCCCTTCCCCGAAGGTGGCGACCTCGATGCGCCCATCCGCGGCGTCCCGGGGATGGAGAGCTTCCTGCGACGGCGAGACCTCCCGGTCCAGTTCCGCCAGCTCACCAGCACGCACGAGGAGCCCTTGATCAAGGACGTGGTCAAGGCCACCGTGCACAGCTGCAGGGCCAGAGCTCTCATGCTCAACACGACCACGTCCCTGGAGCGGTCGTCCGTCGACCACCTCGCAAAGGAGATGCGCGCCGTGTTCGCCGTGGGGCCTCTGCACGCCATGTCCCCCGCGCCGGCGGTGGCCACGAACCTATGGCGCCCCGACGACGGGTGCATGGCGTGGCTCGACAGCCAGGCGAAGGCGGCGCGGTCCGTGGTGTACATCAGCCTGGGCAGCCTCACGGTCTTATCTCCCACGAGGAGTTTACCGAGTTCCTGCACGGGCTCGGCGCCACCGGCTACCCGTTCCTCTGGGTGCTCCGGCCGGACATGCTCGGGGCCAGCCAGGACGCCGCGCTCCAGTGTTGGCTGGTACGACAACCGCTTGCTGAGGCACCCCCGATTGGCCAAATGCAATCGGTGCTGCCAACGCGATGAAACCAAATGAAAGGGACGAACGAACGGTAACACACGTGAGAATTTAACGTAACAGAAACCTCTCTCTTCATTACTATTTGGGAGTGCTATTTATACATCACCGTAGACTTTTACATGACCATTTTGTCCTCTTTACCTACTACATATTCCTAGAATATACCAATGGTCAGGGTCACATCCGCCATTCTGCTCCGCGATGCCTTTTGTCTCCCAACCGCCGACCGAACAGGGCCCACCGACGTCATCTCGCTACTCGCCCGGACTCCTCACACATTCGGCGAGGCACGCACCTCACCTAGCCATAACGGTAAGTCACATTCGACACCAAATAGGTGCCGAATCAAAACCGAAAGAACACCAAAAGCGGATTTGATAGCGCAAAACCCGCAATGCACCGCTCTCTGCATGTGTCTTGGCTCAATCCCGCAATTGGGCAACCGAATTATCATTCGACCTTCGGATCTCTGTCGCAAAGACGAACCAATTGCCCAGCGGACGGCGTGCCTTGTTGTTAACCGAAAGGTGGGGGTGCCCACAACGTGGCTATCCCCCAACAGTAGCCCCTCGGCGCCACGCTGCCCGTTTTGCGAGCAATGGGGCGGCCGAAATGATATCTTGCAGGTTTCATTACTCCGTCCCCGAATGGGAGCCGCATTGGAGCTAGGTGTCTTGCTCTCCGAATTGAGCTCTTCGGTTTTCAAGCCATCTGCGGGAAAACGGTTGCTGAACCAACGGAAACGGTTTGGCCATGCCACGCGTTACGCGGGAAACAAACTAGCGCGTGCTCGCGGAAAAGCGTGGGAAGCCACAGCCGACCGGCGTCTCCTCGGTTCTCGAGCCGCGTAAACGTTCGCGGCCGCTGCCCCGCCAGGTATAAAAGGCCCGCGACCTGGGCGCTGCTCTCATTCTCGCCTGCACTGCCTGCTGGAGTATGAGACTTTGGCATTCGGAGCTCTCGCGCGTTCGGCTTTCATTCGTCCTGGTCCAATCGGTAAGTAAGCTTTTCTACAACCTTCGCTTTATATTCCGTGTGTGAGGGTTCAGCTGCCTTATTTGTCTTTTGTGGCAACTTTTTATTTCCTTATTTTCTGTTTTCATTTTCTTTATTTTTTCTTTAGTTCGGGTGATTCGCTAACCGGCAGCGGGTCCGGATCATCGTCAGGTTCATCGTCCAGTTCCAGCTCTTCGTCTTCAGTGCAACGCAACCCATCTCCCGGGGCGATTGGCACTATGGTTGAGGTTGTGGACGAGCCCGGATGCTCAAAAGTGGCTGGTACCGCTAAGCCCGAGGTGGCTGTTAGCAGCCTGGGAGTTGCCGAACTAGCTGCTGACGAGGTCAGCGAAAATATAGTCTATGATGATGATGCTGGGGCCAAAAAGGAGGGTAGCACGGAAGAGGAATACGTGCAACAATCTGAAACGGATGATGCTCAGTCCCAACTCTAAAAAGTCGAGGGGGGACGACGTTTTTAAACTAGCCTATTCGGTTCCTGATGCAGGCCGAGGGGCTATCGCCAAATGTATACCCCTCGACTCTAAAAAGTTGGGGGGACGACTTTTTAAACTAGCCTATTTGGTTCCTGACCCAGTCCGAGGGGCTAATGCCGAATGTGTGCCCCTCTACTCTAAAAAGTTGAGGGGCGGCGTTTTTAAACTACCCTACTCGGTTCCTGATCTAGTCCGAGGGCTATCGCCGAATGTGTGCCCCTAGACTCTAAAAAGTTGGGGAGACGGAGTTTTAACCTAGCCTATTCAGTTCTAAACGGGCCGAGGGGCAGTCACCAAACATGCCTTTCGGCTCCCAACGCTAGAAGAGGCGTCGCATCACGAAAGAAACCAAACCCAACTAGCAAAAAGAAATAACATCGCATCAAATCGGCAAAGCCGAATGCGTTTTCCCATCAAGTGAACACAGATCACAGCAAAACTCATTACAAGTAGCAGTAAGGCCAAGGCTTCCGGTCCCAATCTGTTATGTCAAAAACAAAGCCGTCGTGCGCTGCCTTCAGATCCTTGAAGTCACCTGGATACCGGGGTAGCCCTAGTTTTCGAAAAACACGATTCAACCGGTAGTTAACAAACCCCCATAGGTTGGACCCCGGGTACCGAAAACGATGACGATACCAAGTATCGCCTCGAATCACAAAGTCATCCCAGTCGATGGTAATTGGATATTCTTCGAAAAGGTCTTGCACAGGCTCCACCGAGGGAACTTACGCGAATTAAGCATCAAAGTTTAAACCTGTGTCATTACACACAACGATTCGGCACGATGGCCACAAGTTCGCAAGCCAAACTGACAAGTCCTACTGATCCACATTTTCCTACATTCGGGGCAGAAGCTTTAGCTGTTGAACTGTTGGGGTCGACGGTTCCGGGTGTGGCATTCGGCTGGGGCTCTTCGCAAGAAGGGGTGGACTGAGGAGTCTCGGCACCGACGGTGGCTTCTTTCTCGTTTCGGGCCGCAATGAATGCAGCCACTCTCTCCTTTATGGTAACCCGCTCCTCGGGAGTCTAAGAGAATCAAAATCGAATATAAGAAATAGGTCGAAATTCAATTGTGAACAAAAACCCGAATCCGCAACCCTTACCAGATCGGGGTCCAAAAGCGCTGCCCGAAATAGCGCGATGTCCCGACCATCGGGGAACCAGAAGTTGTCAAAAAAGTTAACAGCAGCTTGGTGGGCGCCGTCATCCACCAGCCGGAACTTGTTCGGGTCCCCCGCCTCGAGACCATCAGCATGGGTGCATCCGGCGTCCTTCAGGATCTTTATCAAGGCGCGAGTAGCTTCAAGGCCAGCGTACTCGCACCCCGAATCCATCAGGTCATCGAATGATTCAAGCTGAGCCGAAAGCCACTCCGTTGCAGCCAAAAGGGAGCCCTCGATCGAAGAAGGTGTGGTAACCACCCCTACACCGGTCAAGAGTTTCTCATAGGCGTTCAATGCTTTCTGCATGGCCGCACCAACCTCTTTTCGGCTTTAGTTATCCTCCCGCTGAGCCGTCTTCAGCGCATCTTCAGCCTCCTTGCGAGCAGGCGATTTCGTCTCCAGCTTTGCGGTCTCGGCAACAAGTCTCTCCTCCAGCTCTTTCGCTCGCTTTTCACCGTCCTCCGCCCGTTTCACCAGATAGGACCTATCGGCCTGCCTCTGCTTTAGTAGGGACCCACTAAGAGCAAGCTCTAAGAAAAAGCATTCGGTACAGCAATTCAGAAGTTGATCCGAAAAATCTCATCAAACGCAAAAGTAAAACAGTCACTTACTGAAATAGCATGGTAGTCGATGGCGTTCAACATTTTGTCATCGTCGGCCATGAGCAGGTCCCGCTCGTTAATTGGGGCGGCGAAAGAGTGGCTACAAGTGTCAGTAAATTTGAGGCCTTCAGGTGATGACAAAACCCCAATCTGTCGATAGTCCACGTTGTTCACCAGCACAGCGTCCGAATCAACCCCTAAAGCACGAGCAATGCGATAAGCTTTCTTACATCCAGGACTTCCCTCTTCAGGGGAAGAAGAACCCGAATATACCCTCATCTCACCATAATCCCCCTCAGAGGCGTCTAAGGAGAGTGTACCGTGCCCGAATAGCATGCTCTCAGCCATCTCCTTCGTCATTCAGACATGCTCCAGACAAAATCATGAATTACCCGCAAGCCTATCGGCAAAGGATGGAGGGTCCAGCGATTTCTCCCGTCCCTCACTGCTGCCAGCCCCGGTTCTCGTCCGCTTGGAGGGGTCCACCCTTGGCACCCTATCGGTGTGGCGTGCAAGCGAAGGACGCCGGTTACCACCGAATTGAATACTTCTCAATTCGACATCCATGTTGGGGGATGGCCACATTGTGGGCACCCCCACCTTTTGGTTGACAACAAGGCACGTCGTCCGCTGGGCAATCGGTTCGTCTTTGCGATAGAGATCCGAGGGTCGAATGATAATTTGGTTGCCCAATAGCGGGATTGAGCCAAGACACAGGTAGCGAGCAGTGCATTGCGGGTTTTGCGCTATCAGATCCGCTTTCGGTGTTCTTTCGGTTTTGATTCGGCACCTATTCGGTGCTGAATGTGATTTACTGTTATGGCTAGGTGCAGGTGCGTGCCTCGCCAAATGTGTGAGGAGGAGTCCGGGGCGAGCGGCAGGATGACGTCAGTGGGCCCTGTTCGGTCGGCGGTTAGGAGACAGAAGGCATCGTGGAGTAGAATGACAGATGTGACCCTGACCACTTGTATATTCTAGGAATATGTAGTAGGTAAAGAGGGCAAAATGGCCAAGTAAAAGTCTACGGTGATGTATAAATAACACCCCCCAAATAGTAATGAAGAGAGAGGTTTCTTGTGACAGAACCGACCAATTTATTAGAGCACAAGCACATAATTCACCATTAGGACGGCAAACTACATAATTGAGACCTAATAAACCCGGTAGTCATACCGAAATCTCGAAGGATTTTAAACTTTTCCGACACGACCAAGATCGTAATAGTTTAGCGTTCCCATTCACAAGTACAAAGATCGTACATAGTTTAAAACATCATCGGAGTATGAAATAGAGTTATTACAAACCAGTTTAAAGACTCAAAGTAGCGGAAGCGATTTAAGTTCAAATACCACACACACACATTTGAAATACAGTGCCAGGTCCTTGGTCCACATCCAGCAAAAGCATCAAGTCAAGAAGAGTGACCATGCCCAAGGTCTAATCATCTCCCAAGGCGGGATAGAAACAGTTCTGACAATAGCCATAAAGCATCTCACCATCTGCAAAAACATGAGAAATAAAACCCTGAGTACGAGGATGTACTCAGCTAGACTTACCCGTCATAAACTAAAAATAAGTGACTCCAAGGAGTATGCAAGGCTGTATAAGTAGGATAGCTGACTCATTTAAATGCGGAAAAGCTTGCATTAAGAAACAATTAATAAGAACCTTCTAGCAATGTATTTTAATCTGAATTACCTTATCATGCTACATTAGCACCTGTACTAAACAAGCATGGTAATAATTAATCAATAATAAAGTAACCAATTCCGGTTGAGTATCTTTCCACCTCGAGAGCTCAACCATCTCATCTCTTGTTCAAGTTCTTACTACGATGCCGCTGCTCAAGTCAAGTGTTCACTGTCCACGAACGATGGCGATTATAATCGATTACTAACCAGCTGGCGGGTACTCCTCACACAAACCACACTCACCAGCCACGGTGAGCTACAGGTCACCGACATCCAATTCGGGAAAAACACGAGATCAACAGGTACCATCGCAT
The DNA here is from genome assembly GCA_023333625.1 of Bothriochloa decipiens. Classification (NCBI taxonomy): domain Eukaryota; kingdom Viridiplantae; phylum Streptophyta; class Magnoliopsida; order Poales; family Poaceae; genus Bothriochloa; species Bothriochloa decipiens. Next base: position 13,730,653 of record CM041631.1, on the reverse strand, counting down.
CCGGGCACCGTCCGGCTGCCAGCAGGGCGCACCATGCTATATCCAGGCCTTACAACCGCGTAACCCGTGGTCCCCCATCTTCACCAATGCGATGCGTACAGCAGGTCGACTCCCGGCCCAAATCAAAATTAGGCTTCGCGGTCGGAACGACTTATCCTTCCAGCTAAATGTGAGGCCTAAATTCAATATGACTTGAGGACGTACAATGGACGGGGTCCTAGTTCGACACAGACGGGATAAACCACATTGAACCTCCAGTTCATTCTCAACTCCAATCCTGCCCGGTCTCGATTTATTATCTCCACATGGTTATCCAAGATAACAATGTATTCAACCATTCTAAGTTACCACCTATAACTCGCGGATGACAGGAAATCACCCGACTTCTACCGATCTAGTTAAAGCAGGGCTAAGCATATATTCGTACCTGAACCTAATAGGGTTGAAGTATAAACAGTGGCAATGAATATAAGTAATGCAGCAACGGTATAAAACAACGCCTATAACTTAATACAGCAAACAAGTAAAGGACTCAAGTTAGATATTTTGCAAACCACAGGGAGAATGCTCCGGGGCTTGCCTTTCAAGAAAGAGCTTGGCTGGTGGTCGGGACACTCTGGAAGATCAGCTTCGGGATCCTCTTCTGCTGCTGCTTCCCGAACCAAAGCTTCCTGCTGGCCTTCCTCTCCTTTTGCTCCGAGAACTACCGTTTCGAGCTCTGACGATCCTGTATGATGCATAGTGCGTATGAATACCGTGTATACATATAAATACAATGCTGATGGTGATGGTAAATGAATGCTCAGCTAAGATGAATGATATGATATTTGAAAATATGTATGATAAGCACATGTCATCTGCATTCTCTTCTACCGACAAAACTCCAAATAGGCCTCGTATTACAATTTACTCGCACACTATAAGGAATTATAAACAACCATCGTTTTGCACACTACACTCTACTGAACCACAACCAATAGCAGATCATACATATCATGAATAGCATAAAAAGCATTTTTACACACATGAAATGATAACTCTAAAGCATTATTTATAAATAAAAGAAATCAGGGTATAACTACAACATGGCTTTAGACTACTCAGAAAATTCTATAAAAATTACAGAAGCTTAATCATACCAAATAAAGACTACCATAAAAATTTCAAGTCAAAACAGTAAGTATTTTATCCTACACAAAAATGACAAGGCAGCATAATTTCAGGAGCATAAAATTTGTACATAAAAGTATATCAAACAATAGATCTCAGAACATAATTAGCTCTAGATTGACATAAAAATACTCTCCAAAAAGTTTCATGCACAATTTCCTTATATATTATTTATGATGAATTATTTATCATCACATGAAAATAGGCACCCTAACTAGACAGATCAAACTTTCCACATGACATAACCTCATAACATTTTTCACAGATAGAGCATGACATAAGAAGACTAACAAACTTGGTCTCACATTTTTCTGAGCAACAGAGAATTACTTATGCATTTCCTAAGATAAAAGCAATTAATAGAGATAAATAAAGCTATACAGAAAAGTTTCACAAATTTCACATTTCATATTTTTCATGCATAGATCATCTCATAAGAAAAATACTGCAAGTTGAACCAACTCATTTGGATGAAAAATGAGCAAGTTATGAATTTTCAAAGCTTTAAACAAAATCTGAAATCATTTCTGGAAAAGAAAAAGGAAAAAACACTTTACACCGGGGACCCTGAGGTTTCCAGAAACTAACCGACCTTGGCAGAGCCTGGGCGCCACGCGGCCGACGCATGCTGCCGCGGGAGGCCACGGCGCGCTCCTGGTCGGGGATTTCCCTTACGGCTAGGAAACAACCGTCACCGAAAAGCTATTCCTATGAATATAAAACAAACTTTGCTGCTTAATAACTCTTAAACTAAGTCAAATTAGCAAAAACTCAAAATAGATGAAATGTAGCTTTTGAAGAGTAGAACATTTCATATTAAAGAAGTTTTACCAGATTCTGCCTAGATTTTGAAATACAAAAATCCAAATAAAATACCTTTTAAAAATTCCCAAAATGGAAAATCAGCCCCCAATTCTGCCCTTTTTCAACATTTTTGAACACCTTCCATGCATTTTCATGAAAAGTGGTAAAAACAACTTTTGTTCCTTATAAAATTCTCTACAAACTTTATTTAGGGTGCACACACATGCAAGCAATCTAGCTATCACTTTCAATTCAGTCAAACAAAACTACTTTAATGGTCCACCTTGGTCAACTATGACAACAAAGCTTAATTAGCCAAAACCATGAACATAAACCTAGGTTAATTTGGTGTCCTAATCATGTCTAGGTTACCTTAGGGGTCATCCAACACCAAACACTCATACCACATATTCAATTTATGTGAAAGGCAGGCATAATTTGAATAATCAAACATGATACATGAAATGACAATCAACCTTTTCATTAATGCTATGCATAATGATGCTTATGCTTAAGAATGCAAAGGTTTAAGCATGCTTAACACCAGAGTGTTACATTCCTGTTGCCTAAAATTCCCGCATGTGTTACTATTTGTTCGTCCCTTTCGTTTGGTTTCGTCACGTTGGCACCACCAATTGCATTTGGCCAATCGGGGGTGCCTTAGCAAGCGGTTGTCGTACCAGCCAACAGGCGGTAACCGGCGTCCTCCACCTGCACGCCACATCGATAGGACGCCAAGGATGGACCCCTCCAAGCGGGCGAGAACCGGGGCTGGCAGCAGTGAGGGCCAGGAGAAATCACTGGACCCTCCATCCTCTAGTGATAGACGTGTGGGTAAGTCATGATTTTGTCCGGAGCGCGTCTGAATGATGAAGGAGATGGCTGAGAGCGTGCTATTCGGGCACGGTATACTCTCCTTGGACACCTCTGAGGGGGATTATGGTGAGATGGGGGTGTATTCGGGTTCTTCTTCCCCTGAAGAGGGAAGTCCCAGACGTGAGAAAGCTTATCGCATTGCTCGTGCTTTAGGGGTTGATTCGGACGTTGTGCTGGTGACCAATGTGGACTATCGACAGATTGGGGTTTTGCCATCGCCGAAAGGCCTCAAATTTACTGACACTTGTAGCCGCTCTTTCACCGCCCCGGTTACCGAGCGGCACCTGCTCATGGCCGGCGATGACGAAATGCTGAACGCCATCGACTACCATGCTATTTTGGTAAGTGACTGTTTTACTTTTGCGTTTGACGAGATTTTTTAGATCAACTTCTGAATTGCTGTATCAAATGCTTTTTCGCAGAGCTCGCTCATGGTGCGGTCCCTGCTAAAGCAGAGGTAGGCCGATAGGGCCTATCTGGTGAAATGGGCGGAGGACGGTGAAAAGCGGGCGAAAGAGCTGGAGGAGAGACTTGTTGCCGAGACCGCAAAGCTGGAGACGGAATCGACCGCTCGCAAGGAGGCCGAAGATGCGCTGAAGACGACTCAGCGGGCGGAGAAGCAAAGCCAAAAAGAGGTTGGTGCGGCCATGCAGAAAGTGCTAAACGCCTATGAGAAACTCTTGACCGGTGTAGGGGTGGTTACCACACCTCCTTCGGTCGAGGGCTCCCTTTTAGCTGCAACGGAGTGGCTTTCGGCTCAGCCTGAGTCGTTTGGCAACCTGATGGATTTGGGGCGTGAGTACGCTGGCCTTGAAGCGACTCATGCCTTGATGAAGATCCTAAAGGACGCTGGATGCACCCATGCTCATGGTCTCGAGGTGGGGAACCCGAACAAATTATGGCCGGTGGATGACGGCGCCCACCAAGTTGCTGTTAAATTTTTTGACAGCTTCTGGCGCCCTGGTGGCCGGGACATCACGCTGTATCGGGCAGCGCTTTTATACCCCGATCTGGTAAGGGTTGTGGATTCAGGTTTTTTGTTCACAATTGAAATTCGACCTATTTCTTATATTCGATTTTGATTCTCGTAGACTCTTGAGGAGCGGGCTACCATAAAGGAGAGAGTGGCTGCATTCGGATCTGAATTGCTGTAGCCTCTGGGCTTACAACTTAGTCCTGTTTTGGACTTTTGTTTTGTTAAGCCACTGGGCTTGAGGTTGCGTGCAACCTTTACCAAAATGCTATTGGCTGTCGAATATGTAAGGATGTCCTGAATGGGACCCTAGCTTTCGACCATAAACGATAGGTGTAAGGGGGAAAGAAAAATTAATTATGGTTCATCATTTACATTAGAGTGCCTCATTAAAAAATCTCACACCCGTATCCAGGTTTCCCCTGTGAGGAAAAAGAGCGCATCTCTTTAGTTCGAATGGTAAATGCGAAATAAAAATTACAACCCCCTTAGGGGCAATTCGGCTCAAGGGTAGAATCGCCGCAAGTTGTCGGCGTTCCAGGTATGCGTGGTTTTGGCTCCTTCTTCATTGTGAGCTTGAAGACACCGGGCTTGATCACCTTTGAGATGACGAAAGGCCCGTACCATTGTGACTGCAATTTGCCTTGCTTGTTTGCGTGACGAATTAGCACAATGTCACCAAAATTTATGTTCTTGCACAGCACCGTCTTGTCCCTCCAGGCCCTTGTTTCTTGATGGTATCGGTCCAGATTCTCTGCCACCTAGCATTTGCGTAACTCAGCTGTTTCCAGCTCGACGTATCGCTGGATGGTGGTTGTTGCAGCTATTTCGGTTCTGAATGAGCCGAATTTGAGCTGTTCCGGTGTTATGGCTTCTTCACCGAATAGCAGACGGAAAGATGTGAATCCTGTGGATCTTGTGTTGGAGATATTATGACCCCACACTGTTGTTACCATTTCACTAGCCCATTTTCCTTTTTTGATGCCCTCTAACATCTTGGACACCACTTGGAAAATCTCGCCATTTGCCCTTTCGGCTGCTCCGTTGGATTCAGAATGATAAACATAAGTGAAAGCCAACTTGATCCAGAACTTGGCGCAACAACAACAACAACCAAGCCTGTCAGTCCCAAGCAAGTTGGGGT
>CM041631.1:13579219-13725286 GCA_023333625.1 Bothriochloa decipiens | reverse complement strand
GTATGGCTCATCAACTTGATTCCCCGATAATTAGTACAACTTTGGATATCCATAGTGATCCAGAACTTGGCGCAGAATTGCCAAAATTGGGTTGAGTCAAATTGCTTGCCATTATCCATAGTGATATATGACGGGACCCCGAATCGGCATATAATACAAGCTCTGCAAGTTTTGACGATATGCTTGGCGTCTTCGGCTGCATGAGGCCAATAGAACCCTGCCGCATTGCCCTGTGAGCGATTTCATGGGGTCCCCTGTGGATACCACACATTCCCAAATGTATCTCGTTTAGCAGCTGCTTGCCTGGTTCTCTGCCGATACACTTGAGCAACGGTGCAACCACCCCTTCTTTGTATAACTTGCCACGAATGATGGAATAAGCCTTGGTTCTTGACTGCATTCGCTGCAAATCATGCTTATCTTCTGGCTCATATGTGCCATTGAGAAAGGCCATTATCGGTGCTCGCCAGTCTTCGTTGGCAATGATGTGCTCTAGTAGAGTGCTTATCCTCTTCATCTTTGATTGCTTTGATGGATAAAGACTAGAAAAACACATCAGATGGCAATGCCAAACCCTGCACTTCTGCTTTCGCTAACTCATCGGCCTCTGTGTTCTCTTCCCTTGGAATATGTTTCAAAGTACAACCATCAAAAAACTTCTCCATTCGATGAACAACCAACATGTACTTGGTCAATTCGGGTTCCCTTATAGAATAATCTTTTTTGACATGCTGAACAATGACTTGCGAGTCTGACTTGATGATGCATCTGCGTACACCCAGGGCCCGAAGCTTTCAGAGCCCAAGCAATAATGTCTCGTACTCGGCTGTGTTGTTTGTTGTTAGGAACAAAAGCCTTGCTGTGTATCTGATTTTTGGCCCTGATGTCAGCGTAAGGATAGCGGAGTTACCAGCTCCGGCTAAACACCAGGCGCCATCGCAGTGAACAGTCCAAGTTGGCGGTTGGACTTGAAGAGTAGTATCGTCTGCTGCTGGCGTCCAATCAGCTATGAAGTCCACGATGACCTAAGATTTGATTGTGGATCTGTGCTGACAAACAATTATGTATGCATTCAATTTGGCTGCCTACTTGCCTATTCTGCCAACCGCTTCGTTGTTGCGGAACAATGACTCCAGCGGTTGATCTGTCAAGACTTTAACATCGTGCTCTTGAAAATAATGCTTGAGCTTGCGGGAGGCCATGACCACCGCGTAGGCTACTTTTTCCAACTCCAAATAGTTTAATTTGGCACCAGCGAGTGCTTATGAGACGAAATAGATTGGGAACTGCATCATTTTTTCCTGATGCTCTTTTTCCTCTACCAAGATCGCACTGATAGCTACCGGTGAAGCCGCCAGATACAACAATAATTCGGCCTTTGGAGATGGTTTAGATAATGTGATTAGCCATATGAGGTAGTTCTTTAGATTCTCGAAAGCAATTCGCTGCTCAGCTGCCCACTCGAATTGATCTGCCGCTTTGAGCACCCGAAAGAAAAGGAAGGCCCTTTTCGGCTGACCTGGAGATAAAACGACTGAGCGCCGCGACCCTGCCTGTCAGCCTCTGCACTTGCTTTTGGTTTGTTGGGGGCACTATATTGGTGATTGTTGCTATCTTTTCTGGGTTTGCTTCTATACCCCTGGCTGATACCAAACAGCCCAGGAGTTTACACTTCCAAACGCCGAAAATGCACTTTTTTGGGTTGAGCTTAAGCCCGCTGCTCCTGAGGTTGACGAATGTTTCCTTAAGGTCCTCAATGTGAGTTCCCTTGATATCGCTTTTGACGACGATATCGTCGACATATGCAACCAGATTCTTCTTGGTTTTTTATTCTCTGAAAATCTCATTTGTCATTCTAGAAAAGGTTGGCCCTGCGTTTCGGAGCCCTTCCGACAAGCGTTTGAAGCAGTATGTGCCGCCTGGGGTTATAAAACTGGTTTTCTCTTCGTCCTCTGGGTTTAGTCGAATTTGATGATAGCCAGAGAAACAGTCCAGCAGGCTCATCATCTCGCACCCAGCCGCAATATCGACTAGCTTGTCAATTCTCGGAAGTGGGTACGGATCTTTCGGGCGATGCTTGTTTAGGTCTGTGAAATTGACACACATTCTCCACTTTCCGCTCTTCTTTTTGACCATGACCACATTTGCCAGCCATTCCGGATATTGGATCGGCCGAATTACATCCGCGTCCAGAAGTCTTCGTACTTCGGCTGTCGCTGCCTCTGGTCTTTCGTCGGACATTTTTCTTAGCTTCTGCTTCCTGGGCTTAGCTGTTTTCGACACATTCAGATTGTGCTGTGGGAGTTGCCTGCTGACCCCTTGCAAATCTCTGGTGGACCAAGCGAATATATCTTCATTTTTTGCTAAAAATCGCTGAAGCTCCTTGCTTTCAGTTTTGGTTAAATTTGCTCCCAAATGCACACACCTATCTGGTCTGTCTTCAGAGAGGGGAACCTTTACTATAGCTTCCGCTGTGGCGGCTCTCGACACTTTGGATTTTTCAGATTCGGCGTCGTCATCTAACTCACTGTCTGGATCTTCTTTTTTGCTCTCATTGCTATTCTTTTTAACCTCGTTAAACATGTTGTACCCTGGAATCGGTTTGCCCTCTGTGTGCTTGGCTGCTTGCTGATCTCCGTGCGCAGATATGATGCCGAAAGGCGAGGAAATCTTCATGCATAAGTAGCTTTTTCTGATGACTACATCAAATTTACTGATAATGCCTCGGCCAAAAATGGTTGTGTACGGGTAGCCGATATCGACAACGTTGAATAGGATTTCTTCACTGTGCACCTTAGTGCCTTCACTGAACGAGAACGTGAGCTTCTTTTTTCCCAAGGCATCAATTTTATTGCCACCAAACCCGAATAGGGCATTTCCTGCAGGCTCTAAGGTACGACGATCGAGCTTCATTAAGTCGAATGCCTTGGTGAATAAGATATTAGCAGAGCTACCATTGTCCAGCAACACATTGTGCAAGGTGTAACCAGCCACATGAACTGTAACGACAAATGCGTCCAAATGCGGGTAATCTCTGACTTGGAAGTCGCTTTCATCAAATGATATCGGAACCATTAACCAGGCAGGTCTGTTCAACGGTACTCTTGGCGAGACTGCAAGTACTGTCCTTTCATAATCCTTCCTGGATCTCTTGCTTTGATGCTCAAGGTTGGATCCGCCAGTGATAGCGAAGATATTTTCCTTCGAATATAGAATAGGATTTACAATCTGAACATCTGGGGATTGCTCTTGCTTCGGCTGCAGCTGTAGCTGTTGCGCCTGCTGGTGCTGTTCAACCGCTGCTAGCGATGAAACCACAACCGAATGAGCTTACATCTGATTCTGGCCGAATTGATGATAGTAATTAGTTGGCAGTAGCTGAGGTATACGGATTTTGGTAGTACTGAATCGCTGGTGCCAGTTGAGGAGTCTGATACTAGAATTGCTGGTAAGCCGAACCGTGACTTGAAATCGGGCCCTGACTAGTGTTGTGAAACACATGCTCACTAGATTGGGCCGCACTTGTCGCTTCGTCTTTTTCTTTCTGCTCTTTCGCCATCTGCCTGTATCGGCACTCACGTGACACATGCCCGGCGTTTTCGCCGCATACAAAACAATAGGGGACTCTCTGACCCCTTCCACGCCCCTTGCCTCGGCCTCCACGTGGAGCTCGCCCTCCTCTCACACTTTGGGCAGGCAGGCGAGCTTGACTTTCCTGCGCAAAATTGGGGGTCGACTAGGCCGAATCATCCTGCACGTTGTTGACGAATGGACGCTGGTTGGTGAACTTTGGTCCTACCAATTGCGTTTGCCTTGGGGTGTTCTGCTTGAGGCTGTTTCGCGCTGCTTTTCGGCGCTCTTTATCTTCTTCGGACCTGGCGCATTTGCGCATCTCAGTGAACAACTCATTGACTGTCACAGGCGAATCACGAGACAACTGTTCCCCGCACGGCCCCATCTTGAGCCCCTCTATCGCTACTGCAATAAACTCCTCATCAGCAACATTCGACGTCTGTACTCTGAGCTGAATGAGCCTGTCCAGATACTTGGACAAGGGCTCGTCATCCGGTTAATGAAGCTTGAGTAAATCCTTTATGCCTTTCTTCTCTGTCTGAAAACCTTGAAAAGTGTTCACCAATTCGGACTTAATCTGGTCCCATGATCTGATCGATAGAGGCCGAAGTGACATGTACCATTCGTGAGCGACGTCGTCAGCTGCCATGATGAACGATTTTGCTAAGGTGTTGGCGTCTCCTCCCGTCGAATGCACAGCTGCCTCATAGCTTGCAATGAATCTTCTGGGGTTTGATTTTCCGTCGAATTTGGGCAACCTAGGCTTGTATCCAGGTGGCCAGGGGCATGTCTGCAATTCTATCGATAGTGGAGACAAAGTATCAATTGCAGCGAGATCGACAACCGGGTGAAACGCTATCGGCTGGTGATTCGATTGCGGCTGGTGCTGCACCCTTGGTTCCACCTGCATAGCCTCTAGGTCCCTTTGCAACCTGAGCTTGGTAGCTTCGGCCTGCCTGATCGCCTCTCGGGCTACAGCCACCCATTTTCTGGCTGCGATTTGATTGGCCACCCTGGATGTCGGCCTGATACTCGTCGAGTCTCTTGAGCAGTGCTGCATGCTGCACGAGTATTTCATCCCTAACCTCGTGCGAATCATCGGCTCCCTGCTGTTCTTCTTCTATCTCGGCCTTAATGTCGTTAGTTGGCTGGATAACCAGCCGACGTTGTTGCGGGGGCGGGGGTGGGTGTGGAATCACCTCCCGGGTTTCGGCCGCCGCCGCCGCGTTCCCAGCCGGATCCGCAGATGTGCCAACCGCGTCGGCCGGCTGAGCGTTGTTCTTGGATGTTGCCGTTGCATTGAGAATGTCTGTCACTGTAGGCGTCTCCGGCATGGTATGCTCGTGCACAACCATGGTGGGCGCCAATGTTGGCTGGTACGACAACCGCTTGCTGAGGCACCCCCGATTGGCCAAATGCAATCGGTGGTGCCAACGCGATGAAACCAAACGAAAGGGATGAACGAACAGTAACACACGTGGAAATTTAGGGCAACAGGAACCTCTCTCTTCATTACTATTTGGGGGTGCTATTTATACATCACCGTAGACTTTTACATGACCATTTTGTCTTCTTTACCTACTACATATTTCAAGAATATACCCATACTGCCTGTGTCTTGGCTCAATCCCGCTCTTGGGCAACCAAATTATCATTCGACTCTCGGATCTCTGTCGCAAAGACGAACCAATTGCCCAGCGGACGGCATGCCTCGTTGTCAACCGAAGGTGAGGGTGCCCACAACGTGGCCATCCCCCAACATCCAGGAAGCCATCACCGCAGTCGGGAGAGACAGGGCGTGCGTCGTGCTGCGTCACCGCGCCGTGGGGTGCTTCTTGACGCACGGCGGGTGGAACTCGACACTGGAGGGCATCGTCGAGGGCGTGCCGATGGTGTGCTGGCCCTTCTTCGCCGACCAGCAGATCAACAGCCGCTTCGTGCCCGCCGTGTGGAGGAACGCTTGGACATGAAGGACGTGTGCGACAGAGGCGTGGTGGAGAGGACGGTGAGGGAAGCCATGGAGTCCGACGAGATCAGGAGGTCGGCTCGTGCTCTGGCGGAGCAGGTGAAGCGTGACGTGGCCGACGGCGGGGCATCCGCATTGGAGTTCAAGCGTCTGGTCAGCTTCATCTGGGAGCTCAGCACGTCACGTCGTCAGGAGCGCAGCCCCCATGTCCAAAAAGGAGAAATGAATGGATTGAAATTAAATTAGATAAACAGTTCACCGAGTTCATGTCGCCATCGGTTACCCATTTGTCTGGGTGCTCCGATCGGACATGCTCAAGAAGTTATCAAAGCGATTGGCAAAAATCGAGTAGGTGATTCCTGACGCACGTCTGATGGAACACGACGTCGGAGGCAGCCCATCGTCGAGGGCATGCTGACCGTTCTTCACCGATCAGCAGATCATCGTCGCCCGTCGGAAGCAGGATCCCGCGAAGCAGGTGATACTGGACAAGGACAATGCTTGCGACAGGTGGATTTTGAGGCGGCTCGTCAGGTTCATGTTCATTCCATGATTCCATCAAGAAGCTCAGCACGCAGTATGAGAAGTACTCGTAGTAGGTAGTACAGTGACACCAAATTGTCGACCATTCATAAACAATTTTTAAGAATGCGACGTGTGCGCCGCCCGTCGCGCTCCCCTCGGTTGGTGACCACGAATGAGCAACATGACATGGAACGCCTAGTGGTGGTGTACTAGTAGAGCCGCAGGAGGCGCTCGCCTGAGTCCTTGGCTCTACACGAGCATCCATGGCGTCGCCACCGCACGTGCTGGTGTTCCCGTTCCCCGTGTAGGGCCACATCAACTGCCTGCTCCACTTCGCCACGGGACTCGCCGCCGCCGGCCTCCGCGTCACCGTCCTGCACACCGACCACAACCTCCGGCGCCTCGGACAGGCCCCACAGGCCGCCAGCTCGCCGCGCCTCCGCTTCCTGTCCGTGCCCGACGGCCTCCCCGATGGCCACCCGCGGTCCATGCACGCCATCGGGGAGCTCATGGAGTCCCTGCGGACCAAGGGCAGCGTCGCGTACCGTGCTCTGCTCTCCTCTCTGCGCGCTCCGGTGACGTGCGTCGTCGCCGATGGCCTGCTGCCATTCGGCGTCGACGTCCCCGAGGAACTTGGTGTGCCGGCGATCTCCTTCCGCACGGTGAGCGCGTGCAGCTTCCTGGCGTACCTGCCGGTTCCAAAGCTTTTAGAGCTCGGCGAGCTCCCGTTCGCCGACGGCGGAGACCTCGACGAGCCGGTGCGCGGCGTTCCGGGGATGGAGAGCTTCCTTCGGCGGCGGAACCTCCCCGGACAGTGCCGAAATCTCACCGCGGGCCACGATCCGTTGCTGCAAACGGTGGTCGCGGTCACCGCGCGTAGCCGCACGGCGCGGGCGCTCGTGCTCAACACGTCCGTGTCCCTCGAGTCGTCAGCTCTAGCGCAGATAGCGCCACACATGCGCGACGTGTTCGCCATCGGGCCTCTCCACGCCATGACCCCGGCGCCAGCGATTGCCACGAGCCTGTGGCACGAGGACAGCGGCTGCATGGCGTGGCTCGACGGCCAGGAAAACCGCTCCGTCGTGTACGTGAGCTTGGGGAGCCTCGCCGTCATCACGCGCCAGCAGTTCGAAGAGCTGCTGGCCGGGCTCGTCGCCGGAGGGCGCGCGTTCCTCTGGGTGCTCCGGCCAGACGCGGTCGAGGCGAGTGGAGATGGAGACGCCGCCGCCCTCCTAGTCCGAGAGGCCATCCGCTCGGCGGAGAGCGGCGGCAGGGCGCGCTTCGTGGGGTGGGCGCCGCAGCGAGCCGCCACGCCGGGTGGAACTCGACGCTGGAGGCAGCCGTGGAGGGTGTGCCCATGGTGTGCTGGCCGCAAAACGTCGACCAGCATATCAAAAGCCGGTTCGTGGGCGCCGTCTGGCGGACGGGGCTGGACATGAAGGACGTGTGCGAAAGGGTAACCGTGGAGAGCATGGTGAAGGAAGCGATGGAGTCCGCCGAGATGAGGGGGTCGGCGCGCTCGCGGAGCAGGTGAGACGGGACATTGCTGAGGGTGGGTCATCTGCGACGGAGTTCCAGCGGCTTCTCAGGTTCATCGAGGAGCTCAGCGCGTCGCCACTGGCCACCCCGCCTGTGCGTCAGCCCGTATAAACGGTCCTAGTTGTTACTGACGTTTCGAAAATTCTCCAGGTACTTGTCGCGGATACAGTCCCCGTACGTATACCCTGTCGGCCATTGAATTGGTGCGATGCGTGTTTATCTAGTTTAATTGGGGGATTGCAATTCGTGTTTATCAAGTTTAATTGGGGGGCTGCTATTACATATATCTTTTTTTACGATAAAAAAGAATTATATTATATGATAGCGAGGTACATCAAAATAATATAAGCATTCTGAATTGTAATAAAGTACTCACACTGTGAATAGCATAATTCAAAACCTAACTTGTTAACTTTGCAGTGTGGATAACCACATATGCAAACACTCGGCAACGACAAATGCCCAACAAACGACGGCCAACATTCATGTAGGCGGAATTGAGGATCTTTTTTTTTCTTTCTGGTGTCTTCCTTCTACTTCTTTCGGCCACCGAAGATTAAGAAAAACTGATCTGAAAACTCTTCTCCCTAGTCCTTCACTGTGGCCAGATCTAACCACAGCAAAACAAAGAAGAGACTAGAGAAAATTATTCCATGGCGGCGACATCATCTCCGCTTAATGTCGCCGTCCGGAAATAAAAGTCTCTATACCGTCATGGCGATGAAGATGCTGACGCCAAAGTTGTCGTCCTCATCTTCAACGGAGCCGCCATGGAGAAGACGATTCCAACCTTCCCCTTTAGCGTTGCCAGAGAGGAGAAGGAGAAGATAAATCACCATTATTAAATAATTTGACATGAAGAAACACTAACCCTAAAACTCAATCTAATAGGAAAAACTTATTAAAAACAATGTATCCCCACTCCCTTCAGCCCCAGACGTGATGCCGGAGGAGAAGGGAGGGGGACCAAGGGTGATAAACAACGGAAGAATAGCGGCGGCGGCTTTAGGGCTGGGCGGCGGCTCCTTGAAGAGTCTGCCTAGCTAGGCTCCGATTGCTATTACATAGGTGTCTGAATTTTTTCAAACAATCAGATAACAGTTTATTAGTAGTGACTAGTCTCCCATAAATAAAAAAACAAAAAGTGGATATTTTTAGTGTAACATTTATTTGTTCCTGTCCGTTTGCCTTTCCATGCGATCCCCACCCATCCTCCACCGTCCGTGCTGGTAAAAACAGGAAAGAAACAATCACGGCACTGAAAAGGAAGAGAAAAAATGACTGTAGAAGGCGCCGCCCGTCCTTTCCCTGCCTTCGGTGCATGCCGCTAAATTGCTAATCATGCGTTCCCTGCCTTCCGTGCATGCCCGTGCAATGCCACATCCACCGGGACTGTTGTGATATCGGTTGAAAAAAAAAAGAGAAAACAAATGATCCCGTGATTCTGGCAGCTGGTGTGATATCGGTTGAAAAAAAGGAAAATAACCAAATGATCCCGTGATCCTCCCCCAGCCCACAACGCCACGGCCACCAGGCGGCAGGTGAGTCTCGCCCATGGAGCAGGCGAGTGTGCCGGCCAAGGACGTGACCACACCCTGGTGGCGGACGGCGGCGGCACGTGGGAGCCCTTGCAAGCATGCGGCCACAACCACTGGCGGAGCTATGTTGGGGCCATGCTGGGCCATGGCCTCCCTTGCCTCTGTGTTTTGAAGGAATCAATATTCTGTTCAGCAGCACTCAATGCAGGTGAACAGGCCAACAGCTAGCGTCAGCTCGGTGCCTTCATCATAGGATATGCCTCTCTGCGTTGCTCTGTGGACAAGCTACAAGCCTACGAATGATTTTCTTAATGATCTTTAATTTTTTTTTTGCTTCTAGACTAAAATCAGGCTGGAAGCTATATATACATGCATATATGATAAGTGGCTGATTGAGTGTGTGTCTATATATATATATATATATATGCATATATGATATTGATACATTAATCTGGTTTACTGTGGCCTGATTGGTTAGACTAATTTTTTCACTATCTATATACTTATAGTTTTGATTGGCAAATTGGCCCCGCCACTGGCCACAACCCTGTCAGCGCACAGGAGGGCGGGGTCATCCCCCAACCGTTCGAGGTGTGCGGCCAGCCCCTTGACGGCTGCAAAGGAAGGACGACGGTAATTGATAACTTACTTTTTTTTTCCTAAGCGTGTGGTTAAGATCTTAATAGAATTGACTGAAATCATCAACGACAGGCCTACTGATGTTCCTGTGAATTTGAGGGTGCCAGGGGATCGAGCGTGTGCTGCTCAATTGTATGACATGTCGTGCTTCTGATTGGCCGGGTTTAGCCATTTAGGTTTCAGGGAAGGGCTGAATCATTTGGGTGTGGCAGCAGATTCTACACATGGTCATTTTAGTTCACTTACCGTTCTACGGTAGGTTGGTTTCATATGTGCTCAAACTGTTCGGTTAAGGTCTTTTTTTGCGCTTCGTCAAAGATTGGACTCCATTCCGGTTCACTGTTTATTTACTGCCAGACCAAACGTTATGCATGTATATACCTTAGTTCAAAATATTTGAATAATGGTTATGATTATTATGGATGATTCCAGACCATAAAAAATCCACAGTAGTACTGCAGATTGATTGCTCCACCAAAGCATGGCCAACTGTATATAGTTGAGTTGCCTTCACTCCCCTAAAAAGAGAGATATGTATTTGCTCATGTTATATTAGTGCATGAGGCTTGTGTTAATTTCTCTTGAATATTATAAATGGATTTTGTATGGAACATGTGTGAAGCTAAAGCTATGAGATATGACCCATATATTTGTGGAGTTTTTGGCAGTAGGGTTTGCATAGCTTCTGGCTTTAAAGTTGCTTGTAAGTGATTTAGCATGAGGTGCTTGTCATTTATCCAATCTTGCTATCCTCAAATCGTAAATTGTGCAGTGTTTCATTTGAACCTAATTCATGTGATTCGGTTTGCAATTGTGCGCTGATGATAACCTTTGGTTATCTCGATCAAGAAGGAAGGTTGAGCGTTGAGAGTTACAAGGAGTACCCATACACTAGGACCAATGGTACATGCTCATTTGGTTTCTGGCTCCAACGATTGACAGGGGCAGCAGGCCAACAACTCAGATTTGCGATAGGGATTCACAACACAGCAATTAAAACTGAGTTGGTGCTCTAGAACCTTGACATCCCTAGGATGTAGGGACAAGGTAGGTGACATAAGCTGGATTCAATATATTGACTGCCTTGGCCTCCGGAATTCGAGGGAAACCATTGGGAGGACAAGACGATGGAAGAATACAACATATTTATTTGTTATTTTAGATCTGTTCATGTGTAATTCAGAGATGTACGGTGCCAAGATTTAAGAGTCCCTATTCCCTTCAGAAAAAAATATAGGTGACATAAGCACCACCTGAATACAAGGAAGGTGGAATAGGAGTGAGCATTGCAGCCAAAGCTGAGTCGCATGGCTACAAATAGGACTATAAGAGGTGTGGCGAATGATCTAAAGCTTGTGTCCGAGTGGCTCCACATCATAATGTCATGATATAATTTGTAACCCGTTGTTTTATCGTACCTTTAGATCTTATTTGGGTGGTGTTGGATTTAACTCAATACACGTGTGGGGGTGGATTGAAGTAGATTTTACCAATCAACCTCAACATACGTGACTCAGGTGAATTCGGCGACATCCAAATAAGGCATTATTGAAATAAGCTTTATGTGATTCGGCAACATCCATATCTAACTCTGATACGCCGCCTGAAAAATACTTAAAAAACAGGCTCCTATGCTTTAGCAATTCCCATTCATTTCGACGGGGCTGTGCTGCTGACGACCTGGCGTGCTGAGTTCCCTGATGAAGCTGACGAGGCGCTTGAACTCCAATGCCGATGCCCCGCCGTCGGCAACGTCTCGCTTAATCTGCTCCGCCAGAGCATGAGCCGACCTCCTGATCGCGTCAGACTCCATGGCTTCCCTCACCGTGCTCTTCACAACGCCTCTGTCGCACACGCCCGTTCCTCCACACAGCGGCCACGAAGCGGCTGTTGATCTGCTGGTCGGCGAAGAAGGGCCAGCACACCATGGGCACGCCTTCGACGATGCCCTCCAGCGTCGAGTTCCACCCGCTGTGCGTCAGGAAGCACCCTACGGCGCGATGCCGCAGCACGTCTCGCTGCGGCACCCACGGCACGACGCACGCCCTTTCTCTCTCGACTGCGGCGATGGCTTCCTGGAGCGCGGCGTCCTGGCTGGCCCCGAGCATGTCCGGCCGGAGCACCCAGAGGAACGGGTAGCCGGCGGCGACGAGCCCGTGCAGGAACTCGGTGAACTGCTCGTGGGAGATGACGGTGAGGCTGCCCAGGCTGATGTACACCACGGACCGCGCCGCCTCCGCCTGGCTGTCGAGCCACGCCATGCACCCGTCGTCGTGGCGCCACAGGCTCGTGGCCACCGCCGGCGCGGGGGCCATGGCGTGCAGAGGCCCCACGGCGAACACGCCGCGCATCTCCTTGGCGTGGTGGCCGACGGACGTCCGCTCCAGGGACGTGGTCGTGTTGAGCATGAGAGCCCTGGCCCTGCAGCTGTGCGCGGTGGCCTTGACCACCTCCTTTATCAAGGGCTCCTCGTGCGTGCTGGTGAGCTGGCGGAGCTGGACCGGGAGGTCTCGCCGTCGCAGGAAGCTCTCCATCCCCGGGACGCCGCGGATGGGCGCGTCGAGGTCGCTGCCTTCGGGGAAGGGGAGCTCGCCGAGGTCCAGGAGCCTGGGCACGGACAGGTACGCCAGCACGGCGCACGCGCTCACCGTCCGGTAGGAGATCGCCGGGACGCCGAGCTCCTCCACGACGTCTATCACGAACGGCAGTATGCCGTCGCCGACGACGCACGTCACGGGCGGGAACCCGTCGGCGGCGCCTCCCGCGCAAAGCGAGGCGAGCAGGGCGCGGTACGAGGCGCTGGCCTTGGTGCGCAGGGCCTCCATAAGCTCCGGGAGGCCGTCGACGGCGCGCGGGTCGTCGTCGGGGAGGCCGTCGGGCACGGACACGAAGCGGAGGCGCGGCGAGGCGGCCGTGGCCTCGGCGACCGCGGCGCCGAGGCGGCGCAGGTTGTGGTCGGTGTGGAGGAAGGTGACGTGGAGGCCCGCGCGGAGGAGCCCCGTGGAGAAGTGGAGGAAGCTGTTGAGGTGGCCCCTGCGCCGGGATCGGGAACACCAGCACGTGCGCCGGCGCCGCTTCCGGCTCCGCCATTGCACCGCTCTACACTCTAGTACTAGTAGATCGCCCGGCCGATGGGGTCTATTTAAGAGATTGATCGAGTTGCGGGCGTGGGAAGAGGTGGAGCATAAAAGGTCAGGCACGGCATGATCAGCGGTGGAAGCAGCCGTAACGGATGCAGAGGACGGGCGGCGGCGGCAGGCCAGCAGCAGCACCACCGGTTGCGGTTGGTGACGTAGACGGCCGCTCCGTCGCGTTGCGGCAGCCGGCACGGTTGTCCTGTCGGTCGAAGCGAATCCGGATGCCTCGGCTCAGTGGCGTAGCCAGCATTTGAAGCTAGGGTGGTTCATTGTCTAAATTATTTTAACCGCTATAAATTTAACAAGTCGATACCAATAATCAATACTGTAAAAATTATATATTAAAATAAAGATATATGAAATAAAGTAATTCATAGTTGCTTGCATACCCTATGGCTTGTGCAATTTTCCACTTTGCCTATCTGACTATCCATGAAGATCGCAGATCATCAGTATATGGAATCAAAGACACTGACAGAAAAAGAAGAAACATGAGTATGAATGTATTATAATATGTGTTTGTGCCTTGTGAATTGGAAACGAAGAGAAATTCTATGGAGCCGCTAACTAGTTGAAACATCCGTGAGTATGACAGTATGCTCTAACTAGTTCAGACTTGGAGCCGCCAGTGCTAGGATTCAGATCGCGACATCGAGTACCTGCTGTTGCTTTGCGTTTGACGTCGTAGAGATGGAGTCCATCAAATGGGCGTTGGCCGACTGGTGCAGGCCGCCGGCACCCGACAGCAGTTCTGTCGCGGCCGTCGATACTCCAGTTACCCCATGATCGTACAACTGACCAGAGAAAGACAGAGAGAATAAGATTGGAAACGAACAGACGGCAGCAGCCGGAAGGACACAAGCGATGGAGCGACGTCTACCATAAATTCTCAAGCGTAGACTACATGGATGGTCTTCGGTTGGGCCGATCGCAGGATGGTCCGCGGCCCACGAGGACCACCCTGTAGCTCCGCCCCTCGGCTGCTGTGTTGTCGGCTCCAGGTGAACGCTGACCCGAAATAGTTGGTGGAGTGGAGACGGCGTCGACGTCGACCAGGACAAACTTGGATAAGCTAACGCGATTGGCTCGGGCACTTACTACTACTAGTATGGAGCGTCGTCACGGCTGACTGCTGTGCTAACTGCTAAGTGCAACTGTGCAAGTGAGAGCGAGCCGGACGCTGCCTCACAATTCTCGGTCCATGTGTCGTCCCTGGCGACTATTCCAGTCTTCCTCCGGCAGAGATGCAGCCGCCACCCGGCACAGCGCGCCCCGTCGCCGGTTGGAATTTTGTGCTCTCGTGCTCTTTTCTCACCTACCGCCAAACATCTCGATATTGCCAATAGAGGGGCCACATAGAGGTGCCGTTTTGGGTGGATGTTTACATACAGTAGTACAAGAAAATCCAACTCAAGCTTGTGTTTCAAAAGGTCTGTAATTGTTGTGGAATCGTTTACTAGTAAGAGGACTTTTGGGCATTTATAGAATAGAAGCAAAAATGATGAGAAAAAATCACATCCGAGACATCTGAGGTTGTGCTGATGTACAGTTAACAGATATCCATTTCTCATTTGGATTCTGCATGGATTAAGGTTCAAAATTAGCTAGTGAACAATTAGCTCTATGCATCAAATAGGCTCTGTTTTTATTGAATAAAGTACTCTCTAGCAACGAATAGAATCGTCGAGTGTAAATGATGCCATACAGATAAATAAGCAACTCTAAGTTTACTAATCAAATCACACATTAATAAACCCAAGTTGCATACAAATGAAATCTACAAATATGTTGACATGATAACAATGTACTTTATCTATCTCAATATAAGATAATAAAGCATTTGAAATTTATACCACAATATAAACAATATATAAAGGGTTTTAAGTGAACTAAGAAAACAATGAGCGAAAGTAAAAAAAATACAACAAATTTTGCATCCATAAATCAAAAGTAAGTGAGGTTCTGGTCTTGTCCCTTAAGCTAAGCAAGGACAGCTCCATTTTGAAGGTTTCTTTTACTTTGGTTTTAGAGTAACATATGAAGTGTTTGGATGTGACAGATTTTATGGTTTTCAATATCACGGTGTCTCTACAACTGTAGTTTTCTAGTTTCAAATACTCCTGTCTACACCCCTTTTTCTAAATCATGATTTTTACACATTAACAATGGATTCTAAAAGTGCAGTTTCGTGATACTATAGTTTCTTAATACCACAACATGCAAACAATGTCTAAACTTTTACTCCTAATAGTAAGTAAACAATATTTTTAATGTAATGTAAAAAATGGACTTGGCTTAATGAAGCGTACATAATTATTTCTCAGCTAGTTTAAATTTTCATATTACAATTATAAAAATCCGATTCTTGATGGGAAAAAGACCTACTAAACGCTTTTGATTATTTGTGATTCTTTTGACCAACGTTCATAACTTTAAATAAACTAGTAAACTGAGAATGGAGAATCGAAAAAATCCTGCGCTATTATAGTTGTCTCGACCCCCTTTGTAAGAAATATACATCTTAGCCATAGGATGAAAACCCAACAACCTCTACCTCTAGCCTCCTTCCTCTTCCTCGAGACAATCACAAATCATATGAAACAATTTTTTTTCTATGAAAGATAAGAGATAATCATAGAGAAGGGAAGAGTAGGAGGAGCTGGATCAACTGTGATGGCCAACGTGGCGGCGCGCAGGAGGAAGGGGATGAGATGTGGACCCGCACATCATAGAAAAAAAATCTATATATCTTTAGCCACAAAACACATGGGTTTTGTTTAGCACTCCTCTTTTTTTTTTTACCTTTTGTGGTCGCTTTGTAATAGTTTTGCTGCGAACAGAAGTCCCCAGGCCTAACCGCACTAATGCATTATATGGATTAAAAACAAATACATCCATCTCATCCACTCGATGCAAATACCACCATCCTATCTGGCAGGGCGAAAAAAGTGCACCTAGCAGGTCCTCGCCGTCCACAAGCGCCAGCTCGTCTCCCGGATAAGACGATAACTCGAGCTGAAAAATATCATCACACAGACGGACACAGGCGAGGCAGAGCGCGCGTCGTCACTAGTCACACCGCCCAAGGCCACCACCGCATTTGAATACCGCCAGGGAGATCGGCGATGGGGGCAACCGTGCACCTCACCGGTGTCCTCGGCGTGTCGTCGCCGCCTCTCGCTCCGTCGTCCCGCTGCAGCTGCAGTAGCGGCGCTAAGAAGCAGAGCTGCTCGCTGCGCCCGCCGCGGCGGCGGCGGCAGCAGCAGCAGAGGAGGCGTCTCCAAATCGCCCGCGCCGTCGAGGTGGGCGCGCCTTCCGCCGGCGCGCCAGAGCCGGCGGAGCAGGTGGAGCCGCCGTCCATCGACTTCGCGTTCGTCAGCGTGAGTTCCTCTCCTCTCGCTCGCGCCTGCTCCTTGGTCTTTTTTGTTTTGATTGATTGATGCGCCGTGATCGGTTGACGACGCTGGCTGAATTGGGTGTGGGCACGGTGCGCGCTCATGAATCGTGATGTTGCAGCCGCGGCTGCTGCCGGACGGGACGCCGGACGTGCACTACCGGACGGCGTGCGGCGGGCAGAAGCTCAGGGACATCATGCTCGACGCCTACATCGACCTCTACGGGCCCTACGTGAGTCACTAACTGCACGCAGGTGCCGGCGATCTTTGGTCACCGTGCCGCGCTTCCACTGCACACCGCCACCTGTCTTTCTTGCATCAGCTGGTGCTGATGCAGCTGCTGTTTTGGAATTGAATCGTTTTCACTGCTGCCGCATGCAGGATAAGGTTCTTCTCAACTGCGCAGGGGGCGGCGTGTGCGGGACCTGCATCGTCGAGGTAAATCCAATGCAACCTGTCACATTTTCCTAAAGCCTGCTGCGATGACATTTGTTGTCGAAAATAAGCCTGAAGGAACTCTGCAGGATAAGTTTCCTGAAGCCTGACACACAGTTCATTTTGACACTTCGCTGCCTTGCTAATTTTACAGGTGGTTGAAGGCAAGGAAATGCTATCTCCAAAAACTGATGTGGAGAAGGAGTTGCTCAAAAAGGTTTGTAGTTCGACTCCCTCTGTTCATCAGAAGCTGCCGCTTTTTCATCAGGAAAAGGATAAACCTGCAAAATTCCTAGTGTCTTTTTTAAGTAAAAGACGTTTCACTGGAGCATGCCGTGGATTGAACTTGCGTTCTTTGTGCTAACCTTTTCGCGCCAATTTTCAGAAACCCAAGACGTGGAGATTGGCGTGCCAGGCAACGGTGGGCAATGCAGATTCAACCGGACAGGTATGCATAAACGCTTTTCAGTGTTTTCTTTCACGAACTGACCGTTCTGAATTTTCTATCGAAAGTTGCTCTGAAAAATTTGTGCACAGTTGTTCTTGAATATATATACTGCCAGTGCTGCTTCATGTTTTTTTCACAAGGCATAAACAGTGATAGCATACCTCTGAGATTTGTCATTTTGGCAGATGATCATTCAACAATTGCCAGAGTGGAAGATACATGAGTGGGACAAGTAGGGGTTACTGCTCACTGATCTTAAAGAGTAACTGTCTCGTGGCCATACTATAGATTACATGCAATGGAAATGGGAAGAAATAAGCAGCAGTTGATCAGTATAAGAGCTGGTGCAGATTGATGAAGCTTTGCATAATCCAAACAAAATCCTGGGCATGTTTTTCACCATTTGTAGCAACTGAATGGAGCATGGATCAATTGGCCCCGTTCTGTAAACTGTTCCCTTATACTTACAAAACAAACAAAGGCAAATTTCATGGTCCTCGAAAGACCTGATTTTTTTTTTTTTTTGTTTCTTCGGAAATATACTGTTAGCGCTGCGCTATGGCTACTCTGCTGGACTGTTGGCGCGGGAAGGGTGTCGTTAGACTCTTTACCAGAACAAGTATCATTGCCACGGAGAGAACAACTGATCCTTATATAGAATAGAGACCGATCAGTAACATCAAATTATTCAATCAACCAACAGTAAAAGAAAGAGAAGAAAAATATTCCGGCTGCTGTTGTGACAGTGTCTCTTCTTTCGAACAACTACGCTGGTGCGGTGGTGCACGCCGTACCCGTGAGCCCATTTTGTCGAACCTGACAACATGTGCTGCCGTGACAGACTGACAGGGAATTCCTGCACTACAATACACAAGGATACGTCGATACGGTCCCCTTGGTGATCTGAATGCAAGCAGCCAGGCAGGACAGAGTAGGAGACCACCAACACCCAGGCACGGTTGACAGCAGCTGCCGCTCGGCGGCCATGGCGACGGCGCATGTGCTCGTCTTCCCGTTCCCGGTGCAGGGCCACATCAACTGCATGCTCCCCTTCGCCAGCGCCCTCGTCGGCGCCGGCGTCCACGTCACCTTCCTCCACACCGAGCACAACCTCCGCAAGCTCGGCCGTGCCACCTCCGCCGCCGGGTCACCGCTCCTCCGCTTTGCGTCCGTCCCGGATGGGCTCCCCAGCGACCACTCGCGCTCGGTGGCCAGCCTCCTGGAGCTCTACAACTCCCTGGAAGCCGGGGCCACACGCGAGTACCGCGCTCTCCTCGCCCCGTCGTCGTCGTTGACTTCAGCCAGCTCGGGCAGTGTTGCTGATGTCCGCGCCGACGACGACCCCGGCAGCGGCTTCTCGCCGGTGACGTGCGTTGTCGCCGATGGCTTGCTGCCTTGGGCCTTGGACATTGCCGAGGAGCTCGGAGTCCCAGCGATAGCCTTCCGCACGGCCAGCGCCTCCAGCTTCTTGGCCTTCCTGTCCGTCCCCAAGCTTTTCGAGCTCGGCGACCTCCCCTTCCCAGCAGGCGGCGGGGACCTCGACGAGCCGGTGCGAGGCGTTCCAGGGATGGGGAGCTTCTTGCGACGACGAGATCTCCCAAGCTTTTGCCGCCGCCCCAATGGCAATGGGACCGACGACGGCGACGGCGTCGACCCCACGCTGCACGAGCTCGCCAAGCTCTCGGCTCGCAGCAGCAAGGCACGGGCCCTCATCCTCAACACGGCCGCCTCCTTGGAGCAGCCAGCGCTCTCGCAAATCGCGCCGCATATGCGCGACTTATTCGCCATCGGCCCTCTGCACGCAATGGCGCCAGCGTCGTCCTCCAGCTTGTGGCGCGAAGACGACGGCTGCTTGGCGTGGCTTGACAGCCAAGCGGACCGGTCCGTCGTGTACGTGAGCTTCGGGAGCCTCACTGTCATCTCGCACGAGCAGTTCAGGGAACTCTTGAGCGGCCTTGTCGCCACCGGCTACCCCTTCATCTGGGTGCTCCGGCCGGACATGGTCCAGGCCGCCGGCGCTCTCCAAGAACAAGAAGCAGCCGTCATGGAGAAAGGAAACCACAGGGCGCGCATCGTGGCGTGGGCGCCGCAGCGCGACGTGCTACGGCACCGCGCGGTGGGGTGCTTCCTGACGCACGCCGGATGGAACTCGACGCTGGAGGCCGTCGTCGAGGGCGTGCCCATGGTGTGCTGGCCGTCCTTCTCGGACCAGCAGACCAACAGCCGGGTGGTGGGCGCCGTGTGGAGGAACGGGATGGACATGAAGGACGTGTGCGACGCAGCCGTGGCGGAGAGGATGGTGAGGGAAGCTATGGAGTCCGCTGAGATCAGGCGGTCGGCGGAGGCTCTGGCACAACAGGTGAAGCGGGACGTCGCGTGCGGCGGCTCGTCGGAGGAGTTCCAGCGGCTCGTCAGCTTAATCAGGGTGCTCAGCACGCCGGGCGGGACCTGAAAGCGGCGTGTACCGGCGCGACGCCCAGTTTCAGTTTCAGGCGAGCTATATTCAGTTTTTTGTTTTATGCTTTGTTTCCACTACGTTATTGTCTTAACGAAAACTGGAATCTCAAGAGCATATTTCCACGACATCTGTTTTACCATGTAACTTGAGACGGGTGCTGGCACCTGTCGAAATCTTGATACAGAACTGAGATGATTCTTCTTTGTTTAGCCGTCGTTATTCGATACATATAGCAGCGACACGACTCCTTTCACCGTGAAAGAATGTCAGATACGAGCATTTGTTGTAGAAGCCGTAGCAATATCACAAACGGTCAATTGTGAAGCCGTCTTTTTTCTTTTGAGACGGCTTGTTGCCCGTCGCTAGTATGGCTTTATTACAGATGCAAATTTTGAGACGCTTGTAGATTTTGTCACTAAGAATACTTACCACCTAAAATGTGCTACTCTGCAGTAGTGAGAATCGTATTTTTCTCTAAGAGAGTACTATACATTCTTTACAGCACGAGCGCGGGGTGTGTTTGGACCTCCCTCTCTCTCTCTTCTAGGCAAGTGTTCCATGTCTATTACTCCCTCTACCCCCTTCCTCTAAATAAAACCTGATTCTAACATTTGTACAAGTCACAATAGCTCAAATTTAACCATTTTTTATTAAATGATATTAACAATTATTTGTCAAACTAAGTTTATTATGAAATATAATTTACAGCTAATTTAATAGTGCTTATTTTATATCACAAATATTTTATCTTTTGCTTCTTAAAAAATGATAATTGCATTTTCCCGAGGAGGGAGTAGGATTTAGGAGTACAACAAATTCAAAGCCAAAAGAAATCATGGGACATAAGGGGATCATTGGCACAAACAATGATCTTGTCCTAACACTTTATGCACTTTATTTTGACCAACTGATAGGTAGGACATTCCTGATTACTTAACCCAATGTTATACATGTTGTTTGTCCTGGGGATAAGGAGAAATCGAGGCAGGTAAAAGTGCCCTCCTATGAGTAACTCGGGCACTTTTTTCTTATCCTGCCTCGTATAAAGTATTCTATGCCTGAATTACTTTATCCTCGTATAAACTAATCAGGATAAAGTAATTCAGGCATAGAATACTTTATACGAGGCATGTAAAAGTGTGAGTAATTAGGTATGCCCTTGGCATCCAAACATAGGCTATTGAGGCGAGTAGGGTCTATTGGAGTTGCTCTGAGTTGGCATCTAGGGAGTATGAAAGATGAGAGACCAGGGAGGGAGGGGATTTCCTGACCGCTAAGTGTGGATCAGATGGCAGTGACAACATTGGGCTTTAGAGGAGGACGAAGGAAGCCAAGCCTACAATCTTTCTTATACGAAAGTTGCACCATTCTCTTGCCGTTCGCGACCGTCCAATCAGGCACATGGACGACCCAGATCGGGCGACTCCTGAGCATTTTGCAAAAAAACCCTCAAACTTTGATGAAATACAAACCGCCGTCCATCCTCCTCTCTCAGTTATTTTTGTAACAATACCCTCAAGCTTATCCGAAATAGGAGAAGACGCCCAGCCATTCTATGGGCCGGCCTGCCACCGCGTCCGTGCTATATGCGGGTCGAGCTAGGACAGAATTGGCCCAAATAGTCATCTTCTTTTTGTGTCTTTTATTAAATTTTATGATATGCTAATTTTGTTTATTTCATATAAAAATTAGAGCTCCTAAAATCATCAAAATTTGCGTGTAGCCTCTCCATGATGTACTCTATGTAGAAAAAATATAACCTAGGAAATAAAGAATTTTGGAATGATTTAAAATAACCTCTTTTAATTAATAAATGTACCTTTCATGATTTCTATAGATTAAAATATTAATTCAAAACTTATAAAATGTGTTTAGTGGTTCCGTTGTGATATTGCCAACCTCTACAAAAATTTCGAGATAAATCTAAAATATTTCAAAATCATTATTTTATGCTCAACTAATACATTAATTAAGAAAAAAGGAGTTCATGATTGATCTTTACAGGATTCTGAAATATATAGACAGCAAATAGAAAATCCATGGTTAACATATATAATCATCCACAAATAATAATTTCCAAATAACACAAAAAATACTAATACATTGTATAAAGAAGAATTTAGCTACCATTATTCATACTCATATCCTTTAATTTAGCTACCATTATTCATACTCATACACCCCAAAATTTATATTTTGGGTTGCGAACCAAAAACACTAAATAAATTAAAGGATTTATTAATTTCTTTAAAATTAGCTAAGATTTTATTATTTTGTTATCACTACAAAATGATAAAAAGAGTGGTTTTATAAAACTTTTACGAAGTTAATAAAGATGGGTTTGTGCTTGGTGCTTTGCTTGGTTTTGCTGGCGTGAAAAAGAATTTCTAAACCTTGAGCAAGTCACGTCTAGGTTTTTTTTCAAATTTGAAAATAAAGCTTTGGAAAACCGAAGTTTGCCTCAAGAAAGTTTTGAAAAAACGTTTTCAGAAAAATCCTTTCTCTTGCTTAGAGAGAGAGAGTTTTCTTTTTCCTCTATAGTGTTGGCCATCGCTTTAACTAGACACCATCCCCTACCTAGCTCGAGTCAACCCGGGCTTGCCCCAGCCTAACCTGGCCTAACCTAGCTTGCTCTGGCCTCTACTAGCCTCAACTAGCCAGCTCTGGCCAGTCATGGCCAGCTCTAGCCGGCCATGGCCACCCCGGCCAGGCCAGCAGTAGCAGCAGCCGGCCACCAGCGGCCAAACTTGGCCATCAGCAGCATAGCAAGGCCAGCAACAGTTCGGCCTAGCAACCCTTTGCCATTCTCTAAGACATCCTAGCTTGCTTTGGCCAGCTCCTACTTAGCTTGGGCCACCCCTGGCCTCAACCCGCCTCATCTGGCCAACTCTGGCCAGCTTTGGCCAAACACGGCTAGCCATAGCCACCTGTGGCCACACACAGTCGGCCATGGCTAACTCCGGCCGGCCATAGCCAGCATTACCTTGGTCACAGTGGCTACAAGCCAGCCATAGCCTCGTCCGGCCACCTTGGGCCCTCTATGGCCATATCTGGCTAAGCCCGGCCACATCCAGCGGGCCATGGCCAACCCTGGCCGGCCGCAGCCGGCCCAACGGGCCAAGTCCAGCGGCTTCAGCCCAACCGGTTCCCCATCGGCTATAAAGAGGGCCAGCCGCAGCCCCTTGGCAAACCCTAGCCACGCGCCGCCAGACACAGCCAGGCGCAGCCGGTCACAGCCAGCCGCCGCCGGGAACAGCCAGCCGTCGCCGGCCATATTCGGCCCTTGCCTGCCGGCCGAGTCCCGACCGAGGGCCGTGGTCCTCCCAGCACCGTGTGCCATAGCTAGCCACCACCGGCCGCACCAGGCCGTAGCCGGCCGCCGCCTGCCGCACTAGGCCAGCAGCTGGCCGCCGCGGCAGGCCGCAGCCGGCAATTGTCGACCGTACCAGGCCGCAGCCGGCCGTCGCTGACTGTCCAACAGGCAAGGGCCGAGGCCCCTTTCCCAGGTATTTACGACTTTGCCACCAAATGATTTATTTATAGTTTTGCCACTGATCGTATAATCTCCGTCGTTTCACCGTTTTAACTCCGTTTTTAGCAAACTTATACTTTTTGGAATCGTATCGACGCAAGCTACATGATCATAGTGATATTTACCATGTTATAGGTTTTCAAAATGTGACTTATATGTGGGTTAGAATAATGATCTATCCACGCCTTTTCCAACATGCGAATAGCCTAGATCAACCTCGTTAGTTGTGCCACCACAACGATAGCTCCTCTGTTGGTCATTCTTACGCTCTTGCAATCGTAGTGATGAGCTCTACCGTGTATACCGCTCTTTCTTCAGTGTTTCTTTTGTATGATGTCTGTTCTTAGTTTTGTTTGTTTGTGTTGCTTGTTTGCTTGAATAGACGAAGAGCAGTTCATGAGTGCTGAAGATCGGGAGCTAAGGACCGACAAGTGCAGCTAGAGTTGGAGACCAAAAGATAGAACAAGTCTACCGAGCAGCTAGACTTTAGATTTAAGGCAAGTGCAGGCACCTTTGATCATATTGTGCCTATTCACATTTAATTAATTTATTGCATGTGTCCTAAATTGGTAAACCATATGAATGACTAGCCACTCTATCCATATATCACCTATGGGGCTTATAGTTGATAGGTTACTAGGTTGCTAGTGCTCTACCTCATCTTTCACCTGCTAATGAAGATAAAACTTGCTTCTTAATAAAGATGTTGGATCCATGGGCTCTTGGCTTCGGCCGTTGGAGAAGTTGATGCTGTTCCGCATCGTTGGTTGGCGGTGATGACGGGGAAAACGGATGCTAGTGGGACTCGTGTTGACGAGGGTATCCGTATCTCCTCCCCCTTGTGGACCCTATCGTGGAGCGGCAACCTGGGACTTCCTTACAACTCCATGCTAATGGGCTCTGGCTTGGTTTATTAGCAGGACCCTCATAGGCAGGTTGGACAACTTACCAACGGGTGGCTAGAGCTGTGGTCGCTGGGGTTTATTTACAAGTTGTAGTATGGGAGGGACTAGGGATCCGTGTTGGGGGCTTCCTCACGGTGAATTCGCCCATACGCTTGGACTCAAAGCTAGCGAGTTGTCACTGCCCATGACCTGTGAATAGCCTTGTAGTGAAACCCTGCCCGCTCACCTTGGAAGTGTTTTGGGGAGTCATGACCCTGGGCAAATGGGAATCGCTTCTTGGAGTGAAAGTGTACACCTCTGCACAGAGTTAAAATCGGTATATCGTCCGTGCTCACGGTCACGAGCGGCCCAGATCCTCGCATGATTTAGCCAAATGGTTTAAGCTGTTAAATCGTGATGATGTTGTGAGGTTGCTACCTCGGGTTTTATCGGGATGGCTATCCTATGTTCCCTTGAGATGGCTATCTCATGTTTAATGAGGTTTAATGACATATGTTTATATCCATGTGCTAAATGACACATTAATTGCTACTTGAACCTCAATAAAGGGTTGGGTGTTTCAACCAAGTTGATTAGAGAATAGGTTGCAATAAGTTAAGTCTTAATTGTTACATTAAAATGCTACCGCAGTCTACCTTTCAGTTGTACCTTGTTTTAGCCTTGCATGTCATTATTTTCCACCTGTACTTGCTGAGTTTCGACATGGAACTCACCCTTGCTATAGTTTGTAGCAAGGTGCTGCCCTTAAGAAGGATAAAGAGGTTGAGCGTTAGAAGTGTTTGGCGTACGGAGCCCACAGTCAACTGTCCCTGAGAAGGTTGGAGCTCTGAAGAGAAGTTGTAGCCATCAATTTCGCGACACTCTGATGTTTGTAAGTGTTGTTATAAGTAAGTTTCCGCTATATAATACATTATTTTTCTGATATGTCATTCTCTGTTATATGTGTGGACTTTCTGGGTGCACATATGATGGCCCCTGGACTTCCTTTGAGAACCGGGGTGTTATATGGGCATTCAGCGCAAGCCAGTAACTCCCGAGTATAGGAGTTAAGGTAGGCAATCACGCTCGACAAAAATAAAAGAAACTGCCTTCTAGCTAGTTAGCACACCTAGACGTTAGTATCCATGTTACTGGAAATAACAGGGATGAGTAACGTGGTATGCATATTTTGCCGGCGGCCATATTTTGCTGAGTGCCGACTCCCAGCAAACACCAATTTTTACTGACGGCTGGAATTTGCCGAGTGTCCGGCACCCGGCAAAGCCCCCGACAAAGCATTTTACACCCGGCAAATCAACCGTTTCCGATATTGATGACACTGGTATGATACTTTCATAAGGTTTTCTTCCTGTGGGAACGTAACCATTCCTGGAACGAGGAATATGGCCATGTGTTTCCACGTTCCCGGTTGCTGAGGGCTAGACCAAACAAAGAGGTAATCGATTATTCTCTTTCCATTGCCGCTGTGAAATTGTTTCATTTTCGTTAACATTGTCTTATTGGCGGAGCCCAACATCACCTAAGTGCATCAAACAACATTCTACATACTATATGTGAATGTAGAATGAGTGCTTTCTTAGGACTGCATTGACAATGGATCATCTGATAATAATCGCGAACCTCACTAAACATTACTCCCTTCGTTCCAAATTATAGTTTGTTTTGACTTTTTTGGTACATGCATTTTGCTATATACCTAGATAAATAATATGTCTAGATACATAACAAAATGCATGCACCGAAAAAGTCAAAGTAAACTACAATTTAAAACGGAGGGAGTAATCGTCAACGATCGGTCTTGCTAATGCCAACGTCCTCCTGTTGCTCCAAGCCGTCCATAACTAGTTCCATTTTCATTGCAACGCACCTCAAGAAGCAAAGCATGCATCTAAAAATGGCA
The DNA here is from genome assembly GCA_023333625.1 of Bothriochloa decipiens. NCBI lineage: Eukaryota > Viridiplantae > Streptophyta > Magnoliopsida > Poales > Poaceae > Bothriochloa > Bothriochloa decipiens. The sequence goes on along the minus strand of CM041631.1, from coordinate 13,699,296 downwards.
AGTGCATGCGGGCGCCCCACCAGCTACGTATATATACTATCACGTAGTTTGCTAGGTTCAATTACACGCCGACACCAATTCAAATTAATTGAACCAAATATATAATACCAACAATCATGTCTGGTCGTCGTCGTCGTTCGCGGACAATAATGGCGCTTCTCCTGGCGTCGCTGCTGCTCGTCGGGCTGGCGTCGTCGGCCTTGGGCGCCAAGGACGACAAGGACAAGGACGAGGACGGCGACGAAGGCGGCGCCAGCAAGAAGCCCCACGTGAACCGCGGCAAGTTCAAGGCGGACCCGTGGACGGACGGGCACGCGACGTTCTACGGCGGGCGCGACGGGTCCGGCACCACGGACGGCGGCGCGTGCGGCTACAAGGGCGAGCTGGGCAAGGACTACGGCGCGCTGACGGCGGCCGTGGGCCCGTCGCTGTACAGCAACGGCGCCGGGTGCGGCGCGTGCTACGAGCTCAAGGGCTCCAAGGGCACCGTGGTGGTGACGGCCACCAACCAGGCCCCGCCGCCGGTGAGCGGGCAGAAGGGCGAGCACTTCGACCTCACCATGCCGGCGTTCCTCAAGATCGACGAGGAGAAGGCCGGCATCGTGCCCATCACCTACCGCAAGGTGGCGTGCGAGAGGAAAGGCGGCATCCGGTACACGATCACGGGGAACCCGAGCTACAACATGGTGATGGTGACCAACGTGGGCGGCGCCGGCGACGTGGTGGGGCTGTCGGTGAAGGGTAACAAGCGCGTCAAGTGGACGCCGATGAAGCGCAGCTGGGGACAGCTCTGGACGACGGAGGCCAACATCACCGGCGAGTCGCTGACGTTCCGCGTCATGACGGGTGACCACCGCAAGGCCACCTCCTGGCACGTCGCTCCACGCGACTGGAAGTTCGACAAAACATACCAGGCCACCAAGAACTTCTAGGATCGGATCGGCCGGGGAGCGGTTTCGGCCACTTATTTGTTTTATGCATCGCACACAAACCGTACAGAAATTTCATGCTTAACATATTGACTGCACAGTTTTTTGTACTGAAAAACTGAATTGAACCTCCGTCGTTGGAGTCAGTAAACTGTTGTTGACATGTTCCAATTTCAACACCATTTGGTTTGCCGCCAGCACAGAACACACAAAACTTCTGTGCATCAGTTTCTACGATTTGCAAACGTATGATGTGTATTTTGAATTCCTTTTTTTAATCTGTGTGTTTTGAATTCGTAATAATGCGTCAATCAAATACTCAAATTGATCTGTTGCAGCAATCGTTTCGCCAGGAACAGGAAGGCAGGCTCATTGCAACCTTTTTGGGCTGGGCTGGAAATAGGCATGCGGCCCAGCCCGGCGAAAAGCTCTCCCCATTCTCGGATTTTTTTTTTTCAACCAAAAGTCAAGATACAAAATCCCCCCAACCAAATTCTAATTCAATCGACGACGGCGGAGGCGCTGCTGCAACGGCAGAGCACCGCGCGGCCGCCCTCCGCGATCGCCGATGGACGACAGCGACCTCGACTCCGCAGCGCTCTGGGCCGCCATCGACTCCGCCGCGGCCCAGGCCACCTCCCGCGTCCGCGGCGCCGCAGGCGACGACGACCACCGCGGCGAGGTGCTGCAGCCGGCCCGCCCGTTCAAGTCCCCGCGGCTCGCCTCCGCCTCCGCCTCCCACGTCACGCCGCCGCCGCCCGCACCGCTGCCTCTGCCCCCTCCCCCGCCGCGCGGCCTTCATGCGTCTCCCTACGCCACGCCCGACGCAGTGGCGGCCAGGAACCGGCTCCCGGGCGTGGAGAGCCCCCCGCCCCATGAGCTCTGGAGGCCTCACATGGGGAGCCCCATCGCCGCCGCCTATGACGGGGGCTTGCTCCCCTCCCTCTCCGTGGCCAACTTCAAAAAGTACCAGGAAGTAGCCCTCTCGGTGCGTCTCTCTCCCCCTTCTATCTTCTCGTTACAGTTTGCAAGCCGGTAGAGTGAAGTTTACGGATTAAGTTTCCGATAAAGTTACTATTGGTAATTTGTGATTGATGGAACTACTAGTAATTTGTAATTATGAAGGTGACGACCCTTAACTGGCATTGCAGAAACAACTACAGTCAAGCTCAAGCTGTTTCTATTTTGGGCTACTGAACATAAAAAATGATAATCTGTAGAAGATCACACGACAACGGTAGTTAGGCTTGAGCTATGTTTGTCTTCCCCTACGAAACATAGAAAAGGCTGCTATGCAGCCTGTGGAACGAGATCCTCTGGGACCATGATCAAACAGAACTAAGTTGACTCAGTTGCCTACCCTAAGTCCATAACTATCCTGATAGTTTTGTTGTGCATTCTGCCTTGATTGATCGCTCAAGGAAATGAATGAACGTCACTTCTTCTTAGGTCATGTATCACACAACGCAGTATCTGTCTGCCTGTGTATTTGGAGGAACATATATGTCAAACTTCTGTTTCATGTGATAACTTTGTACATAAATGTGTGCAGTGTGCTCTCATTGTCTCATTATATGTGTTCAGTATATATTCTATATGTAATCTCTATAGAAAATTGCCATGTTCGATGCCATGGTACACATATGCTTGTTTGATGCAGACAAATCAAAGCTGGATCTTCAGCGCTATTTTCCAACATTAGCTGCTTCACCTTCTCAAACTCTATTATGAGTTTTTGATATATTTTCCATGACTGGTTTCAGATTCTGGATAAAAGTGACTACACCTCTATCAGTGGGAACCCATACATAAAGAAGTCAGGTGCTCACTTGACATGATGTCACTGTGAGTTGATGGAATCTTCATTTGCTCACTTCTATAATCCTTTTCAGGGTGGAGAAAAATATCTTGCTTCTTCAATATCTCATTCCAAATCAAGGATCGCTCCATTGAGTTTGATGAAAACCGCAATGTCAACCGTGCTGAATTTCTTGTTCGGGCGTCAATGACGTATGCTGTTTTCTATGCAATTGCAAGTCATTTTTCTGTCACTTTCACCTGCCCCTTTAGTTCTATTCATGTTTTTTTTACTTCTATTCATGGTTTTTTATCAGACATTATTAACTCTCTTTTTTCTCTTTTGTATTTAAAGAGGTGGCAGATTCTCAGATGGTTGGGGCTCCTGTGATCGACGAGAGAAAAAATTCAACAAACCTAACCATGACATTCCCAGCACAGCTGAAACCAGAGCTAAGAACAAGGCTTGCCAGGTAAGGAAGAGTTCAACACAGAAATACATGATGCAAGATATAGTTTATGCTGCAATTTTAAAAACAGAAATACTTCTTGACGTGTCTATCGTTTCTTAGTTGAAAATTCAAATGCAAGGTTCATGTTTTAGGAACTCAAGCTATATGTGAAGGTTAAATCTTTCTTATATTGTAAATGTGTTAGGATCTTCTTGGAATTGGGCGTCCAGGATGAGAAGTGGAGGCCACTGGACCCCGAAGTGGAGTCCATGAGGTGTTTACCTTCAGATCGGCTGCTCATCGCCACAGCCCAAAGTGGAGTCCACAAATGTCTAGTTATACTCAAGGTTGTCTGAGCAGCTATTAGCTCAGTGAAAGAGTTTACTGGTATTGGAGGTTCCTTAAGATTTGAAGTAAATGAAACGGGCGTAGTAATGTGTTCTGAGCTTTTAGCATTTAGGGTATTTTAGCTAATGCTAATTCGGTGAAAGAGTGTAAGTGTGTAACATCCTCTGTCAGATGTGAAGTAAATAGAAGGGCACAATGCTCTGCTCCCCTCGGTTAGTGAAGTACAAGGTGTGTTTATGATGTGGTTCATAGTACCAGATTTATGTGTTGTGAACTTGTGATTCTTTTTGTTTGTGTCAGATATTAGACCAGTAATAAAGGGTAAAAAAGTGTGCTGCTCTGATCACCTGTCATTAAACTTTTTGTTGCGTTGTGGACATTGTCTGCCCCCATCTGAAATGGAAGCGGTTTGTGCTTCAAGATGCAGTCAACTGATGAAAAAAACTAAACACAAGGAGCAGGAGTAACCCTCTTCTTCTCAGATGGAAACAACAGATGGGAAAACAGTGCAGGGTAACAAGAACTAGAACAAACTCAAGAAACACCAGCAAACGTGCTGGAGTGAACATATCACAAAAGCAAGACGTCTGAAAATATGTCTGGAGCAATACACGAGATGATGCCTTGGGGAGCTTCGATTGCCGCGTCACCGATCAAACATCCCATACATTTATCCAGGTTCCCAATCCCATCCATGTCATTTTAATGGATAGACGCAACTCGTACTAATGGTTATACATAAGAGGTGCAAGGAAAATCCATCAAATAAAGATAAATGGCCAACATATTGCGAATGTTGACTGCAATCCACCCGGATATGTAGTCAGGTGGAACTGATTATTAGCATTTATTACCTTATTTGTATTCGCGTCCACATAAACCAGACCTAATAAGCACAATGCCGTTTTCGCCCAACTAAAAACCAGCCAAATACACACCATAGAAGAAGGCTAACGGCAGGTACATTTGGCAGACTGACCACGAGCGTCAGATGTTCCTAAAATGTACTACATCATCAGCAAGCTACGCCTACTCCTTCAAATATACAAGAATTAGAAGAACTGGCCAACCCCTACAAGGTACAGGTCACTTCAGATCCTGAACTTATGCCCGTCTTAACTACTTTCGACTGAACTCCACCTGCAAAACAAATGACAAGCACAGATGTAAGAAGCAAATATAATAGTGTCTACAGACTGAATCTAGTAGTGTTTATAACGATAATTGCATGTGCAAGTCCCTAGATGAAATCCCATCAGTTCCCATATCAAGGTTTGGGTTTTGCAATTCAATTCTGAAAAAATACTGCAGATTCACTCCATTCAGAACATTGGGCGAAAGCATAAGCTCAGTATTATTGGCAATAGTCAAAGCAGTTTTTCCTGTGAACCTAAATTCTTTCTAGAGATTGTATCATCAGAAATCAGTCAGTGCTCAGTATCAGCAACGCACAAGGGTGAAATCCTTACCTTGGCCTCCTCATGAGCAACCTTCATCCTCCGGTACTCCTGCTGTGCCCGATGAGAACGGAACAAAGCTTGGACGCGTATCACTGATCTATTAAACCTGTCCTCAGCTTGTTGCCGGCCGACCTGGTAGTAGTCCTCTTCTGCAGTGCTTGCTGCTTCTGCATCTGTGGCCATTTCTACTGGCATTCCAGTTGCAATGCCGCGCAGGCCTTTTCTTTTCTTCCTCCATCGCAAGATAGCTTTCTCCACGACTCCAACAGACCATAATACCTTGCGGTACTGCCTTCTCACTTGGTGACCGCGGTATGCAGCCTGGGCAAGGAATTTGAATCATTAGATGACACAATAGATGAGGTACACAAAGGATAACAAAAGATAAAATTTCAATTTGTTAACCCAAAATGGGAAAAGGTATCTATCAGACGGATTCATTTAGTGTTTACCAAAACCACACGACCAAACTGAATCCCTGGGAAAAAGGAAAATTAGCAAACCAAAACACACAATAGTAACAGCAAGCTTTACTTGTATTTTGATGGCTTGTCTTCGCATGTTCATGAAGTTCCTCCTAATCTGCCATGTTCGGAAATGACTCTGTATTCGTGCAGCAGCTCTCATCATTTTCTTTCTGTTATAGTTCCGGAATGCGTGCTGAATCCTCATAGCAGCAACTATTGAAGCAGCTTCAGTCTCGGGATTGGCCATCTGAATTGCTTTTGTTTGAAGCTTAAGAGTTCGCTCCCTGAGTGCGGCTTGTATGTTGTTAGCAGCATCAGCAGCATTACGGTAGGCTGCTAAAGATTCTCGTAAGCACAGTTCTTGTTCACTAAGGTTTTCAAATTCCTTGGTATTTTGTTTTAGTGATTGTGTCCTTGATGTTGATCGCTTATCCTTAGACAGTGACATAGACTCAAAATGAGCAGTCAGCCCTTTCTCAGCAAGGTATGCAGCTAAGCCATCATAACCTTGTCTTGCAGCCAGATCAGCAGCAGTGTATCCACCAGGGACATCATGAGTAGGATCTGTAACCAAGCTTGGATTTGCTCCAGCAGACAAAAGAGCAGCAACCATTTTTTCCCTAGCAAGAGAATATTACAACTTAAGATGACACCAGATGACTCTGAAAATCTAAACAATAAGTTGATCCCAACAAACATGTGCCTGAGGTCACATAGTGTCTACTTCTATACTCAAACTATGTGAAGATCAACCAGATGCCTATAAAAACACATTAACTTAGAAGGTTTCCAAAAAAAGTTTGGCCCGTGTTTTTCTACAAACTGGTAATAGTTTCATATTAGTTTTTTTTCTCAAACACACAGGAGAGCTATCACTGTATTAATAGAAGAAGAGAGAGTCATGCATAGACCCAAACCCACACACACATACACACACACACACACTGCATGGAAACCAAATCACCAGTTAAAACAAAAGGTTTCTTATTATTAGTTATTATAAATTTTGATATCAATAATATATATACACACTCAAAGCACAAGAACTATACATGAAATTATTCTTTTTCACATTTTATCTTGCGTGTAGTCAGTGTGATAAATCCATCCCAGTTGCCAGAACAAATACAAGACATCATTCTTTTCCTCGCTGTTCTGTCTATGTTAGTAAATGAAAGAAAAAACATTAGGAATTTCAGAAGAAAGAGGATACCTCCCATAGTATGCAGCCCAGTGCAAAGCTGTCCAACCAGAAGAATCACGAAAATCCAAGGAGAATCCAGACAAAGAAAATAATCGAATGGCCCAAGTATAGCCCAAGAAAGAACATAGATGGATAGGTCCTTGTCCTAGATCATCACGGTCAGTTGACTTCTGGCCTTCAATTACTTTTTCAACAAGCCACTCTTGCAACCTATTTCGTAATACTAGTTCAAGCAATCCCTCAATAGCTGGAACATAAGTGCCTTTAGAATCACTACCAAATTTCAACAGATCCATCCATTCCTTCTCTGCCGATACTGATAAGAGATTGGAAATTTTGCTTCCTTCTACAAGCAACTTGGGTGCCATCTTTTTCTTGTTTGTAGTGAACAACAAACGAGCTAGTCTCATTTGCATCTGAAGCTTTAACTTTTCAGGCTCATCATCAGCCAAGGTTTGACGGTCAGGCACCATACGATAGTCAAAACTCAAAACCTCACTGATTGGTGTTTTCCCATCCAAAGTCAAATAAAGATTGACTTGTCCGGGAACATGTGGTCTAACAATGAGACGGTAAACGCCAGTTTGAACAATGTTAGCAACAACACATTGGTCACCAATGACACAGAAGAGATTGGTCCCAGCCAGATGTTTGTAGTTCTCATGGAAATATCCAACGACAAGGACCTACAATTAAGATGGCATTAATACTTTGCTATTTATTGGAATATAGATAATAACTTATCAGCTCACAAAGACATGCATATAAATTGTTCTGTAATGCAGCTATTAAGAATTCAGTTATAAAAGGGACCTCCACATCGACCAAACCAGGAGGTACCTGATAGATAGTTAAAAACTTAAAATAAACAATGATTTGAGTAGTTTAACAGATGAAGGTGAACTAGAACATTTCCCAGGAGAATTGAACAGCTGAAGAGAAATTAAAACAAGAAACCATGGGAACTCAGTATAGGATGAGGGGAGGGGGGACCTTTGTGTCCTCTGTACAATAAGCCCATTCTGAGGATATCTCAGTGATGTGAAAGGGTCTTTCGCCGGTGACTTGTTCAGTTGGGAGTATGCTGGAACTTGTATTATTCTCTAAACTAGTATCATCATCCAAGTACTTCCACAACCCAAGACTGTTCTGCCTGGCAGGTACATCATTAGGCATGTTACCATATACTGGAGCTTTCACCAAAGAATTTGCAAGTTGCTTTGATTGAGAATCCAGATCTGATGTTAAAAGAGATGGAAAATTGTTTGCTTGATGTTTCAGAGATCCAAAGTAACTCTCAGATGCCAGATTATGGCCAGGATTAGCATAAGCTTCTGAAACTACATTAGTTGTTGGAGAAAAGATAGCCTGCCAAAAAGAAGATGCCGATTCATCATCATAGATACATTCAAGAAAACAAGCAATAGTACATCCACACCCATGCATAATTACACAAATCTTGAGTACAGGCCGAGACCAAGAATGCAGGGACCTTGCATGCCTACAGATGCAGCTGCTTGACTGAGGTACCCATGGATCGACGGTAAAGTAGAAACATCGATATGTAAGGGGTGCAATTCTCTCAGCTTCTTTGCAGCATATGATCAGATTGACAAAATAATCTCTTATGCATAGACAGATATAATAACAACTAACAACCCAATAGAATTAGCTTTGGTAATAATCTCTTATTACCAAAGAAAGTTGCAAGAAAGGCAAAGTGGTCCCTTAAAAATTCAAGAGTATCCATCTACTACACATACTTAGAAGTCTCCAAAAACATCTCAGACTTGGCACATCTATAGTGCATCCACAGATGTAGTTTTTCACAACTTTTGCAACAAAGTACATCTTTGGATGTGCAAAGCCAGTTTTTTTTTTAAAAAAAAATGTCATTTTTTTTTGGTGGTGGTTGTGGTGGGGGGGGTGGCACGGCTCGTGCAAGAAGATAATTTCAACTGGATATTTTTGCAGTTTCAATTCAAATTTCGGATTGTACTAGATTCAGTAATTAGTGTAAAGAGAGATAAATGCCGCCCAAACAAAAGAGAAAAAAGAAACTAAATGGTGAAGCAAAATTAACTGCCACAGCTGAAGTGAACTAAGAAATGCAAAGGAAGCTAAAAAGGAGGAAATTAAGAGATGCAGTTATCGTCAATTTCACAGTGCAAAGAAAAAATTGTTTCATGTAAGATCCAAGATTTCGACCATATCTGTTACGATTTAAAATAGTTAACTGTAGCTCACTTAAAATACTCAAAAGGAAAAATATAAAGAAGAAGCAGAAATTAAGGACCATACATTGCTTGTGGCATTGGCATGCAAGATACTATTTCCAGAATCTCCCGTCCCATTATTAGTCTGCTGATTGGATGCCAAAGATCCACCTGTTGTATATAATAAGCAGGATTACAATCTGTACAAAAGTAGACAACAAGAAAACTTGCAGCTATGTCAAAAGGCCCACCACAAGCAGAAGTACCAACAGGAGAATCATCTTTCATAGATGATTCCAATAGATCTGCCCAAAATGATTCCAGGCTAGAACCATGATCGTCGGTTTCTGCAAACTCACCAAAAGAAGATACAGAAATATACTCTCAAAAACAAAGAGATAGAAGTAAAATTCCATATGGCATTAAACCGTATGCTTTGAAAATTTTGGTATCTATCAGTAAGTAGTATAAACTAAACAATATAAAAACAGGTCTAGTTTTAAAAACTATATTTACATATTTCAAAATGTTCAGAAGATGTAGAAACTGGCATAAAAGTACACATATAATCAAATAAAAAAATGTTTGGGATGTAAGTATGTCTTACCACTAGAAATCGCCCCACCACCATTTGAGTTGATAGCAACAGCAGCAGCAGAAGATAGCTCAGTATGAGCAGAGGATGAATCTGTTGAGGTCAAAGGAGAGGGGTAATGAACCATATTGATCGGAGGCACTTCTGCAACTTCAGCTTCCGCATGTGGATTTGGTAGTGCATTTTCCTATTTTCAAGTATAAAAATATATTAGCACACTGAACACTAAAATATGTAGCATTTTGTTCTAATACGCTTGCACAATAGAGAAAAGAAATTATATCTTTGTGAAACAAAGGGGCCTTAGTTCATTTGAAGTTTATTGCTACTTGTATCTAGCTATAAGCCAAAAGGATATGACAAGAGTCATTGCAATGCTCATGAACCTTTACATGTTTGACTAGATAAGTTAAAATTTAATATCAAGTTCTTTGTCAGTCAAAGAGCCACTTTAATAAATCTTGAAGAAAATAGAACACTCCATGGGGCCAGAGTCAGAAGCTAATATTTATTCAAAAAAAGAAACTCGGCATGACGAACTATTTACTGTGGTCCTTGAAGTTCAACAAAGTTATTAGTCAGTGAATGAATTCCTTAGTTTATTTCAACCTTAAAGGCATTTTGGATGAAGCAACCATGCTTTTGCCCAGGGTGCACAAAAAGTCTCAAAGCTCTAGTTGTATCACATATAATTCTGTAGCTTAGCCTAGTTCCTTTAGTTGTTCTCTTTGGACCTTTTCAGATATGAAGGCCACTTCATGCCCTCTTGGCAAGTGAAGCTGTGCAGACCTAGCCACTGAGACCTCAAAATCAGTTGCACATTCACATTCAACAATGTGTCGTTTTTATGAAATTCACATGTTTGGAGAGAAGCTCATAAATTCATAATAAACTTCATGAGTATTACTAGTGATTTGGAGTGTGAAAAATCAACTTTCCTTACCGAGCAGAAGCAAAGTGAAAAAAAAATGTAAATGTTTACTACAAAACAGAAAAATGATATGGGTAAAGAAAGACCGAAACGGACCTCAGATGTTTGACGATAATGCACAAGAACTATGCGCTCCAGCTCTCTGAATAAAAAACAACCAAGAACAATATCAGCAAAGAGAACCAGCATGGCATTTCTATCAAAGTCTGCATTTGAGCAATAGGTCATAAATTTGGTGAGGAAATTTATGCCATCGACCACATATTCAGTAATCCTTCAACAGAACTTTCCTACAGATCTATTCCTATAAACTTAACATAATGTGATAACATCCATTCCCATGAACTAAGCTAAGATTTCCACAAAATTTCACAGCTAGATATTACAAGACATTATACATCTAGCAGTACCAGCATTTATCTGATTAATCAACAGCTTTAAGATCTGGCAAGCCAAACTGCATGAGGGCAAGAAGCATGGAAGCATCAAACTGAAATATCAATTCTGTTGCACAAAGATATTTCATGATGTCACAAGACTGGCATCGTACCTCTTGTGTAAAACTATTTTTCAGCTTAAAGAATAAGAGGGAAAACATCAAATAGCTCACAACCACCACATTAAATAAAGTGATCTAACATACTTTGCAGGCCAGGGTTGAAACCTTACTTGTCAAGCAGCCAGTAGCATCTGCGAAAGAAATTTGGATCATCCTCTCCTCGAGCATAATACACATGAACCTTTTCTTCATTACCAATCTACAAGATAAGACAAAGCACCAATAGTGATAGATGTACTAGGATAATACAATGTAGCAACAGTTATTTGCACAAATTACCTTTAGTTTTTCATGGGCTTCTTGGACAGTCTTGCCATCTTTCTTTTTCTTCCAGTTATGGCCATCTTTACGGAAGTTCCGGACAACTTTACGATCATATAGAACAACAGTACCGCCTAGTTTAAAAGAAAATTACAACTGAGGATGGATTGGGCCATTTTTCTCATGGAAATGTCATGGAACTAGAAGATTATTACAAGAAAAAATAAAAAAATGTATTCTTTTTCCAAAAAAATAACTTAAAGATGTAGACGTTATCTGAAAGTAGTGCGATCAGATCTACACACTTGTATGAGCAACTTAGCACAGGAATAACAGTAGAAAAAAGTTATAAAAGTTGCACAAAAGAAAAATGAAAATGATTCCCATGTGCAATAAATGTTACAGAAAATCATGTAAGATATAGTATATCAGAATGGAAATGGTTTTAGTTACATGTACCTGCAGAACTCATGGATTGGGTAAGAAACAAAAGACCAATGTGAATGTGAATAGGTAGAGGTGTATTTATACCCAATGGCACAGCCAAAAAAAATCATACCCAGCAAAGTTAATTTTGGATTTGCAGTGAATACCATAAAAACCGAGTTCATTTAACCTATGTTTTTGTAATCCTTCATGATCCCAACTATGGCATTTTGAAGAGCAGAAACTAAAGCACATGAAGACATGCACAAGAATCAAAAACACCATTTTAACTGGTTCTGAGGGCATATGTGTTACAACCCTACACATTGTATTAGGATGTGTAGATGAGTAACCACTAAACATGAAGGGAGAAGATTATCGAACTGAAGAGAATGAAATTATTAATCTTTATGAAGCTACTCCTGTGCGCAAACATTAAGGTTAGTCAAGTAGGTCTCCCTCGTACTCAGAAACTAAATGCGCATTCATTCATTCATCTCTTATGGATTACAGCACTAGATCAGTCATAGAATTCTAAACAATAAAGCAGCTGGCGTTGCACTGAGAGATAATTGCTACTATTCATTCTAAATACAAATCAAATTGTTCAGACTCAGAAGCTCAAAGAACACAACCATCTTATTCTTGGTATTTCAACACACAAGCTTCTGTTCTGTTTCCTTTTGTTCACATCTGTCATATATAAGTTACAGAAACTAAACAAACACATGTGCAGGGTGCAGTAAAGTGAGGGGTTATTGCGAATGCGGAAGACATACTCATGGGTTTGTCGATGGGCTGTGCATGGACCTTGAACCTTGTATAGTTCGCCAGCACCGCATAGATCTCATTCGGCCGGAACCATCGTGTTCCCGCCTCCATCATCAACTTGTCAAAGTTCAAGTCTGTCCACCAATCGCCAATTGAATGACACACACATAAGCAATAACTCAGTGCAAGAAGCAGGACAAAACCTCATCATTTGGGTTTTGAATAGTGCCAGATTAGAACGTCATGTCATTGAACACCGAAGCAACCAGACAAGTATAAAGTTTAAACTAATCACGAAGTCCTTCAACTGAGCACACCAAAATTCAGGGGAAAAGGGAAAAAAAAACATAGGTGATGAGATAAAGTGAACTAAGAAAACTGAGCAGCCAAACGCCCGCAATGCATTCGATCAGTTTCCAACAGAAGTACGGAAATACCACTACTATTCCAATCCAATCAAGTAACACGACTGCAGAAACAGCCCGAATAATCTCTAACAGCACACCTCATAGGCTAATACAGCTAGAAATGGGGGAATACGCGTATGCAGCCGCGAAACTTCGAAGAACCCCGAAAACCCACGAGTGCTTAGGCATCAGACTGCACCGGCCCCCAGACTCCAGAGCTCAATCGAACCACGTCGAGGAAGAGATACAGCACCAAGGCGAGCAACAGAATCGAAGGACCAAAGGAGGAAAACGGAGGGGGGAGGGCGGGAACAGTAAACCCGCGCGTGTGGCGAGGCGACCTGCGCAGGTGAGGAAGCCGTGGATCTCGGAGGCGACGAGTGGGTCCCGCCCGCCGGCGCCGCCCGCCATGGTCGCCGCTTGCTGCTGCCTCCACACACAGGCTCTGCCTGCACGTTGTCTCGAGCTCTCACGGGGAAGGAGAAGACGACGAGGGAGAGGGAGGAAGGAGACTAGAAAATCATCAGAAAAGTCATAAAGTGATGAGAGCTCTAGTTTTTTCACACGGAAAAAAAAGGATGCAGAATATAAACAAAAAAACTGTGATGGGACGGACCCACAGGTTTCGCTAGGTCAGTGGGGTTCACTTGCCAGAATGATATTGGGAAGTTGGAAACTGGCAGCTGCCCGTTGGCGAAAGAGATCACGGGCTCTCACTCGGTCGTGCCATGGCAGGCTGAGCCCACTTGCCAGCTTCACAAATTTGTGCGCAGACCCTTGCATGATTTCCTGGCAACTTTGCTCACAAAGGATGTCACTGTGTCACCTACTCCATTAACCTCCTGTTTATTATAATATAATTTCTATCTATCCTATATATTATATTATATCCATAAAAAATTGTAGGTATTTATCATCTACCCTCCGCAACATTAAAACCAAAATTTGATAACAGATATGATTAAAAAAAGTACAAATTCTGTTGATATGGAGCGCTATAGATGACCAAGAACCCTTAGAAAAGGCCAAGTGGGTCACTGTTGACCTTCCTGATTGACTACCCACTTTATGACTTGGCAAGAAAAATTATCGCCCTCATCTTCAACGAAGCCATCATGAAGAAGACGATTCCAACCTTCTCCGTTGCCGTCGCCGGAGAGGAGAAGGAGAAGATAAACCACCATTACCAAACATTGACCCTAAGACTCGATCTAATAGGAAAAACTTATTAAAAACAATGGATCCCCACTCTCTTTAACCCCCGACGTGATGCCAGAGGAGAAGGGAGGGGGGCCAACGGTGGAGAACCGGTTGGGTACCAAACAAAATGGCTGCTAAAATATTGGATTACCAAGATTTTGGTAGCTAAATTTTGGCTATCAGCAACTCAAACTTTATTTACCTAATAATGCATCTGTAGCGAGAGAGATATATATGTTTTTTAATCAAAGCAAAAATAGGGGTTATTCGAATTTTTCCTAAAACATGCATATGAGATTTAAGTCATTTGTCAATGTTTAGCTCTGCACTTCAATGAGGGACTCCAACGAACGAAAATACGAACTTCTTCCGCACTTAGTGGTGAACGGGTAATAAAGTTTACCTTTTGAACATGGAAATTATATTTCGTTAGGTCGTGCATGGTAATTATTGTCGGGAAATAAAGAAATAGCCTAATTAATTGCTTTGGACTAATTGATCTAGCCATGTGGCGAAAAGGTAATGGATCTCAACCGTTTTTGAACATGACAACTATTGAATAAAAGAAATGTACGTGTGTCATAATCGAACCATTTCGAATTGTAGCTTCTCTAGATACATTAATTTTTCCTACATATTGCATAATCTAGTGGGTCGTTGGTACCAAAAGTCATGTACTCCTACTACCTTATTACAATTTAGGAATGGAGATAGACTTTGTTTAGACGTATATTGTTGGGTGATTGCGAAATCTTGTCCGTAAGTCATGTGACAACTTGATTTGGCTACCGATTCGTATACTCCAATCCCATCGTTAAACTGGTTCAGTAATGTGTGCCTATCATTAAGCCGTATATATTTACCGACTATGATCCCAAATGGCTTATTACCTAACTCAGAGCTTTAACCCATTTTAGTTGGAACTGTATATCATTCATAGGCTGTAGGCTGTACGTACCTGCGAACCAAGCTTAGTAGGGGGACCAGGGGAGCCTGCTGCCAAAATTCCATAGACCCAGTTTGTCACGCGCCGGGGCGGTACGGTGGTTCGGTTCCACATCATACAGTATGGTGGAGTCATGATCATGACCCGGCCAGTTGTCAATAGCAACTGCAGTAGTAGACCAGCAGTGTAGTACACGCACATGACGAAATGATTATCCTCCACTTCCGTCCTCAGATTAGATAGCGCTCTGGTTCGGAACATTGGCACGTGCCAAATTGGTTTAAACTTGGCAGTCACACGGCCGACTGATGCATATGGTTTTCTTTTGGCACGCGGTGACGACACTGCTCCCCTCTGCTGCGTTAGTCGTCGGACATGCAAATGCATGATGCATTCGTGGCATCCGGTCGTTTGGCACGAACACAAGTTTCAGCAACAGCAACGGTGCACGTTGCTACGCCGAAGGCGGGAAATGGCGTCGTTCAGGGAGGGCGGCTCTCGGACGGAACACGAGAGTGGAGACTGGACTACCGGACACTGGAGAGGCAGACAGAGCGACGAATAGCTGCTAGCCGGCTACTGTACACTACAGCAGCAGGCCAGCAGCCAGCACGTGCTGTGGGGGATCTCAGCTTGGCCCGGGCATTATTATTGGTTAAAAGGATTGCATATGGATAAACAAGTACTGTACGCCACCCGTAGCAAACTGAATAAATCATTTTTTTAAAAAAAGTTTGTTGTGAGTACGTCAACTGTACCAAACTGAATAATTAAAATGTCAACTTAATATCATTAATTCTTAATTAATTATTATAGTATACCTATCTGATGTCACACATTTTTTTTAGTTTTCTCTGTAATTTTATAAAAATAAAAATTATTTAACTCTTCAAGATTTTTAGAATAACTTATAATTTAGAACAGAGAGACTATAAACTTATTTTTTCACAACGAAACATCTGCCTACCAACACACCCAACATTCATGATGCACTTACTGTTTATCACCTGAGCAAAAGTAGTGATAAATAAATGTTGCTTTCCGTGGGCTGCTAAGCTAAGTACTCCTAATAACCTGGTGCACAGCCTAGCTACTTCCCCGAGTTCGCACCTCCATTGTCTCTGTCAGTAATATATAATCTTGTCACATTGTCTCTGTCAGTTCATTACCGCAATTATGTGTATTGTATGTAAGATATAATATTGTCACATTTGTCCCCATCAGTTGACTAACAATCTAACAGACGATGTATGGGACAAGGACTTGTTTTATCTTTGTCTAACTAAATGCAAATTATCAGTCAAGCAATAAGTTAAAAACGACCCAATGATTCTAAGACATGGAAAATGTGATATAGGGTGACCGGGAGCGGTAACTAAGAGATCAATGCTCTCTCGAGTTAAATAAATAAAAAGAAAACTTCATGTCAGGAGAAGGTAGGTAGTGACAATAAGAAGGAAAATAGATTAAGCCCCTCTTTGATTTCTCAAGACTAAAATTTAGCTACTAAAATCAATAATTAAACTTTAGCCACCCATATTTTGTTCTAGTGACAAAAGTGACTAATCTCCTTTTTTAGTCCATTTTAGTACCTCTTGGATGACTAACAAGAATAAAGTGTTTTAGTCACTTTATAGTCAATTTGTTGGCACTTTGGCTACTAAAGTTTATGAGGTGGGAACCAAACAAGCCCTAAATTTGGCTCAAAGCCTATTTTGGATCTACTAGTATATTACTAATAGTTATAAAGTTAGTATGTGTAAGCTAGCTAATTATTAATAGGAGCTATTTTAATCCACTGCTAAATAGATGGTTCGAAAGACTCAAACCTATTAGTAACCTCAAATTTGCTAGTGGAACTCTGATAGCTAGTAGTGCTAATAGTTACTTGGTCTATTAACATTCATGATTGGATCCACCGGTATTTGTTCAGATTTTGTGATATGCTATTTAAACACGCGCAATCTTTAGTAAGTGAACATCTGGGTACCATTGTACCCAACACCAATCATGCACTTTGTGATATATCGGCACATGCTACCGACTTAAGATGCCTTATGCATGGGCAGGTGGGGCTACCTCCAACAATTGGTGTATTTGCTGGTAACAAAAATGCCCACATCATTTCCATTAGTCTTTCAATTCAATAGCTTCTCATATCATCATAAAACTACTATATTATTAGTGGGAAATGGAGTTTTTTTTCTTGCTCTACCAATTTTCCGATAACTCTTTTTTACTAATATTTCCCTCGACTCCTCCAATAAAAGCATCTGCTCCAATAGCATGGGGTCCACCATAACCACCACTTTTCAATTATCTTTTCACTATATACCTATAAAGCCCACTTTTTGTAGATGTTTTTTGAAGGATCAGCAGGGGAGGCCGCTACTTGCGTCGATGATAATTTAATTGAGACATATAAGATGAGCTCTCCAATAATCAACTACTATCAATGTCCAAAAGAGGATGCAACTCTAGAATAATACCAAGTCAAATTGTTTTAGAATTAGCTAAATTTATATAAGTAACAACCAAATAAATACCATTAGATTTATCATTGGATTTATTTTCGTAATATAACTATTCAAATTATCATTAGATTCACCCTTTGATTTTTTTTTTTTCCCGTAAGTGTTAAGTACTCACGTCGAGTAGCATTTTCGTATGGCCCATGGCCACGCTCCAGCTGGCCCATGTCCACGCTCCAGCCAAGCTTTCTTCGACAAATGGAGGCAAGAACACGGCACCAACTGTAGCGAAACAAAGGACGTGACCACGCGTCTACTATAGCCTACAAGGAACGTGACGACGCGTCGACATAAGCCTGTTTAAAGCGGTCGATTTTCTTCTCTCCTTTTTCCCCCGGATAGATACATTGCATCAACTCATCACTGTGGCCATGGCACCTTTTCTTGGAACATCAGGCAGTTATTGAGCGTGGGACCAATCCCAAAAGAACATAACAGATTCGACTTTGCTGCACATAACTCACGTTTCGACATACTTCTCTCCTTAAAAAAGAAAAATTCTAGCACCACACTGAAGTATATTAAGTTCAAATAATTATAAATAAACATATTACTAATACTTACAATATCAAACAATTATTGTTATTATTAGATTTGCATAGCACATTTTTATAGTATATATATATTTGGTGCTATAAATATTATTCTTTTATTACATTTGACCAAACTTTAGAGACGTCAAACGGAATACATCTAGAATTATATTATTTCTTTTAATTTATATAGTCAGTCAAACTTTAGACACTTTAACCAAAAAATACATCTATAATAACTTTTTCTTGGACAGGAGTACATGACAACGATCTTGCATACGGTTTCACACCATGCGGTTGTCGCCATTCATGTCAGCATCGTAAGTACCAGAACTTTTTATATAGGTGTAGTATGACTAATAGAAAGTACTCCGAAAAAAAGAACAGGTGAATAATGCTGACCGCAGCTGCATCCTTCCCAAAACCATCCAATCCAGCTATGACTCCCAAGCGATACTACATATTTAGACAATGCATTTGTATTGTCAATTCTCTATCACCTCCCATTGGCACGATGACTAGAGTCCACATCAGCCAAGAAAAAAGATCACCATAAAAAAAAGACAAAAAGGCTCCATTCAAGTGGGTGGCTACTAGAGCAAAGGGTGGCCTACTAGAGCAAATACTCATAAGATTAACAAAGTAAACTTCCTATCTAGAAGTATATCCATCAAAAGGGTTTGAATCGTGAGGACCCCAAAATAAACAACTGCTGGAAGAAGCCTGTTATTTGTATTGCTGAGAGAATGACAGATATCCACTGATACTGCTGTTTTCAAATCTTCATATGAAATTTGGTTGTACCACGGCAGTTCATCGCACAGGCTCCTTTGGGCTGGGACTGGGAGTTGCCGGTAGCAGGGTTGTGAATTTGAAGTTCCCAGAGAACATAGAATCTTTGTCTGTAGTTAGAATATATACCAGACAAGAAGTATCCAGTGAGTTTAACTTATTCAAGAAGAAAATGGTAAAATGTTTTAAGAGTTGCAGAAATCTAACCAGTCAATGATAGACATGTTGCCTCCCTTCGTGTGTATCTTGCCAATGCCTGAAAATTAACAGAACAAGTACCTTTAGGTTGTGAAAGCTCAAAGATGACTATGTTTTGATAGGGTACTTGTCTCCATCAGGAAAAAGGAGCTTACCTGGACAGCAGGGGCAGCAGCTGCATCCATAGCCTCTGAACCTTCCTCAGCATAAACATTTCTAGCATTCAATACATGTACCAATCACACATAATGCCAGAAGGCTTGTATTGTGAAAGAAAGACAGCAACACATCTATCACATTCTGCATCTGTTTCAAATTATAGTGACATCTATCACATTCTGCATCTGTTTCAAATTATAGTGCGCTATAGCTTTGTCCCAAGTCAAATTATAGTGCACATTCAGATAAGTTTCATTAAATTCTCCATAAAATTTGTCATGACAGTGCATTGATTTGAATAGCCTACCCCAACTTGCTTGGGACAAAAGGCTATGTTGTTGTTGTTGTTGTTGTAGTGCATTGATTTGAACTTGTTGATGTTAATATATTCTTCTCAGAACTTGGTAAAAGTTAGAGAAGTTTGACACATAGAACAAAGCTAAATGAACTATAATTTGGGAGTGAAAAAAACCATGGTGGGTCTAACAGCATTACAGCAAAGAAATTGATTTGTACTTTTGAAAGAAAGTTACTACATTCACAAATTCAATCAAATTCCTTAAGAAATGTAACATTTGACTAGTAGTCTCCTTGTATAAGTTGCTTAGCATAGAATCTGTAAAACAGGGAATGATCGACAGAAGCACCAAAACAGTTTGCTATTTCATTCACTTAGGGATAATATGTGGAGTGAACTCCATGAAGCAGAGCAGTTTGGATTTATGGAAGTACTTTTCCACACAGCCTTATACTTACAGCATCAGTGTCACCATCAGAGTCAATGGTATATGCATGTGTGGAACAAAACTGAAGGAAATCAGCTCGAATTGTAAGGTATGTTCAGGCAAAACATTCCTTCTGTATTGAACCTAGCCCTTGAAGTAAATTTTTACTTGGGATGTTAGGTAGAAGCTTGGCATAGTTACCTCCAGATGACATTAACAAGCTCATCTTGACGAGCCTCTGGGCTTATGGCAGCATCATACTTCACAATGTTTCCATAGAATATTTTCTCTAGCTCCTTCATCCATTTTATCAAGAGCAAGTTAACCTAGAATGCATTAGCATGTTATATAAGTCAGTTTTCGCTAGAGGTAGAATGCATGAAAAGTAAGAATCCTCTGATCACTCAAGAGGAACAGAAGATATGATTTAATACCACTCCCTCCATTTTTAAATATACGATGTTAAGGATTATTTATTTTTGAACTAATTTGCTAGTTCTAAATGTTATATCACCAGAAAGGAGCAGGCAGTGGTAAAACATATGAGAAGTTCTGCACTTCTGCTCTTGATTTTGTACATGAAAATCATTTACATTATAATGTTAACAAGTTGCTTGTTTGAGCAATGAGTGCAACCTGTAGGTGATTACTGTTCTGGTCTCCTAATGTGATAGTATCCCAAGGCAAAATCGAGGGCAGCATACATTGAAATCAGAAAACCAAAAAGAACAGCAGGACTACTTCCACAGCACAACATCCAAAATTTGGTGTTCAACTGTATGAACACTATTAATCTCTCCACCCCACCCACCCCACCCCCCCAAACCCCCGCAGACACAAATCCAATATTCAAGAAAGTATCAAACACCTAACAAGAAGCTTTTAGATTGAAATAACAAGCTACGTCAGAGGTGTAGGATGGTAAAGCATACTACCAAACAACAGATAGTTCTTAAAGGCAAATAATGAGAATTACATTCATCAGACCACGAATCAAGATGATAGCAATGCATATAGTAACCATACACAAACAAGGATTATGGTAGATTTCTATAAAACAGCCAAACAGCTTACCCCAGCTTTAGAAACTCTGAGCTCTACGTCGTGGTTGTAGTTTTCGTAGATGTACTGTCCGAACTTAACACCATCCTTCCCTTCTTCCTTCAAGCGGCGTAGAACAAGCCACATATGGAGAACAAGCAATGAAAATGTTGTCTTAAATGTTTTCTCCAACTGAAAAGCTGCAAAGGTACATGTAAGATATTTCTGTCTCATAAATCATGGTCATGAAAAGATAAAAGTTCAAAAAAATCAGTTAACAAAAACTCAATCATCCTATCATGATACTGATTTCTGCCTGAACAAAAATCGTTCAATACTTTGGTTTTGCACAAGAAGCTACGAATTAATTCTTCACTACACCTAACAGCAACTTGTAGCACATACAGCGCAGATAAACATTCCCTATGAGAAAATAAAACATGTACCAGTACCCAGTGGCAATTGCATATCTTTGGCAGGTGCCTTCAACTGAAGCTACTAACTTTTCAGGGGGACAGCCAGTAAACTTATGCCATACAAGCTCAGAATGAGGAATATGCATCAGCATATCAGGAATTTATCATCAAGCTTATGTTGCTAAAACTAATGTATATCAACTATTTAGATATTGATGGCCACTACCAACATATTCTTCTTACCAAAACTGTTAACCAACTATTCAACTTATAAAAAATGACTGCATATTTGAGCTTTAGAACAGAGCAAAATGAAAGACTGAGAAACAAACACCACATAAAAAAAATCAAGCAGATCCTGCAGGAAGTTTACCATCATAAATAGCAGGTGCATCAACTTGAGAAGTGATTCGATCATAAACAATATTTGCTCCTCTGAGGGCCTTGCTTTGCTTACTGTAGAACAACATCAGTGTAAGCAGGAATCGCTTGATGCCTTCATATTGTGGATCCACTGCTCTATGAGGGGAGTCAGGCGGCAACGCTAGTGAACAGGGCTTGGATAAGAACATAGAATTCAATCTGATCTGTGAAATAGAAAAGCAATCCGTTAAGCTTCAAGTATAGGAGTCAAAACATAAATCATGGCTAAATGATAATCAAAGCTTCAGAAGTTCAGATCCTTGTCAAAATGTGAGATACTCAGATCCACAGAAAGTGGAGCATTGAGCAGCATTGACAAATGAAAAATGCTGATGTACAAAGGAGCAATAACTTGTTTGACTTCATATCCTCTTATTGCATTTCCAAGCAAATACGCATCTCGTAAGCCATAAGCTTAAAAACACCTGTCTAAGCCTATTTCATTATGTCATACAGTAATCTAATGGTGGCAAGGTGGAAATGTGGAATAAGTCGCAAAAACATATAAACAACCAGAGTCACAAAACGCAGAACCAAAGTATTTGCCATTTTGTGTAATTACTAATTAGATCCGGTAAATAGATCACCAGCAACAACAAGGAGGTCTGAAGGATGTAAAATTTGAATGCCACACAGTCCTCTGGATAAACAGAACACCACTAATTTGTGCTACTAATAATACTAAGAAAGTCCCACAATAACAAACAGAAGTCGCATATCACCACTGGAGGAATTTGCACGATCTGACGCAGAGCAGACAGCTCCTACATGCATGCAAGACCCAACCTTTCCCCACATGAGCAGCTCTACAGAAACTGGTGATCCGGTTGCTACTAACGTGGATACGCAACACCTGCGGCCTAAAACGCGCGATCTCAAAGGACTTCCATCCCCAAATCCCAGTAGCTACACAGAGCAGCCAGCTCGCCCCAACCATTGGAGATCACACGGCGCAAACAGAGAGCACAAGTGGCGTGCGCGAGATGGGAGCGCGGCGGTACCTCGGGCCTCGGCCCGGTGGCCGGCGGGGAGGAGGCGCCAGGGCCGGGTGACGTGGCCGTGGCGGTGGCGGCACTGGACTTGGCGAAGGTTCTCGAGAGGGTTTGGAGAGGAAGCGGAGGCGGCGAGGGAGCCGTCGCCAATGCCCTGGAGAGGACGCGGGCCTCCGCCGCAGAGCTGCGGGACGCAGCGGCGGCGGCGGCGGCGGCGGAGATGCTGGACGCGGCGGCGCGCCACCGTGACATGATGGTCTCCTCCTGCTCGTGCTTCGCGTCTCGGTCTTGGCGGCTGCGAGGGGACGGAGAAGGAGATGGCAATGGCTCACCGCGGGGTAGAGCGTGGTCACGAGGCGCGGGGTCCACCGGCAGCAGATGCGACGCGGCGCGCTTGGCTCACTGACGCGTAGGCCCTCCCGGCATCTCGTCCGCAGCCTCAGCCTGCGGCTGGGCGCGGTCCACCTCGGCCCGTGCGCCCGCAGTGGGAACGGAACGGAACGGACTGGGTGCCGTCAGTTCGCTCTTCGCAGTGGAAGCCGGACCCAAAACCCAAAATCCAAACCCGCCGATCAGCTTATCCCCTTCGCAGGAACTGCGAGCACAAGACAGGAGAGAGAGGACACAGAGGCGAGGCGAGGCGCCATTTGGGGGAGGAAATGGAGCTGACGCCCTCCTCCCGCTCCGTGCTCTCCTCCTGCAACCGTGAGGCCTCCTTCTCCTCCTCCTTACTGGCGGGATTGCTTTGGCTAGACGCGCACGGTCGTGTTCGTTCCTCCGTTTTCTCGCACTGACCCAATTTTGATTGTGGGGTCTGTCTGTGCCTTGCGACTGTTGCAGGGCTGGCAGCTCGAGCTGCGTGCATGACGGCGTACCCGGGTGCAAGGAGGAAGGAGAAGGGAGTAGTATGGTAAGCCCTTGTTCAGCCATTGGAAATGCTTGCTAACGCCATTTTGTGTCCCTGTTGCACAGTTATTTTGATTGATAATTGGTGAAGGGAAGTGAAGTGTTGTTCTTGGCGAAAGCCATCGTAGACTGTCCATTTTTGACATTTTCAGAGACTTGCACTGCACACTCCGCCTTTTTCTATCAATAATTACAGTGCTGTTAGTGTGTACAATGGTATCCTGAATAGAGACTCCTGCTGTGCAAAAACTCCAGTATCTTGAGCGGCAGCGAGGAGGAAGACGTGGTACGTAGAAGGATCCGGAGGCGAGCTGCCTTTTCTTTGCTGCTGGCTTCACCCGCGCTGTCAGTGGCGTTCTCGGCCTATGGGAAGAGTAAAACCATGAACCCTTACGACGAAAAACGACTGCTTCAGCAGAATAAGAAGATTCAGGAAGCCAACCGTGCCCCTGACGATTTCCCAAACTTCATCAGAGAAGGTGAATACTCATGTTACTGATCTTATCTTCATCGCAAAAAAAAGTCTTACAAGGGCCATAAAATATGTCTTATTCTTCATAATCTGTTGTTACTATCACAGATGCCATTTCCAATACACTTTTCTTGATTGAATGCAATTATATATTTTCTAGATATATTGGGTGTAATTCTAGGGAAAACTAAAAGTATGCAAGCAAATAAGCATCATGTTGTCTACTACCAAAACAAAGTTTGCAATCATGTGGTGTAGAAGTTATTTCTCATACATGTGATATCTTGGATGTTGCTTATATCAATTTTATGAGTCACAAGAGAATTTGGGAATACCGCATTGCCCAAGATTATATGGTTTTGTAATTTACGGTGTCACCTTTGATATTCCCTAGTTTTATCTTTCAGTTTATGAACAGTGTGAAAAATGACATGGACATAGTGTCTGTACCAGTACCACTTTAAATTGACAAGACACAAGAGTGCTATCTTGCTGTCTGAATATTGAAAGAAAAATTACAAGTAGAACTATTTTTGGCAACACTGCAACATAGTCTTTGTTAGTAAGTGCATCGTTCTTTGAAAAAAAAACAAAGAATTGTAAGTACAGATCAAATTTTCTGTAGCTGCACAGGACATTTGATTCAGGAAAAACTTTATGAGTGTGTTACTTTCTCTCTTAAGTACCACATGATGTTTGCTTGTAGGAATGGTAGTGCAATACAATGCCTTTAGTGACTTCTTTGATACATTTATTTGTCTGAGAATAACCTTCACCCCTGAACTCTCCTGGGAACATTTCCTTCTAGCTTCAAGCTGAATAGAACTGTAAAGTTTAACCATATGGCATTTAATGCATTTCAGGTTTCCAGGTCAAAGTAGTGACAACGGACAACTACATTACACGGGACTCCGGACTAATGTATGAGGACATTAAAGTTGGTACAGGTGACTCTCCAAAGGATGGTCAGCAGGTTCTTCCTCCAAAGCAACGGTTTTATTTTCTTCTGCTCATTTACTATTATTCATGTGCGCCTGATCAGTACAATCTTGGTGGTCTTGGATATGAATAAAATCATTTATTTGTCTAATATTATCTAAATGGTCTGTTTGAAGATGTGTGTCAAAAAGATCGATTTGGTCCACTTTCACTATCATTAGTTACTACTTGTTATGTTTGGCCTAGTTGGTTATTTATCTAGTGTGTTGGTTAAGGATTGTCTAATTATCATGTTTGGTGTTTGCTATAACTATTAGAAATTTAGAACTAAGAGATCGGTTTTAGAACTAAGAAATCGGTCTACATTGCTGCAAAATATGTTTCCCGTATGTTTCAGTTCTTAACGATTATGTTTGTAGCATGCTTACGTTTTGCATGATACTGACTTTCTTCAGTTCATCTACAGATTATATTCCATTATGTGGGATACAATGAAGCAGGACGAAGAATAGATAGCACCTATATTCAGGGTTCCCCTGCAAAAATTCGGTTAGGGAATGGAACTCTAGTTCCAGGAAAGTATTCACTATCTCAATAGTTTTTTTTTTTCTCGAACACGACTTCACGTGTCATTTTCATTAAGAGAAGGAGGCCGAAAGTACGGCAAATACAACGAAACACAACACAACACAAACCACAAGGACAGTGGTTAGAACGAACACGACAAATACAACGAAACACAACACAACACAAACCACAAAGACAGTGGTTAGAACAAACACGACAAAGAGAAAAAAAATAGTTTTTTTTCTCGAAAACATCTCAATAATTTTTTTCCCCTGGCCCCTGATGCAACTACAGTATTCTTAGTGCTTTCTGGAGCTGTTTTGTAAATCAACCTTGACAATTGAAATGTTCCTCTGATGAATTGAAATGTCCCTGGGCCCCTGATGGTACTTCAGGTTTTGAAGAAGGCATACGGGACATGAAACCAGGTGGTAAGAGAAGAATGATAATACCTCCAGAGCTTGGTCCTCCTGTAAGTTACTATCTTCTTTTGCGTAGTAGGCTTGAACTTATGTATTGCTTCCAATCCCAAATGTAAGTCCGTTAAGACATCAATGCGGTCTCCATTATCACACTTTGACTAACTGTATCTCCAAGAATATATTATTTCAAATAAAAAAGTGGTACATATCATGAAAGCATGCTTCATAAACTTAAGACACCATGTTGTTAATTTATATGATTTTTTTAGTAATTGATGGTCAAGGCTAAGTAGGTTTGACTTAGGACAAAGTTAAATTGACTTATATTTATGGGATCAGAGGTAGTACTTCCTTTGTACAAGTGTAGTTACTTTTTTCGTTTCTTCATGACTTCATGTTGTGATAAAAGTAAGATGCACCAGCGGTCCTGAAACTTGAACTATTAAAATGCACATGTCCATAAACTAAGAATATCACATGAGGTCCACATCACCCTGATCAACAATTAACTAGTGGCACTCTTGCATGGAGTAGGAGTCTATGTGATGTCCTGTGCTCTACTACATGCTCATGAGTCATGACCATCACTGCTATCATGTATAGTGCATACTAAGTGATGTGTTTGTGTGCGACTAAGCTTTTGCTGATTAGACTGATTTGAATCTCAAGTGGCACAATTAACAAGATGGGGGACTTAGATGACACCACAGAACAAATTTATGGAATGCTTGTGTATTTTGCTCTTTCAATAATAGTCTCTATCCATTTCCTGACATATATATCCATTTAACAACATATCATGAAAAAAAAATCATGTGTGATAAGATGTGAGGCCTTAACTTCTTGTGTAGAGACCAGAAACAAGAGGGATTTTGTTCAGGAATAAATACATGAGTTTCCTGCATGTCTGGATAGTTTTGGCATTTTTCTAGTCTTACTTTTTTTTCATTTGGAAACATTATGGGAAGAACCTTACTGAAATGGTAAGAAAAAGGACTTGTTAAAAGGTTTCTACTGTGAAAGAAAAAGGAAAAGTGGAAATATCAAATAATGTGAAACTATCCAGACCACTGTGCCATGTGAGCCTCAACAAACAAGAGGAGATTGTAGACATTAAGACAAGAATATTGTCCCCAGTCCCCACCTAAAACTATTTGAAAATGTGCGGGTGTTTGTCTCAGGTTTTTGAAATAAAAGTTTCTCTCAGATCGTATGTTTATTGGGACCTACTGTACTGCATCTAAATATTATCTCCGAAAGTACAAATAGTACTAGTCTAGCCATTATTAACTATGAGCATATCATCAGTCATCATGATACACTGTTTCTGACATCTCCATTGCATCTGCTCAAGGTTGGTCCTTCAACGTTCTTCAGTGCCAAGCAGTTCGAAGTGTTCGACGTGGAGCTACTGGCGGTGCAGGATTGCCAACGGAGGACGATAGCCTTTTATTCAGATGTTGTGTGCAGCTGAGCTTCTCCCGTCTGAATTCTAAAGCACATCGCAGCAGCATCATGCACTTTAGGCTGCTGAGTGCTGACAGAATTTTGCTGCTGGTCTGAGTTGCCGTGCAATCGTATTGTGTATATATAGCCAGCTTTTGTTACTGCAGTAAAGGTTACTCATTATTGGCAATGGTAGTGTATTATGAGTTCATTTCTGTCTTCATTCTCCTGATGGCGGGATATGCGCATTAGGTGTGTCTTTTTGGAAGTTGGCATCATGGCATGTGTACGTCGATGTTGAGGTTACTCCTACTACCTCTACCAAGGTCCACACCATCTCTGCTTCTAGTGAGTTTTGTGCTGATTTTTTTGTTAAGTTACCTAGTGATGGTGCAAAATTTTGTTGAACTGAGTTGTTTTGGATTCTGGAGGAAAATGTACCGAAAATTTCCGAATAGTTTTTGAGTGCCTGACCTTTGACGTACGACCTCAGTTGAATTCCTTCAACATTATACCATGCAAGTTCCAGGATCCAATTTCACCGGACACTGGACGGCGTACTCCAGGGACGAGAGCTCCTGTGCGCCACTCAGGCAGGCATACTATTATCACTGAGATAATAGTAATATGTAATATAATATCTTGTCAAATAAAATAGTTGTATATAATAATATATTCGAGCAAGCATCAGATCCAGCGCAGCTCTTTACAAAAGGCAGCACGCAAGTCAGCACAAGCTGCTTTCCAAAGGGACGGACGGGTCGGGTCGTCCATGGGCGCGTGAGAAAGCGAACAAGAAGGCCCTTGTCTCGTAGCGACCTGCCGTCGGCCGAGCACACCACGCAGCTGTCCGGGCCCGGGATCCAGGCCCACGTGCCAGACAGAGAGGTCGCATCCGCAAGGGTTGGAGCGATTCTTTTTTTTCTCCCCGCTGGTGCTGTGTGTAGTAGCTCCGTAACAAAACTCGAGTTTGCGTTAGCAAAAACAAATGTGAAAACTTAAAGCAAAAGTGGCACGTGGGGTCGTTTTGTGAAATCTTCCTTTTTTATATTTTTTATGAAGGATATAGCACAAGCTCTGCTCTTAATTGACTGATCTCGCGACCAAGAACATCAATGTAAATTGCGTGTAAAGAGAGTCGTCATGCACAAGTCGTTGATGCCTGTACACTCGGAAAAGGAGAATAAAAGGTTTACATGCAATGGAGCACTATTAGTCTCCGGCTCCATATCTAACAATTCTTTCCACAAGATTCCACATTCCCATATCCCATGCTCCATCGATACAAGTAATATTAAATAAAAAGGTACATGCATGCTTAGACGAGCGAGCAAGAGCTAGGAAGTGTATCTACTCATCCATCAGCTTAATTTGTTTATTTTCTATGTCTATGAAAAGATACAATTATGACTTTTAAGATGTAGCATATTTAAAGTTTGACAAAATAAAGTATTAACTTTTATTATATAAGACAAGTACCATTAAATTAATTAGTTAAAAATATATCTACATAGTAAATCTGGTTGGAGACATAACTATTAATAATATTTAGTACAAACTTGATCAAAGTTAAACTAGTTTGAATAATTACGTCTTTTGTGGATGGAGAGAATATTTAGATACCAAACCATGGCTGCATATACATTACTCGTATGGAAACCACAAATAGTAGTGTTGGTTGATGCTAAAGCCTCACGCTATTTCACGTCTTTTGTGGACCGAGAGAATATTTAGATACCGACCATGGATGGCTGCATATTATACATATATAATACATGTATAGTATGGGAACCACAAATAGTAGTGTTGGTTGATGCTAAGCCTCACGCTATTTGACATCTTAAAAGTGATAATTGTATCCTTTTATAGACGTAGCAAATAAACAATTTACGCTTATAGATGAATAGATACACTTACTAGCTCTTGTTCGAATATACGCGTACTACGGTACTCCGTACGGTGGATGACATGTGGTGCAAGTGTGACGTCGACACCCGTCGCCCAAGCCAACCGACAGGCTGGTGACGCAGCTCCGCCTCCGCGTCGTAGGTGCAGACAACGACCACGGCCTAGTTACTTAAATTCACCCCAAAATTCTATTACATAGAATTCTTATTTTCTATCATGTTAAAATGCTGTTAAATGCATAAAATAAAAAATTAATTACATAGTTTTATTATACTTTATAAGACGAATATTTTAAACCTAATTAATCAATGTTTGAACAATTATTAATAAATAAAAATAATATTGCTATAGTACCTGATACCGTAGCAAATGCCAATTCTGCGGCCCGAATTGGGCATCTAAACAAGGGCCACATGGCCGCCGCATCCATCCACATCCCGCTGGTGGCTGAGGACAGCCGTCACTGACTGGTGACGCTTCATCGGAAAGAAAATCACTAACCACTGCATGTCCGCATTAGTCCACTTGACACCTGTAACAACCTGAAAATCCGAACTATAAAATTTTTCCGACAAAATTCTGAGTGATGAGTGTGACATGTCATCATCTACCCCTTAACCTTACATTAAACCTAGCATGTCATGCATAAGCATCAAGTTTAAACAAGGTCTTATGTCATGATCCATATTTCATATGTCATAACATAATGTTGGAGTAGTTTCACTTCAATGTTTCAATAGAAGTCATGGCATGTTGCATTTAATTGTGATTTGGATTTTATTTGGTTTATGTGATGCTTAAATAAAATGAGAGCATAATATTTATTTTCACAAATAAATATTAAGGGAAAGATACCCTAATAATAGTAGGGCCTTGTATGCTCACTACTTTGCTAGTCAAAGTTAGCGCATCACATATATATATATGTACATATCCATGTATTTGAAAATGAAAAGAGAAAAGAAATAAGAAAAGAAAAAGAAGAAGCAATCTGGCCCAAGCCAGCAACCAGCCCGGTCCGGCCTGCCCCTCCTTTCTCTTCTCTCCGCGACAACCGGCCCGGCCTGCTTCGCCTTTTCCCTCTCTCCTCTCCGCGCCGCTGCAGCCCGAGCCAGCCTAGCCAATTGGCCCAGCAAGCGGCCAGCCGTTCGCCCGCTCGCCCGCGCCTTTTCCCTTCGCGCCAGCCCAGCAAGGCCGACGGCCCATCAAGGTGGCCCAGCCGCTCGCCCGCGCTCCCTCTCTTTCTCCCTGCGCGAGCCGGCCCTGCAAGCACCGCAAGGCCCAGCAAGGACCCGCTGCCGTCCGCGCCACACCGAACCGCCGCCCGAGTCGCTGACGCATGGGGTCGCCTTGTCATACCTTTCCACGTCCCCCGTCGGCCGCTCGCGCTGACGTCGTTGATGCCAGACGTTGTTCCCCCGCGTCGCCCCGAAGCAAGCTCCCTCGGCCGCTCGATCCGCACCTTCGCCGCATCGACGCGCACCTGCTCGCCACCTGGCCCGACCACCCGACACCAAGAAGCCCGCGGCCACGAGGATCTCTTCCTCCCACGCGCGCGCACATGCACTGTCGCCGCGGTGGAGCGATGCTGCTGTAAAGCTTAGGCTCGCCCGGCACCATCTAGCCCTCTCTCACTGTCCCATGGACCCAATCGAGCTCCCCACCGATGACCTGGAACCCCTCCTGGCCGCCCGATCAAGCCCCTCGCCCGATCGCCGTCCGCCAGCCACCTACCTCCGCCCTTTCCCTATATAAGTAGCACCCCTGTGCCCTAGGGTTTCCCAGGCCGCCGCCACCGCTCTGGTGGTGTTCAATTTCACCTTGCCAGCCTCAATTTGGAGGAGAAGTAGAGGAAGGGAGAAGAAAGGAGGCGGGAAAGAAGAAGCTAGAGCACCGTCCCCGAGCCGCCTTGCCGTTGCTGCGCCTCTGCCTTGCCGCTCCAGAGCGCCGCCGTTCACCGTCGTTTCCCCGTCGCCCCCAACCACCGCGAGATCAAGAAGGCGCCGAGGAGCACCGCTGTGACGAGCCGCGTCGACCGGAGGGGAGGATGGAGGCCGTGGATCCTTCCTGGGAGCCGTTGCCATGCACCGAGGTTCAGCCGGAGCTCCGTCGTGGGAGTTGCTACCCGCGCGGACTCCGTCGTGGATAATGGTCACCGTCGGCGCCTCGGGAAGGTGCTGCGTGCACTCAATCGCACTCCCGTGCGTCAGTTTGGAGCCAGAGTGGCTCGGTGTGAAGGATGCACCGAGCGCCGCCGCCGTCGAGCCGTCGTCCTCCGTGGAGCACCCCGCCGGGAGCCAAGCCGCTGCCTTGAAGCCCACCATCGTGTTCGCCTTGGCATCCTGGAGCTGATGGGCTAGTTGATGGGACCGGAGAACCATCGGAGGCGCCGAATTTTGGAGGAATGCCGCCGACGGCGAGCTGCGTCGTCGGGCGGGGAGGACAGAGGAAGAGGATGAAATGGAGGAGAGGATGATGGATGCAGTGCACGTGAACCTGAGTGGCTGCCAGTGGGGCCAGGAGGAACCGGTGCACCGTGGAATTGAGCTGTGGACCGCATGGACCAGAGGACGATGCAGTGGACGCGGTTCACGTGGATTTGAGTCGTTGACAGTGGACCTAGCAGATGCCGGTGCACCGTGGACCAGAGGCCGTGAACCGAGCCCAAATTGAACCCAGTGTGATGACGTGGCCGCACCAGGGCGTGCCATGTGGCGGGCCTGGCCTGGCCCATATTCGGCCCACTCGGCCCATTAACGGCCTGTTAATGGCCCAGTGAGGCCCACCAGACCGTTGACCGTTGACTACTGACATCAGCAGTGACGTCACCCCGGACCCACCTGCCAGGCCATCGTTGACCCGGTCAATGTTGACGTCAGCATTGACGTCATCAGCTACGTCAGCATGACGTCAGCATCTGAGTTGTCTCTGTTGGACCCGCGTGTGACACGTGGCCCAATCCTGTGCTGCCACGTGTCAGCACCAGATAAATCGCCCTTTTTCTTTTTTAGAAAATGGTTAAATTTTTGAAAAATCATAACTAATTCATACGAGCTCAGAAAATTATGATCCACATATCCAAATTTTCTATAAATCGAGCCTTATCTATCTAAGCTATGTTTGAGTGCATTTGGATCTTCTATTTGGCATTTGTTCTTTGTGCTAATCTATAGGGGTCGCTTCCGCAACCGTTAAATTCTCGGTTACAGGGTCGAGCGAGGACCGATTTGACGACAGTGACTACCAGGAGAAGTCTGACAGCTACACCAATGAAGGTGTCACATCTCACCCAACCTCGTAGATCCCATTACGCATGACAAATGTAGTATGGCTAGTGCTTTAATTCCTGTTGCTATTACTGTTATGCCTGTGCTAGGAATTGCATAGTAGATTTCTTACTTGATGAGCCCTACCTTGTTGTAACCTATCACCTGCTTACCCGCTGTTATGTTAGCCACTCGCTTATCTGCTATATTTATATTTATATACTTCACTCGCTTATATTTTGATGCGACGCGATGAACCTTGGGAGGGCCTGGAGGGTGCCAGGCTTGGTTGTGTGTCGATGGGACAGATGAGCATGTGAGCTGCTGTTGAGGCATCTGTGTATGGGGTGGTTTTTACGGCAGGGTGTAGGGTGAGGGTTGGAGTCAATCGAGCTGGGATCTACGACGAGCTCTTGGAGCAAGTCTTGCCGGGGAATGGATCTGGACATTCCCATGAGAGGAGCCTGTGGCGGGCTAACTGAGATGTGATGGTGGTCTTTGGGTGTGATCCTCTGAGAGGTGGAGCCCGGGACGAAGGTGTCGTGGTAGCACGTTAAAGAAAAACCCTGACGAAGATATCCTGGCTTGGTCATACTTAGGAACTATTGCGCTGGTATCCGGATCTTGGGAATCCTTTACTTTCCACTCGCTCTCCATGGGGGGGAGACGGCCAAACCGCTGGATAGATCGATGCCATTACTGCTAGGCGAGTAGTGATAGGGAGGTATATGCATGGGATGGAGCTAACACCCTTCTAAGACGATCATGGCACCCCCTTCGGGAGTGGGTACATGCCATGGCGTTCTCTTCGGGAGCGAACACATGGGCTCTTCACAGTTTCAGCGATCCAGAGCTGGATGGTAGAATGACATCGTTCTATGGCAGTAGGCGTCGGCATCTGCCTAGGTGGTGATCAACACCGATGATGGTTATCTAGTGGATTAGTGAAACCTCTGCAGATGTGTATGGTTGATCGATCGATATATAAGCCAATTTTTTGGCTATGGACCTTTCCTGAGTTTCGCATGCACCGGACTAGTGAGAGAAGTGTTCTACCTTCCCCCAAGAGTGTATTCCGGCCGTGAGCCAGGTTGAGGGCTGCGGACCGCTGAGACAAGCCGAGAGGGAGTTAGCTTGTCGACTTGAGTCTGAGATGGTGTTGGAGGAGTGGGGATGATGGTTCAGGGATGGATGGTGATGGATGTTGTGGGATGAAAATGTGTATAAAACTTGACTTTTATATTAATTATATACTTGTTTACCCGTATAGGAAAAACCCCAGCCTTTATAGGTTCTTTTTGATATATCCATGTTCGCATCCAATTACCACAAAGCAATGCATAGGGTGAGAGTGTGGCCAGTACAAATCGTACTGAAAATTTGGTTTCAGTTTCAAGGAGTGAGTACTCGTCTGGGGAGTACAACGATTGAGGGTTTCGTATCTACGCTCAAGTTGGATTAAGGATGATAGCTTTCGCACCTACAAGCTTTTATTGTTATGCTGTATAAACTCTGATTCTGTCAAGTGGCGATGTAATAAGTTATTGTAAACCTCTCTATTGCACTCTTTTGTTCGATGTATGAATTATGGTATTCAGCTGTCATCGGGTATTATGATTTAAATGGTCACTTTACACATCGACTCTGTGGATTTTCTTTCGCGAAAAATCGAGGTCGTTTCAACACCTGGTTAGCAGCAGGGGTTGGGCAACAAACTTGATTTACCAGCACCAGCCCTAGGAAAGTGATTAGTGAACCTAACTCTATTGATTTTTTTGACCGAAGAACCTAAATCTATTAATTAATCTCATACTAGATTAGTGCTGATTAGAACCTTACAGTTCTTTAATCAACCTGGAATTCCTTTTCTTTTCCACATCCTCCGATAACCTTGTCGATTGGTGCTGCTTGGAAATCTCCGCTAACGCAACGTCTCTCTGCTCTCCGTTCACCGCCATCCAAGATCCAAGATACAATTGCCACGACGCGACGCGACACTCCACGCCCCGCACCCACCCGTTCACCCACAGCACGCGCCGCACCAACTGCCACCACTCCCTGTCGCTGGGCCCAGCATATGCCGTACACATAGGGCCCACACGTCATTGACAGAATTCAACGTTCGCCTTTACCTTTCGTCCCCACAACGGCTGCGGCCGCTTTGTAAAAGCGACGTGGTACCTCTCACTATCTCTCCTCTCACTCCCTTGCTGTACGGGTTGCTGCCTCTGCTCCCGTCGCTTCCACACCACTCCGCTCCGCTGCTCCGCTCGCTCAGGCTCAGCCTCCCAGCTCCCTCGAGCGCGCAGCGCGGCAGCGATGCCGAGCTCGCGGAGGACCACGGGCCGCGGCGGCGCGGGGGCCGGTGATGCAGGAGGCGGCGACGGGGTGCCGCCGTTCATGGGCAACAACCGGGACCACAACCCGCGGGAGCTGCGCTCCTGGGCGCGCCGCACGGGGTTCCACCCCTCGGCCTTCTTCTCGGGGGAGTCCAACTCCTCCTTCGCCTCCTCCGCTGCCGCCGCGCCGCAGGCCCCTCCGCCGCCGCCTCCCCCTGCCGCCTCGCGCCGCCCGCCGCGCCCGCAGCCGGAGCGGGAGCCGGACACGGAGGACGACCTCGATCCCGCGCCGCCGCTGGACCTGGAGCGCGGGCCCGCGCCTGGACGCGGGCGCGGGCAGCGTCCACGACGACGCATCGACCTCCGCGGCGAGCTCGAGATCCCGCCGGGCTTCGGCCGCGAGGTGGCGGCGGAGCCGGAAGCGGGGAGGGGGGACGCCAGGAGGAGCAACGGCGGCGTCGAGAGGGACCAGGCGCCGGCCAATGGGGCCCGGAACGGGAGCGCTGCGGTCGCGGTCCCGGACGCGGAGGCGAGGAAGAAGGCCGAGGAGGCGGAGGCGAAGCGGAAGGCGGAGGAGGCCGAGGCCAGGAGGAAGAAGGAGGAGGAGGAGAGGGACGCCGAGCTGGCTGCGTACTACCAGGAACAGTGGGCAAACGAGGATGAGGGAGCTGCGGACGCTGCAGCGGCCGAGACGGCCCCGCTGTACGAGGCGCCGGGAGGACTCCGCTGCGGTGTGACCGAGAACCCCGGGTGGGGTGAGTTCGCTGCTCTCAAGCTTGTACATGCTCCATATTCCATTCAGATGTACTGACATACTGGCGAATTGCAACCTGCATTTTGCGCAGACGATTTTTTGTTTGTCGGCGTTGATGATAGTGAAATTCTAGGAGTAATTAATAGTCCTCCTGATAGTGATAGTTTCCATAATTATACAATTATACTTCAGTTCATGTCCAATTATTTGCTACTAGTCCAAGTCAGTTTTGGTCGAATAATTGTCAATGTTATTGGTTTCCACTGGTGAGTAATGAGTGTGAATTGACTAAACTGATTATTTCTTTAAGCGATAACAGTTGAAAGGCATTTCAGAGTATAAGATCCTTGGAAAAATCAATAATATTAGATGTGTATTCTGCTGTTTGGCTATGCATAATGTATCCATTCTTTATCTTTTAGATTGCAACATGGATGTATTGCCACATGAAAAGTCTAGTAAACAATCTCCCATCTTGATATTATTATAGAGATATTAACAGGATTTATATCTCATATTCCCATAGCATGATCTGCCATCTCTTGAGTCCTACTAGTAGAAAATAAAAAACTAAGGCTGGCCCATCCCCTCCTGATTTAAATAGGAAATAATCAGGGTTTAGGATTTAAAAACACATCCTAGGTTTGCTGATAACTTCGCATCACTTTATTTTTTGCAAAGGATAAAATAGACCATCACACTTTTGTAGGAGCAGCATTTGTGGCATTTATTAATTTAATAGTTGAGAGAATCCATTGTGTGTTGTAAGGATCCCTTTTACGAGGGAAAATATTGGTAGAAGGGCTTCCATAATTTATCAACCAAGGGGAATAGCTATCCATATTTGTGATTCTTTCACTGCTTGATAGATTTTTATGTCAATTCAATTATAACTGCTATGATAACTAATGACATAATTTCCTTTTTTTCCAATTGCAGCGCGCCTCATATTTTATGGCATACAACATTACCTGTCAATAGCTGGTTCACTTGTCTTTGTTCCTTTGATACTGGTACCTACAATGGGCGGTTCTGATGTATGAATCTTTCCTTCCTTTCCTAATTGCACTTATTTGCGTTGAAAACCACCTTCAAATAATCAATTCCTTTAATGTGGCAGGAGGATACTGCAACAGTGATCTCCACCATGTTATTAGTCTCTGGTCTTACTACAGTACTACATACTTTTTTGGGTTCTCGGCTTCCATTGATTCAAGGAAGCTCCTTTGTATATTTGGCTCCGGCGTTGGTAATTGCGAACTCTGAGGAGTTCAGAAATCTTAGTGACAATGTATGATTCAATCCTAGAGCCCCATTTACTTTACCTGCACTTTTTGTTCTGCACCATCTGGGATTTCTGAGAGATTCAAATGGGGTGACATCATGTAGTGTGTCATACTCAACTAATTGTTGGATATAAAGCCATTGCATTTATGATCCAAATTGGGGGCTGTTTGGAAAGGGGAGATCCATTGGAGCTAAATCACTAGGAGGATTCCTGGGGCAATCTCTTCTTTTCGTGTACCAGGTGTTCAGATAAATGATAATGGTGCAGAGCACAGACAAATGGAACTTAAGATGCTTTGGTGTCTGGCCTTAGAAGTTGATAGTAATTTTGCTCATAAACTATGCAAATTGACCTGATATCTCCGGAGTAAGTAGACAAAAGAGCTCTTTCACAAAGTATATGTGCTATGAGCTAAATTAGTAAATTTTGACACTTGTTCCAAGCTTTTTTGTACCCGTGAACTGAGTCAATTGGCGGCTAAATTTGCCTGTCCTCATCAAAACTATCATCAGGATTTAGCTTTGTAGGTCGTGGGAAAGATTTTCATTTCTTTTAATATATAAACAGGCCTCAGTTAATTTAAATGTATTTTATATGATATACAGAAATTCAAGCACATAATGAGGGAGCTACAGGGAGCTATACTTGTTGGTTCAGTATTCCAGATAATATTAGGATACACTGGTCTTATGTCACTGTTTCTGAGGTATGTCAAGAAACAACATGCTTATAACTCTACAATCTAAATACGCCTCATAGAAATGGAATATGTTTAATGCCTAACTATGTCTTTACAGGTTAATAAATCCGGTAGTGGTGGCACCAACTATTGCTGCAGTGGGTTTGGCATATTTTAGTTATGGTTTCCCTCAGGCTGGCAGCTGTGTAGAAATCAGCTTGCCCCTCATTCTGTTGGTTCTTCTGTGTACTCTGGTATATCCTTACAGCTTTCTTTTGATGACAAAACTTAACCATATCATTCCTTGCCTGCGCTTTCTTAAATCCTGTTTGTATTTTAATCATGATCACTGGGCATGTTTTTTCCCCTTTTACTTGTATTGCTCCGTATCTTACCCTTTTTTTTTTGCGAAATAACTTACTGATTAATGTACTCATCCATTTCAGTACATGAGAAAAATATCCATGTTTGGCAACCATATCTTCCTTGTTTATGCGGTACTTTTCTAATCCTCTCCCTTTACACCCTTTGTGCCGGTAGTTGGTTCTGTGCTGACTGCACTGAGATGTATTGGCAGGTTCCCCTCAGTGTTGCAATTGTATGGGCATATGCATTCTTCCTAACTGCTGGTGGAGCATATAACTTCAAAGGCTGCAGCTCAAATATACCCAGTTCAAACATATTATTGGATTCATGCAGAAGGCATTTAGAAACCATGAGACGCTGTCGCACTGATGTTTCTACTGCATGGAAAACTGCTGCGTGGGTGAGGGTTCCCTATCCATTCCAATGGGGCCCTCCAACATTTCATTTTAAGACGGGTATCATCATGATAATAGTTTCACTGGTTGCTTCAGTTGATTCGGTGAGTAGTTTCTATCAGCAGAACAGACATTCATCAACAACTGTAAAAAAAAAAAAACTTTGGAAGTTTGGATGCTTGATGGCTACCATGCATTGACAAGTTGGTGCATATGCAGCTTTCATCGTACCATGCTGCATCGCTGCTGGTAAATTTAAGTCCACCAACACGGGGAGTTGTCAGCAGAGGAATTGGGCTTGAAGGGATTTCAACTTTTATTGCTGGATTGTGGGGTACAGGTACAGGATCGACAACATTAACAGAGAACATACACACCCTTGAAACAACCAAAATGGGCAGCAGGAGGGCTTTGCAGCTTGGGGCAGCTGTGTTAGTCATCTTCTCCTTCTTTGGTACGATGTGACACTTCTATATTGCAATTATATCTTATTATTTGTTTATTTATTAGTGCGGACTTCCTAAAGCTGAGCTTCCTGGTTGTAGGTAAAATTGGAGCTCTCCTAGCCTCTATACCTCTTGCCTTGGCCGCGTCTGTTCTATGCTTCACCTGGGCGCTAATTATTGCACTCGGCTTGTCCACATTGCGATACACCCAAGCAGCAAGCTCCAGGAACATGATAATAGTAGCATTTACCTTATTCATCTCCCTGTCAATCCCCGCATACTTTCAACAGTATGAACCCAACTCCAACCTTATCTTGCCAAGCTATCTTCTTCCATATGCCGCAGCATCAAGTGGACCAGTTCGCACAGCCAGCAGTGGGGTGAGCTCCTTCTACCTTCCTCTCACCTATGCAGCTAGAATATCTTTCCATCAATCAAATTACTAACAGCCTAAAATGTCCTGCAGCTGAATTATGCGGTGAATGCGCTCCTGTCGATCAACGTTGTGGTGGCTCTCCTTGTCGCGCTGATCCTTGACAACACAGTGCCAGGGAGCAGACAGGAGCGTGGTGTGTACATTTGGACAGATCCCAAATCCCTTGAGGTTGATCCTGCGATATTGGAACCCTACCGATTGCCCGAAAAGATTTCGTGCTGGTTCCGGTGGGCAAAGTGTGTCGGCATCTAAAGGCTCCGAGGAGTGGCTGTGGAGATTCTATTTATTCCATTGGTACCTGCTATTATAGGATTTACTATTTACTATATATGAGAATATATATATATATATATACACATATACATATACATACAGATGCTACATAGTTAGGGGCCTCTCTTGCTGCTGTTAGCTTCGAGGCCCTGTTTTCATGGCTAGGTTAGGATAAGCCCATGTAAAGTTATGGTCATGTTGGAGGGGACACGTTCTACGAGCTATGCTACGTTCAAATGACCAGTTACCGAGTTTTTTTTTTTGGTATCTGTTACACGTCAGTGTTGACGCTTGAGTTTGACTGCGAGAATACCTTGCGTCCTTGCATGATCTAAGGCCCTGTTTAGTTCCACATGACCACAGGCTAAATTTTAGTCCCTTTTCTATACATCTATACATAATATTTAAACGGTAAAATTTCCACAGGACTAGCGGACAAACGCCGTTCACATCCAGGCTCTGGGTGTCCTCATACACTAGATGAGGCGTCCACATCCAGGCTCAGGAAGAGAGAATTTTTTTTATTAATAAACTTATTTTTTAAAAAAATTACAAAATTAGTCTCCGTTTTTAAAAAATTGCAGGAATAGGCTACCAGTCGCCCGTTGGAAGGGCGAAGATGGGCCTTGTCGCCCGACTGGCGGGCTACCTGGGCCATGTCGCCCGACCAACAGGCGACGTGGAGCTCGTCGCCCGGCCGATGGGCGACGTGGCCCATGTCGCCCGACCAGGGGGCGACTTGGCCGCCACGTCGCCCGGCCGATGGGCGACGTGGCCCATGTCGCCCGACCAGGGGGCGACGTTCTCTTCGCTAATGACTGTGCACCAGCCACGCCCCGTACTGCACGTAACGTTCGCGTAATCGTCTTGGTTGTGCCGTAGAAAATAAAGACGCGCGCGGGTAAAAGTGAGAGGCGGTGGCCGGTGGGCTCGGCTGCATGCTATGGTCAGCCGGCGGCTGGCTTGCCTGTCTTTTCTGCCGGTCGTTTCTGAAGAAAATTGTGGAGGGACACCGGCTATTGCTATTTGGACATTTGGCCTTCTGCAAATGATAGTCCTGCTTAATAAAAAAATCCTACGTCTTGAATCCTCGGCCACTCCCGTCGACGCGTCTTGAATCCTGCGTCTTGAATCCTCTGCCGCTCATCTGGCCCAGGTTTTTGCCTGTCTTTTCTCAATCAGCCGTTTGAAATTTGAAAAATCCTGCTTTCAAATGTTCGCAGAGACGCTGGAGCCTGACGTGAAGATAATGAGCCCGGCCGATGGGCGACGTGGGCCTGGTCGCCCTTTGGCCGGGCGACTTGGTACTGGTCGCCCTTTGGTCGGGCGACATGGGCCTGGTCGCCCTTTGGCCGGGCGACGTAGGCCTGGTTGCCCTTTGAACGGGCGATTCTCTCACGTCGCCTTTCCAACGGGCGACTGGTGGTCCATTCCTGTAATTTTTTAGAAACGGAAACTAATTTTGTAATTTTTTTAAAAAATAAGTTTATTAATAAAAAAAATTCCAGGAAGAGAGCTCATCGCAGGCCCAAGAATGGGAGAATCTTTAGCCCAGAATTGGCATGTAATGCTTGTAAGGCGAGGCCCGCGAGTGAGTAGAATATAGGGAGGAGGAAGCGGAGTGAGACGGTATCAATCAGTCTGGTTGGCGCCGCCGCAACGAGCGGCGCTAACATGCGGCAAGCATGGCAGCGGAAGAAGGTGAGCGGAGGAGCAAAGCACGAGCGGAGGAGGCAACGTGGGGCAGTGACGAGAATGCAGACGGGGCTTAGCCAAGCCAGGACCGGCGCGGGTGTTCTTCCAAGACCAGGTCAAAATTGGCTATTCAATCAACCGAACAGGTCAAAATTGGCCCCTAGGAGCCAAGCTATGAGTTAGACACTCAACCAAAAACACTCTAGGACACCGCCTTGCCATCCCCTTGATCTCCTATGCTTCGGCATCGACTTATGACTATATCTCGCTCTCACCTTCAGCTTAAGAGGCTCACCATCGGTTTCACAATCTCAACTGCCTAAGTTGTCACATACTGTAGTAGATGGCACGAAATCACATGTCCACAGGTTTCTCGATTAATAAAAAAGAACAGCGGTGGAGAAGGTATTCACACTTTTCAAGCAGAAAAATAGACACTTTTCAAAGTCACTTGTAAACTTGGCTAATTTCTGGTAACTTCAAATTAACCCCATACATACATAGAAGGATGTCATCACGTACAGTCATTCCAACTAAGAAGCCACATATAGCCAAAACAAGTCTTTATCTTAAGTGTACCAAACGAGTGGTAAACTAATAAAACCATCTGGTACAAGAGACATTCGAACTAGCACATATAGCAATACCGACAACAAGCTTATCATTAGTGTACCAAATGAGTAGCAAACAAGAATAATCCAGTTGCCCATCCTCAGTGCTCTATGGTATCAGTGCTCATTTGGGATCTGACGGATCAGGATTTCCAATTTCCAATCTTGAAATCAACTGGATGCAGCACAATGGAGCGTTTAAAGCACATTTCACAGACATTGCGGACATTGTTATGTTGACATTGAGGTTTCATCTGAATGCCTGGGTGTGGATCATAAAAGCGCTGGGAGCATGTCCTGCAAATTTTATCCCCTGCAAAAACACAGGAAGACAGGCAGCACATAGAGAAGAGGTAAGTGAACGATGGTGCTGTGCAAGTGCAACACAAACACAAGGGGGTCATACGTATGCCACTTCGACGTTTAGGAAACCCAAGCGGGAAACCCAAGACACTGTTGGATTCAGTAACTGGTTCAGCTGAAAACACAAGGCAAAAATTAATTTCAGCCAAAAGCATGAAACGGAATAGCAATAATCAGGCTTATTATTTACATATACGGTGGTGCAAACAGATCACACTGCAGTAGCAATTGCAATAGAAAAGACACCCGAATATAAAGACGAGGCACAATTGTACAAATTCCTCTTGTTGTCGATAAAAATTGCAAGGTGCATCTAAAACTCTTTTGAGGCCCAGCAAAAAGGATTAGGAAATTCCATACAGAGTACCACAAGTTATTATCCATATTCCATATCATAGAAACAATCCATATCAAAGGAACAAGTGCAAATACAGGGTCGGTCTTGATCCCACCCAAATCCCATTCTGTTTCCGGATTTTTTTTTCCAAAAATACAGAAATGGGTGGGTGAAATATAGAAGACAGGTCGGGTCAGGATTTAACCCGTCCGTTTTCAACCGTGGTGGCAACCCTGCAGTAGCACAGGAGGGAAGAACATATACATCCTATGTTGAGCCAAACAATGCAACATCAGACAACATAAAATAGTCGGAGCTAGCAGTTAAAATTTAGTAACATGTTTTATTTACAAAGTCGGGAGGTACATGTTGAGATGTTGTGGCAGACAACATAAAATAGTCCATGGTATAGAAAGTAAAATCGTCCATGTTATAGAAAGATCCCTTCAAGGCTACAATATAATATACAATTCGAAGAAGAGTTATGTAGAGAGAAAAACAGGAATACTGTTAGTACAGTTGGCTAAAGTGGCATGATATTTAACTATTTTTATTTTGTAAATATTGTTTACCACAAAATCATCTGTTGTGAAGAGATGATGTTCACTGGGAGAACATAATCTGATTTAAAATCATATCAATTGGTATCTCTAGATCATCAAATGTGGAAAGGAAAAACATAAGAGTCTGAACTTGACTAAATACCATATCCATTGTGAAAAATGTTTGTTAAGCATTGGTGGTTGGCTTATACTAACCACACAACTGCTATATCATACAGTTCAGATAATCATACAGGATAATTTGCACCTACAAAAACATGATAAGGTTGACACTATATATGGCACTCATATTAGCTCTGATCCTTTATTAGTATCAGAAATATACCATGGTCTCCTTGGACCAGTTACGAGGACAATTGATAAGATAAAGTAAACTATCCACATTCAGTCATAGCATGATAATTGTAGACAAACAGTGGCAGATAGTTAAAAGAAAACAACGGTAACTTCAATTCAAAGTGAACACATATCTATCTATGAACAGCTAACATGCCAAATCTTATACATATAAAAAAAGGGAAAAATGACCAAAGTGGTTGCACTGTGTAATCTTAAAAGAGACAAGAGAAAGAAGAAGACCGTGCATACCTAAAGGGGTGCATGTGACAACTTCACGGGAACCACCCTTGCTAGATATCTCAAAGAAAAACAGAGTCCGCCGAACAGGCAGCAGGAATGATAGTAGGAATGAGAGCCAGCCAGAGCATTTCTGGCGAGCCACAAAGTTACCATGACCAAAGCAAACGCCGTCCTTGAAAAAGTAATGTTTTGTCACATTGCCAGAAGCAGGCTCATACTTGTCCTGAATTAGGAAGAAAAGAGTATGAAAAAACTACAATGGTAGGAAGTAAATTCCCTAAAAATCTAAAATAAAATAAACCCAATATCTTGGTTTCTTGATCTTTTATTGTGACTTTAAACCCAACTCATAAGATCCTAGGAAAGGAAAGACGGGTAGGGTAGATTAGAACCTGATGTTTAGAGTTGTAGTCGTCCAGGCAAAAGGTCACAAACTCGCGAATCCAAAGATAACTGCTTGAAGTACCCCGGCATCCTAGATCTAAAAACAAGGAGAATAATTCAAGATTGAGCATACACCCGTATACATGATGAAAAAGGAAAAAACAAGAGGATGAGCGGGGTTGGGTTACTTGCGAAGCATGTCG
The DNA here is from genome assembly GCA_023333625.1 of Bothriochloa decipiens. Lineage (NCBI taxonomy): Eukaryota > Viridiplantae > Streptophyta > Magnoliopsida > Poales > Poaceae > Bothriochloa > Bothriochloa decipiens. The sequence continues at coordinate 13,654,880 of CM041631.1, read as the reverse complement.
ATCTGCTCTGGGAACAGCGGCTGACCGACGGCGACGCAATCGCGAGTCGGTCCGAGAAATGGGAGCCGCCGCCGCCACCACGGGAACGGCGCGGCCGGGACTAGCTGGATGCCCTGCAGACTCTTCAGATACTCCTCCTTTTTCACGGAGACGAAGACGGAAAAACAAAGGACCAGAACACTCGGGGTCGGCGCAGACATTCATCCGCGGCCCCTCACTACCCTTCACTACCAAACCCCCTCATCCTTCCTCTCGTATAAACACCAAGCCAACCCCTTGACTCTCTCACCGGCTCGAAACCCCACGTCCCGTAGCTCCAGCCCGGGTGAACCGAGGCACCATCTCGCACGCCTCCGCCCTCCCCCGCCGCACCGCACTGCTGCTAGAGGTACTGCACACGGTAACCTCATACCCTAGCTTTAATTAATACAGTAAGATCGAAAGCTGGAACCTTTTGAAGGGAATTAAAAGTTGAACCTTGCTCATCTGTAGATGTCGAGGGCGCAGGAGCTGCGGGATCTCCTCCCTGATCGGGAGTGGAGACCCTGCACGTACGTAAACTGGGAGGATTTCCTGACTCCTCCATCCAAGCAACTCACAGATGTTGTGCCCGACACAAGCGGTATGCTAACCACTCCTACGCTATGCTCCCAAGTCCCTATGTAAGAAATTATGAGATGCTGATCATGTTTATTCAGGCGGAACCTGCGCCATTCAGACCTATGCCGAGGCATTAACGGCACACCTGAGGCGATTTGCTGGAAGCACAGACTTCAAGGTGAACTTGCCTGATCTCGTCCGCCTCGCGTGGGCTAAGGGATTCCTCAGGAAAACCGGGTCCTCGGTAGCCGCGATGGGGAAGAAGTTCAGCAAGGAGTACGGCATTCCGCTCGAGGGTACCGTCCCAGATGAGATGGTACAGGATTTGCATCTTTCTGTGGGCGAGGCCTACTTCGTGCTCGGCACGACTGTGGGCGCCTACGAGGCTGAGCCGTTGCCGTTCGGCTCCCTCACCGCCGAAACAGCCGGTGACTCGATGGAGTACCGAGAGCACCTCTGCAGATGCCTGGAAATCGGTCCAGTGGTCTTGTGCATGGATCTCCAGGACCATTACGGCCTCGCCCGGGGGGAGGGAGAGCCTTACCGGCGTCGTGACATCAAGCCAGAAGGCGCCTTGCTCAACCACGTATGGGTATGACTGTGAAGACGGGACTGTCCGGACCCTCCGCATCATGTATCAGGAGAATGCCATGGGAGCACCGGGGGATGAGCCCCAACGTGGCCTGTATATAGACCCTGATGCTATCGACCATTACTATGTGCCTAACATCATGGGCATGCATCTCAGTAATGCGCCTGCTGAGGGGTACCAGACAGTCCACTTATCACCTCCGCGGTCTGCTCGGCCTCCGCCGCCTCCATCGCCATCCATCTGGGAGAGAATCCGTGCTCTCTTCTAACAGAAGTGAGTTACTTGATACAAGCATTTGTATTATCTTACAATTGAAACTTCACATTCTGTAGAACTCCACAACAAGAAGCACAGCCCCATCTGTTTGCTCACGGTGCCTGCGGTCCTCGTTGATTTTCTTGTTGAGACACTCCTTGGCTTCCTTGTTTATGCAAAATTGCTTGATCAAATTTTTATGTGTTTGTGTTCTGGGTGATTTGATGCCATCCACTGTAGTATGTAAACCTGGTTGCGGACTGCAGTGGAAGGCGCTAGCATATTATTCCCTTATTTCTGATGGTTATGAATTCTACTGCCTACATAGATGTGGCTACAGATCTTTGTATAGTAGGAGCCATTTTCAGAATGTCGAAATTGGAATGCCTTGCAATAATCTAATGAATTTAGAATCAAATTCGTTGATCCTACATATGATGTGTTATGCAGTGGCTTCGGTGTTATATTTTGAACAAACAAATTCTTTTATACGCCGTTGTTTCGTGTTTAACCTATTCAATACTTTGCTTTTACATATAGCGGTTTTATTCCTTAGGTTTGAGTTATCCAAACAAAAACGTTCATGCTTACTACTAATAGCTTTTAGGCAAGGTTATGAATCTGCTGATCTCTGCTTGAATCTAAGGTCTTTCTATTTTTTTAGCTTGTTTGGTCCGCTCCTTAGGTTTAGAAATTTTTTGTTTGATGACGTCTAGGTTTAGTATAAGTCTACAGCTGAGCCTATTAACTTATGTTAATTTTGTTAACCAAATTTTGCAATATTTGACAAACACAAGCAATCAAACTTTATATTCTTTAGCATTGTTACAATAGATAATAATCTTCAGATCTGATTCAGTCTTGCCAACTTTGTATATTTGCTAGCATAGTTTCAGTTCGTGTTGTGATATGTATGCATTTCATGTGTCTGAAATCTGCCAGAGTAATACTTGTGTATTTTCACAAGTTTTAATGTTTGAAACAGTGCTTTTGTGCGTTGCATTTGATAATTGATGTCAATATTATAATGAAGAAAATATTGCTACCTTAGCGTTTGATATATAATAGTTAGCCACAAATCCTTCCATTTTGCACCTTATTGTGTTTTTATTTGCCTTCTTTTTTATCTTCTTTCAGAAAATTAGTTTAGCAATGCCTATTTAAGCTGGAACTTAGAAATAGAGATCTTTACACAAAATTAGAGAATCTACGTACCAATTTGATAATTCTTAAGTTATGACTGATTGCTCCTTCAATTTTAACAAGAGTTAAAGTTCAGTTCTCTTATCTTTGCAATTGATTAAGACAATAGTGCTGGAATTTGACTGTTTTATCAATTTGATTACTTATATGGTATTATTCTCTTATCTTTACATGGATTTCTGCTAATGAAATGAGTTACTAGAAAAACTTCTAGACCTATGAAAGTATATTGTGAATGCTGTTAGGCACTTCTGAACTTTAAATATCACATATACCTGGGGTCCATTTTCTGGTTGCAAGCCTTATTTACCAATGACCCTTATCATGAAAATCCAATCTGTTTGATTCTTAGGGATGCTAACAATTATTTCTTCTTTACGATTCAGGTTGCTGAGCACCTAGAGGATAACAGTGACTCAAATTAGCTCAGCTCTTTGGTTTCTGGGTTACTAGTGCCGTGCCATCTTCATTGAAGCACTTTTTGGTATGAGTTCATGCATACAAAGCTACTGCTGAACTTGTCTTCTACACATTTTCGAACTAGGGCCATGTTTAGATCCCTCCAAAAGTTATAATTTTTTCACTCTCTCTCCATCACATCAATATTTAGCTGCTTGCATGGAGCATTAAATGTAGATAAAAAAATAATTAATTACACAGTTTAGTTGAAAATCACGAGATGAATCTTTTGAGCCTAGTTGGTCTACGATCAGACAATATTTGTTAAATAAGACGAAAGTGGTACTATTCATCGGGTTTATTTTTTTTCACGATCTAAACAAGGCCTAGATGACATTCTGATTGCTTGTCATGAGATATTTATCCCATTAGACTAAGATTGTCATATTGAGGACATAAGTGAGCAATGTCTCTCGTGGTGCTGTTTTTAGCTGCTGAACTGTGGTTTTGTCCGTCACAAGTACCATCTATCTTGTTCTGTTCTGGTCACCTTTCTTCCTGTTTTGCTTATCATGCGAGTTCATCATTTTTACTTTTTGTGGTGCCACTCTGGTTCTTAACTTCCTCGCTTTGAACCGTGATTCAACAACTAGGGCCTTGTTTAGATTGTAAAAAAATTCAACCTGATAAATAGTAACTCTTTTATCATATTTAATAAATATTATTCAACATGGACCAACTAGGCTTAAAAGATTCATCTCGTGATTTTAAACTAAAATATGTAATTAGTTATTTTTTATTTACATTTAATGTTCCATGCATGAGTCTAAAAATTGATGTGATGAAAAGAGAGTGAAAAAACTTGAAATTTAGAGGCAATCTAAACAAGGCCTAGATACACTTTCCTAGATTAAATGTGTCAGCATATTCACAGATTAAATGTGTCACCTCTTCGCAGCCTAGGTTGTATCAGCTTTCTCGTCATTGTAGTAGCTGGCGAACGAGGCTGCAAGGTGCTCAACAACAGTATGCTGCATGCCCCTGTTTCGTTGATGTTGCGTGAGAGTGCAATTAGCCAGGAAGGCAGTTTGCTAGTTGGTGTTGGTGCTAAGTTTTGGTTTGAAATTTAGTAAAGAAAAAGGAAAAGGTAACGCTACCGTTAAAATAAAAAATAAAATAAATTTTGTAAAAACTACCATGAATAATTAAATTTTATATTAAGATTCATGTCTTTGCATAATGAAATACTTTGTCTCATAATGAATGATCCTTTGTCGAAGCGAATCACGAATCTTGCGAGCATGTGGCGACACTGGCTGCACCGCCGGCTCCGGCCCCCGTGCTCCAAGACCAAGAGAGACGCACGGAGAGAGACGGAAAGTGCGCAGTAACGCACGGGAGAGAGAGAGGGGTGAAAGTGCGCAGTCACGCACGGGAGAGAGAGGGGTGCGACAGGGTGGGAAGAAGATAACACAGAAAAGGTAAGGAAAAAAATAGGAAGAAGATAACACGGAGAAGGAAAGGAAAACAAATAAAAAATAATATAATTTGACAAGTGGGACCAATATTTGAGGAGATTATTGGGCTTCCGCTGCTTCCTCCAATAATTAGAAAAGTATCATTGGGCTTTTTCATTATCATGTTACTGAGGGTTAAGTATTAGGGGACTGTTTATTCTAAAAAAGAGTATTGGAAGATTGTTGGAGATACTCTTACATATTATATAAAATATACCTGCCTACACGCGGTGCACCGAGTGATGGAGGTGGCAGGACAGGGCTTGGCTACCGCTGCCTCTGTCGTTATGGGACGGGGCTGATGGTATGGAGTAAAATCAAGGGCACGTTTAGTTGCCCAAAAATTTTTTCCGCATCTTGCAGCACATGTATGGATTATTAAACATAGACGACATAAAAATTTAATTACACAATTTGGTTAAAATCATCTTATAAATTTTTTAAGCTTAATTAGTCTATAATTAGCCTTAAGTGCTATATAACTCACATGTGCTAATAACGGTTTAAGTAGGATTAATAAATTCGTCTCGAGGTTTCTAGACGAGCTATGTAATTAGTTTTTGCATTAGTGTCTTGAGTGCCCCTTCCAACATCGCACGGAACATCCGACGTGACATCTCCCAAACTAAACACACCTGCGGTGAGCTCTCTACCTTCCGCTCACCCGTGCAGCTAGGTTTTTAGTAAATTCGCACGGCCAGAAGTGGGGTGAGCTCTCTCTACCTTCCTCTCACCCGTGCAGCTATAATATCTTTCCATCAATAAAATTACTAACAGCATAAAATGTCCTGCAGCTGAATTATGCGGTGAACGCGGTCCTTGAGGTGTGGTGTGTACGTTTGGACAGATCCCAAATCCCTTGAGGTCGATCCTGCAACATTGGAACCCTACCGATGATTGCCGGAAAAGATTTCGTGCTGGTTCCTGTGGGCAAGGTGTGTCCGCATCTAAAGGCTTCGATGAGTGGCGATGAAGATTCTATTTATTTCATTTGTACCTGCTAATAGTTAGGGGCCTCTCTTGCTGATGTTAGCTTCGAGGCCCTGTTTTCATGGTTAGGTTAGCTATGTAAGTTTGTAGAAATGCTACATTCAAATGACCTGTTACCAAGTTTCAGATGAGACGAATTCTACCAGCCTGTTCGAGAAAACCTTGTGTCTTGAGAGCTGCAATAAATGACGCCAATTACTGTGTAACAGATTAACAGTTTGTAGATAATGACTCTTCCCTTGCTTTCAGCATTTAAAGGTATATATATTAAGTAAATTGAACACAACAAATAGATTCTCGTCTCCAGGCACAAACAGTTTTGTGCAGTTCAAAGATTACACGACTAGGATACAATCTAGGGTACAACAATAGTTCGACGATGCCTCTCAACAATATGGTATGCTGTGCGAGGTTAGGTTTAGTTATTCGTCGGTGTTGGCTTGCTGTACGAGCATCCTTTCCTGTTGCACACCGTGCGGAAGGGATAGTTCAGGTTGTTGCACTCTGGGCAGGTCCAGCTTCCTTCAGGGGCTTCCTTATTGTTATTGTCCTTGCGAGATGAGCTCGTGTTACCCTACGAGAGTGGAGCAGTTGATTACATCAAAACACAATTTTCAAAGGAAGCAATTTGCATAAGGAAACACAGAGAACCATCACATTAAATAATCTGTCAGCTAACAAATAATAGTATTGTTGTATTGACAGCAGTCCAAGAAAGGGGGATAATCATGCTTACCGGGGTTGGCCTCGGGGCTCCACATTTCTTCATGTTGCAAGTAGTTCTGAAGGAAAAGTTAATGTTATCGCATTTGGGGCAGGTCCAGTCACCCTCAGAAAGTCCATCAGGGCCTGACAGATAAGAATTTTTTCGTAACAGCTGAGAAATCGGGAATGGGAACAAGAGAACTGACAAAGGGAGATGTGAACTGCAAAAACTAAGTATGAAAGAACTATGATAAACATGGTTCTACCACAAAAGGCTATCAACTTTGTTTACTTCATGCAATTCTCAACATAGTGGCCTGTGTACTGAACATATGAGCTACTAAACCTACTTCTGGGCTTGAAGGATAATATGTTTCACTTTCACCAAACTGTTAAACTATCCATACTCATTAGCTGACAATGTAAGTATAATCATATCAGCTATAAATATGCCAACAAATACTGCCAGGTTCTAGACTGAACTAATCCAGTTATAGAAAAGACACAAAACTTGACATTTTTAAGACAGCTAATTATCATACCATGAGTTCATCAAAATAATTGTTATACATCAGGGACGAACATAGCAAATCACTAATTTATGAATGCCATTAACGAGAAAAAAAAACACATGCGATCAAAAGTATAATGATGTGTAAAGGAGATTATCACTTACCTCCACGGCGCTTTCGCGAAGCAATGTTGTCATTGCTTTCAGCTAATGCTCCAGACCATGGGCTAGAAACCTATTTTAGACATAAAACATGATCACAACTCCCCCAATAATAAAAAAGGACAATAGACGTTTATGGTTTTACTGAAGACAAACCGGCATTGGAGAACCTCTAAACCCATAGCCATATCGACCTAGCTCAGGTCCTGGGCCATATCCCATACCTGTAACAATTACCAAAAAATCAAAAGCCAATCAATTAAATGTTGAATAACTGCAATTATCAAGTATGGAAGAAACACAGACCACTCATTGGCCCAGGTTGACCATATGACGAGAAAAGGCCATATGAACCAGGAGCTCCTACTGGTGGACCATAACCATATCGCATCCCAAGGTGTGGATATGGAGCACCATAGCTACCAGATCCAAGCGGAATTGGAGGTGGGGCGCCACCACCTCCTCCATAAAATAGAGGTGACCGGTCATATCCAGCAGCAGGAGGTGCTGGCATCATTCTCTGTAAAAGAAACAGAAGTCAATAAAAAGACATCTCAAACAGTTGAATAATTGATAACCCAGACATGATGCATGAACCTATTCCCTTTCATATGGCTACCATGAAACACATCATAGTTTAAGCAATCAGTGTCATAATTATTCACATAACTCCTTGACTAGCAGATGATAGCAGGTGCTCATATAACATATATATACTAGAAAAACTCTAGAAATTGTGGATGAATATAAAATATATGCGCACGTAGATCTCCCAGTATGAAAAAGGAAGGGGGGACAACCAAACAAAGATCCAGACCTCTGGAGTTTAACATATGTTCACAGTTCCACTTGACACTACAGATCATTAATGACATTACTTAGGGAGAAAATCTATGACAACTTACAGGACTTGGACTCGGTGATGGACGGAGTGCACCACAAGCTCCACGGTTGCAAACATTTCTAAAACTGAAGTTGACATTACCACACTGAGGACAATTCCAGTCCCCCTCCCTTACAGACACTGAAAATAGTAGAACCTTCTCTTAACCAACAAAAGACTCAAGTAAAACAAGACATTGTAATTAGTTTCCTTTCCAAAAAGGGACACGGTGGGAAGAGAAGACAGTGTAATACATTTAACCCAGGGACTTCTCCCATTTAACCCATGAACTCTTGCGCACAGAAAGCAACCACAGCAAGCTACATTTTATTATGTAGCATAGCTTTACAAACTCATTCTTCTGTCTTCGGGTGATAGACTCTCAAACTACTTTACACAGGCATCAGATTAACCACGAGTGTAATCCACAAGGTACTAATCAGAACCAAATTAGATAAGAGTCATGGTACTATGATATATCCCCTCATAGAACTAGAAATTGTTCTCCATGAGGACTCCATGCAATACACATATCGGATAGACTAAAATGGTGACCACGACCCACTGCCATCCAAGTGCCTAAAGCTAACCAAAAGAAACCACAATTCAGTAGACGAATGAAACATAGTCGAAATTCCGCGAACTCCTTAAAGAAGACTCTGGTGGACCTAGGTCAATTCCAGCACAAATTCTCCTAATTGCATCTATCAGAGCCACTCGTGTCTCTGAATTATGGTTCAGCTGGCCTTGCAATTTATTAATCCCTAATCCCTAACTCCCAAACGAAAAAAGACGAACAAATCCTGCCCGAGAAGATCTTCAGTTTGCAACTGGACTACACCCTAAATCCGGCCTAACAATCGAGCGAAAAACAGATCAGAGTGGGGAAGTGCCTCACCGTCGTTGCGTGACCTTTTGGACAGCGCGCCTCTGTTCTCCACCTGCGCGACAGCACCGAACTGACCCAAACAAATAGATCACAAACAAACGAGGGAAAAAAACGTCAGAAACCAAACCCTAGGCCGAGGCCAGCGCCATAATCGAATTGAACCGTAGACAATGCGAAAAGGTACCTTCGCGGAAGCCATCGGCGACGAGACGTAACACGGCGTCGGCGGCGGCGGCGGCGAGAGAAGGGAAGAGGGCCGCAGCTCGAGAAATCGAGAGAGAAAAGGGCTCGTAAAATTATTCTTTATTTATTTATTTTAAGGATGGGACTGGATTCGCTGCGCTGGCCACGCGCAAGCGGTGCGGTGGGTGGCCGTGTCAGCCTCCAAGGGCTCCAAGTCCAAGGACCGAGCTGCGACCGCGAGTGGGCCTACAATAGCCGTGTACCCACAAACCGGTGGACCCATGGCCCAGTGTCCTTTTTTTTTCTTTTGCCACGCTTATCCGTATGAGAGAAAAAATTACAGATTTCCCGTCTATTTTTCCTTTTTACCTCTTGTTATAATTGTTTTATTTAATTTAGAAATTCAATGATTGAGATTGATTAGGAGCAATTGGAACAACGTCTTCAATAAATTTTTCATCCTTGATTCTTAAAAAGGAAATTGATTTGTGACTAGATATAAGAAAAATATCTGTGCATTGCAACCCAAGTGGAAATGGCAGGGGCACTTAATCTTTATGTGAGAAATTTTCTTATTAGGAAATATGGACGTGTGTTATTTGTCCCCACGAGGATCTTTGCATGAAATCAGTTCGATAAGACCGAGGATGATGAGGCAATACCTATATCCACGGTCGAGAGATACTCTTTTAGTCACAACACTCTAACTTGGCCTAGCCAGATGCCCACTTCCATTTCCAGTGGCCGAGTCCCCAGGCTCTCAACCCCTCTCTTATTAGCCCAGAGCCCTCACTACCCCGATGACATAACAACTCTAACAGTTTACCAAATGAGGTTGCTATCTTTGAAAGTTTAGTAAAATTCAAAAAATTACTTTGCAACAGTTTGCCAAATGAACTTGTCAATTTTATCAACTTGTTATTCCTCCCCTCTGCCCGTGTACTCCGCTTGCCATCGGTCCTTCCGTGGCGCCACCTCTTCTCTTGCGCGAGAAGCCATCGTGAAGGCCGTCACAAAGCCGTCGTGAAGCGATCGATCCCGCGCATGCCCGTCCTTCCTCTCGTTGTGAAGCCGTCGTGAAGGACGTCGCGAAGCCGTCGTGAAGCGATCGATCCCGCGCGTGCCCGCCCTTCCTCCTGTCGCGAAGCCGTTGTGAAGGCCATCGTGAACGCCATCGTGAAGCGATCGATCCCGCACGTGCCGGTCCTTCCTCCTGTCGCGAAGCCGTCGTGAAGGCCATCGAGATCACGAAGGTTGCTTGTGGGGCTCTTCGTTTCTTAGCGGAGCTCTTCGTTCGCTTAGCGGGACTCTTCGTTCGCTTAGCGGAGCTCGTTCGCTTAGCGGGCCTCTTCGTTTCGTTAGTGGGCCTTTTTATTTTACCAAGTCCAAATAACAAACTCTTGTAGAGAGTATATTTTTTCACTTGCCATATATTTTTACAAGTTTCCAAATCATGATATTTGCCAAGTAAATTTTGACAAACCGTTAGAAATTCTTTAACACTACCCAAATTACCATCTCTGCTAGACGCCCCACACCATACTTCCCTCAAAAAATGTACTCATTGTTCCTCCATCCCACAACCACAACCACTATTTATGCCTGCTGAGTACTCGATATTATATTATTTTTTTAAAAAAACATGCATTGCACGTACCGCATTAAGAGAAGATAGAATGTTTTACGCTCTGACCATTCGTATGGCGAGATGTCAAGGAGTGGTCAGATAGAACACATATAAAAGGCGTCGACTAGAACGGCGGAGATTCGAGTGGTGTACTAGGTAAGGAAACTCTTATGCTCTTGGTGGGGAGCGTCCTTTCTAGGCAGCGAGCAGTGGTGCCAAAGCACTGAAACCGGCCGTGAGCCAGTCATCAACTTCCTCGAAGATGCGTTGTAGCACCGTCATCGTTGTTGATGCAAGGCCATCAAAGGTTCGGCGATTTCTCTCTTTCCAGATCATCCAGGTAGCCATGAGCACAAGGCTGTCGAATCCTCGACACTGTGGTCCGGCCAGTTGGTCACGTGATTGGATCCACCAGTCCAGCAGGGAGTCATCGATCGTCGGGCATAAGTGGCCAAGCCCTGTGCGTAGAAGGAGGCGGTGCCAGACTTCTCTTGCAAACACACACGAGCACAGGAGATGGTCCGCATGCTCTGGTGCCTGGTCACAGAGCGCGCAGTTGTCGCTGTCCCGGAGTCCATGTCGCCGACGTCGCTCCGCTGTCCACAGGCGGCCATGGAGGGCGATCCAGAAGAAGAATTTTACCTTTGGAGGGCAGGAAACCTTCCAGAGTTCCTTGGCTCCTCTGACTGTGGCTCGACCGACGAAGAAGGCCAGGTAAGCCGACGAGCTGGAGTATTTGCCGTCGGCCGTCCATCGCCAGACCATCTTGTCATCGAGGTCCGGTTGTAGGTGCACATTCTCGAGGATAGTCCAAAGCCGCAAGAACTGTGTCATGAATGGGATAGTGGTGACGGCCACCGCATCCCAAGCCCATTGGTTGTCCTGCAGGGCATCCTTGACCGACCGGCGCTTCCATCTTCGTGGCACCATTTGGAAAACCTCAGGCGCCAGGTAGCACAGCCTGCCTTTCGGCAGCCAAGGTCTGTCCAGAACTTGGCCCGCTCACCGTTGCCCGACACGAAGGACGTCGAAGCGTCAAACATTGCCACGACACGACGCTCCACCGGGGCTGGTAGTGTCACCCAAGGAGCCTCCGGGCATTCGCGTTGCTTCCATTCCCAACGAAGTCGGAGGGTGTGTCCAAGTATGCGAAGGTCAGGCAAGCCAAGTCCTCCCAGATCGCACGGGGAGCAGACGACCGGCCAAGCTATCTTGCACTTGCCCCCCGAGGGACGTCGAAGCGTCAAACATTGCCGTGACACGACGCTCCACCGGGGCTGGTAGCATCGCCCAGGGAGCCTTTGGGCATTCGCGTCGCTTCCATTCCCAACGAAGTCGGAGGGCGTGTCCAAGTATGCGAAGGTCGGGCAAGCCAAGTCCTCCCAGATCGCGCGGGGAGCAGACAACCGGCCAAGCTATCTTGCACTTGCCCTCCGAGGTAGACTTCTTGCCGGCCCATAAGAACCCCCCTCCTTGCTTTGTGTCGATAGCCCGCGTCGAGAGGGTGATATTATATTAACAAAATGACATAAATTTATGCCCAATTTTCTTAGCGACTAGTTCTCGAACTGTTGAAGTCAATATAGTGGCTATGTTCAGTATAACTCTATGCTATTGCTATGTGCCATTGGTTGAGGTAAAAAAATATTTGCTTATGTGCAGAATGTCTAAAATGTTGCCATTGTTACGTTAGCACAATCATTGTTAGCGCGAGCAGGAGTACAGGATATGCAACCGGCTTGGCTGATGGAGTGGAGCTGTGTGTGTGTGCACAGCTGCACAGGTGTCACCGCATCAGTATGGATTTAAGCAAGCACACAACATAAGAGTTTCACACCCCCTTCCTTGGAGAGCTCTAATTACTTCGATTCAGAGGGAGTGGGAGAAGCATGGTCGGGATAAGCATAAGAAAAGCATCTCGTTTGAGTACTAGGTCAGATTTAATTATAAGATGTAGGACCAAATAAATCCATATATTGTAGCCTATATCATCTCTCTTACATTTTTTTATTTTATCCTTTGGTATTTATGTGATTAAGTGCGAAAGTCATGGTGTACTACGACTATAATTTAGTGTTTTAAGCTAGCTAATAAGTGTGTATCTTCTTGCATTCATTTGGTGTTGCATAATGGTGTCAGCATGTACCGTAGACATATGTTACTGGCCTAATTAATAATCATACGTAGTTCTTATGTTTTTTTTTAAGAATCATATGTAGGTCTTATGTATGGTTGACATATGGAGCTGCCGTGGAAACTGTGGGAATTGAAATAGCTCATCAGGGTTGATATGGGAAATGTGGGAAATATCCCAACATCCATACGAGAATGAGACCCACTTCTTCTACGTCACACACACACAAAGGTCCATGTGCATTCAATATGTGTTTCATAAAACTTGTTGAATTGAATTTTTTGGAATGATAGTCACTAGTCACTTGGGACGGAGATTTCTTTTAGATGATGGAATAAACGAGCCAAGATGATATATATACACGTATATTATTAGTTGTTAATAAGAAGATGGAGTTGGAGGAAGCCATTTTGAATTAAGATACTCCGATGTAATTATAAGAGTGCAAAAGATATATGGAATTTTCTCGCGGTAGTGCAAAAGATGGAAACTTCCTCGCGGTAGAGCAAAAGATGAAATTTTCTCGCGGTGGAATTAAGATACTCATCAATGCAAGACGATCGCTAAAGGCGGTGGATGAACACCACGGTCTACATCCGCCGGTCCGATTCCGACTCGACTTACCCCACGGCACTCCAACGCGCCAAGCTAATATAAGACGCGCGACGGCATCTGTGCACGCAGCATTACGCATACGTGCCTGTAGCTAGCCAGCAGCCAAGTAAGCATAGCACCATCATCCACCAATCCACCATGGCTGCCACCTCCGCCGCGTGCTCGAGGCCGTCGTCGCCCCCCTGGCTGATCTCGCACTGGCTCTATGGGCTCACGGCGGACTCCGTCGCCGTGCCGCGCGCACATCGCCAGCAGCCGTCTGCGGCGTCCTCCTCCTCTTTCTTCTTCTTCGTCGTCGTCTTCGTCTTCTTCGTCGTCGTCGTCGGCCGGGCTAGCCTCCGCCTTGTCTCAGCTGAGGCAGGTATATATGCAGCTAGCTACTCCAAACTATACTCGTCTTGCTGTTAGCCTTTGAGTTCAGTTGCTACTTTTTTCTAGAAATTTTATTGCGCTAGCCAAGTTGGAAATTGGAATCCAATGGATGTACTTGTTGTACGAGTAATTTAACGTAGGTTCGTTTTTTTAGCAACGTAACCTTTTTTTTGAGAATTAAGAACGCTAACGAATGGGCGTTTAAAAGGCCAGATCGAGCTCCACGCCAAAAGGTCCCGGCCCACTCCGTAGATGGCTACCGAAGCCCAAAGGCCGCGCCGTCTAGACTTGTCTCCACGGCATCTCGGCTTTCCATTTTTACCCCTTTCCTCTCTCGAATTTTTTTTATTAATAAATTTATTTTTAAAAAAAATAACAAAACTAGTCTCCGTTTTCAAAAAATTGCAGGAATAGGCCACCAGTAGTTCGTTGAAAGGGCGACGTGAGAGAATCGCCCGTTCAAAGGGCGACCAGGCCCAGGTCGCCCGGCCAAAGGGCGACCAAGCCCAGGTCGCCCAGCCAATGGGCGACCAGGCCCACGTCGCCCGGCCAAAGGGCGACCAGGCCCACGTCGCCCAGTCGAGGGGCGACCTGGTTTTTTGGGTTTTTTTAAAATAATATTTATTTATTTGGAAATTTCAGGAAAAATTTTGGTTTTTTTTAAATAATAATTATTTATTCGGAAATTTCAGAAAAAATATCGAAGTTGGAGAAATAGCACAAATAATACGCAGTCATGCAATGGACGTGCGAAAACGTCGTTGTCGTGTGCTCGCCCAAGCTTAATAGATGAAAAAATACAACAGTGAAACATTAATTAAGTTCTAAAAACTAAAATAGTATCAGTACAATATTATAGAAAACAACGTCGGCGGCAAATCATACAAAACTAATATCGTCCACGCTTAGGTGCAACACCCCTAATCGTGCCAGGCTTTGGTGCTCTGCGGCCCGCTCTCACATGGCCGGCTGAGTAAGTAAGCGGCGAAGGAGGAACTGTAACACGTGCAGGACGGCCTCCAGCAGCAGGTGGTGTCGCGTACTCGTCCTGTGAGGGCTGTGTCTGTGGTGGTGCTTCACGTAACTGCGATGACGCAAGTACGTCCGGCGGCTCCTGCTGCAGGTAACTCTCAAGGTCGAAGGGTGACGGGGATCGCTGACGAAAAGTGTCAGCGTGCTCAGAGATGTCCGATCCCTCGTAGTCGTAACGGGTCGTCCCTAAATATATAAGACCAACGTTATGATAACGCTGATGTAAAACTAATATATAACGTGTCGAACTCTTAAAAGTAGGTCATACCTGGAACCATGGGTACAGCGTGTGAAGAGGAACCTCCGAAATCGAACTGATGCCGCGAACCGTCAAAGTGCATACCTGACCATGCAGAGTGAATGTAATGTTACGAATAAAGCAGTATTAGATAATATAATTAAATTTCACCACTATATCGTACCTGTAGGCATGTGAGCAGGCTACGAAGATGATCTAATGATATCGAACTCCGGACGCCAACCGGCAGAGTACGTAGGTGGACCTGAATAATGAAACTTATAAGTAACGAACAAGTTAGCATTACTACATACGAAGAAAATATAAGTTACTCACCTGTTTGGTACGTAGGCCGCGGAGGTAGTGGCGCCGTCGGTCCGTCAGGCCTGTGTGTCACGTGTGAAGGTCGAGGGACGACATCCGGCTGTCGCCCGCAGGGCCGGCACGACGTCAACTTGATAATGTTTGCAGCAGAGTCGTCTGAATGCCCTCCCTCAACCGGTGCAAGAGCGATCCACCATCCACAGTGATACGGTGAGCCATGTCGGTCTATTAACAAAACGAGAACATTGAAATAATTACGATAAGAAAAATATTAAACGAAGTGGGTTGAAGTTCATAAAGATCGTACCGCCAACGACATCGCCTGATCTCTGTGCACAGGGTACGTGTCCGTCAACCTGGGGACGTGGGTCCGTGGCTCCGCTGGTGTATACGTGACTCTGATCCGTGTGCGAGGAATATACCAATGTAAGTAGTCCCCGTAAGCCTGCAAGGAAAACGGTCTGGGCTCGTAGGTCACATCATGTAGTGCGTTGGCCCACTCGTCGACCCACGGCTGTATACGGGAGGACCAAGTAATGCCTGCCGGTAGACCCCTCCGCACGTAACTATGGATTTCAAAACGTATTAATTATCTTTCTATATATATTAAATACTCAATCAGAACGAATTAATTGTCTTATACTTACCCGTGCACGGAAAGAGGAACAATATGGGCAACCGGGAGTGGGAACGTCTGGTTACGACCAAACTGCCGCATCACTCTGTTACGTGCACAGAGGCAGTAGACCAGCTACTCGTAGCCTGTAGCAAATACAACATTTATATATAAATATATATTACCAAATCGTCTGTATGAGTAAAACAAATAAGTGAACGTGTTATTGTGCATACCTCGGTATCCATCGCTCGTCCAGCCGCCACAACTCCTGAGGTACCCTAGGCCGTGGAACAGGTAGCTCAGCAGCTGTCACAGCACTCAAGTAGGACCGGTGGCGCTGGTCCAACTGTGCGTCCAACAACTCCAAGTGTCCCTCATCTAGCGCCATACCTAAAATATCTTAATAATGTAAAAAATAATGTACAAATATAATTAATACTATGAAACACTAAATCAAAAAAAACAGACATACTATTATTTTTAAAGAGCATTTTCGCCTTGATTCCGGAATCCACGACGTGCACGAGGGCGCCGGCCGTCTTGCAGATTCCCTGAAGGTCCTGCTTCTGCAGCTCCCTCTGTGGTGGTTGCACGCATGCACTTTTTGTAAGTATGTCCTGTGCCATTGCACTTGGTGCACCGATGCTCCAGTCTTCCCACTTCTGAGTCATCCATATCATTTCTAATGCGCCGTGTCTTACGACGACCAGGCTTCTGTCTTAATTTGTCCTTATCGGGCCCCCGCAGGTAGTTACTTCCAGGATTGTCATGACTACCTCCTTCGTAAAATAATGTGAGACATACGGCTTCGGGGACAAATTAGTAAGTGAACAAGCTGCTATAACATGTGAGCACGGCCTGTGTAGAAGTTTCGATATCATGCATGAACAGCTGCACGAGTTATAACGAATAACACACTCTTGTGCAATTCTCTCTCGATTGCCACCACGACGGCCCCGATCCCTACACAGAACTTCAAAGCGATTCTTTGCTGTGCCCATAGGACGTGCACGATGCAAGCTTGCCTTCTCCACCTTTTTTTCATGTAATTTATCATGAATGTTAAAAAAATCAATGTATTATCTGACATCGCATTAAAAGCAACCATATATCTTTCACGGAAGTACTTGCATGTTCCATGTAAAATACCCTCTACGATTGCTACAAGAGGTAATCCTCTCATGCCTCGAATGACCTAATTGTACAACTCCGCCAAATTTGTTGTCATTATTCCAAACCTCGCCCCATCTGTGTCATATAATAATGACCACTTCTCCTTTGGCTCGTACTCAATCCAATCTGAGAAGCACCTGATTGATGACCCCGACCTTCGAACCACGTTCCTCAAGGCATCCGTTGGAAGGCCTGAAAGAGGAACAGACATATCATTCGGGTCTTGATTCGTACGAGTCGCTAACTCTTCTGTTTGCTTTGTTGTTAATTCATCAAGACGTGTCCATATTGCATTGAATTTTCTTTGTTGGTTCTGATTGCACAACCTCTTAAACATATTCATAAGGTGTTTATTTTTGAAATGGCTGAAAAAATTTGCACCCAAGTGCCTCATGCACCATCTTGATTGTATGTCCGACCATCGAGGAGGAAGATCACGCTCCACTGAACCATATTGCATATCCGTTATCGCCTTCAACAAACCGGCATGTCGGTCATGTATGACACAAACATTAGGTCGCCCTTGCACCACTGCTAACTTCACACGCTCCAGAAACCAATACCAACTATCTGTGTTCTCACTTTCCACAAAAGCAAAAGCAACTGGTAGTACTTGATTATTCCCATCAACACCAATAGCAGTTAGAATCTGACCTTTATACTTTCCTGTTAGAAATGTATCATCCATGCATAAAACAGGTCTGCAATGAAGAAATGCCATTATACATTGACCTAGTGCAAAAAAGGCTCGACGAAGTATTAACTTTCCGGCCTCTTTTGGATCAGACACATCCATGATATCATAATATGTACCAATATTTCTTTGTCTGATGGTTTCTAACAATCTTGGTAGGTTCTCATAAGATGCTTCGTACGAATCTCTTCTCTTCTCAATGACCTTCTGTTTCGCTCACCACGCCTTCGAATAGCTGATGGTGTATTTAAAATCTTCCTCTATAGTAGTCACTATAGATTTCGGCTCATACCTTAAATTATCAATAATTCGATTATACATGTACTCTGCAATGAAGCTCGATGTAAGAGCAGTATTGGACTTCTCTAATTCTTGTAACTCACATGTATGTTCTGTTACTATAGAGCACTTCCAAATTGTACTCCATTTTTGCTCATAAGCATGTACCCTAAATGGACAGTCCGAAAACACACATTTAACATCATATACTTTCTTGTTAGACTTAACAACTACAAAAGACCGCTTCATTGACAGAGACCAGTACTTCACGGCACTCATCACTTCATCTTTGCCTTTGTACATACCTCCCTCTACTACTTCATTCTCATGATATTCCCACGGCACAGAATTTCCTTCGTTGATCATCAAATTCTTCGAACTGTTACTCTTCCACTCCAGTGGGACAGGAATTTCATTCTCATCTTCAGATGACTCAGTTTCAGATATATTCTCATTCTCCATATCTTCCATCGCCATCTCTTCAACTATATGCTCTATGCGCTCTCCTTCGTCCGCTTCACCCGTCGGTACCATAGATGACAGGTGATGATCACTCTCTTCATTATCTTCCTCATTATCATTGTGATTGTCATGGCTCGGACCTCCTTCTTCTTCTACAACGTGTACCTCATGAACCTCCTTCGTATATGCCTGAGCAAGAAGGACTAGAGGCCACCCACGTTCTACAGCTTTGTTGACGTATTTTCTCCATGTTGATGTTGCATTAAGCGGTACTAACTCTCAAAAAGTGACCTCCCGAGCACGACTAACCATACCCATGACCTTAACGTCATGTTGGTTGCTGTCAAGCCCAAATATTCGCATCAACCAATTCTGCACACCACTAATTATTCTCTCATTTGCCCTAGACACCCATCTAGTTACTGAGGCAAATCCTGACAGATCAACCCCGTGTACACCTTGAATAATTTCTCCTTCTCCATAATAAATTTGAAATCCTAACTTCTCCGACATCTGTGTAATCTAAAAATTTCAGTTAAAATAGCTTTTCACTAATATATTACTAATATTATTTCACCTATAACTATTTATTTAACAATATATATAAAATAAGAATATAAGTAATACTACTGAAATATAATATTAATCGCTTAACTGCTCATTACATTATCTAACAATTAATATAACACACATTAAATAATTATATATAAAATTATTTTTTTACTTACCGAAAATTTTCCTCTTCCTCTCTTCTCCTTCTTCCTCCTCCTCCTCTTCTTCTTCTTCTCTTCTCTTCTCTTCTCTTCTCTTCTCTTCTCTTCTCTTCCCTTCTCCTCTCCTCTCCTCCCCTCTCCTTCTGTTCTCTTCTCCCAGCCGGCCGCGGCCGGCCGCGTTATATATATAGGAGCGCCACGTCGCCCACTGGCCGGGCGACATGGGCCAAGTCGCCCACTGGTGGGGCGACATGGGCCACGTCGCCCATCGGCCGGGCGACGTGGGGCCCGCCATGCCACATCCACGGTCAAGTCGCCCACTGGTCGGGCGACATGGGCCACGTCGCTCATCGGCCGGGCGACGTGGGACCCGCCATGCCACGTGCACAGCCAAGTCGCCCACTGGTCGGGCGACATGGCCCAGGTAGCCCGCCAGTCGGGCGACAAGGCCCATCTTCGCCCTTCCAACGGGCGACTGGTGGGCTATTCCTGCAATTTTTTAAAAACGGAGACTAATTTTGTAATTTTTTAAAAAAATAAATTTATTAATAAAAAAAATTCTTCCTCTCTCCTCTCCGGCCGTTGCCGTTGCTCCTCTGCGGCTGCGGCGCTCTTCTCCTGCCGCTGCCGCTGCCGCTGCCCGCCGACGCTACCAGTGTGGACCCGCCGCCGCGGCCATGTTCGCCTGGATCCTCCGCGGCTGCCGCGACGAGAGCTCCGCCTCCGACCAGCTCAAGCAGGTCGGCCTCTCTCTCACCCCCCAAAATCCGTTCCTCCCCCGTCGATTTCGAACGAACCGCAACAGGAAAAGGGTTGGCCTCCCACAACACCCCCCCACCTCTGCCATTCGAGAGTCTTGGGGGTAAAGGATGGAGCTAATTTCCTGTACGATCTTACCATGGCGAATGAAGGCTTGTGGAGGCTGTGAGGTGGAGTGATAGACAGGATTGGGCAGTTCGTGTGATGTCTCGTTCTGGGACTGGGTGTTTTGTTTCGCTTCCTTGATGGACTTCGACGATATAATAAGCGAAGCAATTTTTCTTCTTTGCTGATCTGTTATTCTGTCAAATAAACTGCTGGTGGATCAATGTGTGGTGGGGTTTCCTGCTGTTACCCGGATCATTGCGTTTGAGATGCAAGTTTTGGTACCTCCGTGCTGAGGAAAAACAACATTACAAACATTTTGTTTTCTTCTGAAGTGTTGTTACCCATCCTTACATTCTCTAACTGGGACAAATTGCATCCTGTCTTGCACTTGTGCTCACTGAAGTTAAGGCCATTTCATTTCTTTCATTTTGCTACGCTTCTGAACTGACAAAAAAACTAAAAAAATACTAATTAAATTAAAGGAGTATGATCTGATTAATCTATTTCATTTCTCGCTGCTGAATTGATCACTGACACTATCAGCTGGCTCTGCAGGCTCGCGATGTCTTCAAGGTGAAAGAGGCGGTCTTGCAAAAGAAGATTTCTCAAGAGATGGAACGGGCCAAGGAGTTTACAAAGTCGGGAAACAAACAGGCCGCAATGCAGTGCTTGAAGAGGAAAAGGTACTACGAGAGCCAGATGAACCAGGTTGGAAGTGTTCAGCTACGCATCAATACCAAGGAGAAAATGATCACTGATCACATGGGGAACAAATAACACAAAGTGAGAACACATCTCTGGAACTATGTATTGAACACTGCGTTGTTTTCTTCAGATATGCTATCTTGTGTGATGTCAACCATTGGTGTGTTCTTTGCCAAACAGCACATCACACTTAGTATTAATGTGACCTTAACATCAGAATAAGGTATTGCATTTTGGACCAGACTTGTCTTTTCCTAGGCATGACAACACTTATTTCCTAGCATGTTGTACAGTGTATATAGCGTGTACCATACTTCTTGTTTTTCATCCACCTTCTCACTGTATTCAACTGAATAACAATTAGCAAGTCATTTGATGTTTTTTTTGCACCCTGCACAGAAGGGTTACAAGATGGTATTTTCTTAAATTGAGATAGAGATCGTGTATTCCTCTCTTTGCAGGCGCTCTGGGGCAGCCGAGAGTAAATCCATGAATTCATAAACCTTGATTAGTACAGTACAAGTTCAATCATGTTATTGCGATAGCCTATAGTTGGAAAGGAAGTTGAACGTTTTCACTATTCTCTATCTAAGCACAATACTGAATGTGAATATCCTCCTGAGCGGATCTATTACTGCCTCCACTTCCAGATTTTCCACTGCTGCTGTTTCTGTTGCAAATCGTATTGCTGTAGTACTCCCTTTGTATTACCATGTGACCTGGTCTAGTTTCTTTTTTGAAAAGTAGATAATCTAATTTATTTTTTCAACAAGTTCATAACCAACATTTTGTCACATAATTCAGATTTGCCTTTTCCTCTCGTGACAAAAAAGATAAAACTTTGGACAGAAAATGCATATAATCTGAAATCCATTTCAAAATGGTCTATGAACACAAAACAACTTGTTGCTTATGTGTTATCATATACTGTATGGTTGTACAATTGTCATTCACCAAAAGTTGGTTCTCTTTTGCAGAGTAAATGATGGCAGTTTGTATACCTGAGCAGCTACGCTAATCTCTAAAACAGTCAACCAGCCTCGAACCAATCATGTAACATAGAGATAGCCCTGACGTTTTGTTATCGTTCACTAAACTACACTGTAAACGGTCTTCCCTGCCACTAAGCTCCTGTTTTTCCCTGTAACATAGAGAGCGCATTGTCCTTTTGTTATCGTTCACGTCTAACTGCACTGTAAACAGTCTTTCCTGCCATTTAGCTTAGCTTCTGTTTTTCCTGAACCTGCAGTTTAGCGTGACGACATGCGTGAATGTTTTTCAACCTTGTATCGAATTTTCTTTAGCTTTGCGCCCGCGATAACAAAACTCAGCCCTTTTTAACGACAAATGTTATTCTGAACGAATTGTGCATTGCTCGAGCCCAAGTTCATGATACCTAGAGCAGTTTAAGTGCACAAAGCGGGGAATAATTTGGAACACACATGTATAGGACGCTTCAGTTTGAGGCACAATATTATTGTTGAAAATACCGGACACTTAGTGAACATGAATCCGGTTGGCTGGTATAAAATTTCATCAGAAAATAACGGAGCGGACCTCTGTCAGAATAAAAAAAAACAATCAAGAGAACATGAATCCAGTTGGCTGGAATAATTTCAGCTAAGAGCAACGCTTCACCAAAAAAATGGCGCCAATAGGGCAGCAGACGTGCCCATGGCCACGACCCTGCGAACACCTCACCACTAAAAAACGATGACAAGCATGACAGAACGAAATAAAACTGAGAAAAACGCCTGTGCCATAATCATAATAGCACTATTTCTGCCATGTGCCATTTACTACCAAACAAACGCGACATAACGTTAAGGTTCGACCTGACATAACGTTAAGGTTTGACCTTGTACATCCCTACCAAAAGCATAGACGAGCAGTTCCACCAGAAGGCAAAATAACAGACTCGCTACAGTGGAGGCATGACATGACAGATGTACAAAGTTTCCTCAACTCTGGCATCAAAATGTCTCAATCAAGGTATCAGCAGTTCCCATTCTGGGAGAGATTGGTAAGAGCTTAATTGAAACTACGCCATTGGTTGTCGCCTCCTGCAACATCAGTGCATCAAATTAATACAGCTCTATAGTTTTCACAATAGAACATATAGTTCTGTAAAAGGGCAAAGAGAAGGGTTAATAACACGGTGACTTAGGGTAGCTCATTCACAAAGTAACATTTGGAAAAAAAGGTTAAATATCTATGCCTGAAGCTACAAATGCTAGCTAAAAACTACTCCATCTGTTCCAAATTTTTAAGTCATTCCGGCGTTTCCTATGCACCAAGATATAGATTATGTCCAAATACATAGTAAAAAAAAATATGTATCTAGAAAAGCCAGAACAAATTAAAATTTGGAATGGAGTAGACAAGAATATCTCCAAACAGATGCACGAAAGCTAAAAATTTGCAGGACAATACATAACCACACAACAAACCTAGAGTGCCCATATTTTATTACCTTTTTGGTCGGATGCGGTCCTCTTCAAAATCCATTATTCCTCCAGATTCAGAGAGAAAGTCGTCATGCCCCCGTAAGTCGATGTCTGCCTGCTTAAATTGTTCAACTTCTGCCATCAAGTAAGAAACATGGTTCGGCAACACTATTTAATACAGTAGTTGCCATTATATGACTAAAAATGATAATAAATCTAAACATAAGGCAGTCAGGTAGAAGTCGGAAAATGAGGATAATAGAGCATAACTCATCACAAGAAGATGCAAATTATTCCTTTCTTCATCTTTCTAATAACAAAAAAAAGCGAATAACAAATGCTTCAGATTAATCCAGCTCACCTTGATTGATTTTTTGGCCTCTTCCACTCTGTCTTCAAATTCTTTCTGGTGCTTCTTGTTCACCTCACTCTGAGTGTCAGCCCACTTGATTTTCTCCTGAATTTGATGCAACAGGCTATCTGATGTTCCCAACCTGAGCGATGTTACACTTTGATCAGAACTTGTAAACATGGTAGTTTATTTTCTGAGTTTCACCTCAGCGCACAAAAAGAATTGAGTAACCATAACATATGGACAGATTGCTAAGAACTAAATCATCAACAAAGTATGTCAAAATCACTACCATATGATCTTGTTATTTTGATATTATCTATTTCCAGTTTAACAATAATAGATAACAACACAATAATACCATAACAACAGAAAAAACAATGAAAGTCTATCCAGCTGAAAGGAAGAACCTTAAGAAACACAATTACACCTTAATTTAGAGTGTTACTCAAACAGGCCATGGCTTTACAGAACAGTATGGTGCACACTATTTTATCACACCATGATCAGTCACATAAAACAGGGCATCGACCCTCTCAACCCAGGAACGTCAACCCTGACCCGGGTACACGGTGTCATTTTCGACCCAGCAGTGTAAAAACCTCTCACAACTCGCAAGTAGTGTACCATGTTCCTCGACCCAGGAACTTTATGAGTTGTGAATATGATCATGATCATCCTACCAAAACAAATTAGCTCATAAAACTAATATAGGCCACTAGTCACTACCTTGTAAGAGTAAGACACCAAGAAGAGTAGAGCAAACAATCAACAGAAGACTAAAAATAACAGAAAAAAATGGTTGTATGTCCCATGGCAAACAAACCACAATGTGAGATAATATCGTTGTATATTATTATGAGAAATAAAACTAAATGGAAATTACGAAAACAAGCATTCACATTTTTTTGGAAGTACAAAAGTTGTAATTAAACAAGCATGCACATTTACTAGATGTAGAAAGATTTCTTAAATAAGCATACACACCAGTCAGACAAGGTCTCTATCATGTTGTTTAGCTGATCAGGTGTAAGATCTCTTCCAGCTGCAAATTGTACCTAAAATGAATGAAAATAATTTTTTTTAAAAAAACTTACCACTAGACAGGTAGAAAATGATGCCACAGATACAAGCTGCAAGCATCTTACCTCAAAGCACCTTCTTAGCTGATCCAGTTTGCCTCTAACGATACCCTACATAAACATGCAGATGTTACGGATATGATGCCAAAAATACTTTAGGCAACACTAGAAGTATTAGAGACCACAGAAAAACCACTGGAAATAATAAAAATACTACCAGTAGTGGTAAATGATAAATTTTCAAATGACACATTTACAAGTCTCGCAGGGATGGTTTATACAAAGATTAAGTGCATAAATCAAAATAGGATGTAACAACTCACCGAGTACATGCACTCATTGATGAGGAAATCTTCGAGTTCTCTTACGTTGGAAACATCCAACTCTTGCATGAGCTGATCATAAGGTAGTATCTGAAGAAGGAATTATAGTGAACAAGGGAGTACATTAGAATTCTACAGGGAAAAAAAATACAGCATGGAGTAGAAGGTAAAAGAAATTGCTACAAGAATGTTTCTCCCAATGTTAAGTTAAGCTTTAGGTCCATTTATTTTATAGATTTGGCACACATAATATGGTCAGATTTTCAGGCCATTGGTTAACTAATTGACCTAAGAAAATAACAATTTCCCTTCCAAGTTACTTCCTACTAGGCTACTACACAGAAATATTTACCATTAGAAGAAAAAGAAGAGGATATATAAGAAACCTAAACAACAAACATGCAAGATGGGTAGCTACCTACCATTTACATGCCTGCAAGTTATGGCAGCAAAGCATAGCTTGGCAGAGCTCTGCCTTGTGGGCACGTAGAATTTTACTGTGAGGGTGCAGATATGGTGAAATTTTAGCCATAATCACTGTTTCTCAATTCTGTGTGGGTGCACTTGCACCCACTAATGTCAATATAGATCCACCCCGCGTTTGTGTCACTGGCATGCTATAGATGATTGCTACAAATATTAGATAGTTTTTATCAGAATTTGCACCTTAGTTGACTCTGCCAGAGTTAGCACACTGAGTTGCTTTAGCTTCCGGACCTGGTCAGGCAACAATGCTGGAAGGGATCCAGAATTACCTACACTTGCACGAGGATACATCAGCGAACAAAACAATGTGCATATCTTGCTATACAGCAGTACCAATAAGTAAACTCGGATATTAACCACTAAGAATAATATGCACGCTGACAGCAATGTTAGATCAAACAATCACAAATAAGTTCATACTCTTATTTATGAACAGTCAAATGCACATTCATTGTAGTTGGTAAATTCATCTCAATAGTAAAACCTCTGTTCGCTAGCATGACATTGTGACATGTGACGTGTTCTCAGTTTGTTGACCATAATAAAATTTAAAATTTGAGTCATCAGCAACATTCTCTAAAATGTGTTGCACCCAATGGCCTTCATCCAGAGTAAAAATTCCTAGTTCATACTCATATTTTTTGACAAGAAACCCCATGGTCCAGCTTGTATTGATTGAAAGCACAGATAGAGTTGCTCGGAGTACTCAAAACAGATAGACCAAACAGCACACCACTGAAAAAGCCCACAGAAACAACGAGCATACATCGAGACGCACAGCAACCAACGCAGACCCGCAAAGGACAAAACAATGTGAGAATTGCATAGGCGCGGTTCACGATCTTACTCTTGTAGTCCTTCAAGGTGCCGTAGGCGAAGAGCCGGAGCAAGTCCAGTGACGACGCGTACTGCGTGCCAGCGAGCTGCGCCAACAAACAAACAAACAAACCCGCGTCAGATCGAAACAAACGGATAATTATACCCTAACCCTAGTCCGGCAGCCGGCCGGCCGGCCCCGGGTACCGAAGCAGGGCGCCCGCCGAAGAGCGAGGTGAGTACCTTGGAGAGGGCCGGGAGGGTGAGGAGCTCGGAGAAGGCGAAGAGGGCCGGGTGGGAGGTGGCCTCGAGCACCAGCGCGGCGAGCTGCGGCGCGGACGAAAGCGCCGCCGCCTGAGCGGAGAACTGCGCGATGAGCTCCGCCTGCCGCCGCTCCGCGTCCATCGCCATCGCCCCGCGGCGAGTCGGGGCACTAGGGTTAGGGTTTGGAGAATCCGACAGGGGGGTTTGGCGTTTCGCTTTTCGGCCGAAGCTCTCGCCGTCTCTCGTCCGTCCTTAATAGGGCGGGGTGTTCCTACTTGATGATCATATCTCGGGTCGAGTCGCGGACGAGGTCGCGCGTTCGACTCCCGGGTGCCGCACCTGCCCTGTCCTGTTGCTGGTCTGGGTAATATATACGTGTGGTATACGTATATATGTGTATGTGGTGTGAGTGTGGAGTGTGTGGGTTATGTGTATTTTTTTGGGTTGAGTCCAGTCCAGGTTACGTGTTTGTTTCCTGCACGTTCTTACCCTGGCCGGACGAGGAGTCAGTCTGGGCCAGGCTCATTGAATTTTTTTTCTCGACAACAATCTAGCAGATTTGTTTTACAACAGCCCAACAGATTTTATTTGTTTGTGTTTTATAGAGCCGATACAAATCTTTGTTTGTTTTCCTACGCATGAAACATATGGTATGGCTTTTAGTTGATGGTCCAGTGGGACGTTACCTATTAGGGATCAAATCTTGGTACTCGCGTCTTTTTATGGGATTTTTCCAAGGATTAACCGGCGTTAAGTGGTAAGCGATGTTTTCCTCAACAACGAGGCGCCAGCGGTGACTTCGAAAATCTCCAGATCTGTCGGGTGCTCAGTCCTTCGGAGGTGCTCATACAGGTAGAGGTAGGATTTGCGTACGTGTGTTCATAGGGATGAGTGTGTGTGCGTGTATGAGCGTCTGTGTTGTAATGTGTAATTCTAAAAAATGAAGCATATGGTCACTTTGGAACAACTTATGGTGAAGTTACCACCCATTCTTTCCCTCATCTTTCAACCTTTCAACGAACAGGTATACCACATCGTTCATGGTTGCAACCATATGCGAGTTGGGCCCATGGAGGTCGAGCGCAAGAGGGCGAGCTCGAGCGGAAGGGCCATCAGTCGAGGCTCCCGACCTGCTTGACCTGCTACCACCGCACCAACTCCTTTCCTCACTCGAGTACGTAGCTGGAAGTCTCATGTTTGGTTTTAGTAATTGAGTGACAATTTTAGGTAGACTAATGTGTTTATGTCTAAGATACACAGGATTAGTCCATAGGTATATGTATGTGACCAAGAGGTGAAGATCAAAATAAGGCTTGGCTCGATGGATCGGTTGAATATGTAAATGACGGGTCAAGGCTGTGAGGTGAAGGACCATGTGATGGTGAAGCTCAAGCAAGACTGGGCGCCGATGGACCAACTCAACGGTAAAGAGCAAGTAAGGTCAAGATTAATGGACCTAGAAGGTTGCATATTGAAGGAGCTTATATATTGAATATGAGACATGACATGGAGTCATGTGACCTAACCATGGAGAAGATCAAGATGAGGCTTGGCTCGAAGGACTGGTTGCAAGTGTGAAGGGCAAGTTGAGGCTTGGAAGTGAAGGACCATTGTGATGGTGAAGCTTGGACAAGACTTGGCGCCGATGGACCGACGCAACGGAGAAGAACAAGTGAGGTCAAGATCGATGGACCAAGACGGTCATGTGATGATATGGAGTAGATCATATCATATGTTGATCATGTCGTGCATGCGTTGCATTGGCACATTTTAGGTGACAGTGGAGATAAAAATGCAAGGCAAATATATAAGCTAGGACATTTTATTTCACCGGTCATGAGGTGTATAGAGAAGTTGATGACCGGATTTAGGATTGATAGTCCGTACTATCAAGAGGGGCAAACAAGTTTGCTTATTGGCCATCTAGTGCCACTTAAGCGATCTAACATTGCAATATTGCTAGGATCAAGTGACGTTGTGAGAACAAGAGAAAATATTTTAAAAATGATTATGAAAATGCTAACACACAAGCACATGGTGATGTACACTTGGTGGTGTTGGCACATTTTGCAAAGGTGATGGAGATTGCAGGATTGAGTTGGGTTTGGTTACCGCTCATTCGACGTTTTTGGGAGAATGAGATGAATATTTTCTATTGCGCCAGATGTAAATTGTTGTTGAAATCATGCTAACTCTCGGCTTCAAGTAGGTATACTTGTTGGGTAGCATGGTGATTGAGATAGCGTGTCACGACGGTGTGAACCCGTGGAGTTGCATGCATCGGATGCGGCCGTGGTGGAGCACCAGACGTTCGGATGCGGCGTCCTACGCGTTGCAGCTAGTCGGGCTAGTTGGGCCGTGCGCCGGACGCGTCTTGTGCGTGGAGCCGGATGCGGCTGCCAACGTCTGCCATAATGGCTTAGGGGCATGACACGGGCAGAGCAAGCGTCAAACGTTGGGACATGCCGGGCGCCGAACGCGTCCGCAGCGCACCGGACATGACTCAGAGGAGACCGCACGCGTGGAGCACTGGACGCGGGCTCGGAGCGTCGGACGCGTCCGTAGCCCGCAATGATTAGTTGCGTTGAAAATCGTTTGTGAGAGGTCGGACGCCGAACAGTGTTGGTTGCGTGTCTAGAGGAGGACGACAGACGCGTCCACAGCTCAGGTTTTTGAACTAAGTTGTTTCCCGCACGGCGGTGAGCTCTGAACGCGTCCGAAGGTCATGTTTTGATCTATTTTTGTTGCCCCGAGGGGGCAATGACTACTTTGGTTATTTGGGCTATAAATATGTTGCTTGGCCTGGTGTGGCCGGTTGCTGAGCACACAAGGGCCTTGGTGGCTTCCTTTGTGGTGCTTGGAAGTCTTCTAACTCACATATACTTGATTGGAGATCATTGGATAGTGTGAGTGTGCGATTCTATTGCGATTGGTTTGAGAGAGAGAGCATCGAGTGACACTAGTGTTCGTGTTGCGAGCTTATGAGCTTGTTACTCTTGGAAGTTGCCACCTCCTAGATGGCTTGGTGGCTGGAGACTTCGTGAGGCACGCGATGGAGATTGTGCGGTGCCTCGAAGGTCGACTTGTGAGAGGTTTTGTGCTCATCTCGTGGGGATCGTGAAGAGTAACTCTAGTGGACTGCTCGTGTCATTAAGTTACCTCACTCAAAACAGTGGTGTCTTGCGGTGCTCTTGAGGGAGCTTGCCTTGCGAGGCAATTGGCTTGCGAGTCAAACCGAAGAACCACTTGTGTGTGGGTTCGCTTGCAGTGCTCTTGTGAGAGCTTGCCTTGCGAGGCCTTGACTTGCGGGTCAAGAACCGGAGGAATCACAAGAGTGGTGGTCGACACAACTGGACGTAGCTTGGTAGCAACCAAGTGAACCAAGTAAAAAATCTCTATGTCATCTTGTTCCACACTTTGCGGTGGTTTGCATTCTATTCACAAGCTTTGTATTTACATTTCATTATATATATAGCTTGTTTAGCTCTCTATTTGTCTTCTTGCTTGTGTAGCTAGAAGTTTATCTCTCGCTTTGCCTAGTTTGTGTAGCTAAGTGAATTGAGCTCTTGGGTTTGGCTTGTGTAGCCTTGTCCTTGAGCATCTAGTGAGCTTAGGTTGGCTTTGTGGTTTTGCTCATTAGAATTGTATAGGTGCTTCCTCGGCTGTTAAAGTACTAGTTGCTTAGGCTTGTATGACCTTGTAAGCTAGACTTGATTAGGAGAGCACTAGCTAGATTGGCACCTTGATTATCTTGTTTAGGATCTTTTACAAGGCGCATCTAGAGTCATAGTTAGAGGGGTGAAGTCTTGGTTAGACAGTGCGATAAATTTTAGAAAGGACTATTCACCCCCTCTAGTCTGCCATCTTGAGCAGTGCCGCCCAGTGTGCTGATGCATGCCTCCTCCTCACGCACGAGTAGGGGAGGAAGAGGCGCACGAGTAGGGGAGAGAGAGGAGGTGCCTCCTCCTCATGCACGGGCAGGGAAGGGAGAGGCGCACGGGTAGGGAAGAGAGAGGAGGAGGAAGATGTGGTATTGGTGGCGCTTCTCATCGAAGGATTCAACGGTGGATTGGGAGGGAGGGAGGTCGACGACGATCTCCATCCCCTTCCCCTTGGCCTTGCCCTTGTTGGCTTCTCCTTGGTGGCACCCTTTAGCAGCTGCGTCAGCACACTTCTTCCGACCGCGATGGCTCCCGCCTCCCTTCCCATGGTCCTTCTCCTCCACTGTCAGGTGCTCCTCAAACGCCTCGATGGCATGGTGAATGGCATCACGGTCTCCCTCTGGGGACCCGTGCCAATGGGACTACTGCATCGTCTAGCACCCAACAGCACTCGTCCATCGATGGGTGAGCTCAAGCCCGGTCCTGGACTCCTGGCCGCGAGGTGATGGAGCAAGACGCCGATGGCCATGAGGTGGTGGTGCGATGGTCGCGAGGTTCACATCTAGAGGTGCACGTCAGAGAGGGGAGAGGAAAGAGGAGGGGTAGATGAGGGTACTGGTTACAGGAGGTGATAGAAGCCAACATGGCTGCATTAAGCAGGCCTGGCTCCCCAAAGAAGACCAACTCGAGCTTTCCTCTCGGGCCTAGCTACAAGGTGCTTTAAGCATCGTGCCGGTTGGGCCCAAAACTCATGCAGGCAAACAAACAAGCCCCCCTGCATGCCGTCAGTCAGGCCTAAGGCCTTATCCAGGCTACCAAACACGCCCTACGTGCCCGAGCTTTGTTGAGACTATGTTGGAATATATAGATGGATATGGTCACTCCTTGTACCTGGATATGGTGGTGGTACCTCCCCTCTCTCCCTTGACATTTCTTCAAGCACCCCATAGGCACGCACGGGTGAAGGTTCCACTGCAGAGGGCACCTTCACGTGGCAAGCGATGATGTGGTGAAACACCATGCGCTCCTACAGCTCCAGTGGTGCGAGGCCATCCTAGAGTGTCTGGCACGCTGCCACCAGCTCCTTGGCGTGCTTCATCACATCCCGTGCGCGCTGCCACCGCCACTCGTCGTTGTCCTTCTTCTTTGATGGTAAGCTCGGAGAGGTCCCTGGAGATATTGTTCGTCCTTAGACATCTTGCCGAGGGTGCAGCTGGCCTTGCAACCTGCGAAGACGGGGTAGGCACCGCTGGGGCCATAAAAGCCGCGACCAGAGGTGACATCGTAGACCTTGCCGTAGACGGAGACGTAGATGGGCTTGGACGGATCGTGTCATCGTACGCCCATAGTGGCGGTGGCGTTAGCTCTGTCGCCGTGGCTCTTGATTTGGCACGGTGGATCTCATGGTGGGCAGGAGAGGAGAGTTGGGTGCAGTGCTTCTTGGTCTGGTGTCGGGCGCTTGCATAAGCCTTGGCTAGAGAACTACTTGCAGGGGAAGGGGCGGTGACACCACCATTGTCATCGCGAAAGAGTAGGGGAAGGGGAAGTGACAGAGGTGAGGGAGTCGTGATGCACGTGAGGTGACCCAACCAGTCACCTACACCACCATAGCTCACTCGCGCGCTTGGTCCTGGCCCTGAAAAACGAACTTCCACTCTGTCCCTAGGGCCATGAGAGAGTGCGTTTTGCCCTACCCTAGCTTGGCTCATGAGCGAGCAAGTGCCGCAAACATGAGACTGTCCCTAGAGTCTCGTACCATTGGTTTGATTTTTTTCCTTTTGTTTTTATTCCAGATCTTTGGTTTGGCAATTCATAGCTAGCCATTCGCAAAAATGCTTCTTCCTCTGTTTCAATCTATAAATTGTTCTGCCTTATATACAAAATACGTAAAAACCATTTAACCCAAAAAACAAAAATGACTTATAGTTTAGAATGGATACATATCCTTAGTTTGTCATTGGCGAAATAGTCATCTTGGTCCCTAAACTATTGGGCAAGGCTAATTTGGTTCCTCAATTATGAAAAGGTCCAATTTAGTTCCTAAATTATTGATTTGATGGTCAATCTCGTACCTCCCCTAGTTACTCGCCACGTGTCCCAAAGTCCATGCAAAACATCAATATTGCCCCTCCTTCAATCCTTGATCAGCCACACACCCTTTCTCTCTCTCTCCTCCTTAAGAACTAATCTCAAGTAACAAGAGAATCTAGCAATGTTTTTGTGTTGCAGGAATTAAAAATTAGCGGGCAAAGCAAGTGCACAGCCACAATTATTGCATCCCAGAACCATTTCAAGATCACGTACTTGTCTTCTGCCTACTTTTTTTGGAGGTTGTCCTTACCAGTCTCATACTCTCTCTATGCAGAGCAGTAGCGAGCAGAATTGACATTCCTAGAGAAATCCCACATGTGGCAAAGGAAGTGCACATTGTAGCGAGATACTTGGACGACAGGCCTAGAAAAATTGAACTCTACCATAATGCTTGGATGGATGGCGAGGTTCAACTCTGAACTTTCTTAGCTCCACTGCTTCATATGAACTTTGTTTAAGGTAACATGCGCAAATGGCGGTCTTTGTTAACGGACTAATATGAACTTATGATAAAGCAGATAAAGTGCATCCAAGATGATGGTTTGGTGCGCTTTGCTGAAGGTTCATCTGTAGCTGCAGATACCATTCTTCAATGCATAGAATAGTATGACTGCACACAAAATGGTGCTCTACATTTTCTCCTCTGCAATATATTTAGTAATGCAAAATGTCATGAACATGCGTGGCTGATGGAGGATGGAAAGAGGGGTAGTATTGACATTTTGCATAGACTTTGGGACACATGGCGAGCAACTGAAGGGGAGGTACGAGATTGACCTAAAAAATCAATAGTTTAGGGACTAAATTGGACGTTTTCATAGTTGAAGGACCAAATTGAGCCTTGCCCAATAGTTTGTGGTCCAAGATGGCTATTTCGCGTTTGTCATTCACCGAATCAAGCTTAGATCAATTGTACTACCACTATAGCTGGTTGATTATGAAAGGACCTAGGATGTCACCTAGAGGGGGTGAATAGGCGTTTTTGAAAATCCTGGAACTTAAAGCTCAAATGCGAAAGTTAAATACCAACCGGTAGTAGGACCGGTACTACTTGTAGTTGAAAAGCAGTACTACCGAGCCAATTAAATACCAATGACCGGTAATAGGACTGGTACTACCGGTAGTTGAAAACCAGTACTACCGAGCCAAATTTTTAGAACTACCGGTACCCTACGAAACTATGAAATCAAAAGGAAAATCAGAGTAAATTGAGCTGTAACTACCGATACCCTACGAAACTATGAAATCAAAAGGAAAATCAGAGTAAATTGAGCTGTAATTTTAGATCCAATTGTTACCACCCCTTTGTTGATGTTGCTGATGAAGATGTTGAACTCCTCGTGGCTTGGCATCTCTCCAAATCATAAATCAAGTCCTACAACCTATGAAAGTAGGGGGTGGAGAGGAGGAACACAAAGAAAACAAGAACAATGGTAGTCGATGCTACCACCACAGCAAAACACGATATTTGTTTATCCGAAGTTTAGTTTTCGTCAAAACCTATTCTCCGTTGAGGGAGCTGCGGGAGACCCAAAGATTCTTCCTAGAGGTTACCACGCAGGTCACTCTAGTTCTAGAGGTTACAACAAATGTCACTCTAGCGGGAGTCTTTTCCAACTCCTTATCTTTGGGGTTCCCCCTAGAGGATACCACGAAGGTAATCACTCTAGCCGGAGTGTATTCCAACTTCTTTTCCTACTTCACTATATGATTCCTTCCCTTTCAGCGGTGAACTCAAACCGTTACAAACAATCCGAGGCAACCACAAGCTCTAGGGTGCTCTCTGGTGACGCCTAACCTTCTAGTACCGAAGAGTCCAAGAGTAACAAATGCAGCTCATGAAATAGATAATATGCTCAAGTGCTCAAGTGGTGGCTTGCTCTGAATTTTGAATCTCTCAACCCATAAATTGGATTTGTCAATTTGGTTCAATCACTCATTAAGAGAGGGTTTGGGAGAGTTGGAAAGCTTCAGAAACGAGTGGACAATGAGAAGAATCAGCAACCTTGCGAGGTGGAGGCTTGGGGGTATTTATAGCCCCCTTTGAAAAACTAGCCATTTTCTAGCCGTTGGGTGCAGAAATTGGCCTACCGGTACTACCAGTGTGGATCATCGGTACTACCGGTGGTTTAACTATTTTGCCTACAGGTACTACCGGTGTACTTCCGGTAGTACAAAACTACGCACTGGGCACATTTGACTTGCATTAAAAATGCAGCCGATATTACCGGTAGCAACTGGTACTTCCGGTGGTACTTTCGATAGTTCATCTTCTCGCAACCTGTGGGATTCGACTTAGCATAAATATTCAACCGGTACTATCGGTTTATAATTCAAACATAACCAGTACTACCGGTCCGCCAGGTTGGATGAAGAAAGGACTTTTTCTAAGTGCCCGTGAGTGCAATGGTGTCTCTCAAAACACGATAAAGACCGACATGAGCACTTTAAGTATATAAATCTATGAACATGATGCATCCCTCTTAATAGTACGGCTTTCCTATTAACTCAAGATTTAATGAAAAATAAATATAAACCTCTTGAGTTGCTTTCTTTTAATCGAAGCCGATTCTTTCAATCTTCATCAGATGAGGGTGCCAACATGTCGACTTTGATTTGTTCTTGAGCATAGCCATCTTGAGCACGTGACTTGATTTCATTCATCAAATATAGATAACTTCAAATGTACCAAGTTACTAGCATCAAACACTCCAATAGTGATTTGATCCTCCACATTAATATGACCTTTGAATCTTGATTAGTACATTAACTAAATGTAAGAACTTTCTTTTTCACCATCTCAAGTCATCAAGTCACATCTTGTGTTGAATCATCCATTTATTTGAATAATTATCTTTTTATTTCAATGTAGCAAGCTTTGAGTAGGAGACCATTACGTATGCAATCCCTCATGTCTCATTAACCAATTTTTATTGTGCTTGCTTCCACATGAGTCATAGGAGTCTCACAATAGATAAGCCTTTGCATGAATTCTATTTGTATTGTTGTCCTGTGCTTGAGCTAAATTGTTTATACAACAACATATTATTTTGGCTTTGCACACTTTGATCAAATACTTATGAGATAACTAATTTCCTGTATCTCAACAGACATGTTAGATCTTTAATTATGTTTGTCATTCAATCATTCAAAACCCACTAAAGGGCTAGATGCACTTTCAAATTAGAGCTTGGTTACAAGCCATCTCCAGGCATACAGGTTCCTGTGTATCTTTTTTTTCTTTCTATTTTTTTGCCGTTGACATTGACTTCCTTTTCTATTTTCAAGCATAAGAGCAACCACAATGTGACGGAAAAAAGTACTATATTACTATTTAAGAGCCTTTTTATGTGTATGCCAAAAAGATGTTATAATCGTCAAGTGTTCGAGGACCCAGGAGCTTACAAGTTTCATAAGAAAGCAGTGGTCTTTGTCCTCCATTTTTCTGACTCCCGGTCCCGGCCCACCGGCGTCTTTCGAATGATGACAGACGCGCTCCCATGCGATCGATCAGGCATTGGGAGCCATGGCACTGTCTTCTCCCGTCCAAAGAAAAGCCCGCTGCCGGGCGTCAATGGCTTCCACAACAAATTTGGGGAGTAGGAGGGCAAACATGTAGTGGATGAAAAGGCTGCCAAGAACAGCATTGAGGAGAACAACACGGCCGCATTAGCTGAGGAGCTTGGCCTTCCAACTAGCCAAGTAGCGATCAAAAGATGCAATCAGGGGCTGGTAGTCCGCCACTTTCAGTTTATGAGGGGAGAGAGAGAGTCCTAGATACGACTGGGGGAAAGACGAGACACTGCACCCCAAGACAGCCGCCATTGCTTGAGCATCCGAATCATTGATGTATTCATAGGAGCGAAGGTGGACTTACGGAATTAATATATATGGAGCCGGTGGTGCGAGAGAAGCTGTCCAAAAGCTGTTTGAGGATGTACGTCATTGAATTCATCAAGAGATATATTCCATAATATATATGCATATTAGGTGTCATAAATACTAATGTTTTTTAATTAACGGATTTAGTACAAAGTTGTCAGCTAAACATGTCACTATGTGAGGCTTCATCATCCATACTCGGAAAGTGACATTGCAGCTATCTAACCGCGGGGACATACACACACACGCACTCAGATAGATAGACTATCTATGGCTAGTTGCAGGTGAAAGTAATTTCTAGTCGGGGGCAAAATTAGCCATCATGCCGATGTTTGGTACTTTCATGCATTCTAGGGTGTTGTCATTTGTTGTAGTGAAAGTAATTTCAAGCAAAAGGTTGGCAATCAATTGAGCTCCAATGTAACCCATGGCATGTAAACATACCAGCCAACTGTAATAAACACATATGGCAATGAAGACTAATTAAATATGAAACACTGGTTAAGACCTATTAAGAAATAGTCATTTTGGACATTACTTACCCTTTCACCCGTCTGCTAGAAAGTCTTTTACACAACTTTTTTTCTTGTTTGGGTAGAGTACATTTTTCAACCTCCAACTCGTACTGAAATTCGGTTTTCAACATTCAACTACGAACCGGGTAAGAGACACCAGGCAACTATAAAATTGGACAAATTTGTTCCTCAACGGGTTTCAAAAGCAATGTTCTATTTTCATGATTCGTTGATATTTTTAGATTATTATTTATAAGCATCTTAACATCCTCAAATGAAAAAACTTAAAACTAAAAAGTTACAGATTTCATTGATAGCTACGACTTGACTATAAAAAGAATCCTCATTTGATTTCATACAAAAAATATTAATTTTCTAACGCGGCAAGCGCTAGTACACGATTATTATGCTGCTGAAATTTTATATTACTTTTTGAGCACTTACGTCGTCAAATGGAAAACATTAAAACTAGAAACTGGTAGATCTCATCCATATAAAACTATATTAATCCAACATCGTATTGTTCACAATTTGGCTCTTGTCATGCTACTCCCAGTTAAGGTGGCGTGACAAGACCCAACTTTTGAAAAATAATAACTCTTCATTAAACATCAGATGACGATGATTTTTATATGAAAATTATAGATCTTGAGGCCTAAAACTTTTAGAACTAAGTTTTTCCATTTGAGGAAGTTAATATGCTTAAAAATAATACAAAATTTCTGCACCATAATAATTGTGTACTAGTGCTTGCTCATTATTAGAAAATTAGTATAAATGTTGTATGGAGTCAAATGAAGATAATTTTTATGTCAAAATTATAGCTCTCAATGGGATCTATATCTTTATAGTTTTGAGTTTTTGTTTCATTTGAGGTCATTAAATTTTTTTAAAAAATAATATAAAGGGTGTCGGGTGTCTTTTACCTGGTTTCATTGTTAAAGGTTGAAAATTGAACTTCAATAAAGTTGGAGGTTAAAAAATGTACTTGACCCTTTTTTTCTCTTCTGTGTTGCATCGATTTCCTTCTATGGTTTAGCCAAGATCACACCCCTTGACATGCAACATAGAGGTACCTATGTGAGAACACAGTCTTTGGAAGATAGGTCCTAACATTTGGGATGGTTTGCCCCTAAGCTTTATTTATGTTGATTGCAATTTGAAAAGTGTTTCCTCTTTTTCTTGAAAGGAAATATAATATGATCACAACATCAGAATGGCACCTGGAGTTGCCACACTTCCATTCAATAGAGTGGTCTGACAAGTTGTTGGGCACACAACAATTATCGTATAGGTCGGTTGTCTCATTCAGACATGATTATGATTTCTATTTAGCCAATCCATGTTATTATCCGGATAGACATTTTTCTTGTCCTCTATGTTTGATGCTTAGAGAATACTTGAAGACACTCCATATGGTGCTTTTTATCCTATCACAGAGTAATATGATATTACAAATAGCATGCCAGAAGATATCAATGCTGATACATTGCAAATAGCAATGGAACTATTTATTAAATATTAATTATAAACAATATATATAAATATATGTTGATGATTATGCCCTCTTCAACACCACCATGATATATCTTGAAAGTGTGGAATTTTCTAGGACTATGATATCTTTTACAGGGTGTTTGATTAATTTGGTCACCACTTGGCACCAAACTAATGGTCTAGTAACATTATATATAGGGGGTTCATACACCAAAAAACCAATTGAAAGCCCTAATATGGTTTTGGCTAATTGATAAAACCTACAACTAACTTTGGAGCTAAGTGTTGCATGAGGGTGTAAGTGCATTTAGAATAAATAACCATACTATTAAGAGGGGATAAATCATGGTAAACATGGTTATCAAGTGACACTAGGTCATCTCATACATGTATTTGCATTTAGAATCTAGTGTGCTAACTTGACTTCTTTGAAAATAATTTTAAAATGCTAACACAGACTTTCATGATGGACATCAACTGTGTTGGCACTTATGCAAAGGAGAAGAAGTTGGAGGTGAAGTAAAGAAGAGTTGCCAAAGTTAGTTTATCTAAATATAGGGTGAATGTGGCAGAACCGCCTAAATCATATGGCCCACATGCATTATTATTGTCTAAACTGACTTCAAATAACAATGAATGTGTTCCATATGACTTAAAAGGTCTGTCGGGTAAATCCCGAATCATCTACGATTCTCCGAGCAGGATCAATCATTACAAAGAGACATTGCAGTATTACAACAGTTTTATACAAATAAGATATATCGGAGCGAAACAGCGGAAGGATTACAATAACATAATTTTACAAACATTTAGTTTCAAACCTTACAAACCATAAGTTTAAAGTGTACAAACCATAAAAGTAGTGGAGTAGCGATAGATAACTTTATTACAATACCAGGCGATAAGCTCTGCCCAAGAGCCAACATCCTACTCGTCGTCACTCTCCGCAACGACTGTCATGCAACAGGATGCGTAGCACTCCTGCTCATGGGACTCACCTGCAACAAGGGTTCAACAAACCCTAAGTACAAAAGTACTCAACAAGACTGACCCGACGAAAGAAAAGGGGTAAAGACTCAGAAAATGCAGGCTAGAGGGACAAGGTAAGGCTTGCAAGAGATAAGAATTTTTGCGGAAAAGCAATTATAGAAAGTAAAGTTGTCTTGATCTAGATCCAGATTACCAACCAACTTCATTTTGATATCTTATCATCATTTAAGTTGTTACTACGATGATGAACACTGATCGAGTCTTCTTCTCCGAGAAGCAACGGCGATTCAAATCCATTTTCATACCCAGCTGGGACCTAGGTCACTGATATACAAGAGACTCTAACTCCTAAGCATATCAGATGAACCGATATACCAGGATAACAACCGCGGCCATATATCACCACATGATACACATGAGCACTTCGACCTAGTGTACCGATATACGTGAAAACTTAAACCCACAGTATAACACACTATGAAATATGTGGGGACTCTGGCCCACTATATATCACTCCATGACATACGTGGGGACTCTGGCCCACTGTATACCACTTCATGCATGTGGATTTTTCTAATTTCTCGATATCACCAGTTCACCATCGACACGGGACCTAGGGCATCAACAGACGGAAACACTACAGAGGGACTCCTTTCCCAATGCAAGTTAACCATCCGGACTCGATTTATTAACAATTATCACGTTTCCACAGATAAATCCATCCTCATCTTTTTCATTCTTTTACTTTTTGATAACCTAACTTATTAAGCAGGGCTAAGTATTACTACGTATTTTCCATATAACAGGTAACAAGGAATATGGAAGTAAGATAGGTAATGCAATTGGTGGGTTTTCACTCAACTCCTAATACTTAATGCAACATTTCATAACTGAAGCGATAAAACTTTTATAAAACAAAGGTAGGGTTGGAATGCATCCGGGGCTTGCCTTGGTATTCGGGGTAGACGGTCTCGAGCTCTGGATCAACTCCCGATTCCTGAATCTGCTCTTCCTTGGAATCTGGTGCGACAATGTTAAACTCTCCGTTAACTATACGAGAAAATGATATGCTTCAACATGATGGAATAGTAAACATGATGCTCGATGGATGCATGACCAGATTAAAGGCTTGAGTACAAATTTCCTTTACGATAAAGTTGCAAGTCAACAAAACTTACTCACTAAGTTCATTAGGGTTAACTACATCTTTAATGAAATTTATTTAAGCACATGAAATAACGTCGATTAAACCCTAATGACATGATTAAGATAAGCGCAAATAATTAATTATAGTGCCAAGGGTCATTAAAGTTAATGACCCAAGGTCATAAATCAATTCCAAAGTCAAACAAACCCTATAATGATTAAACTTTATTTAAAGGGATAAATTAATTAATTAAAGGCTTAAAATAAAGGCATAAAATTAAAGTTGTCTAATTGAGTTCAAAATTTTATTTTGAAAAGCTCTTGGCCTAATTAGATGGCAAAATAAATTTTAGAAATAAAAACCAATTATTTTATTTATTAAAAATCATTAAATGTGTATTTTTTAATTAAAAGAGCTAATTTTAACTTATGCAAAATACTCAAATTTGACATTTCATATTTTTCTTAGGTAGAGAACACTGTAAAGAGCTTATCTATAAATTTTCAGAATTTTTGGAGCTATGCATAAATTACTATGATTTTTCAAAGAAAATAGCATTTAAATCATTTTCTGGAAATAGAAAAAGAAAATAGAACAGTGTCTCCGCGCTGACCGACGGCCTCGCCGGCGATTGACCGGTGATTTCTCGTCGGCGGCGAGGTCTCCGGCCACGGGGTTGGCACCTACATGATCACCTCGACACGGCGAGCAAGCTGAGCTAGCTAATGTGGCGGCGGGGCGACGGCGATACCTATGCCGGCGGTCATGGCGGCACGCTAGAGCTCCGACGCGGCGGCTCGGCTCACCGGAGCTATTTCCGGGGACGGCGAGTGCATGGGCACATGCAGGGTACTCGGGCGAACGCGATGTGCAGCAAAATGAAGCTATTCCCAGCCCCCAGCCCCGACGGCTACGCGCGCGGCGGCGCTGGCTAGGTCGTGCCGACGGCGAGCTACGGCGGCGGGCCACTACGGTGCAAAACAGGTGAAAATGAAGGCATGGAGGGGTGTAGGAGCTCATCGCGGGCACGGTGCGCACGTTGGTTGACTGGAAAACGATCGGAGGCGAGCTGCGGTCGACGGCGCTGATGGCGGCGGCGGACTCGGGTGGCAAGGTTGGCGTCCCGGTGATCCCTGTGCACCAACGGACTGTCAAAGGTGCGCATAAGGAGCAGGAGAGGACGAAGAACAGGATGGGGAGGTTAAAGAAAATAAATAGCCTACCCTGGTGGCGGTGGCCGGCGAAAAAGCTCGCGACGGCTCGGCGACCGACCGTGAGGAAGATGACGGCGTGCGGGTGCTACGGGCGACGAGGGCGGGCACTAGCTGGCTCAGAAGAAGCGCAAGGTTGAGGCGGAGCTTCTTGCAAGAACAATCGAGCAGCGGTAGATCGACGGCGGCAAATTTTGATGGCAGAGGACAGTCGTCGACGGTGGCAGAAGGAAAAGAAAGAAGACGACGACGACGGCCACGCCTATATATAGGGCAGGGTGGAGGTGCGAGCTGGTGACACGCGGCGAAGCTTCGCACACAGAGGCAAGCTGGCAGCTACAACACGCCGGTATGGCACTGGTGGACGGCGGCGCGGCTTGAGAAGCCGGCCATGGCGGCCACCCATAGGTTTCGATGCTGTTCAAGCTAATTACAGAAATACCACTCGTTTAAAATAATAAATTACTCTAAAATTTATATAGGAACTTGAAAATCTCCAAAAATATCATTTGTATAACTTTTTAAGAGCTACACTTTTCATTTAACAAACAATTTTAAATTCTACATGGTTTTTGAAATATGAACTCAAATTCAAAAGGGGAATAAAACCCTAGAAATAAACATTTGAAATTACTTTTGATTTT
Source organism: Bothriochloa decipiens (assembly GCA_023333625.1). Classification (NCBI taxonomy): domain Eukaryota; kingdom Viridiplantae; phylum Streptophyta; class Magnoliopsida; order Poales; family Poaceae; genus Bothriochloa; species Bothriochloa decipiens. Next base: position 13,612,509 of record CM041631.1, on the reverse strand, counting down.
TCAATAAAACTTGAAAATATTCAAAACTATGAAATGTTTAACTTTGCAAACCAAACATTTTTCATATGTAAAGTTTTCTCAAATTATGCATAAATTTTGAATTATGCTTTTAAAATCAAAAGGAGGCAAATGCTAGAAAACTATATTTTCAAAGTTATTTGAAATTATTTTTGGAAACTTGAAAAACTTTATATACCATTATTGTAGCTCTTGTCAAGATCTACAAATCATATTTTTATAGTATACCCAAATTCTTTATATATTTTTAATTATAGAAAAGGGGATAAAACGAGGTTTTGAAATAAAGGGTTTTTGAAACCGAACTCAAACTCGATTTGGTTTCTAATTTAATTGGTTGGTCATTAGTGATCACAAATATCATCCAAGGATATTTTTAGGTCAATGACCCAATGACACTCTTGGTTGACCAAATTGACTTTTGGAAAACATTTTATAGTTTTCTAATTTGAATTTAAATTTGAATTACAATTTAAATTTGAATTACAAAACTTGGGAATAAGCTTTGAAATCTAAATTCAATTTCAAATATGAAAATCATTTTTAGGGTTGGACTTAGATTTATACACTATGCTTGACACTAGTGTAAACACGGTTTACACCTCAAGTACATAGAATATAAACCAAGTAATTTGGGATGACATTCGAAAGTAGGGTTTTATTATTTCATGTGACAAAAAATTTCAGAAGCACAATCAACCTATGAAATGTAAGCTTGTTTTAGTTGATGCATATCAAGGTTGACCTAAACATGAATGCTTTGCGGTGCATATGATGACATGACAGGTTTTAGTTACCATAACACCAGAGGTGTTACAGTGAAAGACAAAGAATAGAGTAAATAGTGAATGCAACTAAACTGTTGTTGTCGTTGTTCATTGTTAAGAGTGAGAGAGGTAGAGCAGTGGGTTGAGCGGTTGTCTCATGTGTCTCATCGCTCCAAGGACCAAGTATGGAGTGGTGTGACGTTACTACCATTTGCGCCAAACAAACCACAAGTTTGTTTGTTAGGTGTCCCGCAACGAGTCAGGGGTGCTAGGGATAGGGTTGGAGGATCCAACGTGACCTCGTGTTTTGCTTTCGGGCTTTCGGCCTTTGCTCGCGCGTCCATCCTTATTCTTGGTGCGACGGTGTGACTTCGAAGGGTTTTGGCCACGCTTGCGCTTGCTAGTGCGGTCATGCATTTGCGCCGAACCCAAGCAAACTCCCGAACTGACCTGCCTGATGATCCGATAAAATAGTTTTTCGTTGTTTAAAATATTTTGTCTTGGTCTTTGTGTATTTGGTCCAAATCAAACTACTCTAAATTTAATTTTTTTGATAGGATAATCTAAATTTAATTAATTTATATAGATCGACTTGTATGTCAAAGTATATTATAAGAATACATTTCATATAACACAAACAATAGTACTTATTTGATATGATTAATATTTCCTCCATTTTAAATTACAAGTCATTCTATCTTTTTTGAGAGGCAAAGCATCTTAAATTTGACCAAACTTTAGAGGGATTTACAAAGTTTTTCGACATCAAAATTATAGATCCCCACCAAATGGACCCTAATTCCATGCACAAATAGTTCATAGTAACATAATTATTTTGTTTGTTGGTTTTTTTATATCCAAGTTCAAGACCAATACATAAATCATTGTAATTGCATCTAGGTGCCTTGGTGGGCCGATGACAAGATAACTAAAGGACTAATGAGTTTGTTTTCGAATGAAAGGATTAGTGAGTTTTGACAGGACATGTCTTTGAATTTGTTTCGTTGCTAATGATCATATAAAACTAATGTCATATATTATAAAAGAAGGGGCAAAGATATTTGCTAAGGCAAAAAGAGACAAATAGAAGTGAATGTGATTTTATCGCAGTGGCTTGCTTTACATGACTAGGGAGATATTTGTACTGATCAAGTGTTGAAGACTGAGCCAAGAGCGCATAAAAGAAAGAAATGTCGTACAAGGGTCAAACGACAAATAATACGACATATAATGGACTGTCTCAATGTTGGTCGCTTACGTGGACAAAGACTTGAAACACACTATGCATCCATATTGATCTAGTTCACAACTTTCTTTCGACTTTTGCACCGTTCAACTTGAAACATGGCCCATGGTAAATAGAATGATCTCTTATGATGGCAAGCTCTTGTATGATGAACTACCATAGGGTCACATGAAGATGAGCCAAGTTGTGTGATTGTGATCGACAATATTTAGAATAAATGACTTGAGTGTGGATAATATATCAATTTAAATTTTAAATGGATTCTTAATACTAGTTCAAGGCATGATGTGATTTGAGGACTCAATAGGAGTGACTCCGTTGTGGGTATGTACGTGTCTCAAATCAAATCTCTCTCAGTATCTCGGTCTCGGACAAGGACAGTGTAACACCCTAGATTTTTTTAAATTTTTAAAATGGCAAAATGAATTTATGGTGATTAAATAATTAGGCAAAATAAATGTTTTTATGAAAATGAAGTTGAATCATGGTAGAAACATGTTTGAGCATTCATGTTGGTGCATATTTTTCTTGTGTGGTATTTGAATTTGAAGTGGAATTCAAAATATATTTGAAAATGTAATTGAAATGGGTTCAAAAAAAGAAAAAGGTTTTTTCCTTCTTCTCTCCTTCCTTCCTTTCAGCCCGACGGCTCAATCGGCCTGCCTTCTCTCCCGCCTCACACCGGCCCAAAGGCCATTTACCTCCACTCTGGCCCGCTCTCCTTTGCGTGGCCCAGCCTAGAGTCGAAGTCGCGCGCACCGTCGCCTTCCTTCTTGGGCCGAGGCCGCAACCCATCAAGCCGTCGCGACCGCGCCTCCTCTTCTCTGGCGGACAAGCGGGCCCCGCCTCATCTCCTTCTACCCCGAGCCGGACACGAGCTCGAGCCCGACTCCGACCCACGCCACCCCGTGCCTCCCACGTCCGGCCGCATCCCTTCGCCCTCAGGGTTATTTAAGGATTTAATCGCGTCCGCGACTTCTCCCGAAACCCCAACGCCGCGGTTGCGTCGTCTTCAAGCAACCAACGCCATGGAACCCTAGCCGCCATTGCCGCCCGCCGCCAAAGCTTGAAATTGGCCGTCGTCCTCGGGTAATCTTCGTCATCTACTGGCCGGCAAGCTCCGCCCCGATCTCCTGCGCATGATGGTGCCATCCTTCTGGTGCAATTTCATCTAACCCGTGCCCTTACCGTTTGCAGTTGTCCGCCGTCCGCCTCTCCGAGCCGCTCGCCGACCCCGACACCTCTCGGCCGCCATCTTCTTGCCAGGTGAGAGCGGCGTAAGCTCCTCTATGGAATGGTACCAGTCCCGTTGCTAGTAGTGGCCGAAATCGCCAGTTCTAATAACTCCGGCGAGCTCCATACACCGCCGGCAATTGTCGCTGCCGCGGTTGGCTTCTTCTCTGGCCAGACGCCGTCGCCCGCCTGTTCGTGTTCAATCTGGACCGTTCATCGAAACGAACGGCCAGAAACAGCCGATACCCCTTCACATGGCGTTTTTGTGGAAAACTCCTCGGAGTTCTGTGTAATCTGTTAAGAACCCTTGGCGGTTTCGACAAAATACGTTTTCTCTACTGGAAAACGTAATTTCTGCTTAACAGATCCATAATACGCTTTGTCCACTAGAAAGAGTATTTTTCTTGTAACAGCTTCCAGAATACGTTTTCTTCTCTGGAAAACGTATTTTTCCTTCTCAGTTTCAGAATACGCTTTTATCTATTTACAGTTTTGCCATTATCTTTAAAAGCTTATATCTTTTACGTTTTACCTCCGATTTGGTCCGTTCAAATTTTGTTAGATTCATAATTTCATAATCTATGCAGTGGTAAAACTTTTGAAGTATTTTGGAAACTTTATATTTTTAGTCTATATTTAAAATATTTATTTATCTATAGGAAATCTTTTAAAATTCATATCTTCGCCATTATAACTCCGTTTTCGGTAAACTTGACGTTTGTGTGATCGTAGAAGAGAGTAGAATAGTTTTATAAACTTTTAATTCTATTTTGATGAGATTGATGTACTGTTCCTCTAATAACTCTTTGTTTGCTTCATGTATGTATGCTCGATTGGATTGTCTGGTGTTGATTGTTAATGTTGAGTTCAGACGGTGAGGTTTTTGTTGAGCAAGGCTACTTTAAGGATCAGCAGGATCAGCAGGACTTTGTGAATCAAGGCAAGTATAGTATAGATCATCCTTGTTACCTATTCACTATAAATAACAATTCATATGCATGTGTCTTTGATGACCTAGAAATTATAACTAGCTTTGATATCCTGATTCCTTGAACCTTTTGGGTTGTATTGGGTAGTTATGATGCTAGTGCTTTAATGGTCATAATCTTATAACTTGATGTGTGTTATGCTATCAACGAAAACGATGACTTTTAACAAACATGGACTCTTGTTTGTAAGTGATTTATCATGGAGAATCCGTACAACTGTGAGGGCTATATGGTTCTGGCTCTAGTCACTTGTAGGCCCTTTTCTAGCTGGTTAGTGGTCTGGAAGTTGGGGTATAGGACTGCCTCTGTCCTTATGAGTATAGCCGGGAAGGATTATGCCATATTGGAAGGGTGGTTTCTACACACAACGTATTTTCGTATCTCTGATTGGTTAGGAGAACCTATAGGAGGCTTTATATGTTTTATGGTGGTTTGGAAGTTATAAGTCCACTCAGTTGCAAAACATGACTCACAGTGAAAGTGTACACCTCTGATCAGAGTTTAAATCAATATATTGTCCGTGCCCTTCGGTTGGGACGGCCTTGATACATTTACAAAAGATAATGGTTCACAAATAGTTAATGTGTGCATCTTAATGTCGTTATTGCTACACATTGGTTAATGTTATTTTGATCATGAGAATATGGGAATTATCACTACCTTGATGCTATGCTTCAATATGATTAACTTATAAAAGTTAAATGCAGTCAAACAGTGTTAGCTTATTTGAGCCTCATTAACCCATGTTATGCTTGTTGAGTACGGTTGTGTACTTACGCTTGCTTTACTTTCAATTTTAGAAAATCCTGGATGGGTAACAGATGAAGGTTGGAATGAAAGCTATTGTGATGAGTACTAGGCTTGGTGTTCACCAGTTGACATGTCCCTGTGTGGAGCTTCCGCAATACTCTGTAATAAATATTGGTACGCTATGTAATAAACAGGGTGATGATACTCTTTGTAATTTGTCATCCTATATGTGCGACTGTTCCTGGGGCGCATATAAGGCTATTTATGCATTCTACTTTTATCCTTAAAAGTAGAGTGTGACAAGTTGGTACCAGAGCCGTGTTGACTGTAGGACGCAAGCCTAGATAGAATGGTCGTTCTTAGTCTCCTTTGCTTCACTAGTTCATGCTTCTTAACTTTAACCTTGTTATTTTCTCAATTTTTATGCTCTTCTACTTACTCTATTGAGAAAATCTTGACTCCATTCTAACTCATGTCTAAATCTTGTAGATGCCTCCTTATACTTGCCGCATGACTGCTGCTGCGTATTGTGATCTGTTCAACCACCTGGAGACTAGGGAAGTTGTTCCGCCATCACCAACCCCGGTGCCTACAACACCTCAAGATGAAGAAGAAGAACCAATGAAAGCTTCTGAAGAGGAAGAGCTAGAAGCAGTTCAAGATGATGGTCAATCTCCATCGTCGTCTGCTGGTGGTTCTGTTGGAGGAGGTGGACCGCACGCTCCTATGGGATGGACTGTGAACATCTCTCGCATACCGGAGTGCCACACCAGATCGCATATACGACTCATGAAATTTCTTCGTGACTATTATGCTGATTGGGACCTCGCTGTGCAGTACACTTATTTTTAACACACCCATCCGTTGGAAGGTACTTACTGGGAGACAAATGTGGCTATATGTTCCCCAGGAGGGATGCAGAACTCTTACAACATAGAGATAATTTATGAGCATCTTGGTCCTAGCCCAACTCAAGAGGATGGCATTGAGGGTGCTGCTTTTATAGTCTGGATTGCTCTCCGTGGCCATCGCTTTGGGAATATGCGAGATGATGAGTTTCGCTATTTGCCTCGCGCTGACCACAGAATGGAGGATGGATGGGGTATGAAGAGTCCTCAAGATTTGCCACTTAAGTCACGGGAATTGGCACAGTTTGCGTGTGACATGATGCTCAAGCATCAGCGCATGGTAAGCATGGTGGAGCAGCTGGAGCAAAAGCTTAAGGAGAAGTAAAAAGAAATTGATAGGCTCATAACCATGGCTGGACAACCAAAGATTTATAAACGGTTGGACCATGAGCTTCGACCTTAGCTTGAAAACCCTTATGTAATAGGCATGTTATTAGTATCATGAGTCAAGTTAGTCGTGTCATTCTAGTGTGTGTGAACCTTGAGTGCTTGATGAATTATGATTATGTAATATGGACGATTTGGATTTTTGTGTGAGTGCTGGAGCTTTGTGGGCATGTCCATAAGTTCCTTAGTTAAGTATATTAAGGTTAAAGTTTGAATAAATTAAGTTTGGGTTGGTTTATCCTGTCTCCATCTTTGCTGTTTTCTGAGTAACCTATGATATTTTGGTTATATCTTAAAATTGGTTTATCCAATGAGTATGAGATTTTTGTGGGTGAAATTAGACTTCTTTATCTAATAATTTCCATAAGGATCATGTCAATATCAGTTCTGAGTTGGAAGTTATGCCTATCGCAATCTGATGTTCAGTGCTGTCTGGAATTTCTGAACAGTTTTTGTTGTTTGATTAATACGATGGCTTAGATGATAGAATCTGGGAATATGGTCTGAATAGAAGTTGTAGAGAATTTCTTAATATTTCCAACCATGTATAGAATGTCTCCTTTTGATACCTGGATTTTGAGTTATGACTATTTCTCTATACTGCTAAAATTGAAGCTCGCCCAAAAATTTTTAGTTTTGCAATCCTTATTATTATATAAGTGATTTGTATCCTGAATCTCTCTAAGCTTTGATTTTTGGTTAGAATACAGATGGCTGCTTGGGGTGGAAGAGGTAACCGTGCTAGAGGCCGTGGTGCTGGACATGTTACCAATGAGAAAATGAGAGAGGTACAAATGCAGTTGATGCAGACTATGACCCAGTTTGTGCAGACCATGCAAGCTGGAGGGTTACCACATGCTCAACCACCAAGGGGTAAACGCAGGGATTTTATGCAAGGCCATCCCCCTGTGTTTACCCATACCACTAACCCTCTGGATGCTGAAGATTGGTTGCGTGCTGTGGAGAAGCAGTTGAATCTTGCATAGTGCAATGATGTTGAAAAAAATGTTGTATGCTTCGGGGCAACTCCAGGGAGCTGCTCAGACCTGGTGGGAGTCATACCAAGCTGCACATCCTCATAATGCTCCTGCTATTACCTGGGAGTGGTTCAAAGAGGATTTTTTGGCTCGCCACGTTCCTGAAGGGTTAAAGGAACAGAAGGCAGAGGAGTTCAGGATTCTCAAGATGGGCTCTATGACTATGAGTGAGTATCATGCTAAGTTTGAGGAGTTGGCTCGCTACACTCCCCATGAAGTTATAAGGGACATTGATAAGATGCGTCATTTCCTGAACGACATATACTATGAGCTCAGGTTGCAACTAAAGGGCAACAAGTATGACACCTTTGAAGAATTGGTGAATAGTGCTATTGTGCTGGATAATGAATGCCTGGCACAGGACAAGAAGAGGAAGATGAACGGACAGGGCTTTGGAAATAATTCTCATTTCCGCTCTAACTTTCATCAAGGTTTCCAGTAGAGGTTCCAGGGACTAGTCAGCCAGAGATACCAGGGTCAACATGCTCAGCGCAAGAATGGGAATTACCAGCAGCAAGGGAATCAACGGCCGTCGTAGCAATTTGGTAATCAAACTCCACGCCTTACTGCGCCCAACAACATGCCTCTTAAGGGTAGTCCCAATACTCCCCAGTTGTGTTATCATTGTGGTGAGCCTGGACACTATGCTAATCGCTGTCCCCAAAAATCAAACCAACATACACCTCAGCAGCAGAATGGTAATCAGAAGTCCTATGCCAATCATGGAAGGGTGAATCATGTGTCCACTGAGACGGCTCAGGAAGCATCAGAAGTTATGCTGGGTATGTTCAACATCAACTCTATCTCTGCTACTGTACTTTTTGATTCTGGAGCTTCGCATTCCTTTGTCTCATAAGCATTTGCTAGAAATCATAGCATACCAGTTGTAGCCACGAAGAACCAAATGGTAGTAAATTCGTCGGGAGGTGCTATACCAGCTTCTTACTACTGCCCCTTAGCTAAACTCCTCTTAAGGGGGGTAGACTTTTCAGCAAACCCTATAGTGTTGAATGCATCTGGTATAGATTTAATTCTGGGATTGGATTGGATGGAAGCTCACCAAGCTGTGATAAAGTGTAAAGAGAGGGTTGTGGATCTGACTACACCAAAAGGAGATAGAATCAGTGTTGATGTCAGAATGCAAGCGCCACCTACAGCTACCCTGAACCAGCTTGATGATATTGCAGATCCTCAGAATCAGGTGGTGGAGGAATTTCCGGATGTGTTCCCCGATGAATTGCCAGGTATGCCACCTGACCGTGATATTGAATTTATTATTGAGTCATTACCTGGAACTGCATCTATAGCTAAACGTCCATATAGAATGGGGGTTAATGTACTAGAAGAACCTAAGAAACAGTTAAAGGAATTAGAAGAGAGGTTTCATTCGTCCTAGTGCATCACCTTGGGGTTCTCCTGTGATTTTGCTGATAAGAAAGATGGAACTCAACGAATATGCGTTGATTATCGTTCTCTCAATGAGGTTACCATCAAGAACAAGTACCCTTTACCAAGGATTGATGACTTGTTTGATCAGTTAAGAGATGCCTGTGTGTTCTCCAAGATTGATTTGCACTCTGGTTATCATCAGTTGAAGATTTAGAATTCAGATATACTAAAGACGACATTCACTACCAGATATGGGTTGTATGAGTATACAGTTATGTCTTTTAGGTTGACCAATGCATCTGCCTACTTCATGTACCTGATGAACAAGGTGTTTATGGAGTACCTGGATAAGTTCGTTGTGGTTTTCATTGACGATATCCTGGTATTCTCAAAGAACAAGGAAGAACATGCAGAACATTTGAAGCTAGTCCTGCAGAAGCTTAGAGAGCACAAACTTTATGCTAAGAAGAGCAAGTGTGAATTCTGGTTAGAGGAAGTCTCTTTCCTTGGCCATGTCGTTTCTAATGGTGGAATAGCGGTGGATCCAAATAAGGTGAAAGATGTGTTGGACTGGAAGCCGCCTACAGATGTTAGCGAGATTCGCAGTTTTCTTGGATTGGTTGGTTATTATAGGAGATTCATTGAAGGATTCTCGAAGATTGCTAAGCCATTGACAGCATTACTAGAGAAAAATGCCAAGTTTGTGTGGTCCGACAAGTGTCAAGCTAGTTTTGAAGAATTCAAGAAGAGGTTGACAACAGCTTCAGTGTTGGTATTACCAGATCTAAGCAAGAAGTTCTCAATCTACTGTGATGCATCTCATTTGGGATTGGGGTGTGTTCTTATGCAATAAGGTAGAGTTGTTGCTTATGCTTCAAGGCAATTGAGGAAACATGAGCTTAATTATCCTACTCATAATCTAGAACTAGCAGCTGTGGTGCATGCTTTGAAGATTTGGCGACACTATCTGATTGGGCACAAGACGGATATTTTCAATAATCACAAGAGTTTGAAGTACATCTTTACCCAATCTGACTTGAACATGAGACAACGTCGTTGGTTGGAACTGTTGAATGATTATGATTTTGATATGTATTACCATCCTGGGAAGGCCAATGTCGTGGCCGATGCACTTAGTAGAAAGAAGCATGTTAATGAGCTCCGGACGACACCTGAATTTGATCTGTTGTGTGCAGAGTTTGCTCATTTGAACCTCACCCTTGTTACTAATGCTATGGAAATAGAGGTAACACCAACCTTGGAAGAAGAGATTCGCAAGGGTCAGTTGGAAGATGAGGATCTAAAGTATATAGCCAAGAAGTTAGCAGAAAGGAAAGCACCCGATTTTCACATTGATGAGGAAGGAACCTTATGGTATGGCAACCGGATATGTGTTCCAGAGGTCAAAGCGCTTCGTCAGATAATTCTGCGTGAGGCACATGAGTCGGCTTATTCTATCCATCCAGGAAGTACTAAGATGTACATGGATCTCAAGGAAAAGTATTAGTGGATTGGTTTGAAGAAGGACGTGGCAGAGTATGTCACTTTATGTGATACTTGTCAACGTGTGAAAGCTGAACATCAGAGACCAGCTAGTTTATTGCAGCCAATGAAGATACCTGAATAGAAGTGGGAAGAGGTCGGTATGGACTTTATAACAGGATTACCCCGTACTAAGAGAGGTTATGATTCTATCTGGGTAATAATTGATCGACTGACTAAGGTCACTCACTTTTTGCCTGTGAAGACCACCTATACTGGACCTCAGTTGGCTACACTATATTTGGAAAAGATCGTGTGTTTGCATGGTGTTCCAAAGAAGATCGTGTCTGATAGAGGTACTCAATTCACATCTCATTTTTGGGAAGCAGTGCATAGTTCATTGGGAACAAAGTTGAACTTTGGTACAGCATATCACCCACAAACTGATGGATAAACTAAGAGGATTAATCAGATTTTGGAGGACATGCTAAGAGCTTGTGCATTGCAGTATGTTACAAGTTGGGATAAGAATTTGTGTTATGCAGAGTTCTCATACAACAATAGTTATCAACAGAGCTTCAAGATGGCACCATTTGAACCTCTGTATGGGCGTAAGTGCAGGACACCATTGTTTTAGAATCAGACTAGGGAAAGTCAATTGTTTGGGACAGATGTTCTGAGAACCACAGAAGAACAGGTACGAGTTATTAGGGAGAATCTGAGGATAGCACAATCTCGTCAAAAGAGTTATGCAGATACACAAAGAAGGGAATTGACATTCAAGGAAGGTGATTACGTGTACTTGAAGGTGTCTCCTATGAGAAGTGTGAAGAGGTTTAACTAGAAAGGAAAACTAGCACCAAGGTATGTTGGTCCTTTTAAAGTCTTAAAGAGACATGGTGAAGTGGCTTATCAGTTGGAGTTGCCAGAGAGTTTAGCTGGTGTGCATGATGTGTTCCATGTGTCATAACTTAAGAAGTGTTTGCATGTACCTGAGAAGGAGCACTTGCCTTTGGAGGAACTTACTGTTAAGGATGATCTCACGTATGATGAGTTTCCAGTAAGGATCTTGGATACAGCAGAAAAGGTTATCCGAAGCCGGGTTATCAAGATGCGCAAGGTGCAGTGGAATCGTTACTCAGAGGCTGAGGCAACTTGGGAAACAGAGGATGCATTAAAGGCAGCTTATCCGCAGTTGTTTGAGTAAGCAAAATCGAATCTCGAGGACGAGATTCTCTTAAGGGGGGTAGAATTGTAACACCCTAGATTTTTTTAAATTTTCAAAATGGCAAAATGAATTTATGGTTATTAAATAATTAGGCAAAATAAATGTTTTTATCAAAATAAAGTTGAATCATGGTAGAAACATGCTTGAGCATTCATGCTGGTGCATATTTTTCTTGTGTGGTGTTTGAATTTGAAGTGGAATTCAAAATATATTTGAAAATACAATTGAAATGGGTTAAAAAAAAGAAAAAGGTTTTTTTCCTTCTTCTCTCCTTCCTTCCTTTCAGCCCGACGGCTCTATCGGCCTGCCTTCTCTCCCGCCTCACACCGGCCCAAAGGCCATTTACCTCCGCTCCGGCCCACTCTCCTTTGCGTGGCCTAGCCTGGAGTCGAAGCCGCGCGCACCGTCGCCTTCCTTCTTGGGCCGAGGCCGCAGCCCATCAAGCCGTCGCGACCGTGCCTCCTCTTCTCTAGCGGACAAGCGGGCCCCGCCTCGTCTCCTTCTACCCGAGCCGGACGCGAGCTCGAGCCCGACTCTGACCCGTGCCACCCCGTGCCTCCCACGTCCGGCCGCATCCCTCTTCCCTCGGGGTTATTTAAGGATTTAATCGCGTCCGCGACTTCTCCCGAAACCCTAGCGCCGCGGTTGCGTCGTCTTCAAGCAACCAACGCCGCGGAACCCTAGCCGCCATTGCTGCCCGCCGCCAAAGCTTGAAATTGGCCGCCGTCCTCGGGTAATCTTCGTCATCTACTAGCCGGCAAGCTCCGCCCCGATCTCTTGGGCATGATGGTGCCATCCTTCTAGTGCAATTTCATCTAACCCGTGCCCTCGGTTGTCCGCCGTCCGCCTCTCCGAGCCGCTCACCGACCCCAACACCTCTCGGCCGCCATCTTCTTGCCAGGTGAGCGCGGCGTAAGCTCCTCTATCGAATGGTACCAGTCCCGTTGCTAGTAGTGGCCGAAATCGCCAGTTCCAATAACTCCGGCGAGCTCCGTACGCCGCCGGCAATGGTCGCTGCCGCGGTCGGCTTCTTCTCTGGCCAAACGCCGTCGCCTGCCTGTCCGTGTTCAATCTGGACCGTTCATCGAAACGAACGGCCAGAAACAGCCGATACCCCTTCGCGTGGCGTTTTTGCGGAAAACCCCTCGGAGTTCTGTGTAATCTGTTAAGAACCCTTGGCGGTTTCGACAGAATACGTTTTCTCTACTGGAAAACGTAATTTCTGCTTAACATATCTATAATACGCTTTGTCTACTGGAAAGCGTATTTTTCTTGTAACAGCTTCCAGAATACGTTTTCTTTTCTGGAAAACGTATTTTTCCTTTTCAGTTTCAGAATACGCTTTTATCTATTTACAGTTTTGCCATTATCTTTAAAAGCTTATATCTTTTACGTTTTAACTTCGATTTGGTCCATTCAAATTTTGTTAGATTCATAATTTTATAATCTATGCAGTGGTTCTACTTTTGAAGTATTTTGGAAACTTTATATTTTTAGTCTATATTTAAAATATTTATTTATCTATAGGAAATCTTTGAAAATTCATATCTTCGCCGTTATAACTCCGTTTTCGGTGAACTTGACGTCTGTGTGATCGTAGAAGAGAGTAGAATAGTTTTATAAACTTTTTATTCTATTTTGATGAGATTGATGTACTGTTCCTCTAATAACTCTTTGTTTGCTTCGTGTATGTATGCTCGATTAGATTGTCTGGTGTTGATTGTTAATGTCGAGTTCAGACGGTGAGGTTTTTGTTGAGCAAGGCTACTTTGAGGATCAGCAGGATCAGCAGGACTTTGTGAATCAAGGCACGTATAGCATAGATCATCCTTGTTACCTATTCACTATAAATAACAATTCATATGCATGTGTCTTTGATGACCTAGAAATTATAACTAGCTTTGATATCCTGATTCCTTGAACCTTTTAGGTTACATTGGGTAGTTATGATGCTAGTGCTTTAATGGTCATGATCTTATAACTTGATGTGTGTTATGCTATCAACGAAAAGGATGACTTTTAACAAATATGGACTCTTATCTGTAAATGATTTATCATGGAGAATCCGTACAGCTGTGAGGGCTATATGGCTCTGGCTCTAGTCACTTATAGGCCCTTTTTTAGCTGGTTAGTGGTCTGAAAGTTGGGGTATAGGACTGCCTCTGTCCTTATGAGTATAGCCGGAAAGGATTGTGCCATATTGGAAGGGGGTTTCTACACACAACGTATTTTCGTATCTCTGATTGGTTAGGAGAACCTATAGGAGGCTTTATATGTTTTATGGTGGTTTGAAAGTTATAAGTCCACTCAGTTGCAAAACATGACTCACAGTGAAAGTGTACACCTCTGATCAGAGTTTAAATCAATATATTATCCGTGCCATTCGGTTAGGGCGGCCTTGACATATTTACAAAAGATAATGGTTCACAAATTGTTAATATGTGCATCTTAATGTCGTTATTGCTACACACTGGTTAATATTATTTTGATCATGAGAATATGGGAATTATCACTACCTTGATGCTATGCTTCAATATGATTAACTTATAAAAGCTAAATGCAGTCAAACAGTGTCAGCTTATTTAAGCCTTATTAACCCATATTATGCTTGTTGAGTACGGTTATGTACTTACGCTTGCTTTACTTTTAATTTTAGAAAATTTCGGATGGGAAACAGATGAAGGTTGGAATAAAAGCTATCGTGATGAGTACTAGGCTTGGTGTTCACCAGTTGACGTGTCCCTATGTGAAGTTTTCGTAATAAAGATATCTTAGTTATTTATTGTTTATACGTAATATTCTGTAATAAATATTGGTACGTTATGTAATAAATAGGATGATAGTACTCTTTATAATTTATCATCCTATATATACGACTATTCTTAAGACGTATATAAAGTTATTTATGTATTCTATTTTTATGATAAGAGTGGAATGTGACGGACAGATACGCCATCCGATCCAAAGCGCGATTTTGGCGCCCGGACCCGCATGACACGAGCGGGCCAGAGCGACCCTGTGTGTTTCCGCACCGCGTAACGCCGCGGTCGATCGCGCGCGAGGCGGAGGCGGGTGCGAACGGCCGACGACCCGAGTTGCCAGTTTGCCACCGACGACACCGGTGCCACGTCGCCGTCTCCGTGGCCCCGCCGCGGGGATCGCCGATCCATGGCCAAAACCGGCACGCTTCGGGTTGCCCCTGCCTCGACGCCGAGCCCAAGCCAAAAGCCCGATCGGTCTCGCCGTGGCGTGCCGGCGTGGGTGTCCCATCAACCGGCCCGGCCTTCTCAATCAATCATCATCATGTATATATCTATAAAAAACAATTAATCAATCATCACGGTGTTAGTTTATCATCCAACTTGTTAATTGCTTCTAATCGTAGATGGCGGTGTTTTCTTAATCTTAGAAATATAGCCCGCATGGACGCGACGCGACGCAGGCAGCGCCCGGAGATGCGACGTCTGAGCGAGGAGCGTGTAGAGTGTCGTCGGCAGTCTTGAGTGGTTTTGATATTTTATTTCGCCGGGTTTGGCCGGGTCTATTGATTTTGATGCTGGCTGCCATGCCGCCGAACTAGAACGAGCCAGGGGGATGTTATTTCTAGCTTGGATTTGGACTAAACCGTGCCTTATCTGAACCGAACCATTCTTTATTCTGACGGGCAAAGAATTAATTCTTTCTTATATACTCAGTGATGGCTGTAAGCTGTTAAAACGATATTTCGTAACAATAATTAATAAATCCTCCCTCCATCCAAATTACAAAAGTTTTAGTTGAATTACTACTCAAAAGTTTCCAAGTTTAAGATAGAAAAACGTGTGTATAATAATGAATAATTGAAGTTATATATATGACGATAGGAAGTAGGATTTTTTTTTTGAGGGAATTAGAAAGTAGGATTTGGTTATAAACGGAAGATATTATTTTTTGATGATTCAACAAAAGGCCGAACGCACTAGTCTTGTATTGCTCCTCTGCCCGTTTTCTTCCTCGCAAAGTCTGCAACGACCAAACCCATACGACCACCAAAGCAGAGGAAGTCGGAGGTGGAGCCAGAACCGCGCAGAAACGCCGGAGAGCCGGAACACGTCACCGTCACGCACCTCGCTTCCTTTATTATTTCAAACCCTCCCTCCTCCTCACCTTGCCCTGGCCTCACTCACCTACCCTTCTCTCTCAATCTTCCCACCACCCGGCCCGCCCTCCTCCCGGCGAGGTCCAGGTCCCCCTCCGCTTCCGACTCTGCGCG
The DNA here is from genome assembly GCA_023333625.1 of Bothriochloa decipiens. Taxonomy (NCBI): domain Eukaryota; kingdom Viridiplantae; phylum Streptophyta; class Magnoliopsida; order Poales; family Poaceae; genus Bothriochloa; species Bothriochloa decipiens. The sequence goes on along the minus strand of CM041631.1, from coordinate 13,596,823 downwards.
ACTGCGCCGGACCCAAGCCCAGTCTCGCCCGCGTCCGTCGGCATGACCTCGCCCACGGTCGCCTCCCCGAGCCGGGCGGGGGGCCCCGCCGACATCCCCACCGCCGCGCCCTCGCCCGTCTCCCCGCCGCGGCGCCTCGCGTCGGCGCCGCCCGCCGTCGATGCGTCCGGGTCCGGGTCCTCCTCCCCGGCTTCCGCCCACTCCGGGGACGCCCCCGACGCCTCGGTGGGTGCCGCGCTTGCGTGCGAATTCGATCACCGCTGGAATCGCACCGCGTCTCTCTTTTTTTCCTCCTCTTCTGCCCTGGTCCGTGTCTGATGTGGCGCGGTGGCGCGGTGTTTGATCGTGCAGAGTAGCCCGCTGCTCGCGAGCAGGAGCGAGGAGTACAGGCTTCTGTTCCGGTTGCCGCCCGACGAGGTAAATTGGAATTGGTGCCCGAGTGATCCCTAGCTCCTTCCTCCCTCCCTCCGTGCGATCTGGCTGTTGACTTTGGACCGTGATCGTTCCGTTCTGGGGGAATTTGGATGCTCAAGTACCCGTACTGGTGCTGAGGGGATTTAGTTTTGTGGGGGGCTTTGACTTTTTTATTTGATCACCTGTCGTTTTCTAGGGGGAAACAAACCGTATCATAATTAATTACTAGCTGTTTTACCCTTTGCTCTGGAGTATGCTAGCATCTTGCTCCTTTGCTTGCCAGCATCTTGCTTTGAGAGTTTGGTTTGAATTATGGGTGAGTTCAGAGGAGCCTTATAATAATAATTATTAGTTATTATAATAAGAATTGGTTTGACTTCACTCCCAAGGGCTTTGTAGTTTCATGAGTTCCCTTCTTGATTTGGTTGACAGTTGGTTGAACCACTGTATAAAGAGGAGGATTTTGAGTGACAATACTTATTTATTTTGCTGATAGTTAATTGAAAGGTAGTCTGGTAGGTGGATTTTGAGTAATAATGCTTAAGCCAGATGTCCATCTAACATAGCCTGTTACTACCGTACATGTCAAGTTTATCATTTGATTCGAGAGCACTCGCCATTCGATGGCATTTATTTGTGGACTATCATGCCCATTTGAATAAAGCAAAACACTGATTTCCACAAATGTTGTTTGGTTGGTACACTTCCATTTATGCAAGTGAGAAACTGAGAATACAATTCATTGTTTGCATTTTACTAACTTTTGGTGTCATCCAGGTTCTCGTGCAAGATTTTAACTGTGCTCTCCAGGAAAATATTCTTCTTCAGGTAGTTCTTACATGATCGTCTCCATGATATCGCGATAAAAGTATACATTTATCTGTCATCCATTATATTTGGTGAAAATTTATACTCTTGTGCGATCTCGAATTGTTCGTGTGTACTCCAAGAATCAATGCGAGTATATAGCAGGCAGATAATTCTGTCTGAACATTGTGCACTTTTTCTATGCCTGGTTTGTCAAGACTGTGATAGGCCAAACTATTGGCAGTCTAGCATTCGCTGATTGCATAGGATAGATTATTCAGTTTAAATTTGTTCTTTAAATAAACTAATACATGTGCATCACAGAAACCTTTTACGTGATCCACCAAAGGTTTTTTTTTTCTCGAACGATACAGGAGAGCTATGTGTCATTTCATTAAGATAGGGCATCAATGTTTAAACCTAATCTTCTCCATCCAATTAGAAAATCTTCCAAATGCACATTTTGCAGGAATAATTGGATGTACTGATTGCATGATGCCATGTTAGTGCATGTTACTGATTTTATTTCTCTTTCATCAATGCTAAGCCAGTGCCTTGAGTAAGAAAACATAATATGAGTAATGCTCTCCTGTTAACCTTATCAAATAAATGAACAGATTTTGACCTTGTAAAATTTTGTGAAGTAATAAATGAGTTTGGCATGTTCTATGAATGTGCTCAAAACCTTATGATGAAAATGAATACTTCTCCACTTCTGTAAAACCAGAACCTTCTTAATACTAAGGTCATCTGTTACCCTTGCTACCTTACATGTGTTTCTTTGGTTCTTCATGTATTATTATTCATTTCTCTTTCATCAATGCTAGGCCTGTGCCTTGTGTCGAAAAAATCTACCCAGTCATCTGACAACTTCAAAATTGTTTTGAGTCAAATTGCACACTTAAACTTTTTATCTTTTAAGGAAATAAATGTAATATTTAAACTTAGCATTCTTAATGGACTTTGTTACTAAATTGTGTTATCTTGCAGGGGCATATGTATTTATTTCTTCACCATATATGCTTCTACTCTAACATATTTGGATATGAGACAAAGGTAATAACTAATAAATGATCCAAGGACAGCATCGCCATAAAGCTGTTCTATCTTGTTTAGTTGCACTTCGAGAAGTGCCCTGACATTGTTCCTGTTATCCAGAAAACAATACCTTTGCAAGAGGTAACTGATGTTCGTAAAGCAAAGACAGCTGCAATTTTTCCTAATGCCATTGAAATTGTTGCTGGTACTAGAAGGGTGAGGGAGCTACCATTGTCTATGTTTCTTGTATGTATACATTATTAAATCACTTGCACTAATGTCCTGTTACTTTCAGCACTTTTTTGGATCTTTCTTGTCACGTGATGAAGCCTATCGAATTATAGTAGATGGCTGGGAACAACATGTTAGCGATGCAAGATTGCTCCTTGAACGTCAGGTTAGCAGACTTTGTTTATGAATCATTACCACATTGGTAATTTCAAGCTGTTGTCCTGGAGCTCCCACTTAGGAGTTGCTGGTTGTTTCTAAACTGTGGCTCATATGGAATCTTTTACGGCACCATATAGGAGACAAAGTCAGCTAGTAGCAGTGAAGAAAATGGTTATGTTTTATTGGAAGGAGCAAAGGAATCTAAACAGGATGAAGATTCAGCACCACCGGACAGGTTTTGGTTTATGAACAAAAATGATCTACACTTGTCTGACATCTTGAAGTTCACTTCTTTTCTTTATAATTGTTTATGATTCAAACATATTGGACTGTAGGTCTGTCAATAGTACAACTGTCTCAAGTAGTGCTGATGGTGGTGATTCAAACATCGACATTTCCAAAAGCTTTTCAAAAGTTGAGGAGAATGGACTCGAAGAAAACATCATCGGACTAAACCCCTTCAATTTGGAGCCTGTTGATGATGCTCCTCCTAGTGGTTTGTTGCCATCTTCGTTACTCGTCTTTATTGTTATATCATTATAATTGTTTGCTAGACACTCGTTACATGATTTGTTTTTACTAAACATCCATCATGTTTTTTCTCACAGTATCTGAATCTTACACTATGATCACGGAGTCAAAGTTTCAGGTTTGCAAGATTTCATTTCTTTGTAGTAGTATTGACAATTACGTTTACAACACTAACATCCTAAAACAGGTGCCTGTGGATGTTCTCTTTAATTTCTTATTGTCTGATGGTGCTTTTGGCTTTGTGGATGATTTCCACAAAAAATGTGGCGACAAAGGTTGGTGCAAATTTATCCTTTCCTTATTCATGAACATCTTTGGTCGTTAGAAGTATTTTGATTTTTGACCTGGATGACCTGCAGAATTTAGTTGCTCGAAATGGCGTACAGATGAGCAAGGGGGATTTGTAAGGGATGTCTCATTTTTGCATCCAATAAAAATTTATCTTGGTAAGTCAAGAGCTTTCAGTTGACTGAGGAAATTGATTGGCATCGAGTATGACATGGGCTATGACTTGCTTTATATTTTCTTATGGTCCACTTCTGAATTGTCTTTAGGAGCAAAATTTGGGACTTGTCAAGAGGTTCAGAAACTTCGTCTTTACAAAAACAGGTTAGTCTAAGATCCATTGTCTGCCAGTTAAGTTGTGTCTTCACGGAGCCTTTGTTCATTATGGAATGGAGATGTAGAACTAGCAATTATTTTAGTGTCCTCTTTTTTGTTGGTTTTATCACTTTGCTCTGTACCTGAACAAAACCCATGCCTTATAATTTCGTATATTTGGATTTTAGTCTGATCAGGTTGCCTTCTTGGCAGTTGATGGCTATGTGCATGTCTTAGCTTTCTAACCTGATGTCCCGTGCCAACTTCTGTGTTAAGATATTATCAATTTGGCATCCAGATATGATCTTTATAGCAGTAATCGTTGCTAGTTCTGTTCATTCTGCCGCATGCTTGTTTCTTGTAGTAGTGTTTCCCGACCGAAGAATGTTTGATGTTACAGCTCCCTGCAATAACTTCTTACGCTTTTTTATAGGCATCTAGTGATTCAGACCTCTCAGTCAATAGGCGATGCCCCATATGGAGACCATTTCACTGTAGAGGTGAGTAATCCACAATGCTGTTTATAATGTTGGTTTTTATCTAGCTTGGAATTTCCTTTTTGTGTACAATGGCAAATAATGTATTTATGAGTTTCCATTTTGCTTCTATCAACTTCTATTGTTATATGCCATATTAACATTGATTTGTTCTTATAGCCTTAAGCCCTTAGCTCTTGTTTGATCTTATTTTTACTTTCAGGGCATCTGGGATGTTGAACAAGATAGCCTAGATGAGAACTGTTGTTACCTCAGGATATATATTAATGTAGCCTTCTCAAAGAAAACAATATTTAGAGGTAATTTACATCCCTTGTATCTTGAATGCTCTAGGAAGAGCCGTATTTGGAATTATGCTGCATCCTTGTATCCTGGATTCTCCAGCACTTTCAAAATATCACTCAATATTCTTAGGGTCCATTTTTGCATGCCTTCAGAATTAATCCCTACCAACTCTAGTTTTTGCAAGAAAGTTTGTTAATTTGAGTTAGGACAACTTAACCTGTGTCTGAATCTGACAAGCTTATATGCTTTCTATGGTAAGTTTCAGCTTATGTGTTGATAAACCAAACCATAATTTGCCAAGGAAACCCATAGTGTTACAACTTATATCATCTCTATATTTCCACAACAATGGTGCACATTTTTATTAATGTGTTTACTGTTTTTTAGTCGTGTAGTTGGAAAAACATACAAAGTAATGGGTACCTGGTTACAAATGACATAGTTCAAAGATTGTATTACTATAAATAGAACAGAGATGATGTAGAGACTTGTTGATTTTGTTTGTTGTGGATCAGATTCCATGTTCGAATTTTGCTGTCTTGGCATCATATTTGTGCAATTAGTTTATTCCAACGTCAGAATCATACACCCTGTTCACTTGATGGTTTCTGCGTTGATAAGCCGGCTGGTGCTGTTTTGTCGTAAGAGAAAAACACTACCATGGTGTCGCTGCTTATATTCTTTAAATCCCTAAAATCGCAGGGAAAATAGAGCAGTCAACAAAAGATGAATGCCGTGAAGTTTTCAGTCTCTGGATTAAGCTTGTATGTCTATTCTCATACTTCGACACATTTCTCAGTGCGACTTTCCATTTGGAGGTGTATATAATCTTTTCTCATTTTATGTTTTTAGGGTCATGATCTTTTGAAGCAGGAGTACGATCGATCAAAAGGTAATTTGTAGTTCACAGTTTGATCGAATATTTGCTACAGTTTCAGCTTCTCTCTGAGTTTCATCCTCTTTCACTGGAAACACTAAGTTATGAAGCAATTAAATGGCTATTTTGTATCCATTTTTACAGGCACCTCAGGCACAACTGATTCTGGTGTTCAATCAGGCGCTACAACGAACGAGGAAAATACCGAGGAGGTAGCAGTTCCAGTGGTGAGTTCCTCGCAGGATGAATCTGGTGTGAGGAGCCTCATTCCTCCTATTCAAGATCGCCAGCCGAGAACAGGAAGAGATGCTCCCATCGCGTCCACTTCACAAGAATTGTGGGGTTCACTATCGTCATACATGAGATCGAGCCAACTTGCTCCAGTACTAGCAGTGGCACTGGTGGCTATCATTATCCTAATGCAGGCAAGTTTTTTGGATTTTATGCAGTTTGTTGTGCTGAATAAAACCTCAACTGAAAATATCTGAACATAACCAATGGCATGAAATGATGAAAATGACCAGTGAATCATCCTCTTGACTACCAACCATTCTGACACATACTTCTGTTGCAGGTGACCATCATAGTTCTACTAACAAGATCCCCCCAGGTCCAAATGGCTCCTCATGAGGTCTCCGCGGGCAGTTTAGGGTACAGCAAGGAAAGCATGGAGTGGGTGCAGAAGCGCCTCAGCTTACTAAGCGAGGAGATGCAGCTTGCGGAGGCGCACATGGAGAAGATGAGGCACGAGTTTTCCTGGCTCAGGTCTTACCTGGAGAGACTGGAGAGGCTGAGGGGCCGCACATGACCGCAGCGCGTGTACACGACAGGGGCACGAGTTAGGGATGCGGATTCGTAGGTGTTATACAATACAACACGGAGATGTTGTTCAGTATTTATTACAGATGGTACAGATGCAAACGGAGGTGGGAGTGTTGTTGCAGAGGTATTTGCCGTAAGGCAAAACTGCCAGATCCCGGTATAGATTCGATGTAAATAGTTGAAGCTTCGGATCTTCCCCATTGAGCTGGGGTGATGTACAAGTACAATGTGAGGGATGTGTCATTGCAATTAGCCAATGACGCCACGGTGTGATATATAAAAAAACTTTCAACATTTCAAAATGTAACTTTTTTATTTCTGATTTATATATTGCTCTAGGACATGACACATTGACACGGGTGGCAAAAGGACATGGTTTTCGATCTGGTTTCAGTGTTCCACATCGTGAACGGAAGGCCTCATATTCGCTCCAGTGCTCCACTGTTCCAACACCAATACCCTGGACCTTACAGGTCAACGTCCATCATGTTCGTTGGAGAGTATAGATATACAGGAAATGGTTTTTACACAAATGACTCTTCAAATGATGATCTAGAGAGAACTTTAGAGAATGGTCAATACCATGTGGGAGTATGTTTGATGTTTTCTTGCAAAATTTGCCTATACATCGTAATGCTTGCCATTGGTTTAGTTGCCTGCACAGAATTAAGCATAGAGCGAAGAGCTACATGTTCGCTGTGCTTTCAGAATTTGGAACTTCCTTTCACAGCGAGAGAGCGAGCTGAAGAATGTTGTGTGCCAGACTCTGAATCGCTCTTGATGCTATCTAGTTGATTTTGCAGACGCACTGCCATTCACAGCTCGACTGAAATTCAGATAGCAACATCAAATAGCTTGAGGCCTACATTATCATCTCAATCAAGGTAAGGAAAGGATCAAACACATATCCTAGATAATTCAGATGTCTGTAGACACATCTTGGAACAGAGGGAGTACATGTCAATCAGAGGTTAATCAATATACTAGTTACTAGTATGTATGAGTATGTATGAGTAGTAAAAATCGCTCAGGAATCGGCCACTGATGTGCATTCATTCTACAGGAGAAAGCTGATGTGCTGCAGAGCTCACGGCGACTGCGGTGCCGGCTCGAGCAGGTCGCACGCGAAGTTGGTGTGCTCCAGGAACGGGCCCAGCCTGACGAGCCTCGGGATGACCACGCCGTCGCGGGCGGCGCACACCGCCGCGTTGTCCCACTGCACGAGCGCGCCCACCAGCCCCGCGCGCGCCGTGAGCGGGAACACGCGCGCCCACCGCTCCGCCTCGTACGCGCGCATGGCAGCAGCAGCCTGGGCTCCGTCGGCGCCGGCGCCGCCGGCGTCAGCGAGGCGGCGCGCCAGGACGACGGCGTCCTCGAGCGCGCAGCAGGAGCCCTGGCCGAGGTTGGGAGTCATGGGGTGCCACGCGTCGCCGGCCAGCACCACCCGGCCGCCCCTCGACGCGGCCGGGGCCAGCCCGGGCCACAGCCACCGGTCCACCAGCGGCGTCCTCACCACGGCGCCCTCCGGCGTGCTGTGCATCACCACCAGGAGGTCCGATGGCCAGCCGCGGACGAGGTCCAGCGCCTCGCTCTTGAGCGCCGCGGGCTCGGTGATCTTCGGGCCTGCCATGTGCCAACAACACCAGAACCAACCGCGCCATTGCTGTCAGCAAATGACGCTGCCATAGGCCTTGCAACGCTAGAAGCTGGAACCTTCATCTGAGCAAAGCAACCGTGGCATTTGTTATCTGAATACCTGGATCTGGCCTGTTGAAGCAGATGAACCAGTAGACTTTGGTTGCGGAGACGGGGACAAAGCCGGCACGGACGCCTCGGGCGTAGATGTAGTTCACCTTGGGCTCGAACGGCTGCCCGTCGGCGTACTCCGCGAGGCCCCGGAACGCCATGTGCCCGACGTACCGGGGCTCCGAGAAGCCCATCCACCTCGCGATCGGCGAGTTCACTCCGTCGCACCCGATCACCGAGCAGGGTGCCTGCACTCCCTTGCTCTGAGATCGACTTCAGCTTCGATGAGAACGATATGGCGCTTGGTGGCAGCTTAGAAGCAAGCGTCTCGAGAAGCACTCTCCTCTCCACAGCGCGCACCTCCTGTCTGCCAAATGTGCCAAGAGAGCTTCCCAGTTAGTACATAACTTGAAGCCATTCATTCGTTCACGATGCTGATCAGGGGGATGGAAACTGCTGTACCCGGGAGCTTCTTCCTCGAAGGAGAACTCGCGCAGGTCCCGCCCGCCCGCCGCCGGCGACCGCATCCTCATCCTGCGGTCAGCTGGAACCTCAAAGTGCAGCTCAGAACACAACACACAACGATCCATGAACGAACGCAACGCGGCAGCTTGAGTCGATGTCGAAGCTGAACGCAACAAGAGGGAAGAGGAACGCACCCCTGGATGCGGAGGTACTTGGACCGGAGCTCGTCGGCGACGCCGATGGCGTCCAGCACGCGCCACCCGTTCTTGAACAGCGTCAGCGACGTGCCGCCCGCGCGCAGGGCGTCGCCCTGCTCCAGCACGGCGGCGCCGACGCCCAGCCGGCGCAGGGCGACCGCCGTGGCCAGCCCCGCGACGCCCGCGCCCACGATGACGATGTTCTCCTCCTCTGACCGCGGCATCGCCGAGGCGGCCTGCACGGTAGCCGCTGCGGGACCGTGGGGTCCACGCCGCCGCCGACGACCTCGAGGAGAGGGGCGGTACTCGAGCTGTGGGGAAGAGATCATGGCCGTGGCCAGTGCCATGGCGACGGCGGCGCCGATGACAAACAGGAGTTGGGGTCGGGGAACTGGCAGCCCCATGCCGCCAATGCGGCCATTTGATGCCGTGAGAATTACAGGTCTGGAAAGGTGGATGGTTTGGAGCCACATGTTGCTGACCCAGGAGTAAGAGAGCATGCACAACACACGTCCACTGCACTAGTGTGGTGGGGAAGTTATCGGAAGCGACGGGGATATTGATTGGGGCACGGGAACGAACCTTATTGGTAGAGGTGACATTTTTTTTTTTGTTTTTTGGAGCGGCCATTGGCCCATTGCTGACCAAGGTTGCATGCTGAGCCTCTGCTTTATTGAGATTGATCAGCTTATTGCCCTTGCACACGCTAGCTAGCATCCATCACCAAGGTGTTTGATTAACTATAACAAATCTACACTACTGCGCAGGACTTGCTATCTGAAATTTTGCAATGTATGTTCAAAGTTCCCTTTCGGTTCATAGTTGCTACCCGCCTCAGATATATGTGAAATGAAGACGAGCAGCAAGGCGTATCAAAAAGATTCGCAGAATGTTTATCATCACATTAGTTGATTGACATTCACATCACATCAAACCCAGGCAGGATCCTCAAGCTTTCAAGTGCTTAAAGCAAGTGTAATAGCAGTGACCTGACAGTTACATAACACAAAACATGGCATGCATGTTTTATTTCAGATCACATTAGTTGGTTCACAATCACAGCACACTAAATCGGCCACAAAGGCAGAAACTCAAATGCCACGTAAGTTCAGGCAGACTTAACTACAATGTAGCACAAAGCACGAAATTATGACTCTACAGCCAGAGCCAATAGATAACTCAAACAAAACTCGGTTTTAATGGAAGCAGGCATCCAACACCCAGAAGCTCAACTGCTTAAGACTCGTAGATCCAGGGATGAAGGTTGCTCTTCCACTCGGCCACACCTTCAGGGAACCAGAGAGCGATCTCCTTCTTTCCGTTCTCCACGGAGTCACTTCCATGGATCACATTCCTACACGAGAGGTGACAGATTTAGTACAGGAGCACACATGCAGAGATCCAGCAACCGTAATTTTATCTTTTATTAAGACCACACAATCGAGACTATGTTTTGCATGATACCAGAGATCATAATACTTATTACTCTAAACAAATCATTTATCATCACAAGCAGGCGGCATTACTTGCCTCTATATTCTGTTTTTTTTCCTCAAAAACACACAAATACACAATAGCGCCTGAATAAATATTTCAGAATGGAGCATATCCTAGCTCACAAGGATTATTCGAGTTATCTTATTTGATTGACCTTGATTTGAATTCATAAACACACGTTTTTTTAGACTGAACCAGATTTCAATAGCAGAGCAAAGCTATTAAGTGTTCCAACTAAAATGGTCACAATGAAGTACAATACAGTTAATTACAAAGAAAGGAATGTTCACCTGCCAACTTCCACAGCATAGTCCCCACGAATGGTGCCGGGGGATGCCTCCCAAGGCCTAGTGGCCCCAATGATCCTGCGGCCAGTCGCTACAACGTCCTTCCCCTCCCACACCATTGCGACAACTGGGCCAGAAATGATGTACTCCACCAACCCAGGGAAGAAGGGCTTGTCAGAAAGGTCAGCATAGTGCTGCTGTGCGAAGGACTTCTCCACATTCATAAACTTCATCCCTGCATTATACAGAAAAGTAAAAAGTAATACATTATTTTCTTTAAAAAAGATTGACATGAGGAAGATTATTCATTAATTGTGCACCCATGTTGATAATAAGATTTCCCAAGTAAGATTCATCATGGTAAACATGAGGAAAGCTAAACTAAATAGTCTCCTATGAGGTTTTGTTTTGCATCTTCATCTTGAAGAAATCTCAATTAAATAGTTTCTTTGTGTATCATATCCATAATATCAATACAACTGCCCAAGTATAGATTGCCTTTTGTTATATATATTGTTGTGCTGTAAAAGTTTCCTTGATGCTGAAATGGAAATAGAATATTCAAAACCTGATGAAAGGCACACATGGTAATTTAGTTTCACAGCAGTCAGAGGAATATCTGCTTTTGGAATCCATATCCTAGAATCCTCAGTTTTTTTTTAACAATAGTGCTGATCTGTTGTCCATCGATCTAATTCATGATTAGACTTTACAACGCAACAGCAGAACTTAGTTCCAGAATACTATGACCATCACTCCGTCAGATGCCCATATAAAAAGGGAACAATCATGGGCTAGTGACAGAAAGATAATGGTTTTCAATCAAATCAGATCTCTACACAATATTCCTGCTTCCACGACCAACATCCTTTGTGAGACGGTGATCATAGCCCCACACCTATTTTCACAAAATGCAACCCAACGTGGCAACGTAGATAGATTAAACAAATTCAAGATATCACCGCCGGAATACGCACATCAAATCTTTGCCTTTGCATCAACATCAGGCAAGTTCATGCGTATAACTAGGAAGGAAATGAAACAGAGTATGAGTTCCAGCAATCAATTCGAGGACAGAAGGAAAGATCCTTACCCTTGAGATAGAACCCTTTCTTCTCGAACCTACTGATAATGTCCCCGATCTGCACAGAAACTGCCAGTTAGAAACTGGGCACCCAACATGAAACATGATGCGGAAACCCAAACCAAATCGAAACATGTCCCCGCGAATCGCCACAATCAACCAAGTCCAGAGACTGTTCTATGGAACCCAAACGAACCCAAAACTTGTCCCCACGAACGGGATCAACGACAAAACTCTTCTTCTATGGAAGAAAAACGGGGAAAAAGGAGGCGGCAGATGAGATTACCAGGCCCCGCTGGACGCCGTCGGGCTTGATCATGATGAAGGTCTGCTCCGCCATCGTTCGTACCAACAAAGGGCGACGCGGATCCGCGAGGGCGCAGGGGTGAGAGGCTGTGGGAGGGCAGGGGATGATGAGCGGATGGGGAAGGAGAAGAAGGACAGGCGAGGGGCGGCTTGGGGTGGCGAAAGAGACGGGCGGACAGCGGGCTTGTTTTATGTGGGTTTGGACTTGCTTTTCTGAGGTGCGATGTGGGAACCGAATCATTCTCGAGATATTCGCCCAGGGGCGCCGAAGTACAGTGTTTTTTTTTTTTGAGCACGTGGGAGCCTGTTTGGTTTTCGAATGTGTCGGTGTATTCTTTTTTTTCTTTTTGAGCAGAAATGTGTAACGTGCCTGTTTGGTTTTCGTACGTGTCGGTGTGTCCGTCCGCCCGAGGCGTGTTTTGTTTGATATACAAGAAACTTTGGGCTAATCCTCAATTTCGGCCCGGCCTGGTTTCCGAAAAAGCTCAATTTCCTTTAACTACCGTGGTCTTCTGATTATTAATGTATTTGTTTTTCATCATTTGATAATGGATGACTTCTCATTATTACTCATAAGCTGATTGTTCATCAGCAGTTACAGCGTTTACATGATCTAGGAGAGGGCACAAAACTGGCTCACATTCTTCACTCCAAGCACACCTAAATTGCTAACTCGTGAACAACCTTGTTACAATCTCATAGGAACTGCTAACATAAGCAAACAAACGAATTAATATTGGCAGACACTAAACTAACCTAGTCTGATTTGTATCCGTCGTAGCTAACATATGGCGCCGTATATTGGTTGGATTATGCTCCCAACACATTGCTCCAGGCTTATACTTCTGTGGTTAGCTACTTAATTAGTGCTATCTTCATAGTTAACAAATTGAACCATCAGAACCCAAGATATCTATCTCTTGGAGATATAAGTTCTTGGGTTTAACTTCCATTTCGAAATGAAGGACATTACTTTCACCCCTCTTAGGACCTCAGCCAGTCTCAAAGCACTTGTATTTGTTTTGAAATTTGGATAAAGTAAATTTTACTACACCACAGCCTAAAAAACTAACGACGACAGCCGCGAAAACTTGCTCATCAGTCATCACATTCACATGACAATCAGTGCAGCAATCCTAGAGCACGCCTAACGAATGACGTGGCCAGTGACCACGGTTTGCTCAATCCTAGAGCACGGCTAACGATTGACGTGGCCAGTGACCACGGTTTCCTGGCCACGGCGGCAGCAATCATGGTAACAGCGGTCGTCCTCTTCGAAGCAACAGCATCATCGTCAACGTTGTCGGTGAACCACGGACACCGGAGCGCGGCGGCCGCCGTCAGCCGCTTCTCGGGATTACAAGTCAGGAGCCCTTTCAGGACCTGGAACCCGTCTGCCGACAGGACCTCCTCCGGGACTAGCTCACGCAGCCGGTTGCGGCTGCTGCCGTGACGGTCTCGTAGCTGCCGCGCTCGCCACACCTGCACCTTGTCGTCGTGGACCTGGGTCTCGTACCTGCCGCGCTCGCCACGCCCTCTTGCACGGCACGCCGAGCACGTCGAAGATCTTGAAGAGCTGCATGGCCTCGTTGTCCTCGTCCTTCGCCGCGACTGCGAACGGTGGCTTGCCGGTGAGGATCTCCACCATGACGCAGCCGAGCGACCACACGTCCGCGAGCGTGTCGTGGCCGGCGTTTTTCACCAGCACGTCCGGCGCCATGTACGCCATGGTTCCCGCGAAGGCCTGCGGTGGGTCCTTCTCGGCCACAGACTTGGCCACCCCGTAGTTGCAGATCTTGACGGCGCCGGCGCCGCCGTCGCCCACGAGGACAATGTTGTCGGGTTTGATGTCTCGGTGGACGACGCCGTGCCAGTGCATCGCCTCGGCGCCGGCCAGCACTCAGCAGCTGCAGCATGACGCGGTGTGCTGGTGTGCCGTGACAACGATGCCGCGCTCGCCCTGGCCGAGCCTGCGTGGGAGCGACGTCGTCGACCTCTTGCTCGCTCCGTCGGATTTTTGCACGTGACATTGCAGCTGCTGCCTCTGCATGCCGATTTATCCGCATCTTTTTTGTTCCTAAGATTTTTTTTGAAAGAACTGGAGGTGTCAAAACAGCCCCTGCCGGAATTTATTGAATAAAGGAAAACGAAACAGGTTCAAATACAAAAGCAATTTTTTTTGAAAAATACAAAAGCAATTGAAAAGGCAGAGGGAAATCTTTGTTCTAAAGATTTGGAACTGGGTAACTACAAAGTACTGTCCTTTCCTCCTCGTCGCCGTTGTAGGTCTCTCTCTTATTGTTCCTCTTCGATGAGTTTATCGATCGCAAGGAGAGGAAACCAATCTCTTGTCTCTAACCATTCTTTAATCTATTTTTGTTTTCAATTCAATCAAAATTAATCTATCAGAAATCAGATGACTTTTGTCAAAATCTCGTTACTTGTGATGATTTAAGTGATTGTCGTTGAGGTTTGTTATTGCAATCGTCGTCGATTTCAATGGCAAGTGGCCAATTTATGGTTATTGTTCTCTTATTTCTAAATTACAAGTCACTTCAAAAATCTTGAAGAGTCAAAACATTTTAAGTTGATTAAAATTATAGAGAAAATTATGATATCAAATAAATATATAATAAAAATAGTTCACAAAAAATATAATAAAAATATAAGTAATGAAGCATCTAATAGTATTTAGTTGACACCGTAAATATTACTTCCTACGTCTCAAATTGTAATTCACTTTGACTTTTTTTTATGTATTTTGCTATGTATCTAGACATATTATTTATCTAGGTACATAGCAAAATGCATGCATCAAAAAAGTCAAAGTGAACTATAATTTGAGGCAGAGAGAGTATTGATTGCTTTGACTCTCTAAGATTTTTAAAATGACTTAAAAATTTATGATGGAGGGAGTAAATCCAAGTGCAGGGGAGCTCTTGACACTCCTAATGAAGACTGTTACTCCATGCCATCTATCTTTCTTTCTTTTTTGAGATTACACAGATCACAAATAGAAAATCAAGAATCGAAAGGAGAGAGATGAATCTACACTTATGTTTTATCAAATAAGCCATTATTAATAAACCTGCTATCATATATAGAGAAAAAAAAACTTCTCAAAGACAGCCACGTAGGAAAGCATATAAAATGTTTCATACAAAGATTCTTCTCTAAAAAGACTATCACACCTAATTTTGTTTGACCGTGGATCTCTAATTCTCAATTTTTAATATCTGAATCCCCCAACTTACACCATAGTGAACCCCTTGTACAACGGTTTTTCTAGTATCCAAACTTATGCAAATATGTTATCTAGGTCCCCAAACTTTAACATAATAGATGGTGCTGACGTGGTACATTAATTGCGTGTGATGATCCTGAAGCTTAACTAAATTAGTAGATTACATCATTGTACAAAAATTTGGGCCCAAACATTAAAATCTACTGTAAAAGTTATAATTTTCATCTAGTAGGACTATGACGACACCGTCAAAAAATATTTAACAACCTCCCGTAAATTTTTCACCGAATTAACAACCTCCCGTAAATTTGCAACGAATTTTCGTTTCACGTCTAATTAAATGTGCGGAGAAGACTTTCCCGTCCTTCACCTAAGGCCTTGCGCAGCTCTGTAGAAAACCCCATCTGCCTCCGTAGAAAACCCCACCCAATCTGCGGTGAGGACTAGGTTGAAGCCTCGGATCTGCGCCGAGGAAGCATCTCGAGGTCAGCTCTGTCTCTCGATCTTCTTGTCATGCCTCTTGCAGTCTTCTTAATCTCACGAAAGCGCGTTTCTTGTAAGTAGAGTGAAAGTAATAGGCGAGAAAACAATTGGAGAATCTTGCACGGTTGCAGAGCTCCTGTATTTCTCGTGGATTTTAGAGGGGTTTCGGGCTCTGCGAATGCGAGTTGGTGGCTTTCTTGATGAATGATGAGAGGGTTTCTTCTAGTGTTCGGGAGCTTCTTTTTTTTATCTGCATGTTCGTGTAGTGGGCTTTAGCCGTTTTTTGAAATTGATACCGTCAAATAAGCAGTAAGGTTTCCTTATGGCACGAGGATTGATCTCAATTGCAGGGGATCCCTGGGAAGTGGGAGGTTCAGCCATGGACAACTCTTGCGACAAAGGTGCTGCTGGTACGGACCGATTTTTTTTTTTACTTAAAGCTTACTGCTTTCCTCGATGCGCCAAACCATTTTGGTAATCATTGTTGTACTAACACGTTGTTCAGCATACTTGCTACGGGTTATCACGAGCAACAAACACTCCATCTCGCATTTTTGTTTTTTTTTTCTTCTTCTAGACTAGATTCATTTCACTGCTGGTTTTGCTGTTGTTCTGATCTTCCTTACTGATCAAACCCAGGTCTGGACTTGACGTCCAATGGCACTCCTTCTCCAGAGCAGCAGAACACCTTCAAGTGGACCATTGATGGCTTTTCCTCCCTCCTTGACAAGGATCAAGGATGGACATACTCCAACATATCTGAGATCATGGGCATAAAATGGTATGGTTACTATTGTTGCTATTTTTGTTTCTCTGGTTAAATTGCTTCATTCTTACAACCAGAGCTATTCAATATTCAATGTTTCAGGGTTGAATGTTTTCTTTGAGGGGTAACTATTTCAATGCGGACTTGGTTGTATATATCCTACCTGAAAAAACTGAATGACTCAGAAGTCTAACAAATAATGAAATGGCTTCTCTGTACATCTGCCCAAACATGCAAATGGTTTTCATAGGTTTATGTAAGAACTTCCAAAATACAAAACATGGCTAGCAGTATTCATCTCATGAACAACGTCTCAGTGCTCTTGCTTTGACTCATTTGCAGGTATCTGAAACTAAATCCAAAGTACAAAAAGATAATTGGTGAGAAGTGCAACGTCACGCCTCCTCGAGGCCGGGCCCGCTTACATCCGTCCGCTTATCTAGGACATAGACTGCTCTCACAGACCAACACTAGTCTTTTCTATGCACTTTGTCCTCACTCATGCGTACCCGGGACTTGTCCTAGATAAGCGGGCGGATATAAGCGGGCCCGGCCTCGAGGAGGCGGGACGTTGCACTTCTCATCAATTATCTTTTCTGTGCACTTTGTCCTCACTCATGCGCACCCGAAAAGACTTTTCGGTCAGTCACCCATCCATAAATTGTTCCAGGTCAAGCACGTTTAACCTTGTAGTCTTTCATGATGAGCTTTCAGAAAAGAAGTTGTAACTTGTTGATACGAGTATCCTATTAATCCTATTAAGCCCCAGGCCGAGGGGTGTTACGTACTCACCTCCTTAGGAGACCGACGTCCTCGTCGGTCAACCCCAGGTAGAAACGTCCCCTCTTGACCATGTCCGTATATCCAGTGCTAACGCATATGTCATGCTGTGTGACCACTCTAGATCCACGCTAGCCAAGAAGAAGTTCGTCTCTCTCAGTCTTGAACTGCCGCAGGTTTTATTGGAACTTGACACTATCGTTGTGGCATCTTTCAAGTTCATTATATACGACCAGTCCAATGGAAAGCACAAGGAGCAGCTAGGTAAAGTAGCAAAGTATATCTTCCTAGTTGCACTGTCCGACATACCTCGTAAACTTTAATGTTTCTCTGAGAATTGACTGTATTTGTATACTCACTGCCCCAAATGCCCATTTGTAACTGCCCTCTATAACTTTAAGGTTGCTTTTTTTTAATATAAAACCTTCTATTTGGTTTCATGTCTCCATTTGGTTTTTCTCTGGAAACAATGTGTTCCCATTTCACTT
>CM041631.1:13565614-13579209 GCA_023333625.1 Bothriochloa decipiens | reverse complement strand
AAACCTTCTATTTGGTTTCATGTCTCCATTTGGTTTTTCTCTGGAAATAATGTGTTCCCATTTCACTTCAAATCTTGTTATGGTAATTAAGTACCTTTTTCTGAAGAAAAATATATATGCTTGGATTTTTTATTGTGCAGTTAACCACCGGTTCCGGACTGCAAGTACGAGCCCCGGCATCTCATGCATGTTATCAGTGAAAGCACTAAACAAACAGTCCTCGAGATTTCTTGTCAACAACAGCTGCATATTCGGTATTGAGTTCATCAAAGTAGCCACTATCAAAGCCAACAGGGCATTAGAAACATTGTTTGTTAGGAAGCTGAACGCCTTCAACAAGGCCAAAGTTTACACTTGGAACTTGAGGTCTAATGCCACGCCTTCTCCAGAGGAGCAGACAACCTTCAAGTGGATCGTTGATGGCTTTTCTTCCCTTCTTGACAAGGATCAAGGATGGACATACTCCAACGTATTTGAGATCATGGATGTAAAATGGTATGGTTACTATTGTTGGTATTTTTCTTTCTCTGGTTAAATTGCTTCCTTCTTGCAGCCAGAATTATTCAATGTTTTCTTTGAGGGGTAACTGTTCAATGTTGACTGGGTTTGTTTATATCCTACCTGAAAAACAGGACTTCAGAAGTCTAGCTAGTAATCAAATGCCTTCTTTGTACATCTCCCATAACATGCAAATGGTTTTCATAGGTTTATATAAGGACTTTCAAAATAGAAAACATGACCAGCAGTAATTCATCCAATGAACTGGATCTCAGTGCTCTGTTTTTACTCATTTGCAGGTATTTGAAACTGAACCCAAAGTACAAAAAGATCATTGGTGGTGAGGAGTATGTCTCTGAGGCTTGAACTGCCGCAGGGTTCAGTGCAACTTGACACTATTGTTGAGGCATCTTTCAAGTTCATGATATATGATCAGTCCAATGGAAAGCACAAGGAGCAGCTAGGTAAAGTAGCAAATTATATCCATCTAGCAATGGTAACCACCTGTCCTTAACTTTGAAAATGAAGGAGACCAATGACCTCCGCAAAGATTCTGTGAAGCTGGTCGAAGTTTCTTTATCCATAAAAAACCAGAAAAACGGCAAGCACCGGAGGTTAACAGGTTCACAATTTAGCAGAAATTTGCTTGATGGAGTGGTTAGTCCGGATGCCAAATTATCATCTCATATTCCTAACTTATTTTTGTTGGGAAATGCAGGCAGAGCCAGAGTACTCTCAGTAATTTGTCTTCGAAGACAGCACTCTCAGTAATTTGTGAGAGCTCATGATTAGTGTTTATTCTCGGCAGAACAACTATATACCGTGTTCATATGCCATGTTCCACATATCACTATGACATTGAGTCTTTTGCTTAAAACTATGGATATATTAGTGCATGATTTCCTAATATGTTAAGGAATAAAAGTGAATGCTGATGTGTTATGCCGTTATGGCCACAATATGAGGTACTTACTCCGTAGACTAATTCCGCTAGATGCTGCTGCCGCATGATGCGGTGCGCCTCGGCCTCCAGCGAGGGATGGCCATGGCCCTATCGGCTGCCACCGTTGCGCAGGATGTGCGCGGGACAGCTCCCGCGGCTCTTGACGGCGACGCGGGCGTTGGCCATGCGTCGCTTCCACCTGCAGGCTCTGGGCCTACCCTCGGGCCTCGGGCCCTCGGCAGCGGTGACAGCGACGTCGTCGACCGTCGCAGAGGTGGCAGCGGTGTTGATCACGTCGCAGAGCGCGGCGACCCGCACGTAGTCTAGTCTTGCTTGTTCCGTCGGACTAATTATGTGCTGCTGCTGTCTGCCGATTGTTGACTAATCTAGTAATCTTCCGAGTCGAAAATATAGTAGAGGTTAATATTAAGGAGCCGTATTTTTCAAAGTAATTCAGTTGTAAAGATTTAAACGCATGTTTGTTCAGTTGTTCTATAAAGATTTGGAACTCGGTAACTACAAAGTACCGTCCTCTCCTCCTTGTCGCAGTTGTCATCTAGGGTCTCTTTCTTTCTTCCTCTTGGTTGAGTTTATCGATCGCAAAGAGAGGAAACCAATCTCTTGTCTCTAACCATTCTTTAAATCTCTTTCTGATAGTTGTAACCAAGATTAATGTACTAGTCAAATCAAGTGATTTTTGGTCAAAATCTTGTGATGATTTCAGTGATTGTCAAGATGAAGTTGTTATTGCGGGCAACGACTTCATGGGTCGGCAGCAAATTTATGGTAATTACCTGCAAGTGCAAGGCCGGGTGCTCATGGATACTCCCAACCACCATAACAATTACTCTATGCCATCGATCTCATCAACAATGGTCACAATAGAAAATCATGAATCAAAAGGTGATGAATCTATAACTACACAACTGCCGGTTGTTAGATTCATTTCGTCAGATCGACTAGATAGATCAAGTCGGAGTGGTTCATAGTGAAGTGTAGTAATCATTCAACCTGGTTCATCTACTAGAGAGTAAAGAGAGAGAGAAAAAGAGAGAGAGGTAAACTATACCGATGCCCTCTGAGAGGGGTCGAGGAGGGAGCAGAGGAGGAACCGGCCATCGTCTGCGCTAGGGCAGCGTCGGTCGGTGAAGGCAGGGGCAATGCGGACGTCGAGGCGGCGGTGATGGCTTCGGTGGAGCTTCCCGCCGCTGGCAGCACACCCTGGATCGGATTAGGGCTTAGGAGTGTCGGTGGGGAGCTAGCGGCGCGACGAACCTCGTCCCGAGTGCCCTGGCCCCCACTTCTCTCTATATAGTGCTGTGCGACAGGGGCCCACCAACCTTCAATAGGTTGAATGCCCCCGATCAGGGCTCGAGTCAAGGCCCAATTAGGCCGTTGGGCCTAACCAGTGGGAGATCAATTCCAACATTCTCCCCCTTGATCTCACATCATTCTCATCATTCTTTAATTTCTTACTTCAATCTTCAATTCCAATCTTTCTTACTTCTATCATATTCCATTACAGATTAGTGCATAGAGCATGCTCCATCGTCACGGTCAATTGCCGACAGATTTAACAACTACAATACACTTCTCTGTTCTGAAATAGATTCTTTATTCATTCTGGGCCTTTATTGTCCGGAAATCATAGACTGTACCATAAACCCATGTCAACTGTGTGTTCTCTGTACACACTGGGCGGTAAGCCTTTAGTAAGCGGATCCATAAGTTCTTTCTTATTACTTATATGTTCAATATCTTTAAAATGATTCTAGACTTTCTCCTTTACAACGAATACATTCATGTCAATATGTTTGGCAGCACACTTGACCCGTTATCATAGGAGTAAAATACTTAAATGGTTATTGCTGTTGTCAACCATTATCAATTTCAGGTATAGATTCTCTTAACCATTTCGCCTGTCCTCTAAGCCTCATAACATGCCATTGCATGACTTTGTTTCATTCATCATATCGTAATTGTTTATTTGGAGCTTTTCCACAATAAAGCTCGAACAACGAGTGTTAATGATTGTGGATTTCACTACACATCTCGCTGATCTTTCATCTTTGTACCCATAACTATTTGAGAGTACTTGATCATCGTTATTCTACATGAGGCTATCAATCTTTTCAAGATATTCTTTATTCCAATCCAGTGACCTATATCTGGACTCGACTTCTACCAAAACATCCCGGATACATGAACTATGTCAGGGTAAGTTCTTATTCAATTCATCAAGCTTCCAACAGCTGAAGCATATAAGACGTCCATTTGATCGATCTCATTTCGGTTCTTCAAAATATTTGAAGTTCTCAAAACTATTACCCTTGACTATAAGAACAGGCATATGTCTTTCTTGCATGCATACTTCATTCCTTCAGAATATTTTCTAAGTATGCCTTTGTGATAGTTCTAATACCCTTCTTCTTCTCTTTCAACGAGTTTCAACTCAAATGATTCTTCACTGAGATTCTTCTTATTCAAACTGGAGGACAAAATTTCTCTCTCCGATAGTAGATTGACATCACTACTAGCAAGTAAGATGTCATCCACATATAAGATTAGGAACTGAATTTCTCATTTATAAACTTTGCATAACTACAGTTGTCCTCTGCATTCTCTGTAAAAACCCAAACTTTCTTATTGATTCATCAACTTCAAATTCTATTTTGTAGAGACTTGTTCTAATTTTCAAATGATTTCTTCAGGCAACATTCTTATGTTCATTTTCTTCCATGACAAAAGTCATTTAGTCTATTCCATGTAGATTATTCATATAAATCCTCATTAAAGAATATCATCTCTTACATCTATCCGATGTGATTCCAAAACATAATGTGCCGCTAACATTTATTGCAATTTATTCATTTTCTTTGTGTGAACCTTTCATCGTTCCCTCCAGAGCCACGATATGTCTTGTAGACCCATTACAGCCTACTATTTTGGCTCCATTAGAAATTTCTTCTAAATCCCGAACATCATTGGTATTTATCGATTTCATTTCATCTACCTTTGTTTCTTACCATTTGGACGAGTGAATGTCTCTCATGGCTTCTACAAAAAAGATGGGATCACTTTTTTTTATTTGAATTTTTTTATCAATAATGACTTCATAGTCACCAAAATAATTAATTTTTCTCATTCTTTGAGACCTACTAGGGCCTCATGGCACTTCTTTCATATGGGGATATTGTTGCTCTTCACTGCCAAAAGGCAATTATTCTATAGGCTCCTGTATCACAAGATCCTTAATTACTTATTCATCTTCTAGAAGAGCTAACAACAAGTGTTGTATAATCTTACAACATCAACATAGTAGTGGGCATTCAATCTTACTTCTATTCAATTCTTTAGGTACCTCCATACCATGCTCCCCCAGATTACTCCATCCTTTGTAAGGATGGTGTATCTTCAAAATTCTTATTTGGGTTTAATCTGTCATAACTTCTTATGACGCTTTGAGCACCGTTTTAGTATCTCTCACTGTGCTATCTTCCTATTTGAACCATAAAAGATTTAGGAATCTAGCTATTTATTTACTTAGGGGTGATATAATTGTGACTGTTGTACTTCCTCAATAATCACATTCATCTTTTATAGATCACTCTTCTTCATATCATATTTATCTTCATATCACATTTATCTCTTGTTCATAATGTACATCATGCATCACATTGTCAAAAAATTATAGGGGAGTATATTTCTTGATTTTTTATTTCTTAATTGATCTCACAAATCTCTTCCTTGAAATGTGGCAAGAACTTTTCTGCCATAATTTCGAAACTATTCAAAACTCTTCTATATGAGGAAGCTTTCATTACTTACTTCATCCACATGACTATGCCGTGCAAATAAAATTATTTCTTAAATCATTTCGGGAGTACACACTTTCCTCATTACACTTCATGAACTCAATAGAGTCAATCAGTACTTTTGCAAGTCATACTTGCATGTTATTCTTGTCATTTGGTTCATATGCAACTTCCTTCTCCCGCATGCAGGATAAGTTCTGTCGATAAGTTCTGTCCAAATCTCCCCTCCATGCGGGATAATTCCCCATAAAAGGGATATCAAAACCAGAATTGGCTCTCAGGGCATATTCAATCATTAAATTCAGAAATAAATTCAAATATTCTTTAACCATGCTTAATCCAACGTTGATTAAATTAAACATGTGTATAACTCATTATATTTCATATCATGATGATTAAAATAAAAAGTTATATGACATATTACATCTCTTATCATGGTTCATAGAAGCAGTACATAAAAAACATTTGTTAAACTACACTCTTATTTCATATAAAGGTCATTTCTTAAACTAAACTCTCATTTGTTCTATCTTCTTTTCTTAGATCAATGCACCTGAATCATCCTGTTCTTTTAATACATCTTTTAAAGAAAATAATGCCCCTTATATGATGGTTTTCTTTAATGCAAAACTTGCACTTTTCATCTTCTGAGCCATAAGTACCCAACTCATTTTCTTTCTGCCTTAAAGAATGAAAGCATGGAGGTCTATGTCCGAAAAATATTCAATATCAAACATCAACAATGAGCATGAAAATAACCCTACGTTGGTCTGGTTAAAGACATGCTCATTAAATTTTCAATCTTTCTTCTATATTCTAAATCACCGTTGGGCAGAAATAGAATAAAAACTTTATTCTTCTACATCAATTCTTTCATATAACTCAATCATCTTGGAAAACATACAACTTCTCCTCAAGATTAAATTCTTTCGTTGGTTCGAATTTAATTAGAGGATAATCATCATCATTGCAGCGAAAACATGAAAAAGTTCATTAGCATTTCTTGATCATTGCCATTTCTTTGAGATTCTTCGAAATCTGAACTTTAAAATTTTACAATATTGTTATCATCAACGTTGGTCAGAAAATAACAATATCATAATTTCTCTAAAACATAAAACTGACTATTTCTTCAATTAAAATATTTCCATTGGTTCTAATTTTAGTTGGAGAATGAACTTTTCATTATTCACTCAATATCTTCAACTGCTCTCCAAATTAAATTCTCCCATTGGTTCGAATTTAATTATGAGCAATAATTCCTTCAATATTCGCAGCGTTAACATGAGTAAAAATTCAATAATTCAAAATTTTCTAAAAAAATATCTATTCAATAGTGCTCTCTGAACAATATTATCGTTGGATAAAATTTGCACAGAAAAATTCGTGTCAAAATTTGATTCAAATTCATGTAATTTTCATTTTAAATAAATTCCTAGAAAAATTCATAGGGATCACTGTTCATATAGGCCGAAAAAACGGCCATTTGGCCCAGTGGCCGAAACGGCCCGTGGCCTGGTCGGCCGGCTGTGGGCGCGGGCGCGGTTTTTAAGCGGCCCAGCAACGGCCCACGGCGTCGGCCCAAGTAGGGTTTTTTTATGGATTCTGAAAAATTCAGAATAAATTCAAAAAACTTACTATTCATAGCAGGCTGAGGCGGACCATTCGGCCCAACAGCCGTTCCAGCCCATGAGAGCGGTGCGACCAACCCGCCTTGGCCGAATTCGGCCCGGTGGTGTCGGTGCATCCTGGTCGTTCATCCGGAACGGACGGCTGTCCGCCGATCTCGGCCGAACAAAACGACGCAGCGGCCGGCTCCCCCGAAACCCTAGGCTCATTTCTCATTCCCTCCTTCTCTCTCCACTCGCCACAAGCACGCAGAGAGCAACGGCCGTCAACTTCGCCGACCAGAGAAGAGAAGAGGAGATCTACAGCGCCGCCGCGGGCCCCCTCGTCGGTGCACGCGTTCGCCTATGGCTGAGCACGCCGCCGTCGAGCGGTCTCGCGGGTGGTGCTCGGTTGGTCGAGGCACGCGCGACCGAGTTGTCGTCGGCGGCTTCGGCGCAAGTTCTCGGCACGCCGGCCATGGAGACGGCCGGCGACGATGGAGGGATGTTTCGGCACCAGGTAGGTTCCCCTGCATCGCCCCCTTTTCCATTTCTGAGTGGGTTCTTCTTCTAGGGTTAGGGTTTGGAGTTCTTCCCTGATCCGTCGGATCAGTCTTCTCTCTCCCTTCCCCTTCCATCTAGGGTTGGGATTTCATTGGGTTCGGGTTCGAGTAGGGTTAGGATTTCTATAGTCTTCGGTTCATTCCCCTCCCCCGATTCAATGTTAGGGTTAGGGTTCGATTCGGTTTTCCTCTTCCCTTTCTTTGATCGGCACTGGATCATTTCTTCCTGTTCATGTGAGTAGGGTAGAGATAGGGTTCATCATTGCAGTTCGGTTCAATGTTCTTCTTGCCCTTTCCCTTCCCCTCTCCCTGATCCGAACTGGATCGGTTTTCTTACCCCGAAATCAAGATCTAGACCTAGGTAGGCTCCGATACCATTGTTAGATTCATTTCGTCAGATCGACTAGATAGATCAAGTCGGAGTGGTTCATAGTGAAGTGTAGTAATCATTCAACCTGGTTCATCTACTAGAGAGTAAAGAGAGAGAGAAAAAGAGAGAGAGGTAAACTATACCGATGCCCTCTGAGAGGGGTCGAGGAGGGAGCAGAGGAGGAACCGGCCATCGTCTGCGCTAGGGCAGCGTCGGTCGGTGAAGGCAGGGGCAATGCGAACGTCGAGGCGGCGGTGATGGCTTCGGTGGAGCTTCCCGCCGCTGGCAGCACACCCTAGATCGGATTAGGGCTTAGGAGTGTCGGTGGGGAGCTAGCGGCGCGACGAACCTCGTCCCGAGTGCCCTGGCCCCCACCTCTCTCTATATAGTGCTATGCGACGGGGGCCCACCAACCTTCAATAGGTTGAATGCCCCCGATCAGGGCTCGAGTTAAGGCCCAATTAGGCCGTTGGGCCTAACCAGTGGGAGATCAATTCCAACACCGGTGCCTAGCATCAAATAAGCCATTAATAGTAAACTTGCTATCACATAGCCAAAAAAAATCTGAAGCCAACCATGTAGGAAAGGATATCAAAGGTTTCATACACAAAATTTTCTCTAAAAAGACTACCACAGCTGATTTTCCTTGACCTGGATCTCTAACCATCAAATTTTAATATTCAAGTCCCAAACTTATACCAACTGTCATTTGAGTCTCAAACTTGTAGAGTTGTGTTATCTAGGCCCGATGTTATAGAATAGATGACAATTTCGTGGTATATTAATTGTGTGCAAGTTATGGGACATAAATTATACAAAAATTAGGACCCAAACATTAAAATTTAAGAGTTGGACCAGAGTGCACTGTTGACTGCCCTATTATATAGGGCGTAAATATCCTCAAAATTCTGATCTAAGGGGTTTTTTTAGATCTAGCGTTTTATGAGAACTAGTCTCCGTAGAACCAGCTTTGTCGTAACTACCCATATAACTGTATTTGGATCGTCCAGCGACTACCGTATAAGATAAATCCATTTCCCACAAAACAAGAAAAATGCGTATTAGTAAAAACGGCTCCACATCATTTTAAGTAAAATTGATTTTTGACAATCACAAACCCATGTGTAACACGTACACGGCGGCCCAACAAATTAAGGAAGAATTTGGACTAATTCCTGCCCAAGAGAAGGGTTCAACCGCCGCCATGCCCGCAACCAGCAGGCAACTGGCGCTCTAGGAGGGGGCACGCGCGTGGGCAACCTGAGTCGTCGCAATCCGTCATCTATCGGGTTTCCTATTTGAGTCTCCTAGAGTTGGAAACAATTGAATAAATAAAGTAAGGGTCAGATTTTAAAAGAAGAATCTATAATTATGAGAATCTCCTAGTTAGGTTAGGAGTTAAGTTAGGCCAACTATAAATAGGAGATGTAATCAGTTGGATCGAATTAATAAAAAAAAGATTTCGATCCTATCTCTCTCCTCTCTCCTGCGTGCCGTCGCCACGCCGCCAGCCACCGCCGACCCCTTCCGTGCCCGCTCCAGCTGCCACGTGTCCTCAGGCATTAGCCCCCTTATACCATGATCTCGCAGAGACACGAGGCATCCAACGCCAGAAATAATACGGTGTAAATACGAACACAGTTTTAATTGGACTCGTGCTAACTAACTAACCAACCAACTCAAAATTGGTTTATCTGAAAACCTTTTAAAAACTCATTTAGCTAAAATATAATTATAACTCATTTAGCTAATACAAATTAACTTACAGTCCAAAGATAGAATGGTTCAGTAGGACGCTACGGCTCTGGGATTTTCTTAGGATTTACTGATGTTATGCGTTGAGTGGTGACTCCGGGAATCTCTAGATGTGCCGGCCACTCAGTCCTTCGGAGATGCTCGTAAGGGTAGAGGTAGGATTTGTGTACGTGTGTTCGTAGTAACGAGTGTTCAGGCATGTTATGAGCATATCTCATTTAATTAAAACATATTTATATTTTAGAGATCCAAACAACCACTATAAGAGTTAAAAAAAATCTACCAAATGACACCGTCAAATAAGTATAGCAACCTCCGTGAATTTTGCACCGTAACGACCCGGGAATTTTGCACCGAATTATTGTTTCCTGGCCGAGAGCCATCCCCTCCAGTGTGGCGCAGCCCCCGGCTTCACCTATCACTTGCCAGCTCGTTAGAAAACCCATCTCCATCTCCGCAGAAAACCCCAACCCATCTGCGGTGAGGGTTTGCTTGAAGCCTCGGATCTCCGCCGAGGAATCATTTCGAGGTGAGTTCTGTCTCTCGATCTTGTTGTCGTGCCTCTTCCAGTCTTCCTGATCTCACGATCTGTAGGAAAAGCGTGTTCCTTTTTCGTAGCGTGTGTCCGGCGTCAGCGATCGTCGAAGGGGAGTGAATGAATAGACGAGAAAACATTTGGAGAATCTTGCACGTTAGAGTTCCTGGATTTCTCGTAGATTTTAGAGGGCTTTCGGGATTTGCGTATGCGAGTTGGCTTTCTTGATGAGTGATGAATGGGTTTGGTCAGTGTTCGGGAGCTTCTTTTTGATCTACCAGTTCGTGTAGTAGGGTTTGGCCGTTCTTTGAAATCGAAACCCTTGAGTTGTTGTTTCTTGATAATATACAAGATTTCTATATCTTAACCCTGCAGCCTTCGTTATTTGCTTATGGCATGAGGATTGATCTCGATTGCAGAGAGGATTCCTGGGAAGAGGGGAGTGGTTTAGCCATGGGCAACTCCTGCGCCAAAGGTGCTGCAGGTACGGACTGATTCATTTTTCTTCTTAAAGCTTACTGCTTTCCTCAGTGCGCCAAACCATTTTGTTAATCATTGTTGTACTAACACGTAGTTCAGAATACTTGCTACGGATCATCACGGGCAGCAGACACTTCATCTCGCATTTTCGTTTTTCCCCCTTCTGGACTAGATTTCCCTGCTCGTTTTTGCTATTGTTCTGATATTTGATACTATTGTCCTTGTCATTATTTTCAGGCCGATCAAACCCAGATCTGGACCTGACGTCCAATGCTACACCTTCATCCGGGGAGCTGACATCCTTCAAGTGGATCGTTGATGGCTTTTCCTCCCTTCTTGACAAGGATCAAGGATGGACATACTCCAACATCTTTGAGATTATGGGCGTAAACTGGTATGGTTACTTTTGTTGCTATTTTTCTTTCTCTGGTTAAACTGCTTCCTTCTTACTGCCAGAACTATTCAATGTTTTTGTTTCCTGGTAACTGTTTCAACGTTGACTTTATATATCCTGCGAGGAAAACTGAATGACTTCAGTAGTCTACCCAAATTGCTTCTTTGTACATCTCCCTAACATGCAAATGGTTTTCATGGTTTGTATATACCATGCCTGAAAAACTGAATGACTTCAGAAATCTAGCCAATAACGATATTGCTTCTTTGTACATCTCCCCTAACATGCAAATGGTTTTCATAGGTTTATGTAAGAACTTCCAAAAATAGAAACATGGCCAGCAGTCATTCATCTCATGAACAGGATCTTAGTGCTCTGTTTTCACTCATTTGTAGGTATCTGAAACTAAATCCAAAGTATAAAAAGATCATTGGTAAGGAGTATGTCTCTCTCAGGCTTGAACAGACTAAGGGTTCTGTGAAACTTGACACTATCGTTGAGGCATCTTTCAAGTTCATGATATATGATCAGTCCAATGGAAAGCACAAGGAGAAGCTAGGTAAAGTAGCAAATTATATCTTATGAAAATAACTGATGCATTACGCAGACTCAAAATATTCAGATATATATAACTTGAAACTTATAATGTTTTTTCTCTGATAAGTGTGAATTGTTTATAGTTGTATACTCATTGGCCCAAATGGTCATTTGTAGCTGCCAGCTATAACTTAAATCTTGTATACTTGCCTCCGTTTAGTTTTTCTTTGGAAATAATATGTTCCCATTTCGCTTCAAATCTTGTTACGGTAGTTAAATATCTTTTTCTGAAGAAAATATGTATGCTTGGGTTTATTGTGCAGTTAACCACAGGTTCGAGACTGCAAGTACAAGCTCTGGCATCTCTTGCATGTTATCCCCGAAAAAACTAAAGAAACAGTCCTCAAAATTTCTTGTCAACAACAGCTGCATATTTGGTATTGAGTTCATCAAAGTTGCCACTATCAAAGCCAACATGGCGTTAGAAACACTGTTTGTCAGGAAGATGAACCTCTTCAACGAGGCCAGAGCTTACACTTGGGAAATTGAGGATTTCTTTGCTCTGAAGGGCCGGTCCTACTTACCAGAGTTTGAAATCGGTGGATACACATGGTGATAATCTTTTCAGATTGCAATACTTACATGTATACATGACTGAATGTTGATATCATAATCTGAACTTTATTACTGTGCTAAAATGCTTCTATACCATTGCAGTTTTGAAAATTTACTTAAAACACAGTTATAGTAGTAAGAATGCTTACACTGCAAAATTTAATTAAACACATTTATAGTAGTTTTGTATGTTATTAACTTGATGTTTGATCCTGTCCACTTTGCAGGTCTATCACTATGTATCCATCTTGTGATGGTAACCACCTGTCCTTATTTCTGAAAATGAAGAAGACAAATGATGTCTCCAAAGACTCTGGGAACCTGGTCGAATTTACTTTGTCCATCAAAGACCAGGAAAACAGCAAGGACAAGAAATTACCAGGTTTGCAGTTTAGGGGAAATTTGCTTGATGGACTAGTTAGTCTGAATGCTACAGTCATCAGATATTCTGAACTTATTTTTGTTGGGAAATGCAGGCAGGTGCCAGTTCTCAAATGAATATTCTTGCTGGGGATGGAATAAATTCATCTCGCTGGAGGATTTCAAGGACACATCAAAGGGTTATCTCATCAAAGGAAAATGTTGCATTGTGGCTGAAGTCGCAATCAATGGGTCTTCTAAGACAGAGTACTCTCTGTAATTTGTGAGAGCTCATGATTAGTATTTGCTCTCGCTAGAATCAACTATGGAGTGTGCTTCTTATATGACTATATATTACCAGACACTGAGAGTCATGCTTGCTTGGAACTATAGATATCTCAACATATCTGCTCTCCAGGATTCATTATGTCGAAGACACCAAACATATGTGCTTTGATTATTTTGAATGTGGTCTATGTTGCTAACATATGCGAACTGAGATCTTATTACTTTAGGTTATTTTGGTAATCTATCTTGATTGTGCAATCATGCAACGAATGATTTTGCAGAAGTTCTTTTTTCTTTATTTTATTTTTCCTATGGAGGTTATGCTCTTGCGAAAAACATGATTTTTTGAATGCAAACAGCAAGAGCTCTGCCTATGAATTATGAGAAAATGATTTTATGTAAAGGATGAGGTTTTAAACACAAACTCTAAAGCAGCCGCACAAATAGCGCGCGATAACTGATAAGTCATGCTTTTGGTCGCGTTCCTTTAGAATTCTGTCATATTCAGATTCATTATGAACATCAATTGTTGTTAGAGGACAGCCAACATCCGAAACAATGTTTGCTTATTAAAACCTTCGGCATGTCAGAAGTAGGGGCGAACAACACAATTGGCTGCTATATAAACCACTCCAACACCATTCTCCCAAATCCCAATGCCTCTGGTCGATTTCACTGTGAGATGCAAAATTCTTCTCAATCAGCTACAGTCTCCATGGATTAGAGATAACCCGAACCATCTTAGTCCAAGAGCTGGTTCTAGCAAAGGCCTGGCGGAAGCAAGAAATTTGACATCCAAATGAACTTTGGTTGGAGGCTGAGAAAAATTGACATC
>CM041631.1:13549973-13560637 GCA_023333625.1 Bothriochloa decipiens | reverse complement strand
TGTAACACTCTGGTGTTAAGCATGCATAATCATTCGCATTCTTAAGCATAAGCATCATTATGCATAGCATTGATGAAAAGATCGATCGTCATTTCATGTATCATGTGTGATTATTCAATTTATACTTGCCTTGCACATGAATTGAATATGTGGTATGAGTGTTTGGTGTTTGATGACCCCTAAGGTAACCCAGACATATTTAGGACACCAAATGAACCTAGGTTTATGTTCATGGTTTTGGTTAATTAAGCTTTGTTGTCATGGTTGACCAAGGTGGACCATTAAAGTAGTTTTGTTTGACTGAATTGGAAGTGATAGCTAGAGTGCTTGCATGTGTGTGCACCCTAAATGAAGTTTGTAGAGAATTTTATAAGGAACAAAAGTTGTTTTTATCACTTTTCATGAAAATGCTTGGAAGGTGTTCAAAAATGTTGAAAAAGGGCAGAATTGGGGGCTGATTTTCCATTTTGGGAATTTTTAAAAGGTATTTTATTTGGATTTTTTGTAATTCAAAATCTAGGAAGAATCTGGTAAAACTTCTTTAAGATGAAATGTTCTACTCTTCAAAAGCTACATTTCATCTATTTTGAGTTTTTGCTAATTCGGCTTAGTTTAAGAGTTATTAAGCAGCAAAGTTTGTCCTGAATTCATGAAAACAGCTTTTCGGTGACGGTTGTTTCCTGGCCGTCAGGGAAATCCCCGACCAGGAAAGCGCCGTGGCCGCCCGCGGCAGCATGCGTCGGCCGCGTGGCGCTCGGGGTCTGCCGAGGCCGGGCTGTTTTGGCCGCGTGGGGCGTCGTCCGAACGCGCTCACTCCTTCACTCGCCCGAGCCCTCACTCTCTCTCCCTCGTCCCCTCTCATTTTCCCTCTCTGCTCGCCGCCGCGTCGCCCGAGCTCGTCTCGCCGCCGCCCAAAAATTCATCGCCGTCAGCCGCGCATTCTCTCGATTGACCCCGCAATCGAGTGCGCCCGAGTCCGCTCCACCTTCCTCTACCCTCGTCTCGGCCTATTCCGTCAAGGTTCGCCCGAATCGCTTCATTTTCTCCCCGGCCGCCAGTGCCGCACCTCGGCTTCACCGTGGTCCCGCCGCTCTGGCCATCCTCCCTCGCCATTAGGGTGCGAATCAGACGCGTCGTGGTGGATAGCTGCTAGGACGATGGTCAATGACACCGATTAGGGTTTCATGGGGTCGGATTTCCGTCGGGCCGCCGCTCCGCCGCGCTCGTGCTCCGACCACCTCCAGCCGCTCCCTCCCATCTTGAGTATCCTCGATCGATGCGCGCTGCTCTCCTCTATCTTCTCCGCCGGTTGGTGACGCCGGAGCGCCGCCGGGACGGCCGGCCGAGCCTCACCGCCGACAAGGACCATCGGGTTAGAATGTAGGAAACCCTAAGGTTCTCGGTGTAAAGTTGCCAGACACAGAGATTTACCGGTTAGGGCTTGGTTAGTTTCTGGAAATGTCAGAGTCCCCGGTGTAAAGTGCCTTTTTCTTTTTCTTTTCCAGAATAGATTTCAGATTTTGTTTAAAGCTTTGGAAATTCATAACTTGCTCATTTTTCATCCAAATGAGTTGGTTCAACTTGCAGTATTTTTCTTATGAGATGATCTATGCATGAAAAATATGAAATATGAAAATTGTGAAACTTTTCTGTATAGCTTTATTTATCTCTATTAATTGTATTTATCTTAGGAAATGCATAACTAATTCTCTGTTGCTCAGAAAAATGTGAGACCAAGTTTGTTAGTCTTCTTATGTCATGCTCTATCTGTGAAAAATATTTTTAGGCTATGTCATATGTAATTTTTGCTATGTCTAGTTATGGTGCCTATTTTTATGTGATGATAAATAATTCATAATAAATAATGTATAAGGAATTTGTGCATGAAACTTTTTGGAGAATGTTTTTATGTCAATCTAGAGCTAATTATGTTCTGAGATCTATTGTTTGATATACTTTTATGTACAAAGTATTTTACGCCCCTGGAATTGTGTTGCCTTGTCATTTTTGTGCAGGATAAAGTGCTTACTGTTTTGACTTGAAATTTTTATGGTAGTCTTTATTTGGTATGATTAAGCTTCTGTAATTTTTACAGAATTTTCTGAGTAGTCTAAAGTCATGTTATAGTTATACCCTGATTTCTTTTATTTATAAATAATGTTTTAGAGTTATCATTTCATGTGTGTAAAAATGCTTTTTATGCTATTCATGATATGTATGATCTTCTATTGGTTTTAGTTCAGTAGAGTGTAGTGTGCAAAACAATGGTTGTTTATAATTCCTTATAGTGTGCGAGTAAATTGTAATGCGAGACCTATTTGGAGATTTGTCGGTGGAAGAGAATACAGATGACATGTGCTTATCATACATGTTTTCAAATATCATATCATTCATCTTAGCTGAGCTTTCATTCACCATCACCATCAGTATTGTATTTATATGTATGCACGGTATTCATACGCACTATGCATCATACAGGATCGTCAGAGCTCGAGACGGTAGTTCCAGGAGCACCAGGAGAGGAAGGCCAACAGGAAGCTTTGGTGCGGGAAGCAGCAGCAGAAGAGGATCCCGAAGCTGATCTTCCGGAGTGTCCTGACCACCAGCCAAGTGCTTTCCTGAAAGGCAAGCCCCGGAGCATTCTCCCTGTGGTTTGCAAAATATCTAACTTGAGTCCTTTACTTGTTTGCTGCATTAAGTTACAGGCGTTGTTTTATACCGTTGCTGCATTACTTATATTCCTTGCCACTGTTTATACTTCAACCCTGTTAGGTTCAGGTACGATTATATGCTTAGCCCTGCTTAACTAGATCGGTAGAAGTCGGGTGATTTCCTGTCATCCGCGAGTTATAGGTGGTAACTCGGATGGTTGAATACATTGTTATCTTGGATAACCATGTGGAGATAATAAATCGAGACCGGGCGGGATTGGAGTTGAGAATGAACTGGAGGTTCAATGTGGTTTATCCCGTCTGTGTCGAACTAGGACCCCGTCCGTTGTACGTCCTCAAGTCATATTGAATTTATGCCTCACATTTAGCTGGAAGGATAAGTTGTTCCGACCGCGAAGCCTAATTTTGATTTGGGCCGGGAGTCGACCTGCTGTACGCATCGCATTGGTGAAGATGGGGGACCACGGGTTACGCGGTTGTAAGGCCTGAATAGAGCATGGTGCGCCCTGCTGGCAGCCGGACGGTGCCCGGATGTGATGGTACCTGTTGATCTCGCGTTTTTCCTGAATTGGATGTCGGTGACCTGTAGCTCACCGTGGCTGGTGAGTGTGGTTTGTGTGAGGAGTACTCGCCATCGTTCCTGGACAGTGAACACTTGACTTGAGCAGCGGCATCGTAGTAAGAATTTGAACAAGAGAGGAGATGGTTGAGCTGTTGAGACTGAAAGATACTCAACCGGAATTGGTTACTTTCTGTTGAATAATTATTACCATGCTTGTTTAGTACAGGTGCTAATATAGCATGATAAGGTTAATCAGATTAAAATACATTGCTAGAAGGTTCTTATTAATTGTTTCTTAATGCAAGCTTTTCCGCAAGTTAAATGAGTCAGCTATCCTACTTATACAGCCTTGCATACTCCTTGGAGTCATTTTATTTTAGTTTATGACGGGTAAGTCTAGCTGAGTACATCCTCGTACTCAGGGTTTTATTTCTCATGTTTTGCAGATGGTGAGATGCTTTATGGTTATTGTCAGAACTGTTTCTATCCCGCCTTGGGAGATGATTAGACCTTGGGCATGGTCACTCTTCTTGACTTGATGCTTTTGCTGGATGTGGACTAAGGACCTGGCACTGTATTTCAAATGTGTGTGTGTGGTATTTGAACTTAAATCGCTTCCGCTTTTATTTGAATTTGAACTGGGTTTGTAATAACTCTATTTCGTACTCCGATGATGTTTTAAACTATGTGCGAACTATGTACTTATGAATGGAATCGCTAAACTATTACGATCTTGGTCGTGCCGGAAAAGTTTGAAATCCTTCAAGATTTCACGGACTACCGGGTTTATTAGGTCCCAATCATATGATTTGCTGAATTAATGGCGGATTATGTGCTTGTGCTCTAATAAATTGGTCGGTTCTGTTACAGCTGGCATCGAAGCAGGTTTAGCGTTTTACTGTTCACAAGTATTTAAAATAAAAGAGTTTTTGGTTTGCGAAAAGTATTTACAAAAAAAGTATAGGTGTATATAGGTGTTCAAATCTATGGTTTTGAAAACTAGAGTGTGCCAGTGGTCATATCCTTTATGCCCAATAGGATTCAGGTGGCTTAATTAAGTACTGACTTGGGGGAAATTGCATCATATTTGTTATTTTGCCGTTGCCCATACAATGGCGGATTCGTGTGGGTGCCATTCACTTGAATGGTAATGTATGGATCAAATTTCCTCTACGCCCTGGTAAGTGTGAGTTGTGAGAGCATGATTGGATGCAAATGCCAGTCTAGGGGAGTGCTTATTGATGCCGGATTATTTACATGTTGCACACATGTTTATATGAAGGTATCCCATGTTGGGACCGTCTTCTGGCGGTGTCGTCTTCTGCGCGACTGTTGGGGTAGTAAGTAATCGGTGTTTTCACCTTGTTCGGAAGGTGCATGAATTTTTACGTCGAATTGCATTCATATGGGATATGGGCTAAAATGAATTTTCTGCAGGTACACTAACCGCGAACGGTAGAACGAAGTAGTTACGTATATGAGATAACGATGTATGCCACCGCATAGAGCATTAGATGATTAGTTCATGAGGACGTATGTGACGTGCATGCATCATGGTTAAATTTGCTCATTCATACATTCATGGTTCCTTTTCTTATAATTAATTTGTCTCTTTTCTTTAAAATTATAACTTATGGGATATACAACTTTTGAACAGATGGCGAGAACCAAGCAGACTGCTCGCTAGTCCACTGGAGGAAGAGCGCCTCGTGGTCCTTTGGCTGTCCGTGAGTCAGCACCAAGGGAGGTGGACACTTTTCTTGAGGAGCACGCCATGCCTAGCCTTCTTTGGAGGATCCTCTCCAATGCTGGGTACACGGTGGGCATGGAGCCTCACTACTATTGGGACAAGGATGATTTGGTGAACTATGGAGAGGCACGTGTGGAGGTAGTAGTCCCAACTTTGGACGGTGACCCCCACTGGGTTGGGTGGCGCTGTTTTGGTGCGGGCAAGACTGCCAAGACGGGTGCCACGTTTGCAGCCTTTGACGTGGTAGAGCACCTGATGGAGGAGATACCTCACTCACTTGCCGAGGTTTTTCCTGGAGTGTTCCCCATTGCTCACCGCCATTCTAGGTGGCCACATGCTGAGGGAAACCCATTAGAGGCTGGTCCTGAGGAGGCACAGGGTAGCAGCACGCCTGCCATGAGTGCCATGTTTGCAGTGATGAGGGCCTATGTCAACATGGAGACTAAGGCACTTCGTCTAAATGAGGAGTTCAAGGATGTTCGAGCTGATGCACGCAAGGAGAAGCGTGAGTTGACTCGTGAGCTTTAGCGCTCCCGAGAGGAGGTAGCCCGTGTGTCTCATCATCGAGACAAGGTTGTGCTGGAGAGCCAGAAGATGGCTCAGGCTAGGGATGAAGCCTGGTCCGAGTTCCGTCGTCTTAGCATCCGCCAGCAGCAGGTGCTAGAGGACGTGGAGGAGGTTCGTGCTTACAACGCTAGTCTTCACGAGGAGGTGCACAGGAAGCAGGAGGAGATCCGTCAGCTGAGAGCAGCCTTAGTAGCAGCTAGGAGGGCTATGAACAGTGCTTCCAGTGAGAGTAGCAACAATGGAGAGTAGCCTTGCTGAGGATCGTTAGTCTCTAGCTGTTCTTTTGCGTTCCTGTCAGGTGGTCATGTAACCCTTCTGTTCGCTATCGAGACTTTGATGTAACGTTGGAACATGGTGTTTGAGGTGGTGATGTCCGTACAACTTTTAAAAGTCCAGTGTATGTATGCTGGCAAATTTATGGATGTTGTAAGACGCTTTGCGATGGTTCATAGTAATATTATTAGTGATGTTGTGATGTGAAAGATTGGAATTATTGTGCCTCTATTTATTGTGCAAATTTATTTCCCTCGATAAATTCAGTTTGGCATGATTTTTACATTCACCTCTCATTATGACAACATTCACCTGATACATACTTCTTGCTAAAAATATGCAGATGCCGGTTACACGTAGTGGTTCGGGTGCTAACGGCAATGGTGGATCTGAAGAGGGTGCTGATAACACTGCACGTGGTGTGCCACCCCCACCTTTGACCAATGCGGAGCAGCTGTTTACTCAATTCTTGGGCAGCCAGCGCAATGTAGAGCAGCTTCTTCGCGAGAACTTGGCCCGCGATGTTCGTCAGGGTCCTCAACAAAATCAATACAGCAGCTTCAAGGAGTTTCAGGACACTAAACCTCCTGTGTTTAAGGATGCTCCTGAGCCACTTGAGGCAGATGAATGGCTCAATACCATGGAAGATAAATTTCGTCTCCTAAGGTTGACAGAAGAGCTGAAAGCGGAGTATGCAGCCCATCAGCTTGAGGGACAAGCAGGGACGTGGTGGAAGCAACATCGCACCACCTTTCCGCAGGGTGTTCCAATTACTTGGGACCGCTTTGCACATGCTTTCCGAGGAAATTTCATTCCTCCCAGTCTGATGGCTATGAAAAAGACTGAGTTTCTGTCGCTCACTATGGGAACTCGCAATGTGAAGGAGTATCTGCACGCCTTCAATACTTTGAGTCGCTATGCTCCTGAGTTTGTCAACACTGATGAGAACAAGATAGCTAGCTTCAAGAGAGGCTTGAGTTCCAAGTTGATGAAGACCATGAGTACTTCTGCCCGTGTTACTTTTAATGATTTCTTGAATGATTGTATTATGCAAGAAAACAGTAACAACATTCATGCTGCCATCAAAAATCGTAAGAGAGCTCATGATGGAGGTGGTTCTTCTCAGTCAAGAGCCCCAACTGCTTTCCGTACGCCGTTTCGTCCACCGATGTCTGGTGCGAGATTCAGGCCCCCGCAGCAGAAAAGGCATAACAATTATCCAGCTCAGAATCCGCAGAAGCATCACAGAGCATTCAAAGTTCCTGTTTCACAGGAGAAACCAGTACAGAGCAACTTGACCGGTGCTAACAAGACACCTGTCAATGGACCTTGCTTCAACTGCAACCAGGCAGGGCACTTTGCTCGTTATTGCCCTTTTCCCAAGAAGCAGCAGGGCCCATATCAAGCTCGTGTGCACAACACCTCGATTGAGGAAATTCTTGCTGGTGAACCAGTGACTGCGGGTATGTTTTCTGTGAATCAAATCCCTGCCGCTGTTTTGTTTGATTCTGGATCATCGCATTCTTTCATGAGTCAAGCATTTGCACAGAAGCATGATCAAAAGATACTTGAATTGAGTATTGAATTCAAAGTTAGTTCAGCTGGGGCTGATATAACTACTAAGCAGATAGTTCAGGGTGCAACCCTAGACCTAGATAAGTGGAGGTTTCGGTTGAACTTGATAGTTCTACCTGGCTTAGGAGTGGATGTCATCGTGGGAATGAGTTGGATGAAATTCTGGGGTGCTGTGATCGATACAGGCAATAGGATGCTATCTATCAGAAATCCTCTTGGGGAGGGTACTTTTCAAGTGCCATTACCCCGAAAGTTTAAGCTAGAGAGTGTGTCCTATTCTACTCGTGTGACCCCTCTTCCCGAAATTCCTGTTGTATGTGAATTTCCAGATGTTTTTCCTGAAGAGCTCCCGGGTCTTCCACCCGATAGAGATGTTGAGTTTCCCATTGAGTTATTGCCTGGCACTGCTCCAATTTCTAGGAGACCATATCGGATGCCGCCAAATGAATTGGCAGAGCTCAAAAATCAGTTGAAGGATTTGTTGGACAAGGGTCTTATTCGTCCTAGTGTGTCAGAATGGGGTTGTCCTGCTATCTTTGTGAAGAAGAAGGACAAATCTCTAGGGATGTGCGTGGATTATCGTCCACTCAATGCTGTCACCGTTAAGAACAAGTATCCGTTACCCCGAATTGACATTCTGTTTGACCAGTTGTCCAAGGCGAGAGTGTTTTCCAAGATTGATCTTAGGTCTGGTTACCATCAGATCAAGATTAGACCAGAAGATGTGCCTAAGACCGCTTTTTCTACCAGATATGGATTGTATGAGTATCTTGTTATGTCCTTTGGCTTAACAAATGCTCCTGCATACTTCATGTATCTGATGAATTCGATCTTTATGCTGGAGTTAGACAAGTTTGTGGTCGTGTTTATTGATGACATTTTGGTGTACTCAGAAAACGAAGACGATCATGCCGAGTATCTGAGGATTGTTCTAAAAAGGCTTAGGGAACATAAGCTGTATGCTAAGTTTAGCAAGTGTGAGTTTTGGCTCAAGAAAGTTCAATTCCTTGGCCATGTCCTATCTGATGAGGGAATCTTAGTGGATCCGAGTAAAGTACAAGAGGTTATGAACTGGGAAGCGCCAACTTCTGTGCATGAAGTTCGGAGTTTTCTTGGTCTAGCCGGGTATTATCGTCGTTTCATTCCGGATTTCTCGAAGATTGCCAAACCTATGACAAATCTGTTGCAGAAAGAGAAGAAGTTTGTCTGGACAGAGGAGTGTGAAACAGCTTTCCGTACCTTGCGGGAATTGTTGACCACTGCTCCTGTTCTTGCGCAACCAGATTTGGGAAAACCTTTTGATGTATATTGCGATGCATCGAAAATAGGCTTGGGATGTGTGCTTATGCAAGAAGGAAGAGTCATAGCTTATGCCTCACGTCAGTTAAAGAAGCATGAAGTGAATTATCCAACCCATGATTTGGAGCTAGCAGCTGTTGTGCATGCTCTAAAAATCTGGAGGCATTACTTGTTGGGTAACTTCTGTAAAGTCTATACTGATCACAAAAGTCTGAAGTATATCTTCACTCAACTCGAGTTGAACATGAGACAACATCGATGGATGGAGTTTATTAAGGACTTCAATATGGAGATCTTGTATCATCCAGGCAAGGCAAACGTAGTCGCAGATGCGTTGAGTCGAAAATCACATTGTCATGCT
Organism: Bothriochloa decipiens; assembly: GCA_023333625.1. Lineage (NCBI taxonomy): Eukaryota > Viridiplantae > Streptophyta > Magnoliopsida > Poales > Poaceae > Bothriochloa > Bothriochloa decipiens. The sequence goes on along the minus strand of CM041631.1, from coordinate 13,551,578 downwards.
ATTCAACCATTGTTAGCAGATGATTTTAGCCTCATGCATCTTGTTGTGCTGTGTAACATCCAAATTAGTTGCTCGCTTGAAAGTAAGATCATCGAAGGTCAGAAAACTGACAAGGGTATAGGTCATATCAAGGAGAAAATGTTGAAACAGCCGCTCAAGCATTTCCGAGTGGATGAGAAGGGAATCTTATGGTTTGACGATCGTCTGGTCGTACCAAAAGATAGAGAACTCAGAAATCAAATTATGGATGAAGCTCACTTATCAAAGTTATCTATTCATCCTGGCGGTAGTAAAATGTTTCATGATCTGAAGGTTCACTATTGGTGGACCAAAATGAGAAAGGAGATTGCAGCTTATGTCGCACGGTGTGACATCTGTTGTCGCATAAAGGCTATTCATTTGAAGCCAGCCGGAATGCTTCAACAGTTGCCGATTCGTGAATGGAAATGGGAAGATATCAGTATGGATTTCATTACTGGACTTCCCACCACTCAGAAAGGGCATGACTCTATTTGGGTAATCGTGGATCGACTTACCAAGAGTGCGCACTTTATTCCAGTGCGTACAGATTATCGACCGCCTCAATATGCTGATATTTACCTCAGGGAGATTATCCGTTTGCATGGAATTCCCAAGACGATTGTATCTGATCGAGGATCTCAGTTCACTGCTCATTTCTGGGAACATTTGCAGAAGGATTTGGGGACAAAGCTGAATCATAGTACAGCTTATCATCCTCAAACTTCAGGCCAGACAGAAAGAGTGAATCAAGTTCTTGAAGATCTTCTGAGGGCTTGTGCCTTATCATCCAAGGGTTCATGGGAGAAATGGTTACCTTTGGCAGAATTCTCTTATAACAATAGTTACCAAGAGAGTATACAGATGGCTCCTTTTGAGGCACTGTATGGCCGAAAGTGTAGAACGCCTGTGAATTGGGTAGGACCTGGAGAAAGAAGATATTATGGTATTGACTTTGTTAAAGAAGCTGAAGAGTAGGTTCGAACAATTCAACAACACATAGCAGCTGCACAATCTCGACAGAAAAGTTATGCCGATAAGAGAAGAAGACCTCTAACTTTTGATGTTGGTGATTATGTGTATCTGAAGGTCTCTCCTATGAAGAAAGTGCAACATTTTGGTGTTAAAAGAAAACTAGCACCTCGTTATGTCGGTCCATATCAGATAGTGGAAAGAAAAGGATTGTGGGCCTACAAGCTCAAACTGCCTGAAGAGATGAGTGCAGTGTTTCCTGTTTTCCATGTATCCCAACTCAAGAAATGTCTACGTGTTCCTTCCGAGGAAGCCGTTAAAGTTAAAGACATTAAGCTGAGCTTAGATTTAACTTATGAAGAGAAACCTATGAGACTCCTGGATGTCAAAGACAGAGTGACCAGAAATCATGTGGTCAGGCAATATAAGGTTTCTTGGAGCAATCATGATGATGGCGACGCCACTTGGGAAACCGAGGACTATTTAAGAGAAGTATATCCCGATTTTCATAAAGACTGGTTAGTCTACTCAAATCTCAGGATGAGATTTCTTTAAGGGGGGGAAGGGCTGTAACACTCTGGTGTTAAGCATGCATAATCATTCGCATTCTTAAGC
>CM041631.1:13539354-13549873 GCA_023333625.1 Bothriochloa decipiens | reverse complement strand
TGACCATGCCCAAGGTCTAATCATCTCCCAAGGCGGGATAGAAACAGTTCTGACAATAACCATAAAGCATCTCACCATCTGCAAAAACATGAGAAATAAAACCCTGAGTACGAGGATGTACTCAGCTAGACTTACCCGTCATAAACTAAAATAAAATGACTCCAAGGAGTATGCAAGGCTGTATAAGTAGGATAGCTGACTCATTTAACTTGCGGAAAAGCTTGCATTAAGAAATAATTAATAAGAACCTTCTAGCAATGTATTTTAATCTGATTAACCTTATCATGCTACATTAGCACCTGTACTAAACAAACATGGTAATAATTATTCAACAGAAAGTAACCAATTTCGGTTGAGTATCTTTCAGTCTCAACAGCGCAACCATCTCCTCTCTTGTTCAAATTCTTACTACGATGTCGCTGCTCAAGTCAAGTGTTCACTGTCTAGGAGCGATGGCGATTATAATCGATTACTAACCAGCTGGCGGGTACCCACACAAACCACACTCAGCAGCCACGGTGAGCTACAGGTCACCGACATCCAATTCAGGAAAAACGCGAGATCAACAGGTACCATCACATCCGGGCACCGTCCGGCTGCCAGCAGGGCGCACCATGCTATATTCAGGCCTTACAACCGCGTAACACGTGGTCCCCCATCTTCACCAATGCGATGCGTACATCAGGTCGACTCCTGGCCCAAATCAAAATTAGGCTTCGCGGTCGGAACGACTTATCCTTCCAGCTAAATGTGAGGCATAAATTCAATATGACTTGAGGACGTACAACGGACGGGGTCCTAGTTCGACACAGACGGGATAAACCACATTGAACCTCCAGTTCATTCTCAACTCCAATCCCGCCCGGTCTCGATTTATTATCTCCACATGGTTATCCAAGATAACAATGTATTCAACCATTCCGAGTTACCACCTATAACTCGCGGATGACAGGAAATCACCCGACTTCTACCGATCTAGTTAAGCAGGGCTAAGCATATAATCGTACCTGAACCTAACAGGGTTGAAGTATAAACAGTGGCAAGGAATATAAGTAATGCAGCAACGGTATAAAACAACGCCTGTAACTTAATGCAGCAAACAAGTAAAGGACTCAAGTTAGATATTTTGCAAACCACAGGGAGAATGCTCCGGGGCTTGCCTTTCAGGAAAGCACTTGGCTGGTGGTCAGGACACTCCGGAAGATCAGCTTCGGGATCCTCTTCTGCTGCTGCTTCCCGCACCAAAGCTTCCTGTTGGCCTTCCTCTCCTGGTGCTCCGGGAACTACCGTCTCGAGCTCTGACGATCCTGTATGATGCATAGTGCGTATGAATACCGTGCATACATATAAATACAATGCTGATGGTGATGGTGAATGAAAGCTCAGCTAAGATGAATGATATGATATTTGAAAACATGTATGATAAGCACATGTCATCTGTATTCTCTTCCACCGACAAATCTCCAAATAGGTCTCGCATTACAATTTACTCGCACACTATAAGAAATTATAAACAACCATTGTTTTGCACACTATACTCTACTGAACTAAAACCAATAGAAGATCATACATATCATGAATAGCATAAAAAAGCATTTTTACACACATGAAATGATAACTCTAAAGCATTATTTATAAATAAAAGAAATCAGGGTATAACTACAACATGACTTTAGACTACTCAGAAAATTCTGTAAAAATTACAAAAGCTTAATCATACCAAATAAAGACTACCATAAAAATTTCAAGTCAAAACAGTAAGTACTTTATCCTGCACAAAAATGACAAGGCAGCATAATTCCAGGGGCATAAAATACTTTGTACATAAAAGTATATCAAACAACAGATCTCAGAACATAATTAGCTCTAGATTGACATAAAAACATTCTCTAAAAAGTTTCATGCACAAATTCCTTATACATTATTTATTCTGAATTATTTATCATCACATGAAAATAGGCACCATAACTAGACATAGCAAAAATTACATATGACATAGCCTAAAAATATTTTTCACAGATAGAGCATGACATAAGAAGACTAACAAACTTGGTCTCATATTTTTCTGAGCAACAGAGAATTAGTTATGCATTTCCTAAGATAAATACAATTAATAGAGATAAATACAGCTATACAGAAAAGTTTCACAATTTTCACATTTCATATTTTTCAATGCATAGATCATCTCATAAGAAAAATACTGCAAGTTGAACCAACTCATTTGGATGAAAAGTGAGCAAGTTATGAATTTCCAAAGCTTTAAACAAAATCTGAAATCTATTCTGGAAAAGAAAAAGAAAAAGGCACTTTACACCGGGGACCCTGACATTTCTAGAAACTAACCAAGCCCTAACCGGTAAATCTCTGTGTCTGGCAACTTTACACCGAGAACCTTAGGGTTTCCTACATTCTAACCCGATGGTCCTTGTCGGCGGTGAGGCTCGGCCGGCCGTCCCGGCGGCGCTCCGGCGTCACCAACCGGCGGAGAAGATAGAGGAGAGCAGCGCGCATCGATCGAGGATACTCAAGATGGGAGGGAGCGGCTGGAGGTGGTCGGAGCACGAGCGCGGCGGAGCGGCGGCCCGACGGAAATCCGACCCCATGAAACCCTAATCGGTGTCATTGACCATCGTCCTAGCAGCTATCCACCACGACGCGTCTGATTCGCACCCTAATGGCGAGGGAGGATGGCCAGAGCGGCGGGACCACGGTGAAGCCGAGGTGCGGCAATGGCGGCCGGGGAGAAAATGAAGCGATTCGGGCGAACCTTGACGGAATAGGCCGAGACGAGGGTAGAGGAAGGTGGAGCGGACTCGGGCGCACTCGATTGCGGGGTCAATCGAGAGAATGCGCGGCTGACGGCGATGAATTTTTGGGCGGCGGCGAGACGAGCTCGGGCGACGCGGCGGCGAGCAGAGAGGGAAAATGAGAGGGGACGAGGGAGAGAGAGTGAGGGCTCGGGCGAGTGAAGGAGTGAGCGCGTTCGGACGACGCCCCACGCGGCCAAAATAGCCCGGCCTCGGCAGACCCCGAGCGCCACGCGGCCGACGCATGCTGCCGCGGGCGGCCACGGCGCTTTCCTGGTCGGGGATTTCCCTGACGGCCAGGAAACAACCGTCACCGAAAAGCTGTTTTCATGAATTCAGGACAAACTTTGCTGCTTAATAACTCTTAAACTAAGCCGAATTAGCAAAAACTCAAAATAGATGAAATTTAGCTTTTGAAGAGTAGAATATTTCATCTTAAAGAAGTTTTACCAGATTCTTCCTAGATTTTGAATTACAAAAATCCAAATAAAATACCTTTTAAAAATTCCCAAAATGGAAAATCAGCCCCCAATTCTGCCCTTTTTCAACATTTTTGAACACCTTCCAAGCATTTTCATGAAAAGTGATAAAAACAACTTTTGTTCCTTATAAAATTCTCTACAAACTTCATTTAGGGTGCACACACATGCAAGCACTCTAGCTATCACTTCCAATTCAGTCAAACAAAACTACTTTAATGGTCCACCTTGGTCAACCATGACAACAAAGCTTAATTAACCAAAACCATGAACATAAACCTAGGTTCATTTGGTGTCCTAAACATGTCTGGGTTACCTTAGGGGTCATCAAACACCAAACACTCATACCACATATTCAATTCATGTGCAAGGCAAGTATAAATTGAATAATCACACATGATACATGAAATGACGATCGATCTTTTCATCAATGCTATGCATAATGATGCTTATGCTTAAGAATGCGAATGATTATGCATGCTTAACACCAGAGTGTTACAGCCCTTCCCCCCTTAAAGAAATCTCATCCTGAGATTTGAGTAGACTAACCAGTCTTTATGAAAATCGGGATATACTTCTCTTAAATAGTCCTCGGTTTCCCAAGTGGCGTCGCCATCATCATGATTGCTCCAAGAAACCTTATATTGCCTGACCACATGATTTCTGGTCACTCTGTCTTTGACATCCAGGAGTCTCATAGGTTTCTCTTCATAAGTTAAATCTAAGCTCAGCTTAATGTCTTTAACTTTAACGGCTTCCTCGGTTGGAACACGTAGACATTTCTTGAGTTGGGATACATGGAAAACAGGAAACACTGCACTCATCTCTTCAGGCAGTTTGAGCTTGTAGGCCCACAATCCTTTTCTTTCCACTATCTGATATGGACCGACATAACGAGGTGCTAGTTTTCTTTTAACACCAAAATGTTGCACTTTCTTCATAGGAGAGACCTTCAGATACACATAATCACCAACATCAAAAGTTAGAGGTCTTCTTCTCTTATCGGCATAACTTTTCTGTCGAGATTGTGCAGCTGCTATGTGTTGTTGAATTGTTCGAACCTACTCTTCAGCTTCTTTAACAAAGTCAATACCATAATATCTTCTTTCTCCAGGTCCTACCCAATTCACAGGCGTTCTACACTTTCGGCCATACAGTGCCTCAAAAGGAGCCATCTGTATACTCTCTTGGTAACTATTATTATAAGAGAATTCTGCCAAAGGTAACCATTTCTCCCATGAACCCTTGGATGATAAGGCACAAGCCCTCAGAAGATCTTCAAGAACTTGATTCACTCTTTCTGTCTGGCCTGAAGTTTGAGGATGATAAGCTGTACTATGATTCAGCTTTGTCCCCAAATCCTTCTGCAAATGTTCCCAGAAATGAGCAGTGAACTGAGATCCTCGATCAGATACAATCGTCTTGGGAATTCCATGCAAACGGATAATCTCCCTGAGGTAAATATCAGCATATTGAGGCGGTCGATAATCTGTACGCACTGGAATAAAGTGCGCACTCTTGGTAAGTCGATCCACGATTACCCAAATAGAGTCATGCCCTTTCTGAGTGGTGGGAAGTCCAGTAATGAAATCCATACTGATATCTTCCCATTTCCATTCACGAATCGGCAACTGTTGAAGCATTCCGGCTGGCTTCAAATGAATAGCCTTTATGCGACAACAGATGTCACACCGTGCGACATAAGCTGCAATCTCCTTTCTCATTTTGGTCCACCAATAGTGAACCTTCAGATCATGAAACATTTTACTACCGCCAGGATGAATAGATAACTTTGATAAGTGAGCTTCATCCATAATTTGATTTCTGAGTTCTCTATCTTTTGGTACGACCAGACGATCGTCAAACCATAAGATTCCCTTCTCATCCACTCGGAAATGCTTGAGCGGCAGTTTCAACATTTTCTCCTTGATATGACCTATACCCTTGTCAGTTTTCTGACCTTCGATGATCTTACTTTCAAGCGAGCAACTAATTTGGATGTTACACAGCACAACAAGATGCATGAGGCTAAAATCATCTGCTAACAATGGTTGAATAGCATGACAATGTGATTTTCGACTCAACGCATCTGCGACTACGTTTGCCTTGCCTGGATGATACAAGATCTCCATATTGAAGTCCTTAATAAACTCCATCCATCGATGTTGTCTCATGTTCAACTCGAGTTGAGTGAAGATATATTTCAGACTTTTGTGATCAGTATAGACTTTACAGAAGTTACCCAACAAGTAATGCCTCCAGATTTTTAGAGCATGCACAACCGCTGCTAGCTCCAAATCATGGGTTGGATAATTCACTTCATGCTTCTTTAACTGACGTGAGGCATAAGCTATGACTCTTCCTTCTTGCATAAGCACACATCCCAAGCCTATTTTCGATGCATCGCAATATACATCAAAAGGTTTCCCCAAATCTGGTTGCGCAAGAACAGGAGCAGTGGTCAACAATTCCCGCAAGGTACGGAAAGTTGTTTCACACTCCTCTGTCCAGACAAACTTCTTCTCTTTCTGCAACAGATTTTTCATAGGTTTGGCAATCTTCGAGAAATCCGGAATGAAACGACGATAATACCCGGCTAGACCAAGAAAACTCCGAACTTCATGCACAGAAGTTGGCGCTTCCCAGTTCATAACCTCTTGTACTTTACTCGGATCCACTAAGATTCCCTCATCAGATAGGACATGGCCAAGGAATTGAACTTTCTTGAGCCAAAACTCACACTTGCTAAACTTAGCATACAGCTTATGTTCCCTAAGCCTTTTTAGAACAATCCTCAGATACTCGGCATGATCGTCTTCGTTTTCTGAGTACACCAAAATGTCATCAATAAACACGACCACAAACTTGTCTAACTCCAGCATAAAGATCGAATTCATCAGATACATGAAGTATGCAGGAGCATTTGTTAAGCCAAAGGACATAACAAGATACTCATACAATCCATATCTGGTAGAAAAAGCGGTCTTAGGCACATCTGCTGGTCTAATCTTGATCTGATGGTAACCAGACCTAAGATCAATCTTGGAAAACACTCTCGCCTTGGACAACTGGTCAAACAGAATGTCAATTCGGGGTAACGGATACTTGTTCTTAACGGTGACAGCATTGAGTGGACGATAATCCACGCACATCCCTAGAGATTTGTCCTTCTTCTTCACAAAGATAGCAGGACAACCCCATTCCGACACACTAGGACGAATAAGACCCTTGTCCAACAAATCCTTCAACTGATTTTTGAGCTCTGCCAATTCATTTGGCGGCATCCGATATGGTCTCCTAGAAATTGGAGCAGTGCCAGGCAATAACTCAATGGGAAACTCAACATCTCTATCGGGTGGAAGACCCGGGAGCTCTTCAGGAAAAACATCTGGAAATTCACATACAACAGGAATTTCGGGAAGAGGGGTCACACGAGTAGAATAGGACACACTCTCTAGCTTAAACTTTTGGGGTAATGGCACTTGAAAAGTACCCTCCCCAAGAGGATTTCTGATAGATAGCATCCTATTACCTGTATCGATCACAGCACCCCAGAATTTCATCCAACTCATTCCCACGATGACATCCACTCCTAAGCCAGGTAGAACTATGAAGTTCAACCAAAACCTCCACTTATCTAGGTCTAGGGTTGCACCCTGAACTATCTGCTTAGTAGTTATATCAGCCCCAGCTGAACTAACCTTGAATTCAATACTCAATTCAAGTATCTTTTGATCATGCTTCTGTGCAAATGCTTGACTCATGAAAGAATGCGATGATCCAGAATCAAACAAAACAGCGGCAGGGATTTGATTCACAGAAAACATATCCGCAGTCACTGGTTCACCAGCAAGAATTTCCTCAATCGAGGTGTTGTGCACACGAGCTTGATATGGGCCCTGCTGCTTCTTGGGAAAAGGGCAATAACGAGCAAAGTGCCCTGCCTGGTTGCAGTTGAAGCAAGGTCCATTGACAGGTGTCTTGTTAGCACCGGTCAAGTTGCTCTGTACTGGTTTCTCCTGTGAAACAGGAACTTTGAATGCTCTGTGATGCTTCTGCGGATTCTGAGCTGGATAATTGTTATGCCTTTTCTGCTGCGGGGGCCTGAATCTCGCACCAGACATCGGTGGACGAAACGGCGTACGGAAAGCAGTTGGGGCTCTTGACTGAGAAGAACCACCTCCATCATGAGCTCTCTTACGATTTTTGATGGCAGCATGAATGTTGTTACTGTTTTCTTGCATAATACAATCATTCAAGAAATCATTAAAAGTAACACGGGCAGAAGTACTCATGGTCTTCATCAACTTGGAACTCAAGCCTCTCTTGAAGCTAGCTATCTTGTTCTCATCAGTGTTGACAAACTCAGGAGCATAGCGACTCAAATTATTGAAGGCGTGCAGATACTCCTTCACATTGCGAGTTCCCATAGTGAGCGACAGAAACTCAGTCTTCTTCATAGCCATCAGACTGGGAGGAATGAAATTTCCTCGGAAAGCATGTGCAAAGCGGTCCCAAGTAATTGGAACACCCTGCGGAAAGGTGGTGCGATGTTGCTTCCACCACGTCCCTACTTGTCCCTCAAGCTGATGGGCTGCATACTCCGCTTTCAGCTCTTCTGTCAACCTTAGGAGACGAAATTTATCTTCCATGGTATTGAGCCATTCATCTGCCTCAAGTGGCTCAGGAGCATCCTTAAACACAGGAGGTTTAGTGTCTTGAAACTCCTTGAAGCTGCTGTATTGATTTTGTTGAGGACCCTGGCGAACATCGCGGGCCAAGTTCTCGCGAAGAAGCTGCTCTACATTGCGCTGGCTGCCCAAGAATTGAGTAAACAGCTGCTCCGCATTGGTCAAAGGTGGGGGTGGCACACCACGTGCAGTGTTATCAGCACCCTCTTCAGATCCACCATTGCCGTTAGCACCCGAACTACTACGTGTAACCGGCATCTGCATATTTTTAGCAAGAAGTATGTATCAGGTGAATGTTGTCATAATGAGAGGTGAATGTAAAAATCATGCCAAACTGAATTTATCGAGGGAAATAAATTTGCACAATAAATAGAGGCACAATAATTCCAATCTTTCACATCACAACATCACTAATAATATTACTATGAACCATCGCAAAGCGTCTTACAACATCCATAAATTTGCCAGCATACATACACTGGACTTTTAAAAGTTGTACGGACATCACCACCTCAAACACCATGTTCCAACGTTACATCAAAGTCTCGATAGCGAACAGAAGGGTTACATGACCACCTGACAGGAACGCAAAAGAACAGCTAGAGACTAACGATCCTCAGCAAGGCTACTCTCCATTGTTGCTACTCTCACTGGAAGCACTGTTCATAGCCCTCCTAGCTGCTACTAAGGCTGCTCTCAGCTGACGGATCTCCTCCTGCTTCCTGTGCACCTCCTCGTGAAGACTAGCGTTGTAAGCACGAACCTCCTCCACGTCCTCTAGCACCTGCTGCTGGCGGATGCTAAGACGACGGAACTCGGACCAGGCTTCATCCCTAGCCTGAGCCATCTTCTGGCTCTCCAGCACAACCTTGTCTCGATGATGAGACACACGGGCTACCTCCTCTCGGGAGCGCTGAAGCTCACGAGTCAACTCACGCTTCTCCTTGCATGCATCAGCTCGAGCCTCCTTGAACTCCTCATTTAGACAAAGTGCCTTAGTCTCTATGTTGACATAGGCCCTCATCACTGCAAACATGGCACTCATGGCAGGCGTGCTGCTACCCTGTGCCTCCTCAGGACCAGCCTCTAATGGGTTTCCCTCAGCATGTGGCCACCTAGAATGGCGGTGAGCAATGGGGAACACTCCAGGAAAAACCTCGGCAAGTGAGTGAGGTATCTCCTCCATCAGGTGCTCTACCACGTCAAAGGCTGCAAACGTGGCACCCGTCTTGGCAGTCTTGCCCGCACCAAAACAGCGCCACCCAACCCAGTGGGGGTCACCGTCCAAAGTTGGGACTACTACCTCCACACGTGCCTCTCCATAGTTCACCAAATCATCCTTGTCCCAATAGTAGTGAGGCTCCATGCCCACCGTGTACCCAGCATTGGAGAGGATCCTCCAAAGAAGGCTAGGCATGGCGTGCTCCTCAAGAAAAGTGTCCACCTCCCTTGGTGCTGACTCACGGACAGCCAAAGGACCACGAGGCGCTCTTCCTCCAGTGGACTAGCGAGCAGTCTGCTTGGTTCTCGCCATCTGTTCAAAAGTTGTATATCCCATAAGTTATAATTTTAAAGAAAAGAGACAAATTAATTATAAGAAAAGGAACCATGAATGTATGAATGAGCAAATTTAACCATGATGCATGCACGTCACATACGTCCTCACGAACTAATCATCTAATGCTCTATGCGGTGGCATACATCGTTATCTCATATACGTAACTACTTCGTTCTACCGTTCGCGGTTAGTGTACCTGCAGAAAATTCATTTCAGCCCATATCCCATATGAATGCAATTCGACGTAAAAATTCACGCACCTTCCGAACAAGGTGAAAACACCGATTACTTACTACCCCAACAGTCGCGCAGAAGACGACACCGCCAGAAGACGGTCCCAACATGGGATACCTTCATATAAACATGTGTGCAACATGTAAATAATCCGGCATCAATAAGCACTCCCCTAGACTGGCATTTGCATCCAATCATGCTCTCACAACTCACACTTACCAGGGCGTAGAGGAAATTTGATCCATACATTACCATTCAAGTGAATGGCACCCACACGAATCCGCCATTGTATGGGCAACGGCAAAATAACAAATATGATGCAATTTCCCCCAAGTCAGTACTTAATTAAGCCACCTGAATCCTATTGGGCATAAAGGATATGACCACTGGCACACTCTAGTTTTCAAAACCATAGATTTGAACACCTATATACACCTATACTTTTTTTGTAAATACTTTTCGCAAACCAAAAACTCTTTTATTTTAAATACTTGTGAACAGTAAAACGCTAAACCTACTTCGATGCCAGCTGTAACAGAACCGACCAATTTATTAGAGCACAAGCACATAATCCGCCATTAATTCAGCAAATCATATGATTGGGACCTAATAAACCCGGTAGTCCGTGAAATCTTGAAGGATTTCAAACTTTTCCGGCACGACCAAGATCGTAATAGTTTAGCGATTCCATTCATAAGTACATAGTTCGCACATAGTTTAAAACATCATCGGAGTACGAAATAGAGTTAT
>CM041631.1:13334637-13539254 GCA_023333625.1 Bothriochloa decipiens | reverse complement strand
ATCAGACAGGATTATCTTCCCTTATGGACTACAACAGTCCATGCTACAACAGCACCTCCTACCCGGGGCTTCGCTCCATGAAGGTTCTCACCCCCGGGATCTCCTTATACCTCACAATGTGTCCGCCACAAGCACCTCACACGGGAATGCCCAGAACACATTCCCCGGCAAGACTCGCCCACATGGCTCATCGTAGAATCCTGTCCGATTGACTCAACCCTCACCACACACCCAAGACGCACGCAGCACTCTCCCCGAGTAAAGTGGCACCACGTGCCTTAACCATGTAACCATGCTCTCCACCATGCACCACATCACACAGATATCGGCGTAGAAGAAGTAAAGCATCATAAGTAAATAAGCAAGCGTCCAGCCTATCAGCAGGTGTGCAGGAGTAAGGTTGCGACAAGGTAAAGGCTCATCAAGCAGTTCTACCATGCAACCTATCATCAGGTGATATTCATAATTAAAGCACTAGCAACTAGACTTTATGCCATGCGTAATAGGATCTACGAGGTTGGGTGAGGTGTGGCACCTGCGAAGTCATCACCGAGCTCCTCCTCGTACTCGTAGTCGTCCTCCTCAAGCTGCTCCTCCTCTGAAACGAGACATAATAGCCGCGTTAGCGGCTCCTATAGAGTCAACACAAAGAAGCAATAAAATTCAATAACTCCAAATACACTCATACACAAACCTATGACGTAGAGCTTATTTTTATGAAAATTTGGACACTTGGTTCATATTTTTCGGAGTTCGTATGAAGAAGTTATGAATTTATGAAGTTTATTCTATTTTATTTGAAAAAGAAAAAGGGCAGACTAACCTGGTGCCGACACGTGGCGGCTCCTGATTGGGCCACGTGGCGTGCGAGAACAGTGCAACCGGGGCTGTGCTGACGTCATTCTGACGTCATGCTGACGTCAGCACTGACGCGGATCTGAGGCTGGATGACGTCATGCTGACGTCAGCATTGACGGGGACCCAGTCAGTGGCTGACAGGTGGGGCCCATGGATCTGGTCACTGACAGGTGGGGCTAGGTCAACGGTCAACGTTGATCGGTCAACGGTCAACGCCGACCGGGCCTCGACCGGGCCTGGGTAGGGCTGGATCTGGGCCGGGTTGGGCCAGCCCGGCCCTGACACGTGTCGAGCAGGGAGATAGGCCGCGTGGCGCGTCTGGGCCCTTAATGGGCCAAGTCCACGGCCGGTTCTGACTGGTGCCGCATGGACTCAGTCCATGGTGGACCGTGGACACAGAGGCTGAGTGGCTCACGGTGACTGGTCCAGCTGGGTCCACGTGGCCGTGTGGACCCGGTCCACTCAGGCGCGGGAAGGTTCCCCTCTCTTCTCTGCCTCGCGCGGCGGTCGGCGCGGCACGTCGCCGGCGACGTGCAGCGAGCAGCGGCTACGAGCGGTCAGGGCAAGGCGGTGCAGCGGCTAGGCGAGCGTAGTGGTTAGGCGGGTGCGACCGCGGGGCGCAGGCAGGCTGGGGGTTGTCTCTGTTCGCCGACGCTCGTGTCCCGGCGGTGGCCGGCGGCGAGGCTGCGGCTGCGGGGCGCAGTGGAGGCTAAGGGAACGCTTCGACTTGTGCAACGCGTTTGTGAGGTCCAGGCAAAGGTGACAGGTCGGGTTAATTTGGTCGCGGGGCTCCTGGCACGACGAGCGACAACGGCGACCCGGCGGCGGCAATGGAGGCTCACCGGTCGAATTCACCGGCGTCGCTGGACATGGGCCTCCATGTTCACCTCCATTCCTCGATTGGAGCAGCTAGGAGCTCCCTGACCTCTCTACCATGGCGTGTGGTGGCTCGGCAGAGGCGCACGAGGCGTGTTGGCCGCGGCGGCGCTCTGGGCGGCCGGAGTCCGGGAAGACCGAAGGCAGCAAAGCGGCGTGCCCTCGTTGTAGTCTACACTGGCTCCCTAAACCTTGCCAAAACTGCATCCTACACTAGCGCAGACACCCTGGCCAAACTGATGAGGGGAGAGGGGAGCCGGGTGTGCGGGAAAACGACGGCGCTCTGGGCGGCGGCCATGGCAGGCCAGGACGAGAGCGGGGAAGCTCACCTGCGCGGGGCTGTCCCGGTGGCTCGCGGCTGAGGTCGATGTGACGGCCTGGTGGGGGAGTAGCAGTGCCGCAGCGTCGGAGGGGTAAGTCGGGGCCGAGCGGTCCGTCGGGCTTCTCCGGCGCACGGACGCGGACGGCGGAGGTGGCGCTCTGCTCTGGTCCGGCTCCTCCCCGCCTTCTTCACCCCTCCCTCTCCAACTCCTTCAACGCCGAAGGGTGTGTGCAGGATGGTCAGCAAGGCGGCTGGGCATGGACGAAACCCTAGCGTGCCGGGCTTCTCCTTAAATAGGCACGGCGGCCGGCCATGGACGGCGGGGGCGGAAGATGCCCATCGGGCGGCTGTGCGCGGCCACGATTAGGGTTAGGGTTTGGCTGAGGCATGGTGCAAGCGGGCGGGCGAGATGGACGGCTCGGCGCGCGGCCGGACGCGGGTGGACGGCGGAGCTTCGCCGTTCTACTTCTGGAACGGCGGACGCGACGGGCGGGTGGCCTGAAGTGGAAGCTGACAGGAGGGCCCCGCCTGTCGGCGAGAGAAAGGGGAGAGGCGCGGGCGCAAACGGCGGCAGGCCCTTGATGGGTCGCCTTGTTGGGCCGGCTGGCCTTGCTGGGCCTGGCAGCGCGGCGAGCGGGCGGGCGACGCGCGGGCGAGGCAGGCCGGGTGAGGGCGCGCGCGAGCGGGCTGGCCGCACGGGTGAGCGTGGCGCAGGCGGGCTGCCTTGTTGGGCCAGCAAGCCGCGGCAGGCGCGGGCAGCGTGCGAGCGGCCGGGCCGTTGGCGCGGGAGAGAGGCAGGCAGGCCGGACAGGCCGGTTGGGCCGCCGGGCTGGTTTCTCTTTTTCATTTTTCTTTTTATTTTCAAAACCTTTTCTATTTCTATTTCTTGCAAAGCAACTAATTTAGCCACAACCCTAGGTTAGTGAGGTTAGTGACCATGATGTATACACCATGGTGGGTCCACTAGGGTCTCTAGGTCATGATGGATCTATTTCCGGAGTTAGCGGGCATATATATATACATGCGATAAAAGGTTATTCGATTTTATTAACATCACATAAAATCGAATAAGAGGCGAATCAAACTCTGGTTATTTAAATGCAATGCTCGGGCTATCGTCAGGTGTTATTTGTGCATCTGTTGGCGGGTTTCCTACATGACATCCATTATACACTGGTAAACTTTAGAAAAAATTTTTTGAAAGCCCGTATTTTTGGTGACCGGATTTCTAGGGTTGTTACAACTTGGCTATACATAGTTTGTTTTTCTTCAAATCAAAGATGGTTTCCATTCCAACTATTCTAAAAAAAACGATCACCTTCCTTTCATTCACTTTGGAGTATTTGTTTTTTAAAGTCCATGCTTCTGTAAGAGCATATTTGGCAGAGCTCCAAGAGCAGCTTCTAGTCTGAATCAAGGAGGACCTTTGGAGTGTTTTACAAAGAAGTGATTTTACATCGATTTCGTGAACGGTTCTTATAAATGAACTAGAAAGTTAAGAGCTGAAATGGGTAAGTTTTCCTAGCTCATACCACATAGAACCACTAGCAATTTTATCTTAGAGAATCTAAGAAAACTACTTTCAATCAGAAACCACTTATTAGAGAATCACTTCTCACGAAGAATTAGACAAGAAAGAGCTCTACCTAAGGTCCTAAAATGGCCTCTAGTTTTACCTATTTTTGACAAGAGAGCAGAAATGCAGACACACTAAAAAGGAAATGCAAGAAAGTGGTTGCAATCACTTCTCACACATGAGTATCTATGAAATCTATATCGTGTTAGCGACCACGCCCCTATTCAAGTCCTGTTTGTATCCATTAACTGCTAATAGTTAATTAGCTAGTTAATAGGTCATAGCTAATATTAGCTAGCTAATAATTGGCCCGTTTGATCCAAATGGTGAAATAATTGTTAGTTAGACTGTTAGCTGAATCTATTTAGATCCAAATGAGCTAATTAGTAGATCCAATGTGTAGTCACGGAAACGGAAGAGAGTAATGGGTAATGTCGTGTTCCTCCCTCTCGCGCACGTAGCCGGATCAGAGCACGATCCGTCTGCTAGAAGGCAAAAAATTGTAATCCGAGGGTTCGTGAAGGCGTTCTGAATTAATCCTCGAAATAGACAAGCAGATAGAGCCATACAGGTTGGTGTGAGTGTGAAGGCACAAGGAAATACCTTGCTAAAGTGAACCAAATCTGGACAAGACTACGTTAACATTATGATCCGTATGTTGCGACGCTAGCTGGATCATGTAGGATGCTAAAGTTTTCTGCCATGCGAATTATGTGGGTGTAGGTACTAGATAGAGCTTGGTGTGCACGCGGTGTCATTTTCTGCCAGGATCACCACGGCACGGCCTGACCTGCCCGGATCATATCTTGTGGCGATTGTGGCCCCGCGCTCAGAAATTATCGCCTGGAGGCCACCTCACCCGCCCTGCCACTTGTCACCGGCGACCTCACTCCTTCCAGCTCAGATCCTGACCTTGCAACCTCCGGCAATACATTATTCTGGCCGTGCGATCGGCGCCACTGCCGAACCAACACGTACAGCTCCGGCCACATCGTCGTCGCCGGGCAAAGTATTCTTTGCGGCCTTGCGCGGCTCGTATCTGCCGTCGCCATCCGTCGACTCCGAGGCTAAATTTTTTTTTCTTTTTTTGGTCGCTGGTTTTCAGCTACGGAGAGCGTATTCTTTGGGGACATGCATGGAAGAACTGCTGCAATTCTATTGCTCTCAATCACCGTGACAAAAATCCATCTCTACGATCTTCAAATTCTGCAAGTTATTTTTTTGGGTATTTGGTGGAGATTCACATATACGACAAATCAAGTGCCTTATGTTGCAAGGCTCTCTTGCATTGCACACGCCTGCGTGACACAGATTAAAGATCGGTTAGGGATGGATGATGGTTGATGGGTGTGAACTCTGCAGACGGACTCGTTGCTTGTTGGTATATATATAGATATACTGAACATGCATGGTAGTACATAATAATAACCACACTGTCGCTTGATGGAGCCCGGTATTAACGGGGTCATTTTCAATCCAGCTGGCTCTCTCTCTCTTGCTATCATTCTACACGTACGGGTTAGCAAATCAGAAACCCCGTCGTACCCATCTTATCTTTGTTTCCGAACGAACATGGCGTTCCGTCTTGATTGCAAAAACTATTTCCCAAGTCAAGTCTTCTATATATCTATGGGATAATAATATTGTCATGCTAGCATTGTGTGATCGCTTTTTTTTAATTCTTTTTTATTTATACGATTACAAAGTGACATAAGCATGCACGCGTCGCTGCACCTAACACGGCTAGCTAGCACATTCACACGGTGAGTGTGTCCATGTCATGTGCCCACGACTAATGTACACTGATCGTTGAGATTAAAGCACTTGTTTTCTGTGCTCATCGTAAGCACTACAGCCTTAGTTTTTTTTTTTTTTTTTTTTTTTGAGGGGACGACGACGCCCAGGTTTAGTACGAGGGAAATCAATGTAGCAGGCCGATTAGTACAATCCTGTCCTGTGATTGTCGCCGTCAGAGTCAGAAACCCTCAAACTCATCGAAGTTCAACGGATGGCCGTCGCTATTGTTCAGCAGCAGCACCAGCTAGCTTCATGTCGTATCTTTCCTGTTGTCGTAGTATGAGAACGTGAGATTCTATCGGGTTTCTTCTCTGGTCTACTTTCGAGAAATTTCGAGGATTTTTAAAGCACACACAGATGGACATGTTTGTTATATAGGAGTATTAGTTTCTGGATGTTCATTCAACTAACAAAAAAGGCTTCAAATTTTTATTTAGCCTTTTGTTTTTAGCAAAAATTGTATACTGGGACAGGCCTCTCTGTTCGCAGGCCCATAAGGCCATCAGTCGTGCCGAGAATGTCCCTTCTTCCCCAATTCCAGCCCAATTAGCAATTATGATTCCAGCGTATGGTGATGACGCCAGAAGCAGGGAATTGAATACTGCGCGGTGCGCGCCATGGCAGGAGTGGCCGAAGTGGGCGGCACGAACGCCGCATGCGTGCCATCCACCACTCTGCTTCTTGCTGTCAACCCCATAACCCGATCGCCATTGGCGTGCTTAGGACTAAGAACCGGGTCTCCGATCGCTCCTCTTCTCTCGCCACCGCTGCACGCGCGAAGTCTCAGCCATGGCGAGGGACTCCACTTGCGAAGCGTCGTGGGAAGAGGCCTTCCGGTGGCAACGGCCACAGCGCCCGGAGGAGCCGTGGGTGAGGGACGTGGCCGTCGACCCCTTCTCGCTCCGGCAGTTCTCCTGCGTGGACATCGACCGGCCGCTGCCCATCCCATCCGTCTCCGTGGACGACCGCCGCGTGTCGCCGGCCGGCCGGTTCCACGGCGCCAGCGTTCCTCCGGCGGGCTTCGCGTCGTCGTCCCCGTCCCCGCGCGCGTCAAACGCCGGCGGCCTGAAGCCTCCGGCCGCGCCAACTTGGTGGGATGGCGCCGGCGCGCGCCCGGTCGAGCACTCCCGGGCGCTGCCAAGGAGCAAGCTGTCCGCCAGTGGGGATGAGACGGAGGTACCGGACGCCGGGTTCGATGTTGCCCAGTCGTTGATGGAGCGCAACAAGGCGAGCGAGCCGCAGCGCTGGGGCAGCGACGTCCCGCTGATCGTCGCTGCTGCCGACGCCGAGGAGTACTCCTTCGGCGGCTACGTCGCCAAGGACGGCCGGGGAAAGCAGGCAAAGCACGCCGCCAGAGAGCCGTTCACGTGCTGTATGTTCGTCCCGGGGCTCACCAGAAGGATCAAGCCTCCGACTCCGACTTCGTCCACGGCAACGGCGGCGGCGCGCTCCTCTCCATCGGGCAAGTTCGGCAACACGGCCAGTACTGTGCAGCTGCAGCCCATCGACCCAGTCCCAGGAACGTGCTCGGCTCGACCAAGCACCATGTCACTGGCCGTGTCGCTCGAGCGCTTCGACTGCGGCGCCCTATCGACGTCGTCGTCCCCGCGAGGCCTGGGCCTCGACGACGGCAACGGCGAGGCCGTCTCGGCGTCGTCCTACTTCGACCTGCCGCTGGAGCTGATCCTGGGCTGCGACGCAGAAGACGACGCCGACATGCCGGTGTGCGCCGCGTTCTTTTTCGACAGCGATGGCATACGGAAGAGCGTGCTCAAGCGGGGGCTGGAAGCTGGTGCCGGTTGGGAGCCGCGGCGCCCGTCGTTGGGGAAGGTGTCCATGGACGCGTCCAGCTGGATATCGAATCCTCAGGTTCGGGTGTCCTTGAAGTCGAGGTCGCCGTAGCAGTCCTCGCCGTCGACGAAGCATCCTGCAGCTGCAGGTGGCAGAGTGAATTTCAGTGCGGACAGCCCCGTGTACCAAGCAAGCTGTTTGTATAACTGTGTATGGATGGCGGCATTAGCTTCTGAAGCCCAACTCTGTTTGTCCAGCGATTCCATGTTCAGTTTTCTGAACTTTAGATTCCTGCATGTTAAATCAATAAATCTGAATTCAAAGGTTCCCATCTATTTGAACTAATAAATGCCAATCCACCGAGGCAGATTGAGCTGGCTTTGTTCAAATAGGCCTGAATGAAGAGTGAAGAGTATCAAGGCCGTGAGTAAACAGAATCACTACATTCTCGCTGTGAAGAAATACTGTAATACATACAGAATACAACAGAACCATCAGAAACAGGATCAGCGTTTTGATTAGAACTCTGTTTTCCTTTAGGGAAATACAAGCACACCGCTCTTGAACAAAAACATATTTACATTTCTCCAAGAACTAGCTCGTATATCTTTAGTGGTGGTTAACAAAGGGTAAGAAGCCTCCTCAAAACCAGGGCTTCGCAAACTCCATCTAAATCTGGGAGTGCCGGCTCTTTTATCTCGGCCTTTCCTAAATCTAAGCTCAAAAATTCAGCTGCGCCCGAACAACGTCATCAATAGGAGATTGACAGATTGGGCAGCTCCTGCCACTCGATTTCAGCTGACTGGCGCAGTCAAAACAGGTGCACACATGCCCACACCTGATGCATCATAAGGAACACGATTAGACGCACTTACTACACACCAATTTGTGCACTTCATAGTTCATACTATTATTAGGTCTGAGGTTCGTTTAGACAAAGATGTTACTAATCATTACAAGAATAAGATATGACTTCTTGATTAAAGTTACTTGAAGTACGACATGATCTATCCCCGCAAATCATTACCTGTAAAGTAGAGAGTCAACTTGCATTCGATGACAGATGCAGCAATTACCCCTTTTTTCTGCTGCTATGTCGGGTTGGCTTGAGATCAAACCTGTTCAAGAAATGGCAACAGAAAAAAAACATGAAGATGCACATCAATGATTACAAATAAAATATAGTAAAGATGGTAGTAATGGACGGTGGGGCACTAGCAAAGATAACCAAACAAAGTTCATATGGTAGTTCATAGACTTCATTACACAATCAGTTAATTCATCAAAGTGGACCAAAAGTACCATACAAAGCATTGAAGATATGCAGCAGTAGGCTGGCCCAGGCCAAGATCTAAGCAACAAGACTGCAGCACATAGTCTTGCTTCAAAGACTAGGGCCTTGTTTAGATTGGAGCAAAATTACAAGTTTTTTCACTCTCTCCATCACATCAATGTTTGCACTCATGCATGGAGCAGTAAATATGGATAAAAAGATTAACTAATTGCACAGTTTAGTTGTAAATCATAAGACGAATCTTTTGAACCTAGTTAATCCATGATTGGATAATATTTACCAAATACAAACGAAAGTGCTACAGTGTTTAAATTGCAAGAATTTGCAATCTAAACAAGGCCTAGAACAACTCTTTCTCACTATTGCCTCCCCAAACATAGCTATACCCTTCTTTATTGAGACTTCAGCTGACTAGACTTTTAAGGCAACCTAGCTCACTTGCCCTGGCAGCTCAGAAAAGAGAAGAGTGTGGCCTTGAAAGCCAAATGTAACAATTCACAGAGACTGAGGCTCTGCGTGATAGCTGTCATATTCTATATTTCTTTCTTTTTGCAAACAGATAGGAGCAGTTCCTACTTTCTATATGGAAACTAGGTTGCTCTAATAGAGTAATATTTTTCTTTGTTGCATATAGAAAACAGAAACTTAAAAAAATTTGTGGCACAACTCACCTGCCTCACGAAGTGCACTGCACACCTCTTCTTTAATGTAGTGCTGCATCTTTACTTGGGATGCAATACAACTTTCCACCAACTTCCGCAGTTCATATAATTCATGATGAATCTGGGACATTTCACCCCTTACCCTGACTTCCATTTCCTAGGATAGAGAATATAGTAAGAATATAACTTTCCACAGCTGAAATTAAACAGCAGCTCACTTACAAGTAAATTTTGGTTATCGTGATGTTGACTTCCAAATGAAGAATGCTGCCAACTCTCTGGCTGATTAGCTCCAAGATGTGAGACAGGAGCTAATGAACATGGAGCAGATGGCTCCTTATCAGCATCATGAATTTCATCATTTTGTCTCCAGTACATGTGTTCATCATAGTATCCTCCAAAGTCATCCATCATCCGTTGTTGCCTTTGTTTTTGCAGAGCTGTTAGCAACAGCTGGTTCATTTTATTGCTAAAGTCACTCTCAAGAGACTTTGAGACCTTTTTGCTGAAGGAAAAGAAAGAGATAGCATGTCTTGATTCAGTTGAGCCAGTAAAAATAAGTGCACATGCAAAATCGTTTGAACTGTATGCAAAATTACTTTGATGTTTGAACTTAGAAACTTGCCATCATACCATAAAGCAACTAATGCTAACTGCTACTTTGAGATGGATACCAAACTAACAAAAGTAGATTGGCCCGTTTGCATCCCACTGCAGTCACCAATCAGGGGATAATGTGTGATTAAATGCATCTGATTTTGCAAAAGCAATATGAAAAACAGTTAGACTGGGGCCAATTTACCTCTCAAGAAGGTTGCATATGTCAGCATTGCGTGACAAAGCACGATAATCTGGCATGACAACACATAGTGATCTCCATGAGTTTGGGGAGTCTATCCAGGGCCGATCATTGAATTGAATCTGATTATTATGATTCTCAATATCACCCATTGTATCCTGATGCCAGCTATCAGGACTCATAGTATCTATTGGTGCAGGCCAGCCTAGGCTGCTTATCCATAATCCTCTCTCTTCCCAGGAGCCATTTATGCTTTGGTTGTCTTCTTCGCGTAGATTATCTCCTCTAGATGATGGAGTTTCTAGTTCATGCAACGTGCTTGTGGTGCTTGGGGAGATATCTTCCACAAACTGATTCTCATCGATAGTACTATGCTCACCATACCTTACAAAGCTTGATGCTTGAACACAAAAGTTTTTACAATCTTTTTGACACGTATCCCCCTTGGTTTTCATCTGCTCATCAAACTGTAGATTTCCTGAACCATCAACAAGGCCTTCAGCAGATACATCAATTGACTTTTCCTCAGCTGGAACTCTATCATTACAAAAGTGTTCTTCAGGCCTGCACTTGCTGAAAAGAAGATATACAAGAGGCATAGGTTAGCAATAATAAGACATAGACCAACAAACATTTCAAATTAAGTATAGCTTGCTCTACCCAAGAAATGCACTGTAATTATTTACCCATTATTTTGTTGACTGTAATTGTTTGCTTCTCGCAAGTCTGTGTCCCTGCTATCATACCTGCACCCATTAATTGGAGAAATAAAATCAGCTAATCTCGAGCTCTCTACATGTCCACTAAACTTCCTGGAAGCTCAACTCATAGACATGAATGTGAGAATACCTCAGCTCGCCCGCATGTTTTTGTTGGTGTGGCTTAACCGGTTTTAGTAGACTCCACGGTTCATCCTCAACTGTACCTCTCTGGCGTAACAATCTCAGACGAAGCATGGACTGCAAAGATGTGAAAGAACATCTGGGGATCAGCTACAGTTGCACACTGCACAGCCTGGTAAAATGGAAGTGCAGTATCTCTCATAAAATTAAAAAAAAAATCCAATGCTCTACGAGGACAGGACATTTATACAATAACTCCATTAGAAAATAACAGCATTGGTAGTGGACTATCAGTTAACCAATCTTTGCCTCAGGGGAAAGAATATTCTTTTTGAGGAAAAGGAAAGAATACTTTTGTCCTTGAGAAAAGAATAATGACACAGAAATAACTGTTAAATTTGTTTGTGCCCAGTATATGGAATAGGATCTCAAGCAATCAAAATACTTGCACAATACTCTTCACAATCAAAATATTGGCAATACTTCTGCAACACACCATATCACTGCTGACAAATCAACCAACCTGTGCTGTGTTTTTTTACAGCAATTCAGCTTTCCTACGTTCTAGTACCATGCACGTCACTATTGGCAAGAGTTGGAGTAAAGAATAACTAAAGGGGTCCAAGTGACTGAAGGTACAGTAACAGCTAAACCAAACCTAAAAGACAATGGCATTAAGGATTGTTGAAATTTGCATGGTACTTGCCCTTAACAAACCACCAAGACATTACTCCTATTTGCCCCAGGTACTGGAAATGATACACCAGCAATGAACCTGTCAAGTCATGTGGCCTCTTGACCACAACCGTGCAGTGCAGCACCCACATCTCCATAAAATAGGAGAGCCAGACAAACGAGAGATGTTACTCGCCCCAGACGTCTCACCCACTACATATGCAGAGGCACAACCTGTAAACTGACCCGTCACTGCTGTCTTAGATGCACACTTCCATTTCATCCGTGTTTTTGCAAAATACTATGTCAAGTTTGCATCTTCTTAATGGACTCCCTTTTTTTCTTTTGGATGGTCCAAAAATGACAACCTAACAGATCTGTGAAAGTGAAGTCCGTCCGTGTAGTTGCAAACAATTTCAGGATCTAGTGGTGGAACTTTCTATATACTCAGTTGCACCAGAGTCCTAACAACTGGTAAACAAATAAGCAAATAAGACTACGTGTATTTTTTTCTTTGAAAAATTAAATATTTAACGGCCAAAGATTTAGCCCTCAATTTATTTCATTTTGGTTTGTACTGACATGTCAACGAAGCCGTCGAAAGAAAGCAAGCCCGATAATGGACTTGGCACATGACATTGATCAGCAACGCCAGTTGGGAAGAAACCGATCCACCAAACTCCCATCCGGCGGCATATGTGAGAGTCAGAATGAACAGCTCCCACCATTCATTTTGGCTCGCTTGAAACAAGGATTTGTGGGGATCGAGAAACGGAACAATATCCGAGTGACGATGATTATACTGAATAATAAACGTAACAAGTACTACATGCAACGATGATCGAAACGCACAATGCGACAAGAAGTTACCTGGATCCTGCCCTTTTGCGCGAAGCGTGACACGGCGTGTCTCTCGGCGAGCGCGGCGACCTCGCGCCTCCGCCGGTGCGCCATGGCGGCGACGAGCTCCTCCATGGCGCGGCGTCCCCGCACCGTCCGCACGACGAGGTGCGGCGGGCGGGGGCAGTTGATCGCGCCCGACGCCGCGTACGGGTACGCGCACTGCGAGTAGGAGGAGGCGGAGGCGGCGTCGCCGCGCATGGGCGCGGGCGACGGCGGCGCCGACTGCGACAGCGAGAGCTCGGACTTGGCGACCTCGTCGAGCTCCTCCTCGGGCAGCGACGACGCCCCGCTGAGCTTCTTGACGATGACTCCGACGCGGCCGCGCGGGGAGCCGGTGTCGGAGTCGGACGCGGAGGCCCCGGGGTCGGTGCCGGGGCGCGGCGTGGCGGGGCCGACCGCCTCGATCTCGCGCCATCGCTGGATGAGCGACGACGCCCGGGGCCCCGTGGGCGGGAGCTCGGACGGCGGCGCGCTGGAAGGTGTGGTGGTGAAGGCGTTGTTGGTGGCCGTGGAGGAGGAGGCGTCGGAGGGCGCGGGCGACGGCTCCCGGAAGACGGCGGCGCGCGCGGCGACGGGGCGCGCGGCGGAGGCCAGCTCGGACAGCTCGGCGTCCCTGGCTTGGCGGCGCTGGTCCGCGGGCTCCGGCGCCGCGCCGGCCGTGACGGCGGCCGCCGCGGCCGCCCACCGGTCGAGGATCTGGCGGCGGCGCCGGGGCGTGGGCTCGCTGGCTGTGGCGGAGGAGGAGGAGGCGGTGCCCGCGGCGGCGGAGTCGGAGACGAGGATGTTGAAGAAGCCCCTGGACGGGGTGGGGCGGGACGGGTCCCTCCATGAGGCGGACTCGTGGGGCATGGTGGCGGCCACAGAAGAGGCCATGGCCTGGCCGTGGGAAAGGAATGGGGGCGGGAGGCAGGGCGGGGGAAGGGGAGGTGAAGGAAGGACAGCCGCGCCCGAGGCCGAGGCGAGGGGAACGGCGGGACGCGTGTGCCGGTGTGCGGTGCTAGATATAACCGCGCCGGCCGCGGCCCTCCCTCCCTCCACCTCTGCTCGCTGTTTTCGCGGAGGAGACGAGGGGAGGTTTCGGCCGTTCAACCAGTGGAAAAAAGCGAGGGAGGGAGGGAAACGGCAGGCGGGCGGGTGGATTTGATCAGGTGGCTGGGCTCCGCTGGCGGCCGCTAAATTTAGGGCCTGTTCGGTTGTCCGTACGAGGCCATATATGGCCTATGAGATGCAACTAAGTCTAGTTTGGTTGTCTGCATTTCTCCGCTGGCCAGGCTCCTGTCATGTAAAACAGCCCCTCGGGCCTGGCTGTCGAGGAACGGCCGAATCGAGCGTTCCTCCTCATCCTGGCTCTCATCGTGCTTCTCCCGTGCTTGCGTCTGGCTCCCTCCGTGCGCGTGGAGATGGCGCGAAAACCCTAGGGTCACCGCTCTCGTTCCCGCGCGTCACCGCTCTCGTTCCCGCTATTCGCCGCCCTATATATCCTCCTCCCCTCCTCCTCCCTCTCTTCTTCTTCTTGTCGCTCCCCGTCTGCACCGCCGGTAGGTCTTCGTCTCCCCTCTCTCTCGATCTGCCACTGGTTGATTGGAGGTGTTCTTGATTGATTCGATCTGTTGTCGGTTTCGTGGATCAGCCCCTAACTCCAAGCAAGTGAGTTTTCCTCATCTCTTTCCCTATTCTTTCTCTCTGATTCAAAACCCTAGGTAATGAGATGTTTTGATCTGAGATGCAGGAACGCCAGATCTGGTTTCTTTGCTGCTCTTGCGGTAAGAACCCATGTTCTTCATGTTTTTTTATTTTTTCGGGGGCTTTACATTCTAAAGGACTAATTTTTGTATGGTAATGTAGTTGTTTTGCTTCTGTGCTTGCAGATCTGACTCCTGTCGGTCGTTGTTGGGACTTTGCCGGTGGTGCTGCTTGTTGACGTGGGTATTTTTCACATCTCTTCCCCTCCCTGTCCTCCTAACTGTATTGCACGATGTTGAGTCTTGCGGTCTTGTTGGGACCGAGGTTTTCTCCACAGTCTTGGATGTGTGTTGATGATGAAACTATTTTACTGAGCTGTTGGCTAAACTCTATGATGATGAGATGATATGTTCTGAGCTGTTGCCCCTAGTCTATGATGATGAACAATAATTTCTCAGTTGTTGCCCATAGTCTATGATGATGAACAATAATTTTTGAGCTGTTGTCCATTGTCTGTGATGATGAACAATAATTTCTGAGCTTTGTTGTTTTCTATGTTATTCACTGTTTGTTGCTTAGAGTTTGTCCTTAAAAATCTTTCTTTTTCTAGATGGACATGGAACAAAAAAGAAGGTTTCTGATTGCTAGAGCTGATGCTCTTATCTCTGCTATGTATGCCCTGCTGCTTGCTAGACTCAGAGTGCTTAGGTGTGAGAGGCCTCAAATCAGTTATGGTCCAATGAGTCTTAGGGATGAGGAGAGGCAAAGGAACTTGAATTTAGTTTTCAACTATAATGACATAGAGTGTGTTAACATGCTTCGCATGAGAAGAGCCTCCTTTTTTAGTTTGTGCACCCTGCTTAGAGACAGAAAACTTGTTGCCGACAACATTAATTCTTGTGTTGAAGAGCAAGTTGCTATGTTTCTCTACATTGTTGGTCATAACCAACGATTTAGAGTTATCAAGAATAACTGGAGAAGGTCTATAGAGACCGTGCACCGCCATTTCAGAGATGTTTTGTATGCTATTGGAGAGCTTAGGGGTGACATGATTAGAGCACCAAGCAATGAGACACCAGCTAAGATAAGCAACAGCCATAGATGGTATCCTTATTGGAAAGTAACTAATTAATGCTAGAGCTGTTAGGATTTTCTTGCATTAGGGCTTTACAATTTAATATGAAATTATGGATGCCATGTAGGACTGTGTTGCTGTCATTGATGGGACTCATGTATTTGCTAAAGTCCCTGCCAAGATGCAAGCTGCATTTAGGGGTAGAAAGAATGCCCCAACACAAAATGTATTAGCTGCAGTTAGCTTTGACCTCAAATTTGTCTATGTCCTGGCTGGGTGGGAGGGATCAGCACATGATGCCACAATTCTTGCTGATGCATTGCAGAGAACTGATGGGTTAAGGGTTCCATCAGGTAATTAAAACAAATATTCACAAAAGAAGTACTTGTTGAAACCAATTAGTGCATTATGTTAAAACTGATTGAACTCCACATTTGTTTTAGGCAAATTCTGCTTAGTAGATGCTAGATATGCTTGTCGTCCTGGGTTTCTTCCCCCATATCGAGGTGTTAGGTATCATCTGAAAGAATATGCAAATAGTAACTACCCAACCAACCCCAAAGAGCTGTTTAATTTGAGGCACTGCAGTTTGAGAGTGACAATAGAGAGGGCTTTTGGTTGTTTGAAGAATCGCTTTCGCATCATTGACACTAACAAGCCATTCCATCCCTTGAAGACACAAGTGAAATTAGTGCTTGCATGTTGTATATTACACAACTGGATCCTTAGTTTTTGGGTTGATGAGATAGTTCCTGAAGAGTTTTCCTGGATTCTAAATGAAACTAATACTCATCCACCTGTTGGGGTTGATGATAATGCTGCCTGGTTGCTGAAGAGGGATGAGTGGGCAAACCATATGTGGGCTAATAGGGGCTCTCTAGAATCTAGGTCATTTGTAATATTTGTTTGTGTTTTTGGACAACTTCTGTGATATTTCTTTGTGCTTCTGGATAACTTATTCTATTATGATGATTCATACAAGTTTATGAATGTGGTAATGATGGGACCAGTTTCATTTGCAACAGCAATGATGACTTTTATTCTATGATACTAAATTTAATCTGAGATTTTGGGCAAAATCTAAGATTTTGGGCAACAACAATGATGACTTTTATTCTATGATACTACACTAAATCTGAGATTTTAGGCAACTACAATGATGACTTTTATTCTATGATGACTTTTATTCTGTTATGCTACTTTATTTGAAAATATACTAAGACAAATGGACATGTGCTGTGATGATTTATTGTATTTTAAACTTTACTTGAACTGAGGCAAATGGACATGTGTTGTGATGACATACTCTATGTGATACTTTACTTGAACTGAGACAAATGGACATGTGCTGTGATGACATACTCTATGTGATACTACACTTTAACTGAGGCAAATGGACATGTGATGGTTCAATGTATTTGACACTACACTTCAACTAGGCTATGGCTGATGGAAAGATGATCCCTGATGACCTTGTGTTCCCTGTTGTGGATGGTTTTGGGGCTGCTGAGGGTGTGCATGTTGGTGCTGCTGAGGGTGTGCATGTTGGTGCTGTTGTGTGCAGGTTGGTGCTGCTGAGGGTGTGCATGTTGGTGCTGCTCAGGGTGGTGCTACTGAGGGTTTCATTTCAACTACACAGGCTCTGGCTCAGCAGAGGGCACTTCTTAGGTGGACTGATCCCATGTCTGCCTTCATGCTAAGGCAAATGTGCTAGATCATCTCCACAGGGGTGAGGACTGACAAGGGGTTTAAAGAGGTGCATCTGAACAAAGTGGCTAAGGCACTGCAGGAGTTTTGTAGCAATGCTGTCAGTGGTACCCAGGTGTATAACCACCTGAGGAAGTGGAGGCAGAGGTGGGTGAAACTGTCCAAGCTGAGAGATCTGAGTGGAGCTCAATGGGATGAAAACAACTCCATGATAGTGCTTGGGGAGGAGCACTACGATGGGCACACCAAGGTTAGTACAAATTTGAGCTGAGTTGTTTAACACTTTCATCATTGATGTTATTCTGATCATTATGGACTGATTAAACTCATTTGTTGGCTGCAGGACCACCCCAATGATGCATACTTGCTCAACAAGCCCATCCAACACTACAAGGAGATGATGGTCATATTTGGCAATGGACAGGCAACAGGGAAGTGGGCTATGGGCAGCAATGAGGCACTTGGTGCTCCATCTGACTGTGCTAAGAGCTCCTTGAAGACTGAGGCAACACAGATCCTCAACAGTGACAACACTGACACAAGTGGCACAGCCAAGGCTGAGATTGCAGTTGGTAGCAAGAGGAAGAGGTCCCTACTAGGAGAAGAGGATGTGGTTGTGCTCAATGGTATGTCTGAGGCAGTCAAGGAGGTGGCCTCTGCTATTAGGTCCACCAAGGTTGAGGATTGCCACCCTGATCTCTATGGTGCAATCATGTTCATCCCAGGCTTCACTGAGGAGGCCCTCATGTGTGCTTATGGCCATATGCTAGACAACAAGACACTGGGGACATGCTTTGTGCAGTGGTCTGACTCCCATAGGGTGCTGTGGCTGAGGGGTCACTTGGCCAAGCACTACTACATGTGAGGCCCTCACAGCTTGATGGTTGATCCTTTTGTGCAGCTTGGGATGACTGTTTTCTGGTGTGCAGAGGTGGTTTCTTTTGTGCCTAACTACAGCTGGTGGATGTAGAGTGGGCTGATTACTCTTTTCTGCAGTTGATGAGATCCTGCATCTTTACTAACACTACCTTATAGTTAGTGTATTAGATAACCCTGCACCTAATACCTTAGATCAACCTAACTGGTGGTGTGATTTGAGCTGGTGGAGTGATTTGAAATTTGTGGCAATCTCACCAAGTGTCCATTGCCAGTGATGTGAACTTGTGGCAACCTACTGCCTGTTATTTCATTTAGCCTGTTTAATCTGAGAACATGTCCATTTGCTTGTGATGTTTCTTGTCATGTCTGAGAGCATGTCCATTTGCCTGTGATGTTGTTTTATTAATCTGAGCACATGAGGGAATTTGCTGTGTTGATCAGTTAAGTAGTGTGGAGATGGGATTTGCTCTGAACCATGAACTATTTACCATTGCCTATGATATGCTATGTTTCCTGACATGTGATTCCCTCTTTACTGGACCTGCCATCTGAACCTGCATCATATGCCCATTTCCTGACATCTGAGTGTTGTTGCTATTCAGGTGCTTGCTGAACCTGCATTCTTTACCTAGCTGGTTTTGCTACAACTGTTTTTTATGAACTTGTTTGATCAAAATGCTTCTTAGCATATTCTGAGCATATGCCTCCATGCCAATGATGTCTTTGTTATAACTGTTTTTTATCTGTAACTAATGGTTCCAAACTGAGCACATGTCGAGTGATGTATTTGCTACTGTTTTTTCCTGTACCAGATTTTCTGCAGCACAATTCATTTTTTGTAAACTAAATTAGCATTCCATGGTCCACATAGCACAACAAAATATGAAGGTTGGAGAACATGTCATGGTTCTAGCACAGCCTCCAAGTTGAAGTTAAAGTTATAATAATTTTAGTTATACTAGGGTTAATAATTTAGAAGTTGATGTAAACTCATTTTTTCTACAACTGAACTTGGTAGTGGTAATATTACCACTTCATGCAGGAGGTGAGTGCAACCATATGTATGCAGCCAACCAAACAATCATGGTGTATTTTGGGATTTAAATGTTGAAGCACATGCGTGCAACCAAACATGATCTCTGTCCAGCCTGGTTCAATGGATGTAGGTAACCAAACAAACACCCCTGCATGCATTCAACCTGGCCAAATGCAGCCTGACTGGCTGGAGCTAGCTAGGTTGGGTGGAGAAAGGAACCAAACACGCCCTTAGGCGCCGCAGGGACCGGGATTCGGTGCCTTTCCTCTTAGCAAGGCACGGTGTACCTTGCGGCCATCTATCCACCGTTGGATCCAATCCATCGGTTAAAACAAGAATCCCCATCTTTTTTATAAAAAAAAGTTCTCCATCCTTCATTTGGAGTTTTTACGGGCTGGGCCACAAGAACAGAGCTCCCCGTGCTGAGCGCCGCGCCGATGCCCACCACCGACGCGCGCCATACGCGGACGCGCCGCCGCTGCTACTCCCACGCTGCTACTGCCCTCCTGCGCCGCGCGCCGCCAACTCTTGCTCTGTACGCGGAACGCAGGGCCTCGTGCCCCTGCAGAACTCCCGTTGCTAACGCCGCCGTAGCTCTCCCGAGCTGGACACCGCCGGCAAACTCACCCATCCTGCGCCACTGCAGTTCACCACAGAGGGGCCGGTACTTGCGCCGGCCAGGAGAAGTTACAGCTCGCGTTGACCAGAAAAGATGGAGCTCGGACGCAGGCTCTTGGATGAACTCTGATGCACGGCGAGGCGAGCTGGGCACGCCGCGGTGCAACGCGCAGAGGATCAGCTTGCCGGCCCAGGCGAATTGGCAGGACCCATACAGCGCGGCCGCAGCCAGCAACAATGAAGTCGACATAGAAGCACCGCGGAGGCAACGGACGGTAACGCGACGAGCGAGTACGGCGGCGGGCACCAAGCTACCCCGCGCCGCGGCGGAGTGCGCCATCTGCCTCGCCAAGTTCGCTGACGGGGAGGCCGTGCGCGCTATGCCGACCTGCCGTCACGGATTCCATGCGCAATGCATCGAACGTTGGCTAGCGGGGGACGCCGCTCATCCTGCCTGACGTGTGACGCGCCGGCCGTCGGATCAGCCGCTCCCGCGCAGCATGATGAGGCCGTCGTCGCTGCGTCATTGTCGTTGTCTGAGTCAGTAGAAATATGACGGCTTGGCTAATTAATCTCATCGATCTTGCGGCCGGCCAACACTTGGTTACTCGATTGCAAATGAAGCCATGAAGGGCGACGACACATGAAACCAGCCGAGGAGCACAGGCGTACTCTGTAGGAGCCTTCCTTGTCTCCTTGTCTAAATAAAATACTATACTTTATGCTTAAGTACCTGTGAGACGTTGAATATGTGATGAACGGCAGATGGGGGTGCGCAAGGTACGCCGTGCCTTGCCAGAGGTAAGGCACCGAATCCGCGTCCGCGCCGCAGGCGGTGTGGTGTGTCGCGCGGGCGACGGGTTGCCACGCGGTTTACGGTGCGATATCGTCGCGTCCAGACCGATGGTTTTTCCCTTCTTTTTTCGATTTTAGACCGATGATTTCGCTGGCTCGCGCCCGTCCGGGGTCGGGGTCCGGCAACGGCAACCCCGGCCTCGGCCAACGGGGAGGCTGCGGGCGGCAGGGTGCCTGCCGGGTGGGTGGGTGGCTTCGGTGTCGTGCCCCCGTCTGTGCGCCGCGCGAGAAGAGGTGCTTTCGGCTTCGAGGAGAATGTTACGCCCGGCGACCGAGGCCTAGGACTCACTACAGTAAGAGTCGCGGATGTCCAGACCTCCAGCCTGCTCGTCTGAAAAGCAGTCCCAAAGCAAAGGAGGAAGGATCTGAGTCGACGTGCGTTCTCCCAAAAGCCCACCAAAAGCACCTGCGCCTGACGGCGTTTTGCTCTCGTTTCCAGGGCACGTTTTACCGTAAAGACCTGTCCCGGCTGCGGATGCTCTCTCTCGGTCAGGTCACCCAAACTGTCCGATCCGGCGGTGCACGCGTGTCGATCTGCATTAATGCCCGCCATGATTACTACCGAGACGTACGACCGGCGCCGTCGCAAGTATTGGCGCCGAACAAGTAGCCGTTGACGTGGCCCGACTCTCAGCAGTCGGTAATTACGGCCAAAAACGATGCCGCTTTCCGCTTCATCACCGCGAGTATTAGCAATCGGTCCATTTGCCGATGCCAACCCCCCACAAAGATACTAGAGGCCCAGCTTGTCAAGCACGTGACGTGGAAGTGAGTCGTGTTCGTCGACCACGGTCACGTACCTGCCTCCCGAAACGCTCGCTATTTAAGACCTCGGTTAGTACGGGTTATTTCACCGGTTTTTAACGGCGCAAATTATCTGTGTTGTACTAGTATACTAATCTAAACGTACTGCGAGTAGATGGCAAAGCACGTTACATACAACCCCCTCTGGCTTCAACGCGACAACGCACGAATCCTTTTTCCCCCGATTTTCAATATAATAATATACTATCCACGTTACATACATAATCATCGAAGACTGTTAGGTACGATGTTTGAGTTAATAAAAAACTTGAATTAATATAAAACTCCATATGCGTTGATGGTGTAGCTCGATCAAGTGCTTCTTCTTTTTTTGGTGTACCAAACGCCGCCCGCAGTCACCGTCGACGCCGGTATATATCCTATACGTTCCTGAATTTGTGGATCGGAGTAGTAGTTCACTGGTCAGAACTTCACCTACAACGTACTGGTAGGTTGTACGTACCTTATGCAGAATACTCCTTCTGCCTGGTCAGCTTTATTTATTTTACCCATCTTTTTTTAGAAGACTGAGTAATACTTACGTACAATCCCTACTACATACCTAGCTCGTCAGTCATGACTGATGACTTTTGTAGAATTCTTTTTTTTTTTTTGCGGTTCTTAGCGACAACAGCAGTGATGCCAACATTTGCTTCTCTTAATTTGACGGTTTGGTAGTTCCTGCAGGACAATTTGTTTACCTAATTTAGGAATCTACACTATCTATTAACTGATATACGTACGCCACTCAGCCGTTGTATGACTGAAAAACATCATACAAAACTGACTAGCTAGCGAGCAGAGAATTACAATAATCTTAAATGGTGATACCTTCCGGCCGTATATATAGATAGGTTTTTTCCCTTTAAAATTGTTTGGAATAGAAGAAACACTGACAGCCGTACTTGCAGTAGTAGACTAGTAGTATGGTACGCCGCTGGCTACTCCAACCACTCTATATAAATGAATGAATACGCACGTGTACGTCAAGAACAACCAACACCCTCCGTACGTGTACGTGTAGAACGAATGTCTTTGGCACCTGCCTTCGACCACCATGTACTGTACGTACAGTAGTAGTCAGTATATTGTGCGGTGACCACCTTCCTGCTTGCTGTGTGTCTGTGGTACCCGGCAATATATTGGAGCCAAGAAAAATTCGATTTTCAAACCGAGACAAAGGGCGCATTCATGTTTCGAAATTGAAGGAGCGTAACGGAGACAGATTTACATACATGGACGCGCGCGGGCGGCGTTAAATTTATTTGGTGCGCTCACACGAGATGCAAATTAAATGCTCCGGTGCCCGGCCCCCTGCTTCAAATTAAACTCGTGCAAAGCTGTCCTTTTTGTTTACACATCTCGTATCTGCATCTTTGTTGTATGCTTGTTTGAATGCATGTACACACATTTAACGCTTGTGTTCGGTTAATCTCCAATCTGAATACTCATGTCTGAGTAGATTGAAAGAAGGCCTTGTTTGGATATTTTCGAATTCTAAGTCAATTAATCCACATGTGTTGTGGTGAGCTGAGGTGAAATTTAGTTGAAGTTTCACTCCAATCCACCCCAAATATGTAGATTTAATATGACTGTGTCCAGACAAGACTAAATACGCAGTAGTATCTAGGGGTTAGATCTATATGGAGTTTACGAGGTGTGGGCGTATCCACGCCAAAATATAAAAAATGTTATTATTATATATTTGTCACCTTATATATACATCCTAGCTTGTAGCACAAATCCATGCACCAGTAAGGCACACGAAGACCATTAACATCCAATTTTATCTACTTTTGCCATGTGGTAATAATATCTCGGGTAAGCATGCAAGCAAGTTCAACTTTTCAAGTTCAAGCCATGTAGTGGTCATGTCGTCCGGTGCTCCATCGTTGGTGAATGCATAGTACACTGCCGATTCGTCGATCCAAAAAAAAAAATGGTTAGCACGTAGTATAGCTTCAGCCTCAAGTTTAGTAGTTTCAGTGAACACGTACGTACGTACGTGGTTTGATTGGCTGGGTGGTCTATCGTCGATGACTTTGTGTACGTTCTCGGAGTACCTACACTACCACCATGCAACAAGGCAACAAGCAGAACACAAACTCTACGCTACCGATTACTAGCTATATATACCTGCTACACGTACGTGCACGCACACGGCACACGGTACATATATACATGCCCGAGAGTACTGTACTACTGTACGTTGTGCGCACGTAACGTAGAGATGGACCGGACACGCCACACCTCGCAGCAGCCCGAGGGCAGGTATATTGCTACGTATAATCGGTCTTATACGTCGTCTAATGCATTGCCATGTAGGATTTTTTTAATGATGCAGGAGAAAGAGAAAAAGGAGAGAGTATGAGATGGTTGCGTAAATTTAGGACTACGAGACAACTATTTTATAATTCGGTACGAGACAACTATAAGTTGTTGTTGTTATACAACTCATAATCCTATTTTTACTCCTCTCTTAAGTTAGAATTATAAATTACTATGAGACAATTTAAAAAAACAGTCATTATAAATACAGGCTACTAAATCATCTTAAATTACGTATCAATATATGAGACAAGTTATTAAGAATAACACCAATAAAAAGAGCCAGCCTTACACGTACAACCAGCAGGCATGGGAGACCGGGATCCACAGAATCGTGCATGGATCCCGCAGGCCCTAACCCGCCGCGCGCGCGGTTGCCGATGATGCATGCATATGCAATCTGCGTAGCCTTTTCCGCGTACGTCCAACGAGGTCCGTGTCCGTCCGTTGCGGCTATCCCTTCGCCTGTAGTACGCGAACTGTGTCTATGGCGGGCCTGCTGCCTTGCTACTTGCTAGCCTTTTCGATATGGATCGGCGCCGTGTGGTAGCTAGCGCTCCGTCCAACGAGTATATGCGTGCTGATTGAAAAGACCCAAGGGTGATGGGAGTAGAATCTAGGACTAAATTTCCTACGAGAACTAGCTTAGCTTTAACATAATTTTTTAGTACTAGGCAGGAAACACTCCTCGATCGATCGATCGAACGACCAACTAATTAATCTGTCTTTTCCTCGGGCCCATGCACTTTCTAGTCAAGCAGATCCACAAGACCATCACAAGCATCATGATATTGTTTCAATCCTGCCCCATCTTTTGCACGCACCTAGCGTCGTTGTGTTCATTTAGTGTGTGTAGTCCCATGTATGTAACCATAGTAGTATATAGTATACTGTAGTGATTCTATTTAAAGTGTATGAGCCTTTCAGAACGAATTGAATTGAAGAAACCTATTTAATAATGGGGTACTGACGTATGTGGCTAGCCTCATCATTAGCACTAGGTTCTTAAGAAATAAGAGCAACGTTGCCATCAAGAATTTATTTTATCTCAACATATGTAGGAGATTTGTGTTTAGAGAACAAAACTGAATCGGCTTGATGCATGCATCATTGTTAATTAATTATGCAGTGCAGGCTCGAACGAAAACAAAGCCCTAGTATTTTTTCCCATGCCATATACATTAATTTAGTTTGGGCGAGGAAAAGTTAATTTTGCTGGAATATAGGCCGGGAGACAAAAGATTAAGGGCCCCTCTAAACAAACGGCTGATGTTCTGCCTTTTGCTGTCATCAGTTGAATTTGTTGATTGACTGTGTTGCATGTAGTATAAATAAACATATGCAACGGCCTAGATAATAGCAATCATTTCCTTTCTTACCATCTTTCACGTACCTTCAGCAGTACGTCCGCTTGTAGGTGATACTCTCATTGGATACAAAGTACTGTCATCCCTACTCTCGTCCTTTTCTTCTATATCGCCATTGTGCTTGACACACAACCAGCGGCGAAGAGCGTGTGGCATACAATTAAGGAGGGTTTCGCACAAAAATAAACAATTAATAAGGAGGGGCTAAATAAAGGCCTGGCGTTAGGCCTGGCGCCACCTGACGAATAAAGGCCTCCGGCAAATCAGTCCTTGCCGGGTGTCGGCACTCGGCAAATTCTATCCGTCGGCAAAAGTGGTGTTTGCCGGGTGCCAGACACTCAGCAAAATATGACCGCCAGCAAAGGTGGCCGGCGTGACGGCGGCCACCTGCCGTCAGCATTTGCCGAGTGCCACGGTGTACCTGTGCCACAGTTCGCTCCACCGCCGCCGCCAGTTATAGCTAGTCCAGTGAGTTCTATATTGCTTCGACTAGTGCTTTCATTAGATGACCCACTCTAACAGATGCAATTTCTTATCCTTTATGCAGCCTCCATCGGCGGGTTCGAATAACCCGTCTCAGAGGCAACCAGCCGATGGCGGCGTTTTTCCTTCACCAAACACTTAGTTTCCTCACCATCTGTAGTTTGTTTCTTGTTTTCACTGCTTGATGGACATGTGATGCACCGTGAACGACTATCGACTTGTTATGATGGATATTGGACCTATTATGTTTGTGATGTCGTGTATGTGAGATATTGTGTGCTCGCGATGTTATATATATGTGGTTTTGAGTTTGTGATGAGATGAATGTGATATATATGTGCTGTATTGTGTTTGTGATGTCACAGATGTGATACATATCTTTTATATGCAGTGTTTGTGATTAGAATAAAAAAATTAAAAAAATTAATTTTAGAGGCTTTGCCGGGTGTCCTGGCCCTGGCACTCGGCAAAGCTGAAAATTCCTCATGTTCAGAATTCCCAGCTTTGCCGGGTGCTAGGGCCAGGGCACCCGGCAAAGATTTTTCAAAAAAAAAAAATTCTTTGCCGGGTGCCTCCTTGACAGGGCACCCGGCAAATAAATTACGAAAAAAATAAAAACTCTTTGGCGGGTGCCCAGGTAGGACAGCACCCGGCAAAGAAATTATAAAAGAAAAAATAAAAAAATCTTTGCCGGATGCCTCTAACATGGCACCCGGCAAATCAAGGGCTGACGGACCGACGCCGTCTCGGTCACTTTTCTTTGCCGGGTGTCCAATAAAAAACGCCCGGCAAAGAAATCTTTGCCGACTAACTTTTTATCTGAGGCTATTTGCCGAGTGCAGCACTCGGCAAAGCCAGGGTGCAAAGTAGCCTTTGCCGGGTGCATTCGGCACCCGGCAAAGCGCCTGAATCCAGTAGTGGCGTAGCTAAAGATTTGGCACTTGTTTATGAGTAATGGAGATATCTTCCACGATAAAAAAAGCATGATTGTTGCATAAATACACAAACGTTTAATATAGCTAGTCAAAAGGCGATTAAAACGGACTTGATCGGATCGACTGCATGTATGGATTTCTTTTTCTGAAAAAAAGAAGAGTTTAGCAGGCTCAAGGAGAATATTTATTGCCTGCTGCTTGAGGACAGATGCATGAATGCCCATGCACTATTATTATATACAGAGTGTTCCAAACTGAAGGAAGAAAAAACATTGGGGCTGGACCAAAGAAACAAATGATATATGTAGGGCTACCTTTCACGGACATATTTGACCTATCCATCACAGCCGCATAACTCACAACACAGCACGTAGCGTGCGGCATTGACCGCAAGAGAAGCTTCGTCGCATGGCCTTCTTTGCCGTTTTCTTTGTGTTCGGTTTCGCTCCCTGTAGAGGATTTGGCTCCTTTTTTTGGATCTAGGTAGCGATGCTACTGTACTAGTATATGTATTAAGGATAATAGTACGTACTCCACATACACAACGTACATCATCCACACCATAAGAATATCTTCTGTGGATGAAACTCTTGTGATACGAATACCAACTCTCTAGCTATGAGTCATAAAATTAAATGCATATGAATCTATGATAGAATAAAACTCTCAGTTGAAAGTGTGTATTTGATCCGAGTCAAAAACAACGCCATCAAACTCATCACTTAAACTGTGACATGAGTGGTGGCACACAGTGACGTGAATGCGCAGGGTCTCGGAGTAGCTAGGTACCGTGTTCGGAAGGGGAAGAAAATCGTGTACTAGACCGGACAACGGACAGATGCTGTCTTCCAGAAACATGCATACTGATCCATCACAGCTGCATCGTAGTATGTCTCTCAAACCAGCTGTTAGGCCTGTAGCATGACACTATACTATATTTGACTGGACGAGGGTGGGTTCAGGTTCATCTCACATGGAGATCTTTGCCGTCTTCTTCGTATTTGCCTTTGCTCTTACATATATTCTGAGAAGATTACTCTTATATCTTTAGATGTATATACTCATCAGCCAGTTCTGCATCTATCACTGCATCTATTGACTGTAGAAAACGTGCATGGATTGTACTACGCTACAAAGGTTAGATAAAACAGACAGGCAGCAAGGGATATTTCTCAGCTGTTATTGCTGGGCTCCCGGCTAGCTGGCCCAGTTTAGCTGTCCGGCGGTTTTATTAAAAAGGATAAGGCCCAACAAACATATCACTGGGCCCTCGTGGGTCCCTTAGCCATCCAAAAATCCACCAAACAACTTATTATTATACTAGGTATAATCTCGAGACGAACATCTGCGCTCACACACGCTCCTCTGTCCTAAAAGAGCGTCGTTTTTGACTTTTAGATATCGTGTTTGATCGTTTCGTCTTATTCAAAATTTTTAAGTATATTATAAAATAAATAAATTAGTATTAAAATATCTCTAATGATAAATAAGTTATAACAAAATAAATAATATTTATAAAACTTTTTTAATAAGACGAATGATCAAACATGATGGATGAAAAACCTAAAATAACACTCTTTTTGGAACAGAAGGAGCAGTGTTTCTTCTCTAAGCATAATTATAAAAAATAATATATCTCCAGCTTCGAATCATTTCGTAATAATAATAAAAAGACAGGGCATGAGACGACGACGACGACGATGACGAGCAAAACGCATGTCGTCGTTGCAACGTAGCATTCGGTGCTGGGCCAGCAGCGTTCAAGGGATAGCACGTTCTGCTCTGCGTGCGCCGGTGGATAGAGAGCTAGCTAGCGGAAAGGAAAGGAAAGATGAATGGTGGCGGCCGGCTTGGGTCCCGGTCCCTTTGTGCCGTGCCGCGCAGCCGGCAGCCCGCGGACCTCTGCGTCGGGGACCCCCACCTCCTGGCCTGGCGGCACGCTGCGTGCCTCCCTACGCCCGGCAGCCGGGTTGCTTTTGGGGAGCTAGGGGAATCGCTCATTCTCCATGCATGTTCCCGTCCAACTAATCATCTAGTAACAACGTGATTGACTATCCAGATTTCCCGCCGGAGCCCCGCTACGAGATGTGATTTCTTGGTTTGTTACACTAGTGTCTAGCTAGTGTCCAAGTCTAGCTCGACACGTGCAAAAAGGCATCCTCTAGCTTGGCTCCGAGGATATATGTAAATGGTGGTTTCTCCCGGATAGTTAAGCGTGACTGGTGCGACAACCAATCACGTGACTTGTTTTAAAGCTGATTGCAAGCAAAATGTAGAGGTCTGTATGTATGTTTTTAAATGGTATATCTTGATCTTGTTTCTTAGACATGCGGCCGCAGTGGCCATGCATTGACCGGAATCTACTTATGATCTTCGGTTAGTACAGCCACTGCTGCTGCTACTGCTGCAACAGCTAGCTCTCACAAAATTACTGCGGCAGTGGGCGTGTGATGCATGGTCCATTGTCTGCACTATATATAATGCTAGCTCCTACATTGTTATTGCTGTCTAGTATCTCTCTACTGTTAACTATTTGTTCTTCTCTTTTTGTCATGGGAATTATACACTATGCCGATCCGACCTGAGAGATATCACAGATGGCTAGCTAGCTAGCTAGCTGGCGTAGACCCACATCAACAGATTGGTGCCGTGTCCTATATGCTGCTGTAGTCTACTCTAGTCATCAAGGTTGCAAAGCTGCACTTCTTAATGCTCGCTCACTCACGAATTGCCAGTTGAAAATCAGCAGATTTCGGTAGATTTTAGCTTATATCATCGCACAAAACACTACTGAATTTGTCGGCTTTTCAACCCGAACAGGACCATTCTCTATGCGTAACCGTGTACTCGCTGCTTCCATGAACAACACTTAATGGGCCTCGTCGAAAAAAACACTTAATGGGACATGCTTGGACGAGGCCCTGTCCAGTTTGATGTACTCATGTACACAGGGCTCTTCTGATTGACATTTTAATTTAGCCCGCTCCGTTAAGGAGGCCCGCTTGTAGTTTGTTGGGGCCTTTTCCATTGTTTTTCTGAGAAAAGGTGCCGTGCGTACAAAAAAAATGGTTCAAAAAAAAAGTATGTATGGTTCAAAATGTTTCATTGCAGCCCTTGAAATGGATGAACATACATGATGCATGGCTCCAACACACTCATGGCTAATATATGTACTGTGTACCAGTACGTGTAGACCACTGAACGAATAAAATACGCAACACATTTTAACAAAACAAAAAGATTATATAGCAAATTAATTAAAGACGACAAAATGGGAACTCGAGGCGGATCGCCGCTGATCGAACAGGCCTGCACGCATGAATATGATGCATCTCCTAGCTCGGTCGTACGCGATTGATTAGTAGTTGACGGCAGAGCACTTGCGGCGGACCTCGCCTTCGTTCCCGGTGAGCACCTGGACCTCGCCGAGGCGGCGCATGGAGTGGGCGAACTGGTGGACGAATTCCTGGGAGTTCTGCTGGTAGGCGTAGGACCTGACGAACCCGCCCGTCCGGGAGTCCGCCAGCAGCTTCTGGTCAGTGTCCAGCAGCCCTTTCCCGTGCAGCAGGTTCTTGTAGTACTGGTTGTCGAACCCGGTGGGCGTCTCGCCGTCCAGCTCCACGTACTCCGTGTCGCCGCCGGCGCCGCACTTGCGCTGCAGGAAGTCGCCGTACTGCCAGTTGAGCGTGCCCGCCTTCAGGCGGCCCAACAGACCCGGCCTCACCGCGCCGCACGTCGCGCGCCCGATCGTGTGAGCTCCGGAGAGGGCGACGAGGTCCTGGATGTTGAGCCCGTTCCTCTCGAACAAGGCGATGAGCTGCGTGACGCTCTGGCCGCCCATGGGCACGTCACGGTCGGCCGTGCCGGCGGCGAAGTAGCCCTTGCGGTCCTTGCGCCCGTACTTGAGCGACCAGTAGGGCGCCCCGACCGCGCGCGATGCGGCTGCGTCGCGGGCCGCGGCGGTGAGGACGTCGGCGCAGGAGACGGTGGCGTGGCACTTGGCCTCCAGCTCCTTCTTGATCTCCTCGATCAGCTCGAACCCGCGCAGCGTCCTGCTCGCCTCCGCGTACTTCTCGCTATGCCCGGGCACGTCGATCAGGACCGACGCGTCCACGCCCTGCACGTACCAGCCGCCGGCAACCATAAGCTCCACCGTGTCATTTCGATTCACCGGCGGACAAGCTAGCTAGCTTAGTTAAGCTGATGACGAACGATAGATAAATACCCCGACGACGAAGTCGTGGAAGAAGAGGCGGATGATGCTGGCGGCGAGGGTCTCGTCGGCTTCCACGGCCTTCCTCACGGCCCTCCCGACGATCCCCTCCATGTCCGGGCACGACTTCAAGTAGTACCTCTCGTCAAGGCCGTCAACGGACTTCTGGTACGCCGGCACCGTGTAGCTGCCTTCCTGGCCGCCGCCGCCGCCGCCGCCGCCGCCGTAACCGTTGGAACCCGTTTGAGCGTCGTGGTGTTCGCCAGCATTGCCGTTCTGCGCCGGCGAAGCACCGTAGCCGGTCGCGGCCACCGAGACGGCGAGCAGGAGGAGGAACCCGGAGAGGGCCAGGAACGAGGCGACAGTCCTCATCTTGCTCTGTCGATCGATCGCCGGAGGGTGGAAACTGAGGTTTCTAGAGCCTGGATGGCATTGACCATTACGGCAGGATACTTTATACTACTGGTGCAGCAGCTAGCTTAGCTCCCCGTACATGCAGGCACGTACTCCTAGCAGCTTACAACGACGTGAGGAGCAACACAGCAGCATCCATTTTGACCGACGATACCTAGGTGGTTTGCACGTAGGAGGTGGTTGTTGTTGGGGCAATCCAATTATATTCATCAAATTTTGTCGGTATTTAGTCGAAAAGGAAGTGTGTCCAGCATTACAGATAATGAAGCCCTGACATCGTGTCAGCAGCTCCCATGTTATGCCAAGGGCGTCCGCAGTGCTAGCGAAATCGCTGGCTGACGTGGCTCAGAGAAAAATAAAAAATAAAAAACTGCTAGCATCCATATATAGACGCGAAAGATCAGGAGAAGGCAGAGACTCAAGCCGTTCTTGGTAAGAGTCCTCGCTAGCGACTGTTGGCTCGCTAGCGAGATACTTTTTGGCACTCTCTTTCTTCCGTGTAGGCGCGTGAGCATCAAATTGCTAGCGCAAATTGATTCATTGAGGACACCCTAAACACAAAGTCAAAGGAATATACAATTTTCTATTGGCTCCTGCAAGACACATGGCATGATAGCATACATGAGCATTCAAATAAGATAGTAACGACTATAAACAAAAACTCATTCATAAGCTCGGTCTCACCCGACACTCCAGCAATAGGCAACCACCGCCCCAAAACCGACGCCCTCGCATTCCCTCCTGGATTTCCTCACTGTCACCCCTCCCTCGCCGATGACATCACCGTCAAGTCATGCAGGCTATAAACAAAAAATATTCATAAGCTCGACCTCAAACCGACACTCCATCAATAGACACCCGCCACCTCAAAATTGACGCCCTCACATCCCCTCTTGGATTTCCTCACTGACGCCCCTCCCTCGCCAACGACATCGCCGTCAAGTCATGCAGAGGGATGAAGCGGCCCTCTCCCACAAGAACGAAGAGGTAGAAAAAAAATGACTATGTATTGACTGGATGACACATGGCCATGTATGGCATGTAGGTCCTTTGAGCAAAACTTCTGCAAAACACAAAGTTATTCAACCAAACGGTTTTCTGCTTTCTTTCACAACTACATTTTCACATTCCATAGCTCACAGAAGCTTTTCCCAAAAGCCACATCTCAACTAAAAAGGGTCTATATCAAACAACAGTAACCACAGCCAAAGAAATTGTAGCGAGCAGGCTATAAGATGCAATGGCACTACTAATATGGTAGGGCATATAGGAGAATATCCAAAAGTCTTCCTTAAACTTACTCTCTAAAATATCAATTAGAGATCTAAATAAAAAATATTATTTATATTATTGTTTCTCTATATCTTGTGCGCACTAAAGTTGCATTCTACTTTCTATTTTTGGCTAGTGAGATATCTGAAATCAGTACAACAAAAATGATTTTAGGAGAACCTCTTTGGTTAACAAAGGTTGATGGATTTAGACTGTCTTCAAGAATGATTAGACAGTACCTGCTTCTGAAAATTATTTACAAAAACGGGTGTCTCGATTCAAGGTGATGGATAAGGTGCCATGAACGACGTCCTAGCTTGGCTGTGAATTTACATTCTATTCTATTCTACTCTATCACTGCCTTTGTAGACAACAAAAATAAGCTCTCCTTATACAAGGGTTGAGTTTGCTTGTATGTATGTCGTATTATGTATATATAGTGCTGTATATATCTAACCCTGGTGTCTTAGCTTCCTTTTGTTTTGGTTCTCTCCGTCCCACAAAGACGAGTATATTGCATTCCATAAAAGCCCCGA
Source organism: Bothriochloa decipiens (assembly GCA_023333625.1). NCBI lineage: Eukaryota > Viridiplantae > Streptophyta > Magnoliopsida > Poales > Poaceae > Bothriochloa > Bothriochloa decipiens. The sequence continues at coordinate 13,506,654 of CM041631.1, read as the reverse complement.
TGTTCTATTGTCTAAATAAAATATGAAATTCAGCAGGTATTAGTATAAGTTGTTTTGATAAAATGAGAGTGTCTCAATTTATATATCACAAAGAAAATAAAAAACATTATAAAAGATGGACAAGACATAAAACGACCTTCTTAAAATATATAAGTACAGTGAAAACCGAATTTAATCATCTTTTTTCTTCGGTCGTCCACTGTTTATCAAAGCTTGAAGAGCACATAGACAATAAAACAAAAGCACAACTATAAAAAATCCTTGCGAAATAAGGTTTCGAAGACCGCAATAGCCACTTGCCGCTAACGACCAGATTTGTAGGCACGTACTAGCAGTCTGGCACAAATGATATCACAGGAACACTCCCGCTGTACTTTTGAGAATTTTGTCAGCTAATATCCTGTACACCCGCTCGGTCGGGTGCGCTGAATCGAAGAATACATACTTATCCACGTCCTGACAGGTCAGTGGTTCGTTCAAGGCGCAAAAGACACCAAGCTCGATGAGTCCTGTGCCACAGCAACCTTGCACAATGTTCTCAAATCCTGGTAATGGTAAACAAAACCGGACAGCGTGAACATTGCACGGAATGTGCTCAACTCATTCATCATGTTACCCCTTGATAGATGAGAACTGTTGTATTGTAACTTAAACACAAGATATGTACATGAACGCTATGCAAGAAGCAACAGTATAACACAAGATATGTACATGAACGCTGTGCAAGAACCAACAGTATAGTCATATGTGCAGATGGATTGGATCACTAACCGTAGTCCGACGGATTGGCAATGATGTCAGACAACACGCTGTAAGTGTCGTCAACGTAGACCACCAGCACGCCGGTGAGGTCGCCATTGAGCTTCACCACGGCCTCCCGCAGCTCGTCATTGAACCTCAAGGCCGACTGGTTGTGCTCCTCGTTGCACTCGCCTGGATCTCTGTGGTTCCGCGTCCTCGAGAGAGGCAAGCACCCGAACGGAGAGATCCCGTTGAACCCGATCTTGCGCGCACCGAGGTGGTAGGCGTCACGGGCGGCCGCTTCGGCAAGGCTAACGAGGTAGCTGACGTACTACGTAGGGGTATACTGGACGAGGCGGATAGGGAGGGCGAAGTAGTTAAGGATGAAGTCATTGGTGCCGATGCTGAAGATGTACACAGCCTCGGCGATGATCTTGCTGGCCACGGACTCCCTTTGAGGCTTCCAGTCTCGCCTTGTACTCCTTGAAGTACTCCAGCTGCTGGCTCATAGGTATAACTGACTGCAACAAATTTAGCAAGTTCCAAACAACAAAGTAAGTTGCAAAATAGAAGGTTATTTTAGGTAAGTAATTCTGTAAATCTGTTTTGAAACAAAGTACTTGGTAATTGATATTAACAATAGAGTAGATTATATTCACCATATATAATAACCGTATAGTCTAGTGCAGATTAGCCTAACAACTAGTAAACTGCTCAAACAAGTATAATAACTTGACAAATTGGTGCACGAATGGTATAAACGCTGCTATACATACTCAAATATATTAGTACAGTGTCAATAGCGGGTTTCGGCATGTGCATTATATATCAGTATAAAAAGTTATATCGGTAATGCCCTCTATTTCTAATAGACGCAGATGACATAGCAAGCCGCTTGGCAGCACTGTAGCTTCACAACCGTCCCTCAGAGGCGGCGGTTCTAATAAAGTCATTTCTAAAGATATTGGTTTCTAGAGATGGTTCTCTTAATCCGGCCGTCTCTAACGAATAGTCATCAAGGGCGGTGGACGTTACAAAATTGCCCCTAAAAGGAGAACCAGTTTTAGAGGTGGTGTCCTTATGTAAACAACCACTAAAATTATCCCGCCAAATAAACCTTCTTCCTCCTCGGCTCAGTGCTGAGCTCCCGCCAAATATCCCTCTGCTTACTTTAGCTGAGCATTCGGAGGTCGCGAGAAGCAGCAAAAGCAGAGGGGGAGGTTTTGCTTTGATTGGATTCAACAATTGAGAGGTGAGATTTTGGCATCCCTAAACACTTTTCGAACTTTACATTTCTTTCACTTCAACTGGCTAGATCTAGAGACATGCATGAAAGGTGTTTGAGTTTTTCCCCTACAATATAGACATCAATTAATTTCTTCTATAGTTATATGAGAACCCTACCTTGACGCAAATATACCTTTGTTTTTGATGGGCAACTATGGACAGGTCATGGATGTATACGAAAAAAGATTTGAGGCATCCTACTAAGAAGATGTCAATGGTTTTACTGAAGCCGCAAAAAGACACGCTCTGGTCAAGCAGACAAATGATATCTATTGTCCCTGTTGTGTCGGAACCTTATAGTATGTTAGGATCCAAATACGATAAGATCACACTTGGTTCGAAGGGGGTTTCATGCAGACAGATGATATCTATTGTCCCTGTTGTGCTTCCTAAACCAAACTTTGTGCCTGCCAACACATATCAAGCGAGGACGCTTATCGGTCCACTAACAGCCGGTGTGGAATGAATACATGTGTGTCCAGACCATTATATCCTTTATCGTGGGAAGCTATTCAAAGACCTTGGTAAATGTCTGTCGGGTATCTGGATTAGGGATACCCAAATCCAATGTCTATTGGGTATCTGGATTAGGGATACCCAAATCCATCGATTAAAGCAGCTAATCCCCGAGGGATTCGCGTCCCGAGGCCCACAAAGCACTATCACAAAAAGGCCTAACGAACGGCGCACACCAAACCAGGCCCGCTTGCATATCCTTGCCTCGCCCGCAGGAACCCCTCGACAGACCGCCCTCAAATGACAGAAGTCCTCCGAGCGGACGACCCCGCCCTCGAGTGACGGAGCTCCCCTCCAGCAAACGACCCCCCGTCGACCAACCGCGACCCCCGCGACTCACCTACTCCCTGTACGGGGGACTTAGGGCATTTAATGCCTCGACAGCCCTTGCCTAATGCCATGGCTACAGCCGCATGTACAAGATCAAGTACAGAGGTTAAATCCTCTTTTTACTACACATCCCCAAGAACGTGGTGATTTAACTGGCACTATCGTTCCATACCGGCACTATTTCGCCATGCCCGGTACTGTACCTCATTCGAGGCCCCTCGAAACGCAACATGACAACACTCAGCAATTAGGTTTTCCGGAGCTCGGCCCTATCCACAGTGCCTCGACCCCCCTCGACAACCCCTCGACTTTACTTCCGACGCTTCCGATCAACATTCCAACAACTCCCACACATCCCTACAGGGATCCGCACGCCCACAACAGAGACCGGGGTCTTTCACCGCCCATCATCGACATCGCAGTGACGCACCCGAAGGACGGAGGCCATGCCCAGTGCATGCCTCTACAGTAACCACGACAAGATCAGTACCATCCCATCGACGTCACTAGTTACGCCAGCCCTACCAGGGATAGAACTTAGGGTTTTCTTCTGTACCCCCCATGCCTCCTCTTAGCCTATAAAAGGGGACGCCAGGGGCTAGATTCAGGGCATCAGACAACAATCACAACACACTCACCATGCATCAGAGCACTCAAGGCATAGGGCTAGCAACTCTAGACTTAGGCCTCTCGCTCCATCTCACCACTCCCCTGTGCTTGTAATACCCCATGTACAAGCACTTCGGTGCAAGGAAATACAATATCTCTCTCCCTGCTAGACATAGGGCCTTCTCTTGCCTGAACCAGGATAAATTCTGTGTCCCGCTTTGCATCACCATCTGGTTAGGGTGCACGTAGTACTATTACTCGTTGGGTTCTTGTCCACGGGATGGAACACCGATAATGTCCCTGTTGTGGTGTTAGTCGATACAAAAAGAATGACAACTATAGTAATGCAGGCAGTGTTAATGTCAATGGGAATAAGAGAAAGTTGGGTGGAAAAAAGAATATTGTACAAGAGTATAACACACATTAGCAGTAGATGATATTAACCGAATAAAATCCCTACATTGGTTATGTGGTATCTATCACTGATTAATCACTTGAGACGTTTATTCTCTAAGGGACTCATAGCTCATGCGATGGTGGACATCGGGAGATCACAAGAAAGGTGATGTAGTGCTACGTCAACCATCCTATTTTGTTGCAGTAGCCACCATTGACTACAAAATTGTTAGTTACTCCATCACATTGTTTAGCTTTCAACTAGAAGTGCTAGAAATTGAGTTATGATGCGCTTGCCTTGCTATCTCTTTTGTTTGGTGGATGTTCCTTACTCCAGCACTGTGTTGTTTGTCTTTTGCATGTCACCAACCTGCATTGCGCAAGACAGCCTCCCAACACCATGCTTTGTGGCTATTATGTATGCCACTGGATGAGAGTCAACGGGAATTACTACAGTAACCCTGGTAGCGTAAGTCGATCTTTATAACAATATCATATTCATATGTTCAATTCTTTATTATTAATCTAGCTAATAATTGTGCCCCATTTGTTTTGTGCAGGTTGATCCGATGAGGCCAAACGAAATCATTGCCCACACTGATGTTCATGCAGTTCAAGAGGATTTTTGCAAGTTATTGATGCAGGAGGTTGTTAGACTAGGGGGTTCTTTCTTTGATCCTGATTCAGACTATGCGATAGATCACAAGTATGCTAATCTTCGTGGCCAAGTTATGAAGTTTCCCTTATTTCATTTGCTTGCCACCAAACCTTGTGCACACTAACTTTGTTGATGATGATGTACATGTATTAGTTAACGGATTTAGTTCTATATTTATGTATGGATCAGTTAATTTGAATCATTTGTAATGGGTCTGAAATTTGGTGGGAAACACATTTTAAAATGTGGCAGGAAATTTTGAAATTTGGTGGCAAAATAAGATTTCAAATATGGTGGGAAATTTTACATTCAAAACTATGAAACTGATTTTCAGAGGCAGTTGTATTTGCGGTATCTGAAAATACATTTCAAGGGTGGTTGCATTGCAAAAGCCGTCCCCGGAGAAACCATTTTTAGAGGCGGTTGTCTTAATAAACCGCTCCTCAAAATCGAACTTTAGATGCGGTTCACTTAAGACAACCTCCCCTGAAAGGATTATCTTCAAAAACGGCCGTCATAACCTAACCGCCTCTGATTTAGCCGCCACTGAACATAGAGTTTCTAGGGGTGGTGTGGCAGAACCTCCTAAATCATATGGCCCACATGCATCATTATTGTCTAAATAGACTCCAAATAACAATGAATGTGTTCCATACGACTTAAAAGGTCTGTCGGATAAATCCCGAATCATCCACGATTCTCCGAGCAGGATCAATCATTACAAGAGACATTGCAGTATTACAACAGTTTTATACAAGTAAGATATATCGGAGTAAAATAGCGGAAGGATTACAATAACATAAATTTATAAACCATTTAGTTAAAAACTTACAAACCATAAGTTTGATTATTACAAACCATAGTAGTAGTGGAGTAGCCATAAGTAACTTTATTACAATACCAGTTGATAAGCTCTGCCCAAGAGCCAAACATCCTACTCGTCATTACTCTTTGCAATGACTGTCATGCAGCAGGATGCAAAGCACTCCTGCTCATGGGGCTCACCTGCAACAAGGGTTCAACAAACCCTGAGTACAAAAGTACTCAACAAGACTGACCCGATAAAAAAGAGGGGTGAAGACTTAGGAAATGCAGGCTAGATGGACAAGGTAAGGCTTGCAGAGTTAAGGAGTTTTGCAGAAAAGCTTTGAAAAAAAGTAAAGTTGTCTTTCCCTAGCTTGATATTACCAACCAACTTCATTCTTAACCTTAAACATCATTCAAGTTGTTACTACGACGATGAACAACGATCGAGTCTTCTTCTCCGAGAAGCAACGGCGATTCAAATCTATTTTCATACCCAGCTGGGACCTATATCTTGATATGCATGAGGCTCCAACCAAAATACATACCAGACCAAAGATATACCGGGATAACAACCGCAGCCATATATCACCACATGATACACATGAGCACTTCGACCCAGTGTACCAATATACATGAGAACTTAAACCCACAGTATAACACACTATGAAATAGGTGGGGACTCTGGCCCACTATATTTTACTCCATGACATACCTGGGCTACAACCCTTAGTATGTCACTTCATGCATGTGGATTTCTAGTTTCTCGATATCACCAGTTCACCATCGACACAGGACCTAGGGCATCAACAGACAGAAACACTACAGAGAGACTCCTTTCCCAATGCAAGTTACCCGTCCGGACTCGATTTATTAACTATCATCATGATTCCAACAAGTAAGCCATCCTCATCTTTTTCATTCTTTTCTTTTTGAAAACCTACTAATTAAGCAGGGCTAAGCATAACTATGCATTTTCCAACATCATATATCAAGGAATATGGAAATAAGACAGGTAATGCAATTGGTGGGTTATCACTCAACTCATATAACTTAATGCAATATAACATAACTGAAGCGATAAACTTTTATAGGGTAGGGTTTGAAATGCATCCGGGGCTTGCCTTGGTATTCGGGGAAGACGGTCTCGAGCTCTGGATTAACTTCCAACTCCCGAGTCTGTTCTTCCTTGGGATCTGGAGCGACAATGTTAAACTCTCCGTTAACGGAAACTATACGATAAAATGATATGTTTCAACATGATGGAATAGTAAACATGATGCTCGATGAATGCATGATCAAATTAAGGGCTTGAGTACAACTTTATTTCATGATAAAGTTGCAAGCCAACCAAAACTTACTTTATAAGTTCATTAGGGTTAACTACGTCATTTAAGAAAGTTATTAAACACATGAAATAATGTTAATTAAGTCCTAATGACATGATCCATGTAAGCGCAAACAATTAATTAAAGTGCCAAAAGTCATTAGGGTTAATGACTCATGGTCATCAAGAAATCCCAAAGTCAAACAAGCCTATAATGATTAAACATAATTAAAGGGGTTAATTATTTAATTAAAAGCATTTAAATAAAGGCATAAAATTAAAATTACCTAAATGAGCTCAAAATTTTAAGCTTTTGGTCTAATTAGATGGCAAAACAAATTTCAGAAATAAAAGCCAATTATTTTATTTATTAAAAATCATTGAAGGTGTATTTTTCAATTAAAAGAGCTAATTTTAACTTATGCAAAAAAAAGTACTCAAATTTAGCATTTCATATTTTTTCTAGGTAAAGGACATCATAAATAACATACAAAAAATTTTAAGAATTTTTGGAGCTATACATGAATTACTATGATTTTTCAAAGAAAACAGCATTTAAAACATTTTCTAGAAAAAGAAAAAGGAAAATGGGAACAGTGTCCCCGCGTTGACCGACGGCGGCGCGACGGTTGACTGGCAATTACTCACCGGCAGTGAGGTCTCCGGCGACCGGGTTTGGCTCTATAGGTCCATCTCGACACGGTGAACAGTTTGAGCCGGTTAATGGAGCGGCGGGGCGACGGCAGCACCCATGCCAGCGGTCATGGCGGCGCGGCGGAGCTTGGGCGTGGCTGCCGAGCTCACCGGAGGCTCTTCCGGCGACGGTGAGCGCACGGGCATGAGCTATACATCCACGCGAGCATGATTGACCACAAAATGAAACTACCAAGTCCCTAACGTACGTGGCTACGCGCGCGGCGGAGCGGCATGGCCATGCCGGCGACGAGCTACGGTGACCGACGGCCACAACGCGGTAGAGGTGAAATTGAAAGCATAGAAAGGTGCAAAAGCTCACCGCAGTGATGATGCGCACACTGGTTGGCTGGAAGACGGTCGGAGACGAGCTGCGGTCGGCGGCGCTGATGGCGGCGGCGGTGCTCCGACGGCAAGGTGAGTGTCACGGCGATTTCTGTGCACCAACCAACGGGAAAAGGTGCGCATGAGGGGCAGCGAAGCACGGAGAACATGGTAAAGTAGTCAATGAAAATAAATGAGCAACCTCAGCGGCGGTGGACGCGGCGATTTCACGGCGGCTCGACGACCGGCCTCGAGGAAGACAAAGGCGGCCTGGGCGATTCGGGCGGGGAGAGTGAGCAAGAGCTAGCTCAAGTTGAGCGCAAGGATGTGGCGGAGCTATTGGCAAGCCCAATTGGGCGATGATGGAGCGACGATGGCGAATTCAAGCGGCGGAGGACGGTCATCAGCGGTGAGCAGAAGGAAGAGAAAGAAGAGAATCGACGACGGCCGACCGGTATTTATAGGGCAGGGGCGAAGCATGGACGGGCGACACGACGACGGTGAAGCTTCAAGCGTTCGGGGCGAGCTGGCGGCCGCGGCAGAGTGGCATGTGCAGCGGTAGACGGCGGCGCAGCGTGAAAAGCCGGCCATGGCTGAAGTTCATAGGTCCCGGTACTGTTTCTGAAAAATTATAGAAATGCCATTCATCAAAATAACAAATTACTCCAAAATTTATATAGGAACTTGAAAATATCTCAAAATATCATTTGCATAATTTTTCAAGAGCTACACTTTTTATTTAACTAGCATTTTCAAATTCTGTCTAGTTTTTGAAATATGAATTCAAATTCAAAAGGGGAATAAAACCCTCAAAAAAAATATTTGAAATTACTTTTGATTTTTCAATAAAACTTGAAAATATTTAAAACTATGAAATGTTTAAATTTGCAAACCTAACATGTTTCATATATAAAGTTTTCCCAAATTATACATAAATTTTGAATTATGCTTTTAAAATCAAAAGGGGACAAATGCTAAAAAACTGTATTTTCAAATTTATTTGAAATTCCTTTTGAAAACTTGAAAAACTTTAAATACTAACTTTGTAGCTATTATCAATATCTACAAACTATCTTTTTAGAGCATCCCCAAATTCCTTATATATTTTGAATTATAGAAAAGGGGATAAAACCAAGTTTTGAAATAAAGGGTTTTTAAAACCGAACTCAAATTCGATTTGGTTTCTAAATTTATTGGTTAGTCATTAGTGATCACAAACATCATCCAAGGATATTATTAGTTCAATGACCCAATGACACCCTTGGTTGACCAAGTTGACTTTTAAAAATATTTTATAACTTTCTAATTTGAATTTAAATTTGAATTGTAAAACTTAAAAATAAGCTTTGAAATCCAAATTCAAATTCAAATATGAAAATCACTTTTAAGGGTTGGACTTAGATTTATACACTATGCTTGACACTAGTGTAAACACGGTTTACACCTCAAGTACATAGAATATAAATTAAGTATTTGAGATGATATTCGAAAATAGGGTTTTATTATTTTATATGACAAAATATTTCATAAGCACAAGCAACCTATGAAATGTAAACTTGTTTTAGTTAATGCACATCAAGATTGACTTAAGCATGAATGCTTTGCAATGCATATGATGACATGGCATGTTTTAGTTAATATAACACCAGAGGTGTTACATGTGGTTTTCTTAAGAGAGTCGCCTCTGAATACGTATCTTTAGGGACAGTTAAAAGCCCGTCAGTGCAGCTGCTGAATCTTTACAATCACTTGGTTAGTGTCGGCCAGATTAGTCGCGGCTGAAAACATGATTTAGCCGCTTCTAATGTCACTTTTTATACTAGTGATACATGGTGGAATTGTTTAAGATGGTTTTGGAAATTATAATGTGCGTATTATGAAACTGGTGCTCCATAGTGTCAATTACCTAATAAGGCATTTGCGATGGAGCTTCATCAACCGCAAAGCTAGTGTCCCTCGTCTTGAATAAATTCAGTGAATATTGTTCTTGGACTTTAATCCTCTATTATAATCATGATAAGGTGGGTTTTCATCTTAGGATGATTGTTAATTTACAACATAAATCTGGTTATTAACTAGTATTAATTATTAAACTAGTAGGACCAGAACAATGTCCGTCCTATGTTATGTTTTCGCAACAACAAATTAGTTTATGAGTTGGTGGACCAATTTAGATCTCACCTGTCAAGTTCTTGTATTGTGAGCGTAATTTGCTCTAACAATAATTGTTCTTTTCTAAGCATTTGATTGAGTGATAAAATTTTGTTGGAAGTAAGCAATTTCAAAGTTCATATTTAAAGAAAATCAATTGAGCTTGGATGGATATATGTGCTAAACAAAAGTTGTAGTACTCAAAGAGTTCTAAAGCATTGCGGTTAAATATTTTTAATTTTAAATTTATTTAGGGTCTCAAATATGCACTATAATATTTAATAAAATAAATACAAAAGGAATGTATCGATCACTTAGTCACAAGTGACTTCGAGTCATATAAATGGAGAAGACCTCTGAATGAAGTAATGAAGATTAACGTTGATGGCGGATTCTGTAAAGAAAGGGTGAAGAGTAGTTGGGGTTCATTGTCACAGATGGAGACGGAGAAGTAATCCAAGCGGGTGCACGGAATATTGAGCATGCGCTGGAGGCATGGCAGGCTGAGTTAATCGCTTGTATTAAAGGGGGTGAGAGCAGCTCAGTGTCTAACCATTGACCACATTATGCTTGAAACAGATCGCATATGGTGACCCAAGCCATGAAGTCAACTAAGTACATGCTAGCGTCATTGGGACGGTTGATTCATGAACTAAAGGAGTTGTTATGGAAAGAGTTCTCTAAGATCATGTACAATGCAGGGCGCTTAGTGTCTGTTATGGGCTGTTAATTAGTTACTTGTCCACCGTGGAGTCCAACTCGGACTGCTCGGGGCGCCCGCGGACGGAGTTGGCGCTCCGCGAGGCAGCGACGCCACGGCCGAGTCGCCCGCGATCCCCAGGAGCCCGGCGCCTCTGCGGGAGATGCAACGACCGCAACGGGCGGTAGTTGGATGAGTTTCAGACTTTCAGGCTTACTAGATAGCGTATATATGCATCTTCTCCTCTAGTATATACATCATTTTAGCACACAGAGAATTCACGCTGATTAGATCCAAAAACAAAGGCATAGCGCCCTTTCATCCTTATTAGATCCGAAAATCCAGGCATACGCTTTGCTCGTCAAGTTTGTCACTCGCAGAATGCAAAGAATTATTTCCACCATATGGCCAGATCCTCCTCCGAGAGCTCTGATGATGACATCGCCACTATCTTCAATGACCCTCCGTCGCGGACCAGATCGACAAAGATTTTGCTAATCGTGTTGCTGCAGCAATAGATGGTTAAATTGAAGGTCAACTTGCTGGTACCTCTCGTCGTCGGCACAGCCGCTGCCGCGGTGGTACACGAAGGTACACGAACGAAGAATACAGAAGGCAAAGCGAGCAAGGAACAAAAAGCTAGCAAGGAACTGAAAGCTGCCGAGGTAGTTCGACAGCTTGGATGGGCATTGGCATTGTAGGAAAAATTTGCTTAAAGGAGCTCTTAAGGTAACCGAACAAGTCAAGCATCTTTCTAAGCGTTTATGCATTGTAAGTTTATTAAATGGAGAGACGCTTGCTGACATTTTTCTCTCTCTCCTTCTAAGCGTTTTAACAGGCGCCTATGCATTGTACTGTTGGATTAATTGGGCTAGGCCCATACTTAGTGTAAAAATTATTCACTAGAATTTTAAAGATTCATAATTAGTGCTAAGTGGAAGTGGAATTAATACCACATGATACACTCACTGACTGAGAAGGAGCTCAACTTAAATATAAAGTTGGTTGCTCCTCTTATGTGTAAGGTGAGAGGAAAAGCTGGAAGACCACGCGCGCGCGGCTGCCGCCGCCATGCCGAGCCCTCGCCCGGGGCTGGGGCCGTGGCCGTGGCCATGGCCGGACGTGATGTGCATCAGCGCGACTGCTCGATCTGTTGCTGCTCGTTCCCAAGTGTTTGTGGGTCTGCACCAACTGTAGATCGACTACTGTGAACAGGTCACTGTGGCGCCGCGTACCCGAACTGTTGGTGATGCTGCCGACGATGGTTCTCAGTCCTCCGGACGGGACTGGGATCCAAACAAGGGTATATAATGAACTTCTCTTTAGTACTATTTGCGATTTGTACTATGATGTTTGGTTTAGCAAACACTGCATGTGTTGGCAATATATTTCCTTGGTCGATGTCAGGAACTACTACGATACATGTCGGTAGAAGATTCTCTTATTCAATGATTATTTATTTTTTACTGCTATGCTTACTGTCGTATTTATAGATTAAAGCACGTCGTAAAATGACTAAATACCTAACATATACGTGGCCTAATGCTCTAGCCGTTTATGTCCCGCGTTCTTTTAATAGCTAGCGGGGCACAGGATATAGCTAGGCTGGGTATGTTACGTCAGAAAGATGTTATGTTCGGTCCTAGTGAATTACCAGCTTGTACTCACGTGTTGGTGACCAGCGATTTGTCTGGCTCACTTAGTTAATGGAATCATGTGGTTCCCAATTAAATGTAAAAAAAAAAAAGAGTTGAACTTCTTGCTTGCATCGTGGAAAAAAAAAACAGGCCAAGCCGTAAGCTGGCCACGACCTTGTGGAGTCTTTAGGCTCTTTTCTGTTTTCTGTCTAAATCTTCTAAACTCTAACTACATTGTATTTCCGTTGCATCGTAATGGAAATAGGGTTATCCTCGCGTCAAAAAGAAAAATAAGCTGGCCACGACGAGAGCGAGCTGGTAGAGTCACTATCCCGTCCAGCACTAGTTGTTTGGCCCGTTTCTCTCAAGAACTTTGTTTTTTTAACCTGTTATACAAATTCCAAAAAAACTACTTTAGTGACAATTGGATTTCGGTCTACTTCTAAAAATCAATCTCTATATGCAGCTAGATTTTGGATAGCATCTAAAGTTTTAAAGGCGATTGGATTTCTAGAGAGAGGCATCTGTCTCTATAAAAACATGTGTAGTAGTAGTACATTACATCATTTCACAATCCGGACTCCATAACCCATCTATGATTTTGGTTGAATGAATATATAGGAGGGATGACAAGATCAAGTCCGAAGCAACGCCGCAAATTAAATACTGTATAGAAAAAACAAGGCACAATAACACAAGGCATAGAAGTTTGCTTACCAAGAATTTTGCTGTTAAATCATCCAGCCCGGTGGCTGCGGAGGCAAAGCTGACGCCCGTCGCGAGCTGGTCGATCGTGTTGCTGGGGTCCAGGTAGGCCGGCAGAGTCGGCGGCAAACCGAAGGCCTCTGAAATGAAGTCTGTGACGAGGCGGCCGTTGGAGAACCTGCCGGTGGCGACGCCCCCGTAGAAATCGCGCCCGTATGGCGGGAAGTTGGCCTTGGCGATGGCGGAGATGAAGTTGTTGTTGCCCGCGTCCACTGTGGAGTCCCCGAACACAATGAACGCCGGCACCTTGGCGGTCGAGCGAGAGAAATGCACGAGAAGCAGCAGCAGCCAGAAGCACAGGCTTTGAGTTTGAGACGACATAGTGCCTGGTAGCACAGTGTGTGAGGCAAAGCGGACAGCAGATATGTGTCATGTGTACGAGAGAAATTTAATAATGGTGTTGTTGCGCCGTATGTAGCTCACTATCGTTCTCAACTCTTTCAAGAAGCATGGTGTGACCTGATTAGCAAAGATAACGCCCGTGAGAGTGAGAGCTGATAACCACTTATCTTCTTTGATATAGTTTTATTTGAGGCATTTTGTAACTAAACTTTTATTATATTTTGTACTAGAAAATAAATCAATTTAACTTCTCCAAAACACACCTTCAACTATGATTTTCTACAATATGATTTTTTAAAAAAAATCTTAAATACTTTTAGTTAATGTATAGGAAATTGTGGTCTATCTAGAATCCAAAGATTACGAGAGAACATGTTGCTCAATTGTTGAAAACCGAGCTATCTCGTAATCTTAGATTTATATATCTTGCGTACCACATATATAGTACATACTTCCACACTTGTGCAATCACATTGCAAATAAATGTTGAATGTGTTGTTGGGCCAGGCGATTACTGCATCCAACCACTCTAAAGAAATGAAACGCAATATCCACATCGTCTGCGGTGGCCGATGGAATTGCTTGATTTATAGTGACAACCAGACAAGCACATAAAGGTAGTGTTATATATATTTTAAAAAATACTTGAATGTAGCGCTTTCCATTGAATAGGGCTATTAAAAACGTAGTGCATAGAAGGTCTAGAATACAATACCAAACAATACCATATATTCAACACAAGCACGATACGTCGATACTCTCTTTGTCCTAAATTAAATAAAACCGACCACCTCCCTTTCCTTTAACGGTGGGACGACTTACTCGTTCATAGAGCAAGCAAGGCACGCGCGATGCTCAGCCAGCACACATCCGTGCGGTGCTGTGCATCGATCTGTGCACGCGTGCGCAGGTGGGTGCACAGGGCAGAGTGGCCGGGAGTCATTTGCGCTTGTCGGGCTACCTCAGTGCATCGATAGCACATAGCAGCCCATGTGTCGCGTAGGTGGCCGCACGGGGAATTTGATCCATCTACCCCCATGCTCCATTGACGAGGGCCATAGTCAAGCGCTACTATTATTAGAATGATGGGCTAAACTGGATAAAGTTTGACATTGTCATATGCAAAACTAGATAGAATGATGTGGGAAAAAAGTTCCTATTATTAGCATGTGTTACCGCTCGAACTTTAAATGACTCATGAGTTTTTTTTTAATATGCAAAAGATTTACTCTACGTACCATTGTATTAAGAAGAAGAGTCGAAACATACAAACAACGTGCTTATGTGACAAGTGCAATAGGAGATCTTACCGCTGGCAGCCGGACCGTCATAGCAAACAAAAGCAAGGTTCGATATTACATAAAAACAACAACAGGTAAGAAACGGCGCTGCAACCTACGAAAGAGGGTCGTGCGTCACAAACTTTATAATGGCAACGTAGGTGAAAATATAAAATATTCCTGGCCTAGCTCTAGCTGCTTGCTAAGGTTTCGGTTGGTCTTTTCCCCCAAATGTCTTCCCCAAATTTCACATTTCCACGTGCACTCGTGCGTCTCTCTAGTCTCGCAAGGTTGGAGAAGCAAGTCTGGGTGCTCAGCTGCAGCTTCGGCGGGGTGGATGGTGATTTGAAGGTCTATTTGGATTCAAGGATGCAGATTTTAGTGGGTCAACCCAATGACCCACTACCCAAAATACAAAATGTAGTGTAAATACCCAATAGTGTGACACATTAACTTTTGGTTCCAATTAGTGTTGATTTGTCGTTTGGGTAACCCAATCGACTGTAGCGTTAATGGCTGAGACGTACTCGTGCGGCCGAAAAGCTTCGGACTCGCGATGCAGCCGGCTGCCGGCCCTAGCCTCCTCCGACGCCTGCGGCATGTGTCATCTCCGACGCTGGCCGCGTGTGCCATCTTCCCAGCGCGCGCTCGCTGGCTAGGCCCGGCCGGCGGCTGCCAGTGGCCGGGGCTGCATTCAGGGTAGGCACTGGTCTCACCTGGAGAGAAAATTGGCAAGGTAATGAAATTACTAGGGGTGGGCGTTCTGGGCGAGAGGTATTTCGCCGGGACTCGTGAATTCTGCAGTGAATG
Organism: Bothriochloa decipiens; assembly: GCA_023333625.1. Lineage (NCBI taxonomy): Eukaryota > Viridiplantae > Streptophyta > Magnoliopsida > Poales > Poaceae > Bothriochloa > Bothriochloa decipiens. Next base: position 13,491,284 of record CM041631.1, on the reverse strand, counting down.
AGATGTCAATAATGTTGTCGGCGCCAAAAATATGCTCCAAGGATCGATCTGTTGGTCCATACATGCGACTTACTAGTTTCAAACAAACAAAATGTATTCGACCTATTATAGCATTCGTATATCGTCAGTGGAACTCTACAGTGAATGTCGAAAATATACAGTGTCAAGAATACAGGCGGGAAAATGCTCCCCTCTATGGGACAAGCTGCAGCAAAAGCCCTAAAACCAGCTTTCAGCAAAACTCTATTCTACCAGTGGGTTCATTCTTCATACCCATATCCTTAAAAAAAATGAAGTTAGGGGTAATTTCTCAGGTGAGCTCTTGAGTTTCATTTCTCAGACTAGCTCTCAACTGCTTCAAGACTCAACGCTAGCAAATCGTTCCATGTGTCTGTTGGACCTGGCAAACACCAATGCATGCAATCATCGTGTTTTTTCCCGCCAGTTGTTGAAGGGTGAGCATCAGCTCTGAATTCACTCATGCGAGTGATGTCCAGAACTCTGAAACTAGACTGTTCAAGAGCCTTCACCAAGTGTTGGTTTACCAAGCGTGCTTCTACATTGGTGTTATTATTCTCCAAAGAGAAAAATTCTTCCATCTGAACAGGTTTGCCTCAATATGTTAGTCTCTTTTTTTCAAAATAAAAAAAAGAAGAAAAACAGATTTTGGCAGAAAACATCAAACAGTTTGCCATTCAGATCTATTAACCTTAAGAAACTGAATAAGGGTTGAGCATAAGGGCACTGTTCCAACATGTTAATGAAATCTGTAAGTTGGGATTAGCTTGTCTGCCAGTTAGTAGATGATTGTATGGAAATGCTCTGTTTCTGTTCAAAAACTGATAACAGCAGATAAAATATGGAAAGATGCATTATTTTATTTTGGCTTACATGTTAACATGAAATAGATCAGATCCCTGCAGCACAAGGTTCCAAGTTCATACAAAAAGGATGGTGGTTTCTTATTTCTTTCCATTGGACTAAAAGAGAAGTGGTACATGGGTAGCATGCCCAGCTGACCTTAGAACTAAGTTAATAAGTCAACCATTGTGCAGCTATATTATCCTCAATAAACATTCTCTCATTCTTTATATGACAATCGTCCTACTAGATAACACAGGAACAGGAACTTAGCAAGGAAGTATTCATCACATTCCCACATCCATGTCAACATATTATGCATGAAGTTGGAAGGAAAATTGAAGAAGAAAGCTTGCATGAGCATGTGAAAAGTTGCTGTTTAAGCATTTCATGTATTTAATATCAGTACCTCTTCTGACGACAAGGGCTGGTTACGTTGGCAAGATCCACCTTCATTCCAGTCACCACCTTCGAAATGTCTAGGAGATTTGAGTGCAGAAGAATTTCACTGTGTTTGGTCTGATTGCTTTGTTCACAAACATTATCTGATGGAAATTATTTATTCAGAGCATGAGAAAGATAAGTTGAATGCCATTCTGATAGACATAAATAGCGCATTTTTTTTTCCTTTTAAGAGATACAGGTGTTATAAATCCATTCAGATCAAATTCGCATGGTAAAAGTATTTCAAGAGGAAGTGGGAAAATTTAGTTGAAGTACAGAAGTAGAATATCCGTATCCCATGGCAGCGTATTTTCCACAAGGAAAATTAGAGAAATGCCAGTCCATTGCATAGTAAGAGAACATCAGGATTCAGTTAAATATGAGCTTCAGACACGGATAGAATGGTTATTAGATATCAGCAAGGGCACTCTAAACTGGAGCTTTCAGTAACATGAGAAACAAGGCTATAGGCATACCATGTTTTGCAGAGCCAAATCCAGTCCAGCAGGTGGCAGTAAAGGAGGTACAATTGGCCTCCCCTTCTCAAAGAACAGCATTGGTGACCGTACTGGATCAAATTTCGAGGGTGCCCACCACCTAAGTACAAAATAAAGCACAAAAGAATATATGCACATCACATACAGAGCAAGATAAAACAATTTTTTTCAGGGATCAGGGAATAGCTGAGGTGGTAGGCCACCCCTCATTATATATTATCATGTGTGTCACAATTTTGTCTAGTTTATCAAAGCAGACAAAGACTAACATGATAGCTGTGGCGAAAATTAAGACAATTGAAATGACCTGAGAAAGATATACAGTGAGCTGAATCACATTCTCTTTCATCAGGCAAAAGTTATTTAGTCACAACTACCAATACAATCATAAGTTTCTGATGTATTAAATTGCTACCAACATATATTGTCAACAATAAGTAGTTTAGTGCATTGTCAAGTTTTGAACTTTGAAGGAAAACAATGGAACCACAGTACTTAGTTTGTAGAATAACACACTTGTTGATCTCAAGTAATCATGCCAAGAACTTAAATCATAAAATCCTGTTAGTTTGGCATCAAGCTGTAGAATATTTGATTTAATGTTTATTTGTTCATGAATAGTGACATTCACGTACCAATGCCCAGTGTTGAAAATAAGAACATCATGGAAGCTACATGCCTCTACCCATGTTTGGTCAGGAATATCCACATCAACTCTGTAACCTTGCTTATATCCCAGAGATTCTAGAGTGCCTCCATTTGGATTCGCTGACCACCTGCAAAACGAGTGATATGGGGTTCAATAGAAACTGCCCAATTAGAAGGGCAACAGTATCACCATGGACAGAGAAGTTCTGAATCAGCGTCAAATTCACATAAAAATGCAAAGGGATTATGATAAATTGGAATCAAATAGGAAAAATTAAGTGGCGGATAAGAGCATAGTTCTATTAACATTAAACCACTATTTCTTAAACCAGGTAGCAAGAATGGTCAACTGGGAGATATTTCAATTTTTTCAGTGTTTCCAAGTTACACCTAGAGTTGTAAACTGAAAGTAAGATATGCAAAGCTCAAATGAAGTTCTGGCATAAATAACAATACAAGTCATATGTCCAAAGAACTGTTTTTTATGCTAATCCAGAGGAAATGACACTTCTTACCTACCATAGCGTACCAAGAGATTCGTCCTGTGGTATGCCACGGTGAGGTTATAGCGCAGGAAGGTGAAGCCACGGTCTGCCCCTGCAGGACGCCATTTGCGGACGTCACCACTGACTCCCCTGAGCATGCAGACTAACGAGGCAAACATGTTGCGGTTCAAGGAATCACCCACAAATCCTGCAATAAAGGTACCAGGCAACTGTCAGCACAGCAAGGCGAATTTCAGAGACTCTAAATATATGAGCTTAGTACAGGCAGAAAATTTGAGTACATTGACTGCCTCAAAATTTGGAAGTGTGAATCAACCTTGCTTCTACCTCTGGCCAATTCTAATCATCTAATTAGAAGCATGTAGCAGAATGGAAACAATGGAGCATTCAACCATAGCATCACGCAACAACTCGAGGAGATGGAAAATGGAAAATATGTTACAGACTTACAGTTACACCTACACTTTCATGAGTGACTAGCAAATGCATATCAATCTGCTCGCGTTTGAAGGTTATTTCCATCCCCAACCAGACCACAAAATCGCATGACATGTCGATTTTTCAGGCATTTTTCAAAAGCAACGAAACGGGAGCGGGAAGTTACCAACACTGGTGTCCCTGTGGCGCTCCAAGAACCGGCGCGGGTCGAGCCGAGGAAGCTCGCACCCGGTCCCAGCGGGCCTCCACCGCCAGGTAAGCAGGTCGCGGGCGTTGGCCTTGCCATTGGCGATGCAGTTCCACCCCTTGAAGATCTCCTTGCAGGTGTGGTCGTATCGGAGCGAGGAGCCCGCGACGGGGTCGCGCACCCACTCGCCGGCGGAGTAGTCGCAGGCCTGGGACAAGGAGGATGGCTTGCGGGGCGCGGGGAGGGGCCGAGGCGAGGGTGAGGAGGTGAGGTGGAGGAGGAGGAGCAGAAGGGGAAGCAGGAGGAGAGGGAGGACGAGGGCGCGCCGCCGAGGCCCCGCGGGCGGGCTCCTCGCCGGCGGTGGCATGGGTGGCGGCGGCTAGGCGGAGGCGGGCGAGCGAAGCAGATCTCGTGCGTTGCGCCGTGGGCCTGCACAGTCCGTGCTGATGAACTTTGCTGGGCCAATGGCAGAAGGGACAAATGCTAGCAGGCCGAGTTCGGGCTGGAACGTAAACATTAGCGTGGGCCAAGTTCATGAAGAAATCTCTTTCTCCCACGTAAACAATAGTCTTTTTTTTTTGACAAGACGTAAACAGCAGTCTGAAACTCTGAAGACGCTAGTCTGAACTCCCGTTCCATGGTTCTCATCAGAAAGACAGAAACTAGTACGTACCATCCATTTAGGAAAGGGGATTTTGTTTCGGTCTGTGCATATTATTATGCACCAATACGTAGGCCTACACAAGTTATTGATTGATCTCGATCGCAAATAAAAATGCACTGTTGACTACTCGGCGACGATACATGTGTTGATGTGATTTGTGCAAAATTACACAAACTGCTTCTTGCATGGGCATCGATTTGCTGCTACTGCATGTGTGCGTGCATTATTCTGCATTCTTCTTAAAACTGGCGATAGATGGAGGCCGTCACCATGAGCATTAAACTAGTGTATTCAGTCAGGGTTTCTGAGCCCATCAGCTAGCGCAAACATCATTATCTGTCTATCTAACCATCCATGACTTTGCTGACACACGATAATCTAATGCTGATTATCGTTGATACCAGTACACACGCATGCATGCTTTGGTAGTCTGGTTTCGGTGTGTACCGCATACAGACTGCAGGGTACATCTGGAGGTTGAATTTTCGGCCGCATAGGCCACGGCTACAGACAAAACGATCCAGATGTAAAGTGCACTGCCGTCAGACGTGTTTGTTCCGTCTGTGGTTTTCAGCCCCAGCTCTCGATTCTGACTTTGCGTCCGTGGACTGTGGTGGTGGTCAGAAAAATTCTCAAGATGCTCTCCTGGTCCTGGAGTACATAGTAATCAAAGCTCCATCTGACTGAAACAATGTCAGTAATTGGATTTAGCAGCAGGTGGCGTTCATACTGGTTGTTTTTTTCATGCCTCGTGCAACAATTGTATCTCCCTGCTGCAATTATATATCTTTGCTCTACATCTTGAGAATATTTGAAAGCCCGGCCATCGTGGAGCAACCGTTGTTTCAACAGTCGTCTCCGGAATAGGATATATATTCACCTTCATTCATTCAATGTTGCACGAACATCCTCCGTGCCGGCAGGCATTCCCACCAAAGCAGATCACAGACCAGACACGGCATGCTACTTTATTTGTTCAACTTTGAGATCTTCAAAATATACTGACACGGTCTTACCATTTTCTATCCAAAATCCTGCAGTTCATACGACCGAGGTCATCACATATGTATGCCAATGCCCAGCCCTCGGTCGTTATCTTATATGTATCGATCCTACACACTACAGTGTTTCGATGCCCAGCCCCATCAATCCAAAATCACGCAACAAGTTTTGAACTTTTGATTGATATGATGTCGCGGCCTGTCATTATTTTATATGTATCGATCCTACACACTACAGTGTTTCATAGGGTTTACCGCTACCGTATTACTCCCTCGGTTCCATTTTATCTGGCATGAGTTAGAATGACCATTTATTTATTTATATTATACATTTCTTTTTATATTATATTATTTATGCTTGTTATAAACTTAAAATCTCATTGGATAGTATAATTCTTTACGAATATAATAATATAAAGTTTGTATACAATAGTTAAGGGTATACGTGTGTTTATAGGGGTAAGTATGTGTTCGTGTTGAGCGTATGCATCTGCTGTACTTGTGTAATTCACAAAATATTAGCTTAGTTATTAGTTAAAGTTTTAAAAGTTTGAAAATCTCGATATATGTGTGTGCCATATAAAATGAAACCGAGGTGTTTCACTATTACTGCTAATAATGCCTTACATCCGCTAAAACTATCTCCAATAGGCTAGGCACAAGGACACCCAAACCTAAAATACATGTTTTAGACTAAGAAAACAAGGTCCAACAGAGTTTCAATACATAAGACCTATTTTGGGTGTGATAAAGAACCCAAATATAAGCACTCTCTTTGACCCGTTTTAGATTCTCCTTTGGATTCTCTCTCTTTGACCCAAATATATATATAGGTTAAGCCATGTTTACTTGTTCTCTAGCAGTGTTTTTCTCTTACATCAAAATTAACATCAGCCATATACATGTTAAGCCATGTTCACTTGTTCTCTAAGAGCTTATTAGTCAGTCATTCAATAGTATTTTTCTCTCACATCAAAATTAACATCAGCCAAAATCTGTCAGCCAAAAACACTGCTGACAGATTCTCAGGTCCAAGAACCCTCTATCAATAACTATTAAATACTTGGAACCATTGACAGGTCCGATGATGATATCCATCTTGTATTTTCTTGTTTATTTATGAATATACGAATACGATGTTAGGTTTGACTGAAATGTCAAACGCTAGCTGGCACTGTAAACAAGTACTTTCAGCAAAGGGAAAAAGAAGTGGGGGTAACGACAACTCCACTTTGCAGATATTAACTAGGACCACAAAAAGAAACCAACGGTTCCTAGTGTTACTCGTATTTTCTACTAGCTCAATTATCACCAATACTCGTATTTGCTACTGGCTCAATTATCACCAAGTACACAATGCCTATTGCCAAACCTGCTACCGAGAGAGAAGATGATTATTAGCCTACCCTACTAGAAGATGAAGCTTCATCTCCAAGCAAATTGGGGGAAGTGCCACCCCAATTATTGTATTTCTTATGAAATTACTTCTCTAAACAAAAAAATTCTCGTAAAACACACGCTTTTATGTGCTAATATGTTTACACTTTAAGTTTTTGCACTCATTAAATACTCAGAACCATTGAGAACACTCTATCAATAACTATAAATTTAGCCACTTATCATTTAATAGTTATTTGAAGTAAATCGATTTCCAAGTGTTCCTATATAGTGCATATACTTGTTTGAGGTAAACACACTGGCGGCTCTTAAAATTGTGGCTCTATGCCACTTAGGTCCACGAACTCTCGAAATTGAAATCTCCTGAACTTGTTAAGTCGTGCACCGTAGGTCCATATTCCTATATGTAGCTGCTGACTAGAATAAAATTTTATAAAAAAACACTCTAGCATGGCTAGGAAGAGTGTAGTAGGTCCATACCTACACCCCTTTGTTGTGATTTCATGTGCGGTAAGCACCGTGCCGCTAGTGTCGCGTCGAGGTTGTGCCCTAGTCACCCATACTCGTCATAGAACTGAAATTGTGATCCATTTGGCTTCTTCGGTGACAAAAGTTGTTCGTTATGAAGGTGCAAATTTCTAGTAGTGGTGGTCCCAATTACACAAGGAGGAGGGGCACGTGCCCCCTCAAATTCTAGAAAGTTCTTGTATGCAAAGGAAACGAAAGCATCTCCAAATTCTGTTGTTTTAATGAGGACGAATTTTCCTATGGCCATGTTGGTAAGGCATACAACTTGGCAAAGTGCAATTTTGTCCGCTGCCTCGTGCATTTGTTGCACTATTTGGACGGTTGAGTTGCTTGACATGCGCCAATAACATTGGTAAGGAAGAGCAGAAGGTATATGTTCGTGTTGCAGCATTTTAAAGGCTCTTCCACTACAAGACTAGCCTCAATATGATTTTTAGAAGCATTAAATAAGTTGATGTGGCATAGTTTACATTAAGAGAGAGATGGAAACCGTTTCATAGCATGAAATGGGTTTCACGAAGATAAAACTTGTTTGTACTATTTTCACCACCTAAGAGCAACTCCAGTGGAGGCCTCCAAATTAGGCCCTTAAAATTTTAGTTGCAGGCTGGGGTAAAAAAGTAGGGGCTCAAATTGAGACCCAACTCCAGTGGAAAACCAGACAAAGTCCCTATCCTGTGGTGGGACCTACCTATCAGCGAAAATTTCCCCTGCTTCGACCGCTCGTCCGTCAGCGTTGCTCCGGCGCCGCCACTGCGGCACCGCTGCTTCGATCTGGTCGCTGTACGGCGGAAGCCCCTGTCGGAGTCGATGACGTCATCGTCTTCCACGACCACCACCTCGTCGTCCTGCACCGCCTCGTTCGCCTCTTTCTACTCACCGCCGCTGCTCCTCCCGGCGCGGGACTCATCGTCCCCGCTCTTCCTGTCCTCGGCGAGCAGGAGGACGGCTCGACGTCATCCGGTGGCCACGCGTGGTGCGTCACTTCACCCTCGCTCGAGAAAGCAAGATGTTGCTCTCAAGATTGCCGAACCCCGGTGTCGGCATTACGAATCCGTGGAAGGAATCCACAAACAAAGCACGGTCTTTGTCGATGCCTGTGAGCTCCTGCCACACCGGATCGACGCTGCGGTAGTTGACGTGGAAGACCTTGGAGAAGTTGACATCGTCGCCGAAGAGCTACATCCACTTGGACTTGACGAGGAGGAAGACCTCGTCGTCGGCGACCGCGACACGTGCCTCGGCGGGGAGCTCGACGGCGGGTGCCTGGATCACGGTACCAACAGCAAGGGTGACCGCGTCGACGATGGTGGTGCGGCAGACGTCCTCCTCGAAGACGAAGAACTCACCGCCGGTGTAGTGCTGGTGGTGTTGTAGTGGGCCAGGGCGGGAATCGGGGCCCAGGAGGCGGCGTCGGTCGTCGGATTGGCGGCGCAGAAGAGGAGGCCCTCGCCGCAGGACACCATGACGCCGTGCGGAGACCAGTTCCAGGCCAGGTCGTCAGTCTCCGTGAAGAAAGCCGGGAGCGGCGGGAGGGGCGGGTCGCGCCGGTGAAGGGGTGGACGAGGGAAATAGCCAGATCCGTCCGGTCGATGGCGATGGAGGTCGTGCACGTGCACGTGCTCTCGCCGGCCAGTCCCCTCCACGCCAGCCGGCCGGCTACGGCGGCGCAGTCACGAGCATGCGGTGTGCCGGCGGCGGCGTCCGTGCGCGGTCGCTCCTGTGCGCTCGCACCGTGCCGGCTCCGTCCCGTGCGCCCGCCATGGCTGCTCCCGTCCCGTGCGCCCGCGATGGAGGCCGGTGGGCTCGCCAGAGGGGAGGCGAGACGACGGTCATGCTCGCCGTTGGAGCCTAGAGGGAAGGTCGCCTCCTCTCGCCGGAGCACAGAGTGGAGAAGACGGATCAACCGGGTCTGGTTCCGTACGCGCGGGGGAGGAAGGAGGAAAGTGGTGCGGGACCATAGGATAGGGGCTTAATGGATCTAGGGGCTGAAACTATAATTTGAGAGGGTATGAAAAATGGGAGGCCAAGTAGGGACTTCACTGGAGTTGTGTTTTGTCCAAACTTCTAAATTTTAGAATAGGGGGCCTAAGTAGGGGCCTGAGTTGGAGTTGCTTTAGGAATCTCAAAAACAAGGACATGAAATTCCAACCGAGACGGGGCTAACATTGCCTGCAGCAACTAGTCTCCACCCATCGTTATCATACCCTAACCCCCACCCCCACCCCCACCCCCAAACCCACCCCATATATCTCATCGTGTGCAGCTATAGTTCGCGTAGCCTTTAATTAGCATATTTGTCTCGCACCCGCACATATCCCAACCCTCAAAGGTCGACACGGCTCATGGTCATTTCAACGATGACCGTCTACCCCCACTCGCGGTGCTGCTTGAGCCGACGAGGCATAACAATGTGGCATGCCACGTAGGATGAAAACAAGAACGAGCCCAAAAGAAAAGTTTGAAAACTAATACAAGCACTTTGACAAGAACCAAAAAGTAAAATGTTACGATTGGGATGGTCCAATTTAATAGCCTAGGGATGAAATTGGTCTTAGAATTAGAGAGATAAGATTGAGCATCGAGGATAAAAAAAAAATATGTACCTTTGAAGCAGTCTAGGGAGAAAAATGGCTATTCGCCCCCACATTGAAATGGAGGGCATGTGCCACGCGCCATTGATAGTACAATGGCTATTCCCCCGTGACCTCACCTCTCACGCAGGCAGCATCTGCATGCATGAATGCATGCACCGATCCACATGGAGCTACTGTAGCAATCATCATTATCATAGCGCGCGAGATGCTGCCGGAGGTGATGTCGTCGTTGATTTGTTACTACTCCGTCCATGCATCGACGGATCATCGTCATGTGAAACCGAGACGACTCAGAAACCCAGCATCGCAATCCAGGCTGCAGAGCAGGGACCATCCTACGCACAGTCCGTACCAGTGCAGTGCCGATCCCGACACGATGGATGCGACGCGAACGCAAGAAGGGACAGCAGGAGCTGCTGGTAAACAGGAAGGCTTCAGGTTTCATGAGCGAGCTGGTGAATTCAGGGGCGGTCCGAGGTGGCCTGGAGTTCGCGGCTTTACTACTGCCACATGTGCAGATAGATGCAGGAGCGCGAGTGGCCGGCCCCTAGAGCGGCAAGACGAGACTCAATTACCAGAACGTCCGCTGACGGACTGTCCGTGTCCATCTAATCTGCGCCCTTGTCACCTTGTTCGTCGAGTCAAAAAGGCGCCCACGTCGCGACGCAGTGTCGCGCGCTCACGGGGATCTCCCACGATCTTAGTCTTTCGCGACGTCATCCAGAGTCCAGACCAATAGATGCCTCGTTCTCGTCCATCTCCGTTGCCGCGCGCAGCTCGCAGGGCATTGACATTTTGGCAGCGGCGTGCTCGTCGTCGTCTTCGTCGGTGCATCCGGCGTCCCGCGCCGTGCGGGTGCGGCCGGGGTCGCTGATCGCCGCAGCTGCATGCGTCAGGGACAGGCAGGCCGAGTGCTACGCGTGTTGGCGATGCCTCTGCAGTCCGTACTCTAGTCTTTACGCGTGTTCGCCTCTGTCCACACACTGGAGTTACTGAAAGCGGCAGCCGCAGCTGAAGCCAAGATGCAGACGATAAATTCAGTGTATACATACACTCCCGACCGCAGTCTGCAGTCTACATCGGCTCAGGCGCTGACCTTTGCTGCAAATTAAATTCTCAATTTTACTAGAGTTTGGTAGGAGCTGCACGTTGGAAGCGACTCGATCGAACTGAACTCTTTAGCCTCTATCTACACATCGTGGAAATCGTTGTTTCAATTTGCTTGCCGACTGTCGTTATTCCGCCATGCCAACCAGACTCCGGAGCCGAGACCGAGACGTGGCCACGACGACCAGCCGAGCTACGAGTCCAACACATCGCTCGACCTCACCGTAGTCCTCTGCAGACTGCAGTGCTTGTCTCATGCTGCGTCCTTCCTTCCACGGTTCCACCGATCCGTGTCGTCGTCGTCGTCGTATCCGGTATCCTACTCTACCTGCCGCTGCCGGTGCCGAATCCGCCAACGTTATCTCTGTAGTGTAACCAAAACATGACAAGACTCAGCGCTCACGGTCACATTATGTTATCACCAGTGACCAGACCCCATGTGAAGATGCTTGCCTGCAGGTAGGTGCAAGTGAAAAAAAAAAAACAAGACCGGGCCGGGGTGACAACCCCATCCCTATTGCTTTAAGCAGAAGACCAAAGGTCCCCCGTCTCGGAAAAATCCTCGAACCTTAGTTCTGCCCTGACACTATGAACAGGACCCCGTGGCCGGGTTGTCCTTCGCCACGGGCCGAAAACAGGCGCACACGAGGCCAGCGAGGAGATTTTTATTATCCTCGGGGTAAAATTCGGCCCATCAGAATTCGAACTCAAAACTTAAGGGGTGCCTTCGAAGTGTCAGGTTGGTTGGGCCAACCGAACCCGACATCCTTTGGCAGGTGCAAGTGCAAGCGCACACGTCCGGGACACACTGCTGACTCTGGGTTGAAGTTTTCCGGGCACGAGACAAATGATCCATCCAGGTGTAAAGTGCGCCGCCGTCAGATACGTGTGTCGGTTTTTCAGTCACGGCTCACGGGTCTCAACTCTGACTTCGCATCTTAGTGTATCTATACTGTATCTGCGATAGTCATAAGTCTCAAGATGGATTTCGTTTCCTTTTTCCCCCTCAAAAACGGTTCTGAAGTTGCTCTGTAATCGTGTTAAGCGGTCCGCGCGCCTGAGAGAGACCATCATCGGCGATTGATGGATTTCACCTGCAGTGCAGTTGTTCATATTGGGTCAGCGCCTAACACAGCTGTGCGGCTTGGCGCTCTGCATTCTCCATTTTATACCATTCCAATGTGCAAAACACGCATGCAGTCAAGAAAACAACAGGCTACAGAGATAGACCTGCTTTGATCATGTTAATCTGTCTGAAGAACGGCTCTTCTGCCAGTCTAATCTGAATATACCAAGGTCAATTTCTTTTGCTTTCAGCTGCCTTGTGTGGCGTTAAGAAATCCTTCAAGGGCTGGGCTGGCATTTGTAGAACAAACTAGCGTTTTAGCAGTCCTGTTCATAAAATGTGTTCCGCACTGAGCAGTATGAAAAAAACAGGCTCATCCATGTATTCAGTGCCCCGGCATGTATTCTGATCAAATTCTTGCCTTCTGCTGCATGGCGTCAGTGCAAAGGACAAATCCAACGAGGCAAACCAGACGGCATCTTGCCACTTTATTCAACTTTGAGATCTTGTCATTAATCACTGTCTGTTTTTTCGCCCAACAGATCCTGGAGTTCATATAAGCAAAGTCACATCTGTCCTTGTTCTCGTCTCGGTGAAAATCATGCTGCAGATTTTCAACTTTTGATGTCGCTGCGCTAAACCCTGCGGCTGCCGTATTCATATATTCATCCTACTACATGTTTCCAACGAGTTTCTTGAGTGCACACATGTTATTCCTTTTCCATCTGTCCAACAGTCCTGTAGAAGATTATGATGTGAAGTTTGCATTTCGTAGGAAAATTGTCAGTCTCGCCTGCTTCGGTCGAGATTTGACATTGCCTAGGTTGAATTTGGAGGTACGAGCATTATTTGCAAGCAAGTCAATCTCAAAGATCAGATGAAGATGTCAGCATGACTTATTCGTTGGGTCATCATCGTCATCGATCTGCAGGTATATATTTGGCAACTGTAGGCTGGATTTTCCTCTCAGAAATGGCTAACCAGTTATCGTTATAACAATTGTGTTGTTCCTGTAATCCTGTTTATGTTTGACACAGCAAGTAGCTAGTATAGTATTACACGTTTCAATCAATCCTAGCTAATGGATCATCGTTTGGGGAAACAAAATGAATGACTACTTAATATTTGCTAGAACCAGAATATTGCTTATGTTTTCAGCCAACAAAAAGCAGTGCAAAAAAGTTCATAGCAAGTTGAGTAATAATTCTAAGAACCGGTCTTGGCTAAAAATGTTTTTTTTTCTTATTTGTCCTTGTCAATTTTCTGTTACTAGTTAAGGTATATACTCAATCATATTCAAGCCTCCCATTGTTTTTCTTTTCGAAAGAAGAAACCCCTGGTTCCATAAAAAAAGAATCATAAGCTTTGATCAGGTTCCAAAATGGTGGGGTTGCATGCTCGCTTTTCACAGGACCACATATAATAGGACTCGTTATTTTTGTTCGACGGCATTGTGTTCCAAAAAAGCTCTATAGAAGTAGCAAAATGTGCTGATAATTCTCTTTTTCCAGCTATGTGCGGTGTGCAGTGCTGTCAGTGTTGTGTGCATCACCAAAGCGTGGACAAAACCTACCCCTGCTGCTGCTTCTTCACATACGCAACGCCTAATAACGCCTAAAACAGTAACCATACGAAAAGGACAGCACGAGGGCTCTGCCTGTTCTGCTGAATTTTTTTAAAAAGACGGTAAAAGTTTTGCTGTGATTTTTATTAGACGAATAAAAAAAATAAGTGTTTCGTTCAGTTTTTAAAGTGAAAAATGAGCCAAAATTACACATATAATTATGGAGGGCACCCTACTCCATATGCACACCTAGGTACCAAATCAACTCAACTCGTGCCACAAAAAACGCCAACTCAACTTAACTCAAAGCCTCGTCGGATTGAATCATCGACACGAGCAACCACTTGGCACCACTAAAAATTCGATCAGATTGGGTCATCGACACGAGCCTCTACTTCACTCCACTAGAGCTCACCATGGAGCAAACAAGCAACTAAAGCAACTATGCCTACTCCATCACACCCACCAACCGCGCAACAAAAACAGCGAGAACAACAAACCAGCCCTGCCCGAGACACCCCGACCGAGCCGAAATCCACAGCGACGCCTTCAAGAAGGTCACGACGTCCAAGCACCGTCGTCGCTCGTCCAAGACAGGACAAGGCTTTCACCCGTGGAGCATGCTAGGGATACGACGTCCTCAACGGGGGAACGACACCCGCAGGTGTTGCCGTCGTCAGGCTTTCGTCCAAAGAACCCATAGCATAGACGTCGGTCAAGATGTCAGGTTCCCGGCAGACATCAGGTCGTCGCTGCCGGCCATCTAGAAGAAGCCTCACCGGGATCGACGCACCGATCACGCTTGTAGCCGCAGAGCTACGTCAACACCCTGCCAGACCACCCGCTGAACGCCTGCCTCCTGTAACCATGTACGTCCACCGTTCACCCGCCCTAGCGCTAGCCGCCAGACCAGAAACACGGCGAGATTGCGTGATCCGCGGGTGATCGATCGAGTTCGCTGTTCACGCATCCCTCCATCCATCCCATCGATCCAATTCAAGTACTGTGCGTCTCATCGATCGATCGCGTGGTCGGCTGCTCATCTGATTCCGAACCAACAGTGAGCTAGAAAAGTTAGAACCACCTGATGAGTTGGACTTGGAATCATATCGTCGATTATTAGCTGCTTTAATTTCCTGTGGCTGAGCTGATGGATGTGTAGCAGCAGAGGTAGTTAGGATCAATTGGCCAGCCAGCCAGCCGCCGGTTGGTGCCTGGTCACTGCCCAGCAGCTAGCGCCGTACTACGTGCATATGCACATGCATATCGATCTGGGCCTAATTCATGTGCATAGATCGTGTCGTGTGCCTCAACGTCTCAGCTCTGTCGTCGTTGCACAAGATAACGGACCACTGTTCTGGCATGCGATCCTAGCTTTTCTGGTTCTCTACACTACAGTGTGTTATATCTAGCTTGTATAGGACTAGGACGACATGCTGCTAGCAGCTCCGGTTATGGCTCTCTGATGACCTCTAATAGTGGTCTAACTCCATACAATGATTAGATCGATATCCTTGTGACTAATCCTCAGGACGAAGTGAATATAGAAACGTCACTATGAACTGGACAAACTGGAGGACACAAGTACCTGCTTCAAGTGCGGCAGGTTAAATTACATTCGCTATATATAACCAGTCCAATAGCTAGTTTAGCTACAACCACAGGCGGCATCTTTCTTGCACGCAATGCATTTTGCCTGCCTCCGGAAAGTAATGCTATACTACATCCAGAAAGCAGTGCACTTGCTTGTACAGTATATTGGTTTATTTTTTATTTATTCTGAGTTGACCCATGTCTCAAAACTATCCCAAGACTAATTCGTTGAGGTGTGTCATCCGTGGTTGATCTTGTCTGTGAATTGAGAAGCTATTTGTTGATTATCAGTATGACGTTAGGTTTGACTAAAAGTGTCAAACACTAGCATATTAATAATCAAGTAGTGCTGTATCTTCAGGAAGGAAAGCCGTACCTGCACTGCACTTTGGAATGACCTAGTTAAGCTAGCCACAAAAAAAAAGCAGCAAAGATGCTACTAGCTCGATTAATTATAGCACAAGTACATACAAATGGTCTAGATAGATCATTTAAGCTAGCTATGGAGGAGGATTAGCTCACCAAACTGGTAGGAAGTCACCAGGCTCCACACATCTTCAAGTAACCCCAACAAAAAAAAGGCAGAGATATTATTAGGGGATTGAAAAATGTTTAGTGCCAACCAGTCTTCTATCTCCATCTCCAAAATCCTCTCCACTGCGTAAAGAAATACAAGGAAATCGAAATTCTGATAAGTTTGGGCAGGTACACAGGCAGTATGATTAATTGGCCTAAAGTCTTCACCAGAATGAACTATGTACCTGATGCTCACGATCTGTGCTGTTGGTCAAATGGTTTAAGAACCATTTTGAATGCATATGAAATTTTCGAGACTTATCCTAGTGAAAATTGATGAACTTATAATTTGATCGGTGAGGCACTAGAAATATACTGTAATGATACTATAGTACCTGAGCACCGAATGCAATGGAACTCCAAAAGAACTGTTAAGATAGTATCATGCACAGGTATGAGTTATGACTTTGAGATACTAGAAAACAACAAGAAGGGTCACAAGACTCACCACCCATGCACCTTGGTAATAATTATTCTGCGATCAGAGAAGACAAAAACCAAAGAGGACTTTGGTTGACATGCTTCCATGATGCAAAACAATAATAAGCACCATTGGCTCTATTTAATACTATAAACGACAGAGGCCTAGTTGAGTTGTTGCCATTAGCGGCTTAGCGCCCGCCCCATGATTTCCCATCCGAATTTTCAATTTGGTGAGAGATCGTAGCAGCTGATACAGTCCGAAAAAGGTCGACGCCTCCCTGTGTTCGGTAGCCCAACTCCAATGACCTCCCAGTTTCCACATTATCGCTCTAGCTAGCTCATATGTCTAATCTAATCTAATCACACACTGACACATGTGCCCCGTCCCTCCCACTGGCACTCAATAAGTTACAGCTAGCATGGTATCATCGCTGACGAGTGGGTCCTAGGCTCCCAGCAAACGAATGGCGACGCTCTAGGCTATTGGAGAGCATGAGCAAAGAGGAACGAAGGGACGCTTGTATTGTACTCCATCCACTCAATTTGCAGCGTGTTTGATCAGCGATCATGGACTACTGCTACTGGTGGCTTAAGAGCACATAAATAATTGCTGTTCCATCGATTGTCCGGCGTCTGATCCAAGGGGCCACCTGTTCAGGGTTCGTGTTCCAGACCCTCTGGTATCACTCGTTTAGTGACAAGAGTCAACAAGCTGCGAGCGAGGACCTCCTGGTGTGATCGTCATTGTCTCACCAAGCAAGAGCAGCAAGGACAAAAAGTGTCAACGCTTTTCGAGCAGAAAGGAACCCGCAACACCTTGTGTTCCGTTCCGTTGCAAACCAGCCAAAACCCATGGCAAGAAGCGGCGTCTTTGTGATCGTCTGATTCTCTGCGTCTTCTCCCTTTTTCCTCTGCTTTTGCCCCCCCTCCGTCTTTAATCATGCCGTCATGATGGTGGGCAATGTGGTTTTCGTATTGAGATGGAACGGTATATAGAGTGTGTGTCGGTTTTCCTTAGAAGATTTTAACCCCTGTTCCACAGCACAAAAAAAAAACTCGTGGAAAATGAATTAAACCCAGAAACGGATCACATAGTAAAAATAGTTTGATGAACTTTTATGCTATATCTTCGATGCAAACTGTATAGAAAAACCATAAAAACTTGTGGAAAGTGAGTTAAAAATAGGAACGGATCACATTATCATTTTACATAGCGGAAACACGGAAAGCCCCATATTTTTTTATCTTGCCAAACTTCTCGCGGTGTGACCGGTTAGATGAGTGAGCATCGGGACTCTTCCGTCCAACCCGGATTCGAAGCATGGCACCTTTTTATTTTTAAAATTATAGGGGAGTCTTCTCCTATAATCTAGTTTCTTTTTTCTATTTTGTACCACTAATGATCAATAACAATATTGACTTTTTATATCTCATACATAACACATAAAAATAATCATGGTCATCTCAATTTCATCTCTTGTTAGACTTGGAGCAGGCTGAACGCTTGTCGTGCCTTACTCGACAAATCGCAGAAGCATCCATGGAGCTAGGCCACGTGGCATGGGATGCGTTTTATCGAGAGCATATAGGATGGAGAATGTGACAAGAAAAAATGGCAGACGTATCATGTGTTAGGAAGATAGGTTTCCCAAGGTTGTTGATTGCGTATACCTGCATTGATAGACCTCTTAGTGCCACGAGTGCCCTGCCTCAATACCCTCTTCAAAATCGTCGAACCTCTCCTATGTATCCCAAATTCTATCATGAAAGTGAGAGACTCGTGCTAGAACCCTCACCCCAAGCGCAACGCACGGATCGGAGGCGCCTGGACGGAAAGGAGAACGGGACAGGGGCCCACGAGGTCAGCGACAGGGCGGGGGACTGACAAGTTGGTTGCCGGTGCACGCCTTGACCGGCCGCGCGACCCCACGCACGCTCGCGAGTCGAACCCGTCGTCGGCGTCACCTTTCCCACCCGCTGTCGGCCGAGAGACCCACGCGTCCGACGTTGCATCCGGATCGCGACGGTGCCGTGCTGGGGGACCCACCGCCGAACCTGCTGCACGCCCGGGTCGTTTGTACTTGTACGGCGTGCATGTGAACCCGGTCCGAGTGTCCGACCCGCAGCCGCAGCTATACGCCAATACGCACGCATGACGTCCGCCTCCGACTGACGCGGCCCTCGCCGGCGGCGAGCACCACGCCCGGTCGCCTGAGGCGCCGCCGAGGATTCGGAAGAGCGCGCGCGCGCTCGCATGCAGCCTGCACGACGATGAATCGTTGATCGATGCAGCTAGCCTAGGTGTGACCGTCGGCGCGCGGACGACGAGGGGCCGGTCATAGAACGAACGAGTTGTGACGCCCGTGGCACGGGGAGCTTAGGGGAAACCAGGCGTGGTGGGTGCGGCTGTGCATGCAGATGCGAGAGATGCCAGTTGCTTGCGCACACATCAGTTGGTCCCGTCGTCGTCGTCGCGGCCGCGCCAAAAGCCAGCCACGCCGGCCTTTTCCTTTTCAATCTTCCGGCGTGCCCCGGCCTGCCCAACAGAAAATCTCGCCTCGTCTCGTCTCGGGTCGGGGACGTCGTCTTGTGTCGTGTCGCGTGTGCTCGATCTGATCCCACCACCAAAAAGGCCACCAGCCTAGCTAGCTTAGCAGGAGGGAGTACTACGTGCTGCTGCACGGCCGGAGCTTAGCGGACGTGCTGATTGAAGTTTTTCACCGGCAGCGGCAGGCAGGCACATCCAGACAAAGCCTCCCACGCCCAAACGTACACAGGGGTAGCATAGCACGGTCCAGTGGTATCCTACTGCAAGTGTGCAACGTTGACGTACTAGGCTAGTGATGATGTGAGATCAAGGATTCTGCTACAGGCTACAGCGACACATCGTCCACATTCGTCACAAGCTGTAGTGCTGTTTACCACCGTTTGCTAGAGCTCCGGACGGCTTCGGGCTTAAAGGGTTATTTTATTTTAGATAATAACAAAAGAGGCAATTTAGTTACAAATTTAATAGTTTTATTTGTATTACCTATCATAATGGCACTCGAGTAATTTAGAGACAACTATTTTCGAAAATCGGTTACTAGATGTTGGTTATTGTTTTCATAATAATAGAGGTGGGTATTTTTTTTTTTAGAAAACAGAACATTACTAGATCCAATGACTAAGCAATGATTATCAGTTATCCTGCAATTGAAGACATTCAGTTATCAATTATCAGTTGTATCTATTGGTGTTGCTGGCATTTCTTCAATACTCATAGGAAACTAAGCAAAATATATTTCTTATTAAATTTCTTAATGAACCTGTATCCATTTATCAAACTATCGGATAAGTAAAACAGCAGCCTCTACTGAAACGGTTCTCTCTCCCCTCCCAACTAGATTTGCCAGGCTGAGACGACCGCCAGCACAACCATTAAGTGTGACTATGTCTTTCTTACTTTGATGAAAAGTACTAGAGTCTACCTTTTCTAGCACATATTGTGAAGGACAGCATGGAGCTTTGTTAGAAGACACCTAGGGTGTCGCCAACAACTAGCTATTTAGCTATCTAGATATGATATGACAAATAAAAAGTAGCAGAGAGAGTGATTACTAGCTATAAGCAAATACCTTATCTATTTCACGTGACCCAAGAATACGTGAGAGGAGCATGTGGATCCAGTAGTATAAAATAGTTTTTTTTCTTTTCTCTCACCTTCACATCAGTTGACTACGTAGTTAGTACTGACTATTACCATTGCGGACGTCCTTAGCTAACTCAATTTAGCTGCTAGGGGTCTAAACGGTCTAGCTAAAAATATCAGGCACGTTTGGTTAAGTTTCGTTGCTTCAAAAGACCAGTCTCAGTGCGAGATGATACAAGAGAATAGACAAGAAATGGAAGAGCAACAATCGTGTTCCTCGCATGCTTGCCCATGCATTAATTCTGAATCCCAACATCCCTTTGCATGCGTATGCCTAGTTGCCTACCACCTCTTGTGTTCCGTAGATATGTGGGCAATCAGACACGCACGCCCCTCAATCACCCTCGTAGAGCTGCTCTTGCTTATCCATCGTCCACCAACTTGTCTTTCTGTTACTAAAAAAAAACTTCTCTCTCTATTTATTAACCATTCAATTGGATCAAGGGTACTTATTACGACCAAGAAACTACATGTATGTTAATTAATTAGAATGTCAACTAAACAAAATGATTAGAAAACAGTGGAGGCAGTTTTGGAAAACATTTATGAAAAAACGGTTCTAGTGACAGTTTTGTATAATTTGTACTAATAATTCTGTAAGTTGGAATTAGGAGAAGCTATTTTTTTCTTTCTTTTGACTGCTCTATAAAAACAGCTCTAGCTTCTTAAGGCTCTTTTCAGAGATTTTTTTTATATATATAACTGTTTGACAAGGCTCCTTGCAAGGAGCCGGAGTGAGAATCTTAGCAAAGCAGGCCGTAATCTCTTCAATTTAACAACCTATCTTGCTATCCTCTTGAGAAGCCCCTAAAACTCTAATATCTAAACTTATCCATTCCTAAGTGCTCTTTTGCAGGGTTTAAAGCAACATCAATTTCATCTGCAGAAACACTATTCATTGTTTAGATAATAGAAAAAACATGAACGACTTTTATTTCTCTCCTTCAAATAAACTAGCAGTAAGCAGCCAATAACTGAAGCCGGCTAAAACCTTGCCAAATACTCCCATCTCAACCAAAAATGCAGCAAAGGCTCAGCAAGGTTTTCATGTTTCCCCCCTTTTCTTCACAAAAACATTACTTGGCGCATTCTTTGCGTATAATTTCTGATCAATCTCAATAAAATAATTTGTCAGTAGCCAGGTCTGGCGTCTGGGACCATGCTGCAGGTCAAATCATTCGAGCCACTTCATTCGTTTTCGTTCCCACAAGTCACAACCATGGAGGGCCGAAGACGAAGCAGGAAGGATTCTGAATCCATCATCCATAAAAGGGACGCCAACCACTCTCTTTCTACGAACTCCATCTCTCTCCTCTCCTCTGCTCCTCCTCGGCCTTGCTCTGCTCTACTCACTCCCCCAACTGCCAGCCGCATCCTCCCTCCCTCTCTCTCCTCCTCTGTTTACCGAGCAGCTCCGCCATTCCCCAAGCACAACAACTCCTTCCAGAGGCGGACGCAGTCGGTGCCATTCAATGCCGGCTGCCCGGCCCATGCACTGAGACAAAGGGCGGCCTCTGCTGTCTGCTCTCTCTCTCTCTCTCTCTCTGAGACACGACGCAGTCATCGCCACCTCCTTAACTCCCCTGCCTCGTCGCTTCCCGACGCTGACTCGCTCGGGAACCCGTGCGCCCATGCACGCGCCCGCCGCATACGTGCGCCGCCCTACTTGCCCCTTGCCCTGCTCATGTACTCACCAGAATCCTACTCCTAGGAGGAGGCTACGAGCTCAATCAAGCTCTTAGCTAGCTGTGGCGAGTGGTGAGCATTGAGTTGAGTGAGGGGCACCGAGAAGACGGCAATGGCGCGGCCGTTCTTGGCGCCGCTGATGATAGTGGCGGCGGCGGTTCTTCTTTCATGCATGGCGGCGGCGGCGGCCGACGACGGCGACGTGCTGCTGCAGGTGAAGAGCGCGTTCGTCGACGATCCCCAGGGGGTTCTGGCGGGCTGGAACGCCGGCGACGAGTCGGGGTTCTGTTCCTGGGCCGGAGTGGCGTGCGACGACGCGGGGCTCAGGGTCGTGGGCCTCAACCTGTCCGGCGCCGGGCTGGCCGGGACGGTGCCCCGCACGCTGGCGCGGCTCGACGCGCTGGAGGCGATCGACCTGTCGTCGAACGCGCTCATGGGCCCCGTCCCGCCGGCGCTTGGCGCGCTGGCCAGCCTCCAGGTGCTGCTGCTCTACTCCAACCAACTCACAGGCGAGATACCGCCGTCGCTGGGGGCGCTCTCGGCGCTCCAGGTGCTCCGATTGGGAGACAACCCGGGCCTGTCGGGCGCCATCCCGGACGCGCTAGGCGAGCTCGGCAACCTCACCGTGCTCGGCCTCGCTTCCTGCAACCTCACCGGCCCGATCCCGGCGAGCCTCGGGCGGCTCGGCGCGCTCACGGCGCTGAACATGCAGCAGAACGCGCTGTCCGGGCCGATACCGCGTGGCCTCGCCGGCTTGGCGGGCCTCCAGGTGCTCTCCCTCGCCGGCAACCAGCTCACGGGCGCGATACCGCCGGAGCTCGGGCGGCTCGCGGGGCTCCAGAAGCTCAACCTGGGGAATAACTCGCTGGTGGGCGCCATACCGCCGGAGCTCGGCGCGCTCGGCGAGCTCCAATACCTCAACCTCATGAACAGTCGCCTCTCCGGCCGCGTCCCGCGCACGCTCGCCGCGCTCTCTCGCGTGCGCACGATCGACCTGTCCGGCAACATGCTCTCCGGCGCGCTGCCCGCCGAGCTCGGCCACCTGCCGGAGCTTACTTTCTTGGTGCTATCCGACAACCAACTCACCGGCAGCGTCCCCGGCGACCTGTGCGGCGGCGATGAAGCGGAGTCGAGTAAACTCCAGCACCTTATGCTCTCCACGAACAACTTCACCGGGGAGATACCGGAGGGGCTGTCGCGGTGCCGGGCGCTGACGCAGCTCGACTTGGCGAACAATAGCCTCTCCGGCGGTATCCCCGCCGCGCTCGGCGAGCTCGGCAACCTGACGGACCTGCTGCTCAACAACAACAGCCTCTCCGGCGAGCTGCCGCTAGAGCTCTTCAACCTCATCGAGCTCCAGACACTGGCATTGTATCACAACGAGCTCAGTGGTCGGCTGCCGGACGCCATCGGCCGGCTAGTGAACCTGGAGGTGCTGTACCTGTACGAGAACGAGTTCTCCGGCGAGATACCGGCGTCCATCGGGGACTGCGTGAGCTTGCAGCTGATCGATTTCTTCGGGAACCGGTTCAACGGGAGCATGCCGGCGTCCATGGGGAACCTGTCGCAGCTGATCTTCCTCGACTTCAGACAGAACGAGCTGTCCGGCGTGATTCCGCCGGAGCTCGGTGAGTGCCAGCAACTCGAAATCCTTGATTTGGCCGACAATGCTCTGTCCGGGCCGATTCCCGAGACGTTCGGGAAGCTCCGTTCTCTGGAGCAGTTCATGCTGTACAACAACTCGCTCTCCGGCGCCATCCCAGACGACATGTTCGAGTGCCGGAACATCACGAGGGTCAACATCGCGCACAACCGGCTCAGCGGCAGCCTCCTGCCGCTCTGCGGCACGGCGAGGCTGCTGTCGTTCGACGCTACCAACAACTCCTTCGACGGCGGGATCCCCGCGCAGCTCGGCCGGTCGTCGTCGCTCCAGCGCGTGCGCCTGGGAATCAACATGCTGTCGGGGCCGATCCCACCGTCGCTCGGCGGCATCGCTGCGCTGACGCTGCTGGACGTGTCAAGCAACGCGCTCACCGGCGGCATCCCAGCGACGCTCGCGCAGTGCAAGCAGCTCAGCCTAATCGTCCTCAGCCACAACCGCCTGTCGGGGGCGGTTTCGGACTGGCTGGGCTCGCTGCCGCAGCTCGGCGAGCTGGCACTCTCTAACAACGACTTCGCCGGAGCAATCCCGGTGCAGCTCAGCAAGTGCTCCAAGCTCCTGAAGCTGTCGCTCGACAACAACCAGATCAATGGAACAGTGCCGCCTGAACTCGGCAGGTTGGTGTCCCTCAACGTGCTGAATCTCGCACACAACCAGCTCTCGGGTATGATTCCGACGGCGATCGCAAAATTGAGCAGTCTCTATGAGCTGAATCTGTCACAAAATTATCTGTCCGGCCCGATCCCTCCAGACATCGGCAAGCTGCAAGAGCTGCAGAGCCTGCTGGACTTGAGCAGCAACAATCTCAGTGGCCACATCCCTGCATCACTCGGTTCACTCTCCAAGCTTGAAGACCTGAACCTGTCCCACAATGCTCTGATCGGCGCGGTGCCGTCGCAGCTCGCTGGCATGAGTAGCTTGGTGCAGCTGGACCTGTCCAGCAACGAGCTGGAAGGGAAGCTGGGCACCGAGTTCGGCCGGTGGCCGCAGGCCGCGTTTGCCGACAATGCAGGGCTCTGCGGTAGCCCCCTGAGAGGTTGCGGCAGCAGAAACAACCATTCGGTGCTGCACGCGGCGACCACCGCGTTGGTGTCTGCGGCGGTCACGCTGTTGATTGTGCTCCTGATCATCATGCTTGCGCTGACGGCAGTGCGCCGCCGGGCCCGGAGAGGTGAGGTGAACTGCACGGCGTTCTCGTCGTCGAGCTCGGGCAGCGCAAACCGGCAGCTCGTCGTCAAGGGCTCGGCGCGGCGGGAGTTCCGGTGGGAGGCGATCATGGAGGCCACCGGGAACCTGAGCGACCAGTTCGCCATCGGGTCCGGCGGGTCGGGCACCGTGTACAGGGCGGAGCTGTCCACTGGCGAGACGGTGGCCGTGAAGAGGATCGCGCACATGGACAGCGACATGCTGCTGCAGGACAGGAGCTTCACGCGGGAGGTCAAGATCCTGGGCCGCGTCCGTCACCGGCACCTGGTCAAGCTGCTCGGCTTCGTCACATCCCGTGAGTGCGGCGGCGGCGGCGGCATGCTCGTGTACGAGTACATGGAGAACGGCAGCCTCTACGACTGGCTGCACGGCGGCAGCGACGGCCGGAAGAAGCAGGCGCTCAGCTGGGACGCGCGGCTCAAGGTCTCCGCGGGGCTGGCGCAGGGCGTCGAGTACCTACACCACGACTGTGTGCCGCGGATCGTGCACCGGGACATCAAGTCCAGCAACGTGCTCCTCGACGGCGACATGGAGGCGCACCTCGGCGACTTCGGCCTAGCCAAGGCCGTCGCGGAGAACCGGCAGGCCGCCTTCGGCAAGGACTTCAGCGAGTCAGCTTCTTGTTTCGCCGGATCATACGGATACATCGCTCCAGGTAATTTCAACGGCAATCTGAAATGGTACAGAAACGCTAGAGTTCAGTTACTGACAGTGGACGTTGTGCACTGCAGAGTGTGCTTACTCCCTGAAGGCGACGGAGAGGAGCGACGTCTACAGCATGGGCATCGTGTTGATGGAGCTCGTCACCGGGCTCTTGCCGACCGACAAGACCTTCGGCGGCGACATGGACATGGTGAGGTGGGTGCAGTCGAGGATGGACGCGCCGTTGCCGGCCCGGGAGCAGGTGTTCGATCCTGCTCTGAAGCCGCTGGCGCCGCGTGAGGAGTCGTCGATGACGGAGGTGCTGAAGGTGGCGCTCCGGTGCACGAGGGCGGCGCCGGGGGAGAGGCCAACGGCGCGGCAGGTCTCCGATCTGCTGCTCCACGTTTCAATCGATTACTATCGGGCCTGCGAGAAGCGTTAGGATTTCGAAACTGGGATGAATTTGTCCTAGCAACTGCTTTCTCTGAGTCGTGCTTCAGCAAGCTTTCATTCATGAAATTAGGGGGAAAAGAAGCTTGTGTTTTTAGGGTTTGCAAATTGAATCAAGAATGCCCTTCAAAATTGGATCGCTTAATTTCATGTTTTGAGGTACCTTGTACAAGCATTTAGAAATATCCAGCAACGAGGCATACCAAAGCATCAATTGTTGAGATCCCTTTGCTACTCGTTCCGCGCTAACTGAAACAGACGTGTAACAGTACTAACAGTACTGCGATTGCGAAATGAGAGAGGCAGTACTAAAGTGCTCATCGGACGACATGATTGCTGTATCACTTTAAAATAGGAAACCTTGGCAAATACAGGTCTTACAAATCATTATGTCCAATGAATAAGAGAGCAATGAAAGAAATATCACCAGATAGGAAGAAGCATAGAAGAGAAAAGGTTGACATTGCAAAAGCACAATCATTATAATTGAGTAATTTTGCATCATCAGAGAAAGTAAGCCATCAGATTCAAAGCGCATAATTGGTGTCTTACATAGGTAATCCATCAGATCCATTGTGAACCCACATTTTATTACAAGACCACAGTTGAAATGTGGAAGCTGAGACAACAACTAAGACGATGGGGGATTCTCTGTCCTGACCATGTTTACTGACATGTTGCAAAAAATACAGGTCGCTGGCAAACAAATCTGGACATCTATTCATCATCATCTGCACAAAAGGTGGAATGAAAAAGTGGTTAGGCCCCATGACCACCAAACAGAATGGCTAAGGCAGGCACCAGCTGTTCCCAGGGCCTCTTATGTTTTTATGTTAGTAAATACTGGTCGGATGGTCAACGTTTCCAGCCACCATATGATTCACAACTATAAATAACATCATCCAGGTATAGGTTAGCCATGGATCCAGATTTTTACAGCTCTTCTCTTTAATCACATTTTAACTGTAAAATGGTAGTAAAACTTTCCATTTTGCAGCCATAACAAATTCTTACTGGTTTAACCTTCAATCTACAACCAGACCTTGTTCCGTAGACAAATATCAATTAGAGATTTTAAGTGTTAAGTACTACAACTATCTAATATATGGTGAAGTTAGATCATGTAGGCCAACAGCTTACAGATATTAAGCAACATTTACAACAACATGAGACAAGCATTTAGTTCGACAATCTTTTTTATTCTGGATAATTACTAACTTCCAGTCAGTAAAGTAAGAATGACAAATGATAAGCTCTCCATCATAATTAATGATTAAGAAAGAAAATGGATTTTTTTTGTTTATAAGGGAGAATGTGGAAAAAGAGAAGCAAATGTCAACAAAATATTAATGAGCCGGTGCAAAATGTGTGCAGATTCGAACAAGAATGTGATATTAGGTTCAGATTTTGACCAATATAAGGCCTTTCAAAGGAACAGAAGTAATGTCACCTAATCCTGGTATTCTATTTATAATAGAGATAGGGCCAAATGATGGAACAAAAACCACCTCTTGCAAGGTACCAATATGGCAGGACTGAAGATTAAATGTCCTCAGAAGAAAGTTTCTACATTGCCATCGCAAATATGACTGATTGGGGTTGCTGATGGTGTAGCTAGTCAGCATGCTACTAGAGAACAACATTCACACTAACAAAATTTTGGAACCAAATAAGAAAACAGTTTGCTCTATCAGTTCGAAAGACATCTTTTTCGAATCGAATACTGTAAAAAACATAGTACAAACAAACAGGACTAAATTGTGACCCTAGCCCTTTTCAACTACATTTGCAGGGATGACTGTGGATATTCACTGCACAAAAAAGGAATTTAGGAAAAAATCATGTTCATAATTCATAGATTCCATCAGGAAAATTCTTCAGCCATCCGATTTCAGACACAACAATCAGCAAGGTACCAGTTTGGGTCAAATGAATTCATCCTAGCTCCATGTTTTCTATGGAAGTAAGGGAATGTGTTTCTTCTTCTTTTTTTTGGGGGGGGGAGGGGGTGTGGGGTGGGGGGTCTTAAGCTCACTCTCTATCCCCTGATATCATAAATGAGAGTTTTCCAAATGATTTGAAATTTGTATATCTTTCCCCGCTACAAACAGAGCTGAAAGTGGATTTTGCCAATGTAGTTCATGGGAGATGTGTTCTATTTCCCTTTTATGCAAAAAGATCTTGATACAGAAACTTAAGGATTTCCATGTCTGAGCAATTTGTGATACAGCAGCTTTGTTTCACACTTGGGACAGTCAAATTATAGACTGTCGATCTCTCTATCTTTGCTGTCAGCAAGGCATATTGAAACATAAAATTGCAGATCAAATCAGTGTACTCGAAGGAGATAAAAAAACAAATGTGTGATTTTTAATCCTCGATTATTGCGTTGAGGATAAAAGGTGTCTAGAAACAACACACACACAGACACACTCCATTCTTCGAACACTGCCAACTCTTCTAATAGCATAGAATTACTGGCGATATGACGACTTATATATGTTAAAATTGGAAAATGATACAACATCTGTTAAATCTTCTAGTACCATGGCAGATTATATGTGAGGAACTACCAGCAACAATAGCACAATGAATCTGCAAACATAACATGCCAGAGCAAGTTAGCACTGTACCTATGTAGCGTTGCTCGTTGGCTAGCCTGGCACGCTCAAGCATCTTGTCGAGGTCCTCCTTGAGCTTCTCGTCAAACTTTACCAGCTGGTTCACAAACACAGCACCGAGACCCATCCCCAACACATGCTCCCATGGATCTATAACAGTTTAGACATAAGAAGCACATGAGAATGAATCATCGTATCTAAAAGGAGACTGGTACAAAGCACATACTGAAATCATGAATAGTACAGGGAATGGGGAACAAAGGGGGAAATCTCTTCGACAGTATGGCCTCCAAAATCAATGTGAAATTGTAAATTCGTAACAAGAAAGGCTGAACTTAAATCCCAAATTGCGTACTCTCAAAATCAATCCTAATACTCCGCCGTAAAGGCAGAACCCAACAACCGAGTCTGAATCTGGAACCCACCACTCCCAAAATCAAGAACCATATCGCATCTCGGACTCCAAAGACCAAGGAGGCGCCTAGACCAACCGAAACACCACAGGGTCAGGTGGAAATACCGCAGATCAGATGGAATCAGGCGCCAGAACGACTCATGGGGCGCGGGATGCAATGCGGAGACAGATCAAGAAACGGAGAAATGAACAGGGGACAGGAGACATGGGCTTACGGCGCATGTAGGGGAGCTTGCGGAGGGCGTTGGAGTACATCTGGGTGCCCAACCCCAGGAGGGCGCCGATGATCGTCGGCGTCGCCGGCATCCTGCTGCTCTCCTGTCCTGTCGAGGGGAACGGCGCGGCTGCGGCGTGGGGAGTGGACGGCAAGGACAAGGTCGGGGAGAGTGCTGTGGGGACTTGTGAGTTGTGAACGGAGAGGGCCTTTCCTACACCTGTTGGATTTTATTTCGTGGGCCGCCAGTTTGTGGGTCTAATGAAGGTGTGGTGGAGGCCGGAGAGCAAGAAGCCCATGGGCCTAAATACATGCTGCCTCAGTTTGACATTTACTGATTTATTAAGCCTCTCGGTTTAACTGTAGCATCAAGTACATGCACAAACGCACGTCACACCACTCACACACGTCCACTCACACCACAAATATACGCAACTAGACCTACAAAACTACACACAAATCGGGAGACCGCATCCTTTTTAAGATAACCGGTTTACATATTTATTTAGTTTACATTTTCTCCGCCATTGTTTTTGCCCTGAATAAACACAAACGTGAGTGTTATATGTTACTAGTCAACATCACGCACGTGCTTAGAGAAAATATTTATTATTTTTATTTACGGAAACATGCTTAGAGAAAACATTTATTGTTTTTATTTGCTATTTTCTAGCTTGCTTTTAGTTAGCATTGGACTATTTCAATTGACATGGGATCTGCAGGCCCATAATAGTCTTTTAAAAAACAAAACCCTGATCATTTTTATGTAAAAAAATGATTTTTTTTTTGAAGTGAGATCAAGTAAAGGATGTGCAAAACTGATCAGGCCATATCAGAGGGGTGCAGTGCTAGTGAACTCGTTCTCAAAAAAGCTTACATTCCATAATACGAGTGATAGGTAAGAAAATTCTATGTCCAATTCTTAGATTGAAACTATTTTTGTTAAGGTGAGATAAAACTCATTGAATACGCACATGTTCTATATGTTCCAGAAAAAAAATGACAGACTACCGTGAGACAATGGTAGCATTGTAGTATCAATGCTTGAAATTTTTAATTAGAGGAAATAATTATTCCCATCGTCTTCAAATGTTTTGGAAGCCTGAAAGACATGGAAACTACAAATTTGTAGTATCAATGCTTGAAATTTTTAATTCAAAAAAATCATTCCCATCCATGCAATTATTAATTTTATACAAAGAAACTAAACCAAACCAATGTCGCATTTTATTACGCCCATAAAATTAATTGGTCAGAACAATTCTATGAGGCAATTACAACATTTAGTATCCAAATTCTAGTGAGCTGAAAAAACATCGAACCTCATACCAAACCAATGTTGTTTTGTTTTACACCAAGTCACTATAAAGATGTTTGGTACATCTGCATCCTATCCCATGATCATTTTCTCTTGATATTCAAGACAATCAGGTGATTCCAATCCTTCCTTCTATTATGAAACCGCAGACAACCTACTCACTGCAAAGTGAAGCAATACTTTTTAGACGCAAAAGAAAGAAGAGTAATAGAGGAAAACCAAGATTTCATGGCAACTCATGGCCTTTTCCTCTTGGCCGAAGCTTGTCTTGTGAATTGCAAACCCTAGAGTCCCAAATATCACCTTTTTTTCTCACGTTCGAAGAAACTCGCCGAGAAGCATCTCATCCCATCTGGCATCGCTCATCACTGCTTTCAAGGCGAAGCTTATGAAGTGTGGCCTCCTGTTCAGTCCCAATCAGGATCACATCAATTCCTGCACATGCTTGTCACCAATTTAGTCACCGAACCCTGCATCAGAGTAGTCTGATATCAATCTAAGAAGTCAGATAACGGATCATATGTGAGGCGATGGAAGCTCTCTTCATGCCGCTTCATGAATCTCGCACAAGGAAAACTCAATACCGACCGATCTGAGAGATACATGTTGGAACGATACGATATAGTGGCTGCATGTGGACTGAGGCGGAGATCACCAATCAATCAACATGCATAACAAGGGTGATCACAATCAAGCAAGGAAAGCCACGCGGTCACACGATCATGCAAGCTAAATCAGCGACAAGTTCATGCAACCAGGAGACAACATTCGACCAGTTCCATGTCGATGCATCAATGGAGCCCACACATGATGATAATTTCCCGACACGACCGCGATGATGATTTCGATTACTTGGCCTGCATGCAGCGGTACGTGCTAGGTTTAGGGGGTATATATAGAGGTAACAGGCGGCGGCGCATGGTCGAGAGGAACGACGTCCGAAGATAGAGGAAGGTAGATATATATAGAAATTGATTAGCTGTGTTGGGTACGTGGGGCGGGTAGGAGATATTCTGGTGATAAAAAAAAAGATATTCTGGTGACAAAAAAAACTGATGACGGACATTTTATCGTGGCAGGAACGTAAGAATTCTTACACCTTCTCACGTGGCCCACGGTTAGAGTAATATTCACCGTTAGATCTAAAGACATAAATCATCAAGGATGGGTATATAGTATGGGTATGTTTTTTCTGAGTGACAACTATTTTTTAATTTATTCACTCTTTTATAGTATAGATAGATATTGCCTTCATAAAAAAAATGCAGTTATGAGGTTCATGATAATCAAAATATCTGAAGCTTAACCAAAATTATAATGAAAATTATTAATAAATTTATTATAAAAATATATTTTATAGTTAATTTAATGGTACTTATTTTGTATGACAAATGATGTATAATTTTAGTCAAACCTCCAATCGTCGAATTCTTTAAAATGTGAGATTGGTGGTGACATTATTGCCTTCCCACCACATTTTACTACTTCACGCATGTTGGTACAATGACTTTTGCCTTTTGGTTCCTCGATAAGAAAAGTGATTTTATCATCTAGAATGGTTTGTTATGATTACATAAGATACACCTATAGAAAGAATATGATTCTACGAGGAATCTAATGAGAATAGTATTTTTTTCACCTACCAGCCTCTTACATGCTACTAAAAAACATTTTCACCGCCAAACGGGAAACTCTCGTCACCATCGATTTCACCTCTCTCGTTAGTGAAACTAGATGGTGATAGTCAAAGTTATGACAAATGACTTTTGAATTGTATTTATAAAGGGCCTATTTGGTTAGCTATCAATTTTTGCCAAATCAAAATGATGGCAAGCCAAAATGTTAGCTAGCCAACCAGGCTTGCTAAAGTTAGGGAAAAAATATGGGTATATATTTGTTGGTTGTCAAAACAAAAACTCGTTAAAAAATCCTCTTTTATATGTAGTCTAAGAGTATTTTAAAGACTTTACCAAAACTTTAGCATAAAATTGATACTGCCAATCCTTTGACAATAAATCAATTAATAATCATAATTTTAACATGCCATGATTTTGGTTTTACAAGAATTAAATGCCAACCATATAGAAAAAAAAATCGTTTGATGTAGACCACATTGCCCATCGGGGGCCATCCCTATCAAGAAGCTTTGATCTACACATAGTGGTGTGCTCACCGTGGGCAGCGCGCTGCCATTCATCCACAGTGCCCGTGGTGGTGGGGGCTCCATAGGGGGCCGCGGTAGGGTGGGCTTGAGCCAGCCCTAGTGGTGGATCCGCCCACCAAACAATTCCTTCGCGATGGATTGATGCATGCTCTTTGTCCTATTGAGTTTGTCATTTTTAACTCCGTGTTATCTTATTTGATTATTTATCTTATTTAAAAAATTATATAAATATTATTTATTTTTATAACTTATTTTATTATTAGAGATATTTAATTATAAATGATTTATTTTATGATTTACTAAAATAATTTGAATGACACGAATAATCAAACGTGGTACATATAAAATAAAAAATGATAACTAAGTGGGATTGTGGGAAAATCTCCACAACACTTCGATATTTTATAAATTGTAAAAGAGAGCACAGACTTACAACTGCATCCAATGAGAAAAACACCCACCAGGGTATATATAGAGACTAGCTTGCCGGTTGCCACGCACTCTGTCTCTTTTTAATTATCGCTTGCGTATCCCAAAAATAATTACCGGTAATTATATATTAAAAAATATTAATATTTATACTATATAATTAGTATTATTAAAAAATCTTTAAATCTAGTTTTTTTAATAATTTATTTAGAGACATAAATGTTATACATATTTTTTATAAATCAAGTTAAACTCATAATACGCAGATGACGATTAAATAGGGACGGAGGAGCATGCGGCTGCGGCTTCCACGACATCTCGATCATACGCACCGTACCTTCAGTTATGTTTGAGTGTGATATGCTGGTGTCGCATCATCGCACCCCACAAGACGTGCGTGCGTCATGACACAGAGTGCGCACCTTTATTATACATATAAACCGGCTCGATGGAGACAAAACTGCAAATTGTGTAGGGCCCTGGTGTTGCATGCTTGCAACAAGATGAGACGTTTTTAGTGACGACGATAGGGAGAAGAAATGGCTAACCTTTTTCTTTTCTCCTTGCACCAGCGGCTTAAGCCACAAGTTTTTCCTTTTCCCTTTGTTCATTAGCTAGCTAGCCTGCAGGGACGGAAAGATAGGGCTGCTGGTGCAATTGGTTTCGTGTGCTCACACTGTTGCAGGATCTCGGGAGAAAAGGAAGTCAAGCACTGAAAAGGTATTTGGAAAAGGAGGATATATATATATAGAGAGAGAGAGAGAGAGATAGATAGATAGAGAGAGAGAGAGAGAGAGACCAAAAGAGAAGAACATCATCAGATACTACCTGGCATGCAAGGTAGACCATGTCATTAGGCAAGCTTTACTGTCGAGATGTTTAGTTATCTTATTCTTAGTGTTAGGTCAAACACTCAAACCCTTGATGATTTGTTCCTGATTTGTGCGGGAATCACTTTCAAATTAAAATATCAAATATGATTGTATTATTAGGCCTATCCGCATACTAATCTGAAAACAACCGCTGATGAGTGAGCAACATGCCAAAATGACGGTCATAACACTCGTCATTAGGGGCGTCATTATGACCTTGTAAATGATGGACCCTTTGCTCGACACTTTTACTATACTGTAGAAGCTGGCGGCCGAAGTCTATAAGTCCATCTCGCTCTTACATACTCAAAAGTGATGGGTATATAACACCTCAGCCCGTTGCTTTTTCAATTTTGAGTACACATTAGTGACACATGCTTATCAGCTTATTTTCATGTCCATCTTTGTTTAATTTCTCTGGATATATAGTAATTGCTTTGCTGGCCTCTTTAATACTTTATCATGACCAATAAAACACTAAATTAGCCCAAGTCATGCGAAGGATCTGAGTGTTTGACTCTATAAACTTGTGTAGATGATGACACTTGTCTCACAAAAAAAAAAAGATGATGACACTTGTAGAAAATCCCTAAGCGACATGATTTTGCCTGGAACTTGTCCACTTTAGTCAAGTATCATATAAAAGCACATACAGATTAAGTCAACAAAAAGCATGTCCACATCCATGTATTTATGGTTGGTCATTACAACTAGATATTTGGGACAATTATTCGACCTAGCAAACACATGCCACCGTGCTTCTCTATTCCAGGTTATAAGACTTTTGATCTTTTCTAAATACATAGTGACTTTTCGGTTGTGAAAAAAATCAAAAGTGGTATAAATATTTATTGTTTAGTGAAATTGGATGTAAAAACCATTCTATTATACTAATGGTAGTGCTTGGTCTTTTTTCCTTTTCCAAGGAGAAGTTGAAGTATAGTGTACATAGTACAAGAAATGCAGCAACCCGTTGCTTCTTGCCCCACGAATCAAACAGGCAAATGCTACGGGAGGGTTCAGTCCAAACAAGTTTTATAAAACACTTGCGTGACTTAATCGATGTATACACGTAGCATGCATGCTGATTCCTATATATAAGCTGCATAGCTATTATACTAGTTTATATGCTAATATATATAATTCATGCGTCTTAACTACCGGCGGTATTTTTAGTTCCGGGGTCGGGAGAAAAGAAATCGAAGATTGTTACTGATACTGATGGTATTTGGTGAGTTTGATTTAACCGTGTGATAGCTGATCTCTTCATTAACAATGTGTTATATAGCGATCAAAGTAGACCCAGGTCAATGTGAAAGAAATGTATAAGCGCAGGCAACCTTTGTATATGCAATTAATCTGAGACCGAGTAAAAAGCATCGTTGGTACTACCGGATCAGAGTGACTCTAACGTGGTTCAAATATATAGAGGACATTTCATTTGTAGACGACGTCCACGCGCTTCAGTCACTTCAAGAAAAACTATTCTAGCTATACCTTCCCATGGCCAGGCCCGCCCCTTTTCGAACGACTTGCTCGATCGGTCTCGACAATTTGTTGTATGCAGGAATATATATACAGGACTTCTGCAGGAATTTCACATGAGTTAGTACACCTGTCCTTAGACGTGTATATCCCTTCAAGGACTTTGGCCAGGAATTAACTAGACCAACCAGGGAAAATTAAATTTAACCTGAAATATTCATACAGCTGCGAGGCAACTAATTACTTTTGTAGATTTAACCTGAAATTAATTTTGTAAAGCTAGGTGCAATTTTTGAGAGGCAAACATCGATCTTATATTCATATCATAAGAAGTAAATAAACAATAAAAAAATAATGTAAAGAAGTGCTTCTTTCGATGCAAAACTAGAAATTTGTAGAATTGTTCAGAAGTTTAGTTAATTAAAAAAATAATAAAAAGGGGCATTCTCAGAATATTTTACATGTACAATACCTGCCTCACAAATTGTTCAATTAATAATCAGGATCTCATTAAAGGTTAATTTCAAAAGGAGCGTGCATTCTGAGAATCGAATCGAACTTAGGATGAGTTAGGACCCCCTCAGACCCGTAGCGAGAATTGTACCATTAGACCAAATGCCATGTTTCAATGTTTTCCTTTATTGTTGTTTATAAAATGTAAAGTTTATGCTTCACAATTACATGTTTTTATTGTTAAAGAAATTCTACTTTTATTAAATTATTTCCCTTTATTGTTGTTTATGAAACTAGTCAATAGGCACATGTGGCATGCACGTGCTTATAATTATTGATAGGTGACGTTAAAATTTATTATCAAAAGTTTGAATGTAAGGAATAAAAAAAATTTAGATAAACTAATACTTAGAAAGGTTGTAACAAGCTTATTCTTCTTCCAAAAACATGTATTCTTGCTGGATAGGGTTCACAGTTGTTTTTAAGTGGTCGTTTAGATAAATAGAATTACCTTGGTAAATAGAGGTTAGATATTACCTAAATATAGACCAACCAATTTGATATCTTTTTAGAGATGTAATCTTGTATTGTCTTTTTACTATCACATAGTAACAATTCAGAAGACAATTATACTTTGATCGGCAGTCACACTCTACGTTATATATAAAAAATGGTTCTTTACAAATGTAAAAGTTTATGCCTCGCAGTTACATGTTTATATCGTTAAAGAAATTCTGCTTTTATTAACTGTTTCCTTTATTGTTGATTATAAAATGTAAAAGTTTATGCCTCACAAATACTCGTTTATATTGTTAAAGAAATTCTATTTTATTAAAGCAAATATATTAACATAGGGGCAACGGATCAAGTGCAAACCAATCTGTTTGTGAAAACCCGTGCAAACTACGACAAAAATGTCATCTAAATTCATCAGAAAATTCACACATGTAGATGATATGATGATACATAACCTCGTAAAATATCTTGTCCAAAATCAACTTCGTTTGTGAGATATAAAACTAATAAATTTCAAGCTAGAAAGCTATCTAAATAATTTGTTAGAAATTTATTATTTTTATATCTCACAAGTGAAGTTGAGTTTGTACAAGATATTTTATAAAGTTACGTATCATCATATCATCTACATGTGTGATTTTTTTGATAAGTTTAGAAAACTATTTTATCATTGTTTGCACGAGTTTTTACAAAAAGGTTGGTTTACAGTTCATCCATTGCCTAACATAGGACCTCTTGGGCCCAAACCAAGAATCGTATCACTAGACCAATACCCTTTACTATTCTCTTTTCTTTATCACAGCAATAAGAAGCATATATAATAAATATTGTTTAGAAATTCTTCAAAACATTATTAAAAATAGGGGCACTCCAAGAATCGAACTCGGGACCTCTTGCACATTGGCAAGAATCATGCAGCTAGACCAAATGCCCTTTTGTTTAATTATTTAATCATTTCCTTATTAATTTATCTTAATAATTATTAATACATAGGCATTCTGAATTTTGAGTTTCCGGGTATATATTTGTCAATACCTTTTACTATTCTATTTTCTTTATCACAGCAATAAGAAACATATAGATTCAAAAAAAAGCAATAAGAAACATATATGCTCGTAGTTGTAATAAATATTATTTAGAAATTCTTCAAAACATCATTAAAAATAGGGGCATTCCAAGAATCAAACTCGGGACCTCTTGCACATTGGCAAGAATCATGCCACTAGAACAAATGCCCTCTTGTTTTATTATTTAATCATTTACTTATTAATTTATCTTAGTAATTACTACATATGATTCCTGAATTTTGAGTTTCCGGGCATATATTTGTCAGGACTCAAACTGAAACATATAGAACCTGGTTAGAAAAGCTACGGTTACCGGGGAGATACATCCAAATTAAGCTACACGCCGTTCAGATTTTGAGCCCATGCATGGCCAACGAACATTGTAAGAAACAACCTGATCGATCAACGATCATATATATTTCATACAAGTACGTCGGAGGGTTGAGCAACAAGGACACCTAATGTCACGTAACGTACGACACCACCGTACCTGCAACGAACACAAGAACCGAGTTGCACGCATGCATATGAGCACCGACAGTGAGCACATCATGCACCTGAGAGCGGCACTGCGCGAGTGGTCTGGATCTTGTGCTTCAAGAGTCCTGCACAGGCGGCAGCTTCCCTGCAACGCATCCTCGCTCCCAACTGGACTACTGGGGACTCTCACAAGTTTTGGCAAATGATTAGCCAGGCGGCAATTAACACTAGTCGTTTGGTACTCTTATAGCTAGCTATCTAGGACAAGGATCCAAGAATTGGAAGATCCCCCCTGGCCCCGGCCAGCAGCTGGCTCTCGATTGAGTACAAACGACGCCACTCACTCATTTCCAGCTGCTCTTTTTTCTCTCTTCCTAATCGAGACCAGCATCTTCTCTTCTCCAATTCTCGCGGCATGGTCCTAATTTATAGGCCATTATATTATACAGTAACAGTAATTGAGAAAAAAATGCCATCTTCCACTTACGAATTATAAAAAAAAAACCCTGCATTTTACTTTTTTTGTAAATAAATGATATTTCATAAAACATAACATTTCCTTCTATACTACAAACAAGCAAAATCCTTTTCTGCAAATCGCTATACAAACGCTCGTACATCACTGCAAAAAAAATGTCTTTAAATCTTGAACTTGAACCTAAATGGACAAAACCGTCTTAATTTAAATCTTGAAATTGAACCTAAATGGACAGATTCTACCATAGGCAACCCAACTAGCTCGCTATATAATTGGTTCTCGGAATGGAACATAATTACCCAAGCAATTTGATTTGATCATCTGCCTTCGCTAGGTTTTCTTGTTCATTTGATGGTCAATATATAGGACCAAATATATAGGTCAAGTACCTGTTCACTTGTATGACGCTAAATTTTCTTGTTCTCTATAGGTGGTCTCATAATAGAACTCAAGACCTATGGATGCGGGAGCTCTTCCCCGATGTTGTGCGCCCACAACGGTCTCGCGGGCGACGTGGCAGCCTAGCTGCGCATGAGCGCTACCACTGACCTATGGATCGAAGCCGGTGCACGCAAGTTAGGTTGTCTATTCTATGATTAATCTGCTTAGGTTGTAAGGTGCGAGAGCAGCGCTTCATGTAATATCTTCATTCAAAAAACGCGCGAAAACGCGATTATAAAAACTCTTCTACTTAAATATAAAGATACGCAAATCTTTTGCGTATTCGAGAAAAAAAAGACTCAAGACAAACCGGAAGAAGAGAAGTGATTCAATTTAATCCACGGCGCCAAATTTTCTACCGTATTTGACAAAAGTGGTCATAAGTAGGGCCTAAATGAACCACGATAAGCCAGATATAGGTGGTCAAAACGACAAAAAATGAATTGCAGAAAGACAAATGATGTTGTAATTCAGTAGATCACACTGACCTTGCTCCCTCAGTTGCAAACAAATGCTGTTGTACACACTGACGCAATCAAGATGTGGCAATTTTGACCACTGACTTTTATTATACATACCAAATAAAATCAAAGGTTTTTCTGAGTCATATAAATCTACTTTGTATATGCATAACTTGTGTCATCTAATTTTGAAATTTGTATTAACATATCGGTTAAAAATTAAAGGAACCAGAAGTAGAAGAGTGTACTGCTTTCTTAGTGGCCTAATTGCAATTAATCTACCCTTTTTGAGAGGTCACACAACTTTATTTGGTGTGTTTCCTTCTCCCACACATAGAGACGCGCATAAAGGTCAATTCACCAGCAAAAGGGGTGTGCCTTCTGTGCGTGTGCTTCAGGCTTTACATACACTGTTGGGGGAGAGGAGGTAGAGAGAGAGGAGGAAACTGCTAGAGAGGGAGAGGGCAGAGGGGAGGAGCAGTCAGGGCAGCCATGGGGCACCACTGCTGTAGCAAGCAGAAGGTGAAGCGCGGGCTGTGGTCGCCGGAGGAGGACGAGAAGCTCGTCAAGTACATCACCGCCCACGGCCACAGCTGCTGGAGCGCCGTCCCCAAGCACGCCGGTATGGTCCGGCGGTCCGGCCACCCGTCCGTCCTAGTAATTCAAAGAAGAAATTGGATTTGTTCACGTCCTGATGCGCGTTGTGTTCATGCCGATCGAATCGACCAGGGTTGCAGCGCTGCGGCAAGAGCTGCCGCCTCCGGTGGATCAACTACCTCCGGCCGGACCTGAAGCGCGGCACCTTCTCCGACCACGAGGAGCGCACCATAATCGACGTCCACCGCATCCTTGGCAACCGGTAAGTACGGGCATACTTGCTGCCGTCTCTCTTGTTCCCGGCGAACTGGTTACTCACCGCGGCCATGGCTGGAACTCACAGATGGGCGCAGATCGCCAAGCACCTGCCCGGGCGCACGGACAACGAGGTCAAGAACTTCTGGAACTCGTGCATCAAGAAGAAGCTTATCGCGCAGGGCCTCGACCCCAAGACCCACAACCTCCTGCCGGCCTCCAGGACTCTCCTCCACGGCGGCAACGGGGCAAACCCTAGCAGCAACAATCCTGCCCGCTTCCACTCCAACGGCGGCGCTGCTGTCGTCTCCGTCGCCACGACGCCTTTCACCATCAGCTCGCCGACCAAGGCCGCCGCCTACGACACCGTCACGGTCACGCCGCCGCCGGAGATGCCGGCGGCAATGTACGACGTCCCTAACCCCGACGGCATGCTCATGGGGCATGACCAGGCAGCCGCCGCGGCTGCGATTCCGCGATACCCGTACCACCAGGACAACGGCGGCGGCGGCGTGCTCATGAGCTTCAGGGATCAGAATGCAGGTCTCCAGACATCCATGGACTTCGTGAACGGCTCCTCGTCCTCCTCCTCCATGGATCACGCCGCCGGCGTGCCCAACGGCAACGGCTTTAGCCAAGACATGGGCACGGCCTTCATGGACGTGACGGCGGAAATGTGGACCACCGCCGTCGTGGATTCTGCCATGTGTGCAGGGATGGAAGTGGCCCAGCCGCTGCAGCAGACGCTGCCACCGCAAGGGCTGCTGCAGGGGGAGGTGATCGTCGGCCGGCAAGGTGTGATGAACGGTGGCGGTGCAGTTGCTGATAAGGGCATGGACATGATGGACGTCTCTTCGGTGTACGGCGGCGGCGGTGCGACGGCGTTCGATCTGGAGCTGATGGAGTCGTGCGCCTTGTTTTGCGGTAGTGGCGTCGGCGGCAGCACCGGCAACGCCATGGAACAGCTGCAATGGGACTGCTAAGCTCACTATCGTCCTCTCCTACTATCGTCCTTACTCCTAATTAGTTTGTTGTCTTCTCCATGCTTCAATCCATGTGTTTATTTTTCCTTTTAATTTTGATGTTCGATTTACTGGGTTCTTGGTTCAGATCGTCCTTTTCAAGCAAGAAATGCATGCTGAGCTGAGTGACGAACTAAATCTAATTCAGATTTCAATAAAGTTATATGAAATTTATCTTGATTATTACTTGCACACACACATTATGTGTTGTTTCTTCTCCGCGTGGTCGTCTAGCTCATCTGAAATTTTATCTTTGCAAGCAAACTAGCAACGAACTGCATACAGCAGAAATCACATTTCTGAGTTCTGAGCGCACACACCACAACCCTTATCTTGCTGCAGTCTTTTCTTGCACTGCAGTCAACTCATGCAAGAGGGACAAGTCAGTTACCAGTTGGCAGCAACGTACATATACGTTTCAACCTTTTAGTGCAAGGAAAGTTGTTGAACTTTGTCAATTTATGCAGAGGCACACAAGTTTCTCCAAAAAAAAAAAATGCACTTTACATATACGTTTGCAGCAACACCTTTTGTCTCCAAGTATGTATGCACATCAATACTCAATGTTATTTAGTCATTAATTCTATCTTGCTAAGGATATATATATCCACAATCATTGCACAAGAAACAAATTACTTCCTTCAATTTAAAACGGAAAAAAGACAATTACTTCAAGCATGCATGAATTCACCAACAAACACTGCATGCAAGTCACAAAAAAAGCTGCATGAACATCATTGCAACCTTGCATAAAAAACAATATTAGTAGTTGAAACTATAATGCAAAATGCAGTGTGTCCTTAAACTATATATGAGTGGTTCCATGCTAGAATGTAAACTAAGAATTAAACGAAAATATACTACTGTCAAATTTTGAAAGGTTTGCTTGTATCCAATTATTAGTCCGTTCATCAATTACAAAAGATGATGTACCAAAAGCAATGAATCACACATAAAATACTGTTGAATTCAGTACATCATATCAATAGCTACTGCTAGTAGAAGGATGTGTGTTCATTCATCAATCTAAATTGTGATAAAATTCTTTGCATAGCAAATTTAGTACACGAAGACAAGATAACTAGCTACTTGATCTAAAGTCCCAGAGTAGATCAATCAGTTAGGTTAAGCAAAACTTTTATGTCGAATGGTAACAAGTAATATAAATGTGTAGGCCACTCCTTTTATGGGTAACTTTCATGTCAAGAGCATCCATGCATCTCATAGAGTCTAGGCACGCGATCACTTACACAAATCTCCGGAGTGCAATTTTTCCATGCGAATAGTGGACAAAGTCCAATTGTGCAACACATGTGTGCAGGTTTACTAGTCATAACAATATGCCTTGCATTAGAGTTTTTAACGAAGTCATTAATTAGGTCATTCTTTTTTGTTGGAACACACATTTTATTATTATCATTCCAAGTGTCCATATAGTTTTTTTCTTTTCTTGATTGGATTCGTATTATTCTGCCCTCGGTCAAATTTGATTTGCAATGGAGGATAAGCCAAAATCAATCAATTCACTTATTGTACTTTGTATAAAAGTAATACCATTATTTGTAAA
The DNA here is from genome assembly GCA_023333625.1 of Bothriochloa decipiens. Taxonomy (NCBI): domain Eukaryota; kingdom Viridiplantae; phylum Streptophyta; class Magnoliopsida; order Poales; family Poaceae; genus Bothriochloa; species Bothriochloa decipiens. The sequence goes on along the minus strand of CM041631.1, from coordinate 13,448,996 downwards.
CATTCATGAGTAAAAATTAATAAACATGTTGTACATATGTATAACTTATAACACGATGCACCATGCTAGCATGCAAACAAAAGTTAACCTTGAGACCATGATCACTTGCATGTAGATAACCATAGATTATACCTTCCATCACACACAACATAATGGAGACTTGATCAAAGGTGTGTAGCCGCGTGTGGGAGTAGTCGTGTAAGCCGTGATGTACCGCACAAACTAGTAGCTTCACATTTTCATGAAATGAACACCGCACCTAGAGATGTGCTAGCACTCTCATTTGGTCACGGTCTTGGGATGATGATGGTTGATGAAGGTTGCGTGGCTAAGGTTTCCACCACGCAACTCTTGCAAACTGTTCATCTAAATGGTTGATTAGCTCATTTAGACACCATTTAAAGTATGTCAATTTTGTTTAAAGTTGATCATTTAACACATTTAAATGAAAGCTTATCATGCATAATGGCTAAATGGTAATACGTACCTGAGCATTGCACTAGGATCATTATTTTTTGATTGAACCTCAATACTCGAGTGTAGAAGCATGAGCCCCAAGGATTTTATATTAGACTTGAACACGAGGATCTGGTCTTCGTATTGGAATAAACAAGTAGGATGTAGTCGTGTGAGCTCCGAGTGAAGGATGATTCGTATCAAGCATGGATACATGAGCAAGAGGGAGATTTGATACAACGGTAGATAATTATTATTACTTTAAAGTCTTTTTAGGTGTAGAGATTTAGAAAAATGCTAACCTTGCATGACGCAACAAAACTTAATGAGTAGTTACAGACACAATATAGGCTTGTATATCACCATGTCCTCCACCCCTTTTTTAAATAGAACTTTCTAATGGGCTTCCGGTCTGGCCCATTTGGACTCTATTACACTAATGGATCCAATAGATTAGAGCATCATTATCAGATTAAATCTAGTTATCTATAGGGCATATATTCAACAATCTCTCAATTGCGCTAGAGTTAACTAGGCAAGTATCTCAATGTTCTAACCTCTTGAGTTTTCTAATCAATTAGGTTCATGTAACTTACGGAAATTACCTAGAATAATCTACTTTCAGTCCATAGTAAACATTGGTCTCTAGCAAGGAACACACTAATTCCTAGAGGTTCACAAGGAGCATATATTGCACAATCTATGACACTTGTGCTTCCACCAAATGTTACCTAGCCAAGTAAAAGGCGAGTGAAGTGCTACCTTTGTCCACTTTGCCATATCTCACTCCGCGAAGAACTAGCTTTTTGACTAATTAACCTTTAGTCAAGGCATACCATGCATTTTTAGTTCCAACATACAGAGAGGGGAAGTGTCTCTAAAAAGTGAGAGGGCTATATCCATCTTGACTCGATACGCCTTGCAACTTGGTTCGGATCACAAAAGGCTACCTTTTGTAATTACCAGGGTATGTTTGGAAGCTCCAAAGTTTGACTTACACAATCCAGTCTCTATGTCGGTCTTAGGTCTAAGGATATAATTAATGTGTGTATCATTTGTGAGACAAACCTATAGCACAATCTATAGAACATATTTGTGGTGTGTTGTAGTGGGTGGATCAACACTATGCTGCTAACACATGTCTATATTTTTTTTGCGAGGAAACACATCTATATATACTCGTTTAAAAGGTATGTAAAGAATATGAAGAACTAGGACAAAAAGAATTAAACATTACTGTGTAAATCAGTTCGATTCAGCCTTTAGCGCAAGCAACAATAAGGAGCACTGGACAGCCAACACTTTGATGGAGAAGGCACAAATATTAACCCTACACTCGACTTCCAGCTAGATATAGAGTACTCCCTCTGTTCTAATTTCTAAATGATAAGTCGTGTCTAGATATATAATTTTTGCTATGCACCTAGATATATAGCAAAACCTATGTATCTAGGAAAACCAAAATGACTTATAATTGAAATGGAGGGAGTGATTCTCTAAATCTCTGCTCCTTTTAGGTGAGGTGAACTTTGTACATGCAGACGTGCTCTAATTTTGTTAAGCTATAAACTGTCGCCATGATTGGGTACCAAAGCGATGCAGGATGGAAACAATAATAACCGCCACGCCTTCTCCAAGAATATTAATTGTTGAACACACACAGCTCGATCTGTGCAGGTTGGGATATCTCGATCAGTGTGTTATCCCCCAGCAGAGCTTGAGTAGTAGTAGCCATCCATGCAGTCATGCAGAGGTGAAAACTTTTATCGATCTGTTTGATTTTCTTGTGTCCCAAATGTTCAGTAACTTGTGGAACCCAACTAAGTGTGACAGCTTAACAGCCTTGAAGTGAAACAGCAGTTCGTCGTTAATTACCGACCGGCTACGACAAAACTTATATATGTGCATGATCGACCTAGCTAGCTTGTGATGTAAATATGAAAGGTGTTAGAAAACACTGTGCTGCATATGCATGTACGCTCCACCTGCACCGACGGTTTTTCACTGCTCGTTTTTCATATATAATAACTGGCACAAGAACGGAAGAACCGGCTGCATGACGCTTCAAAAAGCAGAGTTTCTTGGACAACACACATGCTTTGGCCATATAACATGAGGCATATACATGGCTCTTCTATGTATCATCGCTCAAGAAAACGACATGGGGTCAAACCAACCAGTACATCTCCTAACAAGTCCATGCATGGTCTGTGTTTCAAGCAACACTACCACCACACAATATTCAGGAACCTCGGTGTTTATATGGAGTTAGAGAGAAACCACATCACACCTAGTTTTATTGTTAAAACCGGGTAGTATAACAAAACAATACTGAAACACATCACTTCTTTTCTAAAATAAAAAAAAAAGTAAGACATGTATGTACTCATCACCTCATGATTAAGTGTGAACTCTTGATCACAGGGGTCCCAAACATTGTCACTAGTAGATACATTGTTATACGTGATCTCAAGAAAGAAAAACATATTTAATTAAAGAAACAAGTATCACTACAAGATGACCCCCGCGCTCCTTCAAATATGTAGCTCGATCGATATTGGAACGGATGAAGCACAGTCCACAGAGTTTTGTTTTGGCTCTTCACGAAGAAATATTTTACACCAAAGTAACATACACACTTGGGCTCTGCTTATTCCTGTGAACTCTGTGTGCGACAAGTCGAGGAGGATTCTATTTTGTCACTGTCATTGTGCAAATGCAATGCATATGGCGACGGAAATTATGTACTCATAATGAACTGGGGCATCTGGACCACACGACATAACTTGAGGTCCTGAACTAACTTGTTACCATACGTTCTAGTAGCTTGACCTGTGCTTTGGGCTAGGATGCATGCCGTGGAGGACCACCAGCTGAACGAGGATCCACACCGGACACCGGCACACCGCACCTGTGATGCGCTCCAGACCTGGACGGGCGCTTTACAGGTTGCAGAGCTCGGAGCCTCGGATGACTGCATTTCTCAATATCCGGACCCAATCGCCCTGTTCGCACAGCCATGATGTTCTCTCTCACACAACAAAACCACATAAGCCAGTTTATCAGCTGCAGAAACCGCAATAACAGCCACGGATGACAAGGTAATCCCAGCACCAAGGTCCAAGGCCGTGGAGGAGCGGCTGCAGCTTGCAAACATACGGAGGTTAGCTGTGGAGGAAGAGGTCAGCGAGCTGTGGCGCAGAACGAAATTAATGGGCCTGGCTATGAGTTCAAGAAAACAGAAACAGAATTGTTGATCCTGGCGAGGGGCTCGTAGGATTCAACTCTTCTGTTCATAGTAGACTAGTTCTTTCAAAACTCACTCGATCGCACAAAAAGAACATGTTCTTAATTATTCAATCTTCATTCATGATACTATTGTGTACTGAAGAGGACGCTGTTTCCACAGTGAATGCGCACATTACAATATTATGAATATATATGAATTTATGATACTGCACAGGCTCGTGAAATCGAGCAGTTTAGAAAGCCTAAATGTGAAACACAGTTCCAGGGAGTTCATATGGTTTTCCCATATAGATCAATTGATCCTATCTGAAACCTTGGATTAGAATGGGATTCTCTTACGCGTAGAAACCTAAACCTGCCAAAATAAAATAGAGCAATTCAGTCAGAAGGAAAAAGGTTTGCTAACTACACTGCCCAAAGTGTGCATCAGCCATCAGCCGATGCTATAAAACCTACCGGAAAGCATTTGCTTTATATCTCTTATCCACTGTAAATGTTTTCCTAAGGAAACGGCTCTCAAACATTTCAGAATTCCGAGCATCAAGTAGATTCCAGGTGGAGCCTCCATCTGCACTCCCTTCAAGAACCCTGACATAAAAATGCTTGTGAGATGCGACTGCCTTGACCAGCAAGTTCGATTTACAACGTTGCCCGCAACTTGTATAGCTACAAATATGTTTCTCCAATAATTCTCTAGTTAATGATGCAAGTCAGCAAGTCATATGGTTTGCAGTAACAAAAATGGTTAGCCATTTTATGTGAACGAAAATTTTACTGAGGTTACATTCTCATGGCAGCAAGCCTAACAGCTAATCTGGCTTTCTGCATTCAAACCAACAATATCAAACAAGATATTTGCAAGTCAACAAGGGTATATCAATGGCCAAAATAAGCACAAAAGAAAGGACAAATAACCTGTTTGGCTTCAAGTGAGGTTTCCAAAACAGGTTTAATTTTGTTTAGTTCTTATGCTAATTTTTCTTGCTTCAAGATAGCTCTCTTAATAAGCTTAGAGTAGACACAATATTGGATGGTCTCATAGAATCATTATGCACTCCATGTGAGACATTAATGCTACAAAAAGGAGAAATAACATCGTGATTTATTTAATGTATATGGCACATAGTGCACATTATATCCATTCAACCATATTAGGACTAAATAAGACTAACAATCTATCTCAACTTTACCAGTCCATTGGATCCCTCTCTGGAGCATCATTAGCTGACATCAAATCATATGACTCCAGCTCGCAACTTTTGCCATCTTGCATTGTATAAATCAGCCAACATCCTGCATAACTCCTTTGTTAGCCAATACAGCAGATCAATAAAATTCTACCTGTGTACTTGAAACACTTTAGACAGCATCTTTACAACAGCATAAAAAACGGCAAAACATCAGTGCAAAACTTGACCAGACATTATTTGAATAATTGATGAACAGCATCAGGTGCAAAATTTTAATAAGATGGATAGCAAATGCAGACTGCTACAGGGAGCAGAAAAGTTATATCATCAAGGATCCATGAACTAGATCATATAGACAAATAACTTCTACAACTTAAAAACATACTAAATCAAAGTCCCCAATCGCATAATCAAACTTCAAGTTTCAACCTAGCAAAGTAAAAATGATTGTCCATCTGGGAGACAACTGATAGGAAGTGAAAGAAATAGCGAGACGAACTGCACACTCCTTCACAGTTATTACTTTGGAAAAAATCAACATGTAGAAACAAGAGAGCGGCAGGAGCCAATGCACGCACAGGGTGGCCTCGTTAGCAAAAATATTTTGTTACTTTCGATTGGAGATCGACGGTGCTGCTGTCTCCTCCCATGCCTAATATATATTGTCTCCAAACCTAGTCAATACTAAGGCACACATGCTACTGGCACCCACACCGCCATTTGTTAGACCAGGTTGGAATAATACACAAAAAATATGAAACACTCAATTTAAAGCTTCAAAATTCACATAAATAGAAAGTAAAGCCTATATTTGTACAAATTCAAAATGCTTCATGTAAATGTGTTAATTAATCAACAAGCATATGGCAGTTAGCCCACTAGCGGAGAGAAGTTAAGAAAAAGGGATGATTGAACTTGGGTTGTCAATCCAGTTAGCCATGTGTGACTAAGATACTCTATAAATAGAAGATAGTATTTGTATTAAGGGTATAACCAGATTACCTTTGGCTCCATCAGGCTCTTCCCATTTGGAAGAATGGATGCCGTCAAAAGCTGCTGTTGCCTGAAATAATTTTCAAACACGCTAATATATGGAGAACACCAGTGAATGGATACTAAAAAAATTCACAAATTGTGTTCACATACAATTCCAATTGGAAGCTGTTCCCTGCTTGCAAGGACAGAACCTGAGCATACTCTGTTCCCTCTTGGGAAATGGTTGCCTTCTGTGAAAGAAGTGTTATTCTTATAATTACTCAATATCTCATTAACTGCATCCAGTGCTACTGGTAATGCTAAGGATGAGTGTATTGGATTTCCAGCAACAGTCACAGATTGATGCCCAGCAGTTCCCAGTTCTGCTTTCAGTGAAATAGCAGATAACAGTCTTTCGATGGAAGGAAATATCTCCTCAAATAGACAGTGTGTTTTCTGGTCTAATGTAGCACTTCTGCTCTTAAAGTTGGAATTTTTAAGAGTTAGCATCAAAGTCTTCAATGCGTCAAAAACTTCAATAATTCTTTCTTTAGGGATCTTTTTGTCACAAAAATGTGAAAGAAAATCAGAAAGAGCGTCGTATATATTTGAAACATGAGCATCCACACATTTTCGAATAGGGCAGGATGAGCAACTGAGTGAATCTGCTTGGCCCAACTCTGACCTTGCTTTCCTCCATTCCACAGAACCACTTAACCTTCCAGGTAAGGATAAAGCTGTTTCAACTTGAAGATAAGCAGATTTGCTAAGTTCTTCAGACTCCTCCTTTTCACGGTTTTCTATGACTGATAGAGCATCAGTTGACAAACCAGTGCGATACTTCCCTGTTATAGATGATAGAACAGCCAGAACAGTTTCTTCAGAGGTAATTGTTCGCCTAGAGAGAACCTGCAAGGGCAGATATAGGATAAGGCAAACCACTTTCAATCAAAAGAAGAAAACCCAGTTCAAAGAAAAAAAACGTTCACCAACTCACGCCTAACAGAGATCATAACTGACCCAAAAAATTATACCTCATGCCACTTTCTGGTGTAGCGTTTTGTTACGTCACGTACTCCATCTTTAGAAATCGCAATAACATAATCTAACTTCTTGTTCCACCTAAAAGACAATGCAATACAGCATGAACAAATGCACAGCATTTGCAAAAGCTTTAGAAAGCAATGTGAAGAAAACAGTTGGGCAGGACCAAATTGTTACCCTTTCTCGTACAGTAGAGGATTATCATAGACTCCTTCGCATGGATCTAGGTGCATCCATCTAAATATTCCAGAACAACGGCATTTAGAATAAGGGTGCTAGAACACCAAATTCAAACTTAGAAGCAGTGGGTCTGTTCGACTGACCTTCCGTACAAGTTTGAAAAACATTCTGTCCACACGTGATCGGTGAAATCCAGAATCTGTTAATTATAAATAGGTAGGTCAGATCAGTCTATCATACTAGGTGGAAGAAAGGCTTTGTTTAGTCTTTACAATAGAATATTTTTACTGAATTAGATGAGTAAGGACCACCAACAAGTGGACAACATAAATTTGGGCCTACTAACAAAAGAGCAGCAGTGATACAGACAGACCACAGAAAGGCACGAGAGGGTCAAAAGCTCAACTGGAGGAAGTAATTGAACTGCATTACGGACAGCATTTTATTTTTATTTTTTGAGTGAAACATGTGAATGAGTTCCCAACAATTTTGAACACCATATGATGATTGATACGGATGCAATAATAAAAAGACAGAACCTGGAACCTCTTCATTAGAACACATATACCAATCAAGACATATGTTAACTGTTCAATACTTCAGCATCCTCTATATCAATAATATCCACATTTTTCTATGCACATCATAGCGATTTATCATACCATTTGTTATCATACAGAATAGGCAAGAAATCTGAATGTTTCTTCAAATTTGAATAGGAATAGAAAGGGAGTGAATAGATAATGAAGTTAGCTGAATCGAGGTAGTGTCCATATTACAAAGAAATTTTAATCATCATTTAGCTGCAGCAAATTCATAAGCACTATGAAACTAACCAAACGAGCATCATATCCAAAAGCTCGACAGTAGAATGTGAAGCAATTCGCCCATTCTCCACAGCGACCTCTCCTAGTTTGTATAAGCTTCCAAAGCAAGAAAAACAGATAGCTTGACCATCAATTTTCACTTTGGATGACATATTCAAAAGTAAACACCCAAATGAACCATAAATACTTGGATTTGTTACTCTACCTTACGTGGATCGTTGTACCTTGGGAAACGGGTGATACTAGAACAATGGTTACACCTAAAGATAGCATATGTCAGGACATGCAACCGAAGTAAAGAAAATGATCATATGACTACATGTTGGAGTGGCGATTTAATCATAAGGGATAATAGTACATTTGATCCCTGTATTTTAAGTTCAGTTTCCCCAGTAGATAAATAGAACAAAAAAACACAGGGACAAAAGGGAATATTTCATCAGATTCATCACTGGCACAGGTATAAGAAACTATGTGGCAGAAACAAAATAAACAATTTTGTCATCAATTGCTTTAGTTCAGCATTTACATTTATGAAACATGAGGTTGTTAGGGTTCCAGTTCATGTTGTGAATCATACAATATTATGACAAACAACACAGAATATATAACTAGGCTTTGGTATTTTGTGTGGCCAAGGTCGTTGTTTGTCAAGGAAAAGGTGAGCTTGTAATGTTTTTTTTTGAGTGAGTATGAGTGCGTGTTGTAAGGGTTCTTACCCCCTTTTTTTCTTTTTTAATAAATGATATGCAGTTCTCCTGCACATTCAAGAAAAAAAAATCTAGGATTCAAGCAGTAACAGTATGATTCACTTGATACTGAGTTTGCAAGTTTTGAAAGGATATGACACATCTAAATTAACTATATAAGATGCAAGAAAATAATATCGTACTGGTAGCTACCTATAAATCTCAACACGTGAAGCACCAAATTTGATTTCTGAGGTAAGTGGGCTTCCCATTCCAACATTGGATGTCTCATGGCCACAGCTGTCACAAGGTGCTGCATTAACCCATCTGCAAAATTAACGACACATGAAAGATGGAGCACTACTGTAGGCTGTTCTATCACCTACATAAACTGCGAGCTGAGCAACATAAAAATATTCAAATGTTCACAGCAAAACATTGCAAAGACACCATAATTAGGTCCAAAGTTGTTACTGCAAACTAGTGTGACACCATGTTCCAAATCAATAAGATTGCAATATAATATACCGCATTAAAAGTTCCTGTGTATGCTTCGAAATGGGTTTATAATTACATGCTGCCTAGAAGATCAAGCTCCCATCATTTCAAAATTTACAGTATAGTAATACAAAAGAAAAAACTTAGTAGAGCAAGTCGACTAAGGAGTAAGTCCATTTTACCACTCAACTTGGCACCTTAAATCCTTGAAACTATGAAATGGGCAAAAACTGCACCATCCTGTCAATAATTGCTCCCACTTGATGAACAAATTAGTTTTCACTTAACAAAGAATTTTCATTAATCCTAGTTATTATCCTAGCTCATACTCCTGTATAGATTCTATTGGTGCGAATTTGTTGTTTCAAGTAATGATGATGATAATTTGATAACACAAGCCAACTTAGCTAACCTCCTAATACTTTTATACCACCTGGCCCGTGGCTGCACAAGCTGTATACCATGTGTGTGTGTGTGTGTGGTAGCAGCACGTGATAAATACAACAGCAGGATGGCCCGCTAGGAGTGAAGTGCATCAGAGGTGTGGTGCAGATGTGAACTTTAGATGTCAGTCAGCGAGTACAACCAAAGCATGGACAAAGACAACTTTGCACATTTGCTGGAGGAAAACCATGCTTGCTCACTCAATAGGGGCCAGCAGCGGGAACGGAACAGCGAAATCTGTAAGCCAACCTTTTTCAATTTCTAACTAGTTACAGTAACATGGTAAGTCGACTGAACATCTTCTCAAAATGAGGTACGACAATTACCTAAAATCAAGGTGGATTTGACCTCAGGCAGCCATGCGTACAGATTTTGATAGCTAAGGGATGTGAATGAGGAATGCAAATTGGACTTATTTCTTAATAAAATAATGGTTATGTAAAAGTACAGATTCCCTGAAATATGGGTGATTTTAGAGACACGGACATGTTCGAAATTTGCTGAAGTAATGACTGAGAAAGAAGGCATCAAAGTGTTTCAGTGACCTGAATGATTGCTTAAACCAGAAAAGCAATTGCAGCAGAAAGGCATGATTCTCTTCATCTTTCGAAGGATTGAAATTCCCTTCCTACTAAACAAACATTTGTAAGAATTTCTGAACACCCATCTCTTAAAAAATGGAATACACCATAGCAAACTGTATCCATATTTTTCTTTAAGAAAATCTAGATGAACTTATAGAAGTGAACAATAAGAGAATCATAAAATACATCTTGCTTTGGGAAAAAAAAAACAGAGTGAGAGAAGAAAATAACAGAAGTGGTAGAATAAAGTGAAACCTTGGCCAGTGAAACTAATGCCTTCTCCTCCAATTCGCATATTGGAACTGTCTTTCGTGCTGCCTCTTGTCCCACTGGATCTTCATACTGCATCCAAATATATACTCAAGCACCAGACATACAAATCCCATAAAACAAGGAAATACTTCAAGATGAAACGCATTCTGATTTCATACCATCAGAACCTGGTGCATGTAAGGCTCAACTCTTTGTCTAAACACATCTCCACCATCATTTTGTATACTGTACTGTTGTAGGAGAAGTGCCTCTTCTTCCGCCTAGTAAAATTTCAAGAAGTAAGCCTCCAGTGGGAATAATAATAGCTGTTTATCGATGCAAGTCATTTCATTTTTGCTGGGAGAAAAGTATATAAAGTAGGAATTACTTCATTCCTTTGCCAGAGTTTACGACAATAAAGCAATACCTGATTTGCATTGCCTAGCCTAGCTTCGGTTCTCAAATGCAGGAAACACTTGGGCATAAAAGGTGAGAGGAGGGTAGTAAACACACTTCATGCCAACTAATTTTGCCAGGCAAGGTGAGGCATGACAACCAAAAATGAACTAAAGTTAGGAAAGTTTGACCCCCTTTGGTTCAAAGTCACAACTTCTGTGCAGCATAGTTTCTTAGTACCCAGTTTTGGCACATTTTACTTTTCCTACACTGTGGTGACTGGTGGCCAAATTGGTGAAGTGGGATGACATTGAAACAGCCTCAACATAGCATGGTACCACCAGGCTGTTCCCTGTTGGGAATCCATAAAAAATAATCATGTAAAAATGGCAGTGTAGTTAGCTTACATTTACCGTGCTGATTCATCTATGATAGTAGCCAGCAAATAATATCATATGCACCATTTTATAAGTACAAAGAAGATTCATCAAATAGCACACTAAGTTTTCCAACTTCAAACTAAGATAATAGCACCTAATCAGCACCTGAACCTAATTCATATACCTCCCAGCCCACCTGGTTCAAATATCGGCTTAACTGAAATCAGTAACCAAAAGAACTCTGGACTCGAGTCTAACTAAATACCATCAATAGCTGTGCTACCCAAACAAGAGTGCAAGGGAACTCCAGGTCATTTCTAGCTGAAACGCACCAATTCCATGACCCATCCTCCAATCCCCTACCAAACCAAGTGAGGCTACCAGCTACCACCAACATCGCAAGGCAATGCAATGCAAATTACAATAGCTCGACGCCTCGGCCTTAACCGAAACAGAGCAGAAGCGTCAGCTCTGTCAGCCACTCTGCACCTGATTACCTGAAGCATCCGTGCGAAATCCTCATCGGACTTTTCCTGCGCCCTGGCCGCTGCCCCGTCATCCTCCCCCTCCTCGCCGACAGCGAGGAGGCGCAGTCGCTCAGAGACGGCTTCCAGGTCGGTGCCGTCGTCCACCACCGACCCATCCGCCTCCACCACGATCTGCAAGCACGCACGCCGCATCAGGACCGAGAAATATGGGGGCAGTGCAGGCGTCAGCGGCACCCGGATCGCGGCGAAACTATGGGGTCGGGTGGAATGGACTGGGGACTCGGGGAGGGGGTGCTCCGGACCTTCTGGAGGTCGGGCGGGACGGCGGTGAGGGAGAAGATCTGGAGGCGGAGGACGTCGATGCCGTGCTCCGTATCGTATTCCACCTCATGCTCCTCCTCCTGCTCCCCCTCGACGGGGGCACCGGCTGCGGGGCCATGCCGGACCACGAAGCGGCGAGCCACCATCGCGTTGCCTCCGAGTCCGCCGCGCCCGCGTGGACTTGTGCTGCCGTCCCGCCGAGTCGTGCTGCCGTCCCGCCGAGTCTAGGAAAAGATGCGCGCGACTGGTGGGACCTACATTAGAATGCGTAGTCGGGTAGGTTAAGCATCCCCGTTGGCGCTGATGGCGTGTTTTCTTGCAAGTGAACCGCGAGTGCCAGTCTTAGTGGTGTTAAGTCCCAATACAAAAATTAAAAAAAAGTCCCAATACAAATATATTTCCAAAAAACAGTACATCATTTTTATAAAACTTTATCGGTTCTCATTAAACTTTAAAATTCTCATGTTAACATATATAATGTCTATAGAATTCTTATAAAACTTTCATTGAGATTAGTCTAAAGGGTTGATTGATTCGTCTTACCATTACAAAGGCTAGGATAACAGGGAAGTGGCTTTTAGTTTTCTTGCTTACGCTTTCGGTAACCGTGTTAGCAAGATTTTGCTTGCTCCCATTGGAGAGCCTCACCTTGCCTTGTTGTGTGAAGCTAGCGTTGCAAATCCTTTTGGATTTGGCTTGCTAGTCTTGATGAAGAAAATACTTGACAACACAAGAATCGAAGCAATGAGAAGTGAACCAAACGCCCTTGCGTTTGCCCATCTAAGCAAGGCAAGGGCCAATGAGGGATCTAAATGTCGCTCAAATCGACTGGTGCGACCAAGCGAGTACCTCATGCTCGCATCAAAGAGACGTGAGCGAGGCTACCACAACAACCAAGTAGTCCCTAAGTTGTTTTATTTGGCAGAGAACTCAGTGACAGAGCTTCTTTCATTATTTCAGCTCTACAAGTAGTGATGTTGATGGAGCCGATCGTTTTTTATACATATAGTTCATTAGGATAGTAGCTCTCAAACAATAATACAGCGTAGATTCAAATTTCGGTCCTTCATGCCAACTTAAACAAGAATAACAAGTTGATAGCTCATGGAATCACTTTATCTAGTCTTCCATAGAAAAATATCATTTTATAGTTTGACATGTTATGCACATGCTACAAATTACATACTAAATGAGGTAGTCGACATCAATGCATATGACATAATTTACATTATTCATATGTATTATCAAATTTATGGGTTCCCCTTAGATATCTATCGGTAAATTTTGGTACATGCACCATATCCATGTCTTTATGGGTATCCAACCCTCATGTACCTATAAGGGAGTTCTTTTTTTCCCCATACCTATACACATCATGTACAAAACAAAAAAAACCACGTGGGTACGGTTGTTGTCCCTATTCCTATCCTATTTATCATGGTTCTAAACGATTCTGACTTCCTACAATGCGCCTAAGAGCCGGGTTAGTGAGACAAAAAAACAATGATTTCGTTGGCTCTTGGTCATTTTGGGAGAAGAGAAAAATGGCTTCTCACTGTAGTACATGAGGGAGCTAAAGCCAGCACCGTTCAAAGTTCAACCAAACGGGTCTAAACTTCGCCATAGCGCACACATGCTTTTGTGAGGCCATGGTGTCATTAGGGTCTCAACATGATGTTAGTGTAATAAACTAGCATGGGCCATTCATGCTACTAATTTTATTGCAACAATGTTAGATTGCGAGCGTGTATGAGATCAAATAGGACAAACCGTTTGACATCTTTAAGTAAATCATAGAATACAACCATGGCTATAGTCTTCGCCCTGCCCTTTTTTTGACTTATTTTTTTCTATGGGTGGTCATTTAATTAAATCTAAAATTATTTAACTCACACTAATTATATACTCTCTATCCTAAATTATAAGTCATTCTAAGAATTCTAAATTTATATGATAAGATAATAATATTTAGAATATTAACTATGTATCATTAGATTCTTCGTTACTTATATTTTATAGTATACCTATTTGATTTCATAATCTTTATATTATTTTTATAATTTTGATTAAATTTAAGATGTCTTCATTTTTAAATATTTTTAATAACTTATAATTTAGAATAAAGATAGTAATTATTGTACTTTGGATTTGAAAGTGAGAGAGTATTTTTATTATTGTAATAACAAAAGGTAGGTAAGCCCCACCTGCGGCTACGGCTACGGAAGCAGAGTCATCTTCTTTTAGCCAATCTTCAGAGAAGGCTCAAACCCGACTCGCAAACCTATAAAACCCCGGAAGAATTCGCAAGCTTCCCACGCAAATGATCCGTCCGCTCTACCCACCAATCCCGCCTCCCCCGTCCACGGCCGCGCCTGGAGCGGCGGGCGGGCCGCGCGCTGCCACCCTCGCCGTCTCCACGCCACCGCGGGGAGCGCGGCGCCCACCCGCGCACCCTCCCCCACGTGTCCCCTCTGCCGCCCGGGGGCCCCGCCTGTCACCCACCGTCCCCGGGGTGGGCAGCCGAAAGCGACGCGTGAAGCGCTCTGCCCTGCCTGCTGCCCTCAGCGCTCGCCTCTCGTCACGCGCCCCCTCCACAACCCCCGATGCGATGGGTGCCCCTGCCCCTCGATAGCCGCGCCGCTCTCCTGCCCCCCCGTTCCCCATTTGCCTCCTCCCTGCCCTAGCGCCGCGCTCCCCTATTCGACCCAACGCCGCCGCCGCCGCACAGGTCTCGCCGACGCCTCTGCTCCGCCCCGCGGCCTCCGGAGGTGCTACTCGCGCGCGATCCGCCGCTGCATCCGTTGCTCCGGCATCGATTCGGCGGCGCGGGGAGGTGAGGTGGATCTCTGCCGCGCGATTTGGCGCCGTTTTTGGGCGGGTTTATGGGGGTTTTGTGTGGAATTTGGTTGTGAAATGGTTTGCCGGCGGATGGAGTTTGGGGGTTAGGGCGGTGATTCGGATTTGGGCGTGGGTGGTGGCGGCTGTGTCGTATGAGCATGTGAAGCTAGTTACAGGCGGCGAGCTGCTTTTTGCGAGCTCTGGTGCTTCCGCTTCTGCTGACAGGGTCCGGCTGGGACTTAGTTATCTGTCTGTATTTGCAGTTCTGTTTCTTTTGCACTTGGGTAAAAATGCTGTGAACTCCAAACTTAGGTGGATTCAGTTCAGAGGTGAAGATTCGGGTGGGTCTCCGGTCAGAAGTAGCAGTGGACTTTTGATGCTTTTTTTTGTCGTGATCTGTATCGTGCCCTAAGGTTATGGTTATGACAGTTTATCATATGGGCTTTTAGAGAACAGCAAGATATGGAAAGTTTGTGGTAACCACTTAAGTTATTGTTTCACTAGACGAGTAATGCTATAGCTAGCTGTGCAAAACTGATTAGTAAGGGTTTATAGTGATCTTCCTTAATTGGTTTTGGCTATTTATTGTGTTCTGCCTTTGTATGGTAAGTTCCAATTTGGGTATTAATTAATGTGATTGTATTAACAAATTTATAAGCAACAGCCAACAAGTTCTGGGTAATCTTGTTTCTGTCGTTTAGCTTTCACACTCATTTATGCTATTATAATATGTTCATTTAAAGCTAATATGTAAATGGTAGTTTATTATGTTTGGATTTGTTCTTCCACAACAATATTCTCTAAAGAGAAAAGGGAACTTTCGATTGAACCAGTAGCCAAAGTAGTATTTGTTGCAATATGTGCCTTTCTTTGTCTGGGACCTTGAGTAGAACTGTTCATTGACATCATAGTACAATGTTATGCCTCAAAATGCCTACTGCTCAAATGCATCAGCACTCTGTAGTGTTCTTATACTTGATTAAACCACACTTGATCTCACTTGAGATCTGACTCTTGTCCTGTGATCGCATATGTATATTAGATTACAATACACAATGGTTAGTTTATCTATTACATGTTGTCTCTTTTGAGTTGTGTTACTGATGACAAAATATCATGTTTATTCTCATTTTGATTGCAGTATGTCTCTGGTGCAAGTGTGCTGAAGATGAAGGAGAGGAGCTCTTTATGTGAAAGCGCAGCCGATGGAAACTGGGGTTTGAAATATAAAAGGAAAAGAAGCAAGTTAACAGTTAGCCCATCTAACGAGAATGAGGCTACCTCACCAACATCAGACTCTCCAATGAGCCATGCTTCCACCAAAAAGAAGCTGAAGCATGACACTAACATTTCTCCATCAGCCAAGAAGATAAGAGGGCACGATGGGGTGAATTTCTTACCTAATAACTTTTCATAGTTTAGCTTAGTCTTCTATGTAATGTCTGATAATCTGATTAATATACTGTTCTACCTTTATGTGCCGCACTACAATATGAGCAGAAGGCTTAAACAATGGTTTAATAATGTAGCCATTGTAGCCATTATAGAAAATACATTTTTTTCATGGAGCACACATAGTATTTTTTTTTTTGTGAACACTTGGGGCTTCGGTTAGGTCTTCAGGAGTAGTTTTTATACAAGTATAAGCAAGCCAAGTGAAAGGGAACTTATATGTTTTATTAACATGTGAACTCTCTCACAGCTGAAATAGTCTGTCAGACTCCCATGTACGAGAGATATGACTTACCTGGAGCTCCTATAGTGCTATTTGTTTCAACATACATGCCTGCAACTATGCTGAACTGACACATCAAAGTAAATTATGATACATGGTTGTGGAAAACTTCTTAGCAACTGCAATTGAAAATATGTTTATGAATAACAGCTGAGCAATTACATCTTTATCCAATTATCAATACAAGAACTATAGTACTCTATCTCAAATTATAAGGCATTTTGACTTCTCTAGATACTCCCTCCATACTAGTAAAGGAAGTCGTTTTGGACAAGGTTTAGGTCAAACATTGGGAATCTAAATCATCAATAACTTTTAAGTTGTTGATTTTGCAAATATGAAAATTATATGAATAGATTTGTCTTTAAGAATACTTTCATAAAAGTATACATATATCACTTTTCCATAATATTTTTATAAAAACAAGAGGTCAAAGTTGTGTTTTAGAGACCGTGTCGCTGTCCTAAATGACTTCTAAATCCTATGTGGAGGGAGTACATTGTTTTTACTATGCATCTAGGCATAGTGTATATCTAGCAAAAGCTACGTATATAGAAAAGCCAAAACGTCTTACAATTTGGAATAGTGGGAGTATATTTTTTTAATTTGAGGTTAATATACACTAGGTATTTATGAATAGCTTTGTATGTGACCTCTGTTGTGGTTTTGAAATTTGCTTATCACTTTCTTTTGTTCTTTCAGTATTTTTTCGAGTGCGTAGAATGCGATCTTGGTGGCAATTTGCTATGTTGTGATAGCTGTCCTCGTGTTTACCACTTGGAATGCCTCAATCCTCCTCTTAAGGTTTGTATTGTGCCCTCTTGTTTGGTTCATAAGTTACAAATTATTGTTATAATAATGACCGGATTTTTAATCTTTGCCTTCTGCTGTCCCCAATCTAGCGTGCACCCCCTGGGAAGTGGCAATGTCCAAGATGCCGTCCAAAAAAAGGTAGCTTGAAGCTGTTAGGTAATGTGGAGGCTGAGACTTCTAAACATGAAAGAAGTTCAAGGACGCATGCAGATGCGACATCAGATAGTCCACCTTCGCATACAAAAGTCTCCTTTAAGACCAGGAACTCCACACAAGACAAAACTGGATCAAACGAACAAGGAAAACACTCATCTGGTGGCACAATGAAGGGGGGTGACCCCGGTATGAAGAATAATGAAGTTGAGAAAAAGAAGACACTGATATTACATTTGAAGAAGCGCTCAACCAAGGAATTTTCAGAGAATACTAAACCCTTGAAGACAGAATTTGTTGGAGAACCTTCAGAAGAGAAAATTGTTAAACATGGAAGTGTTTTGAAACTGAAGAAACCACACCATATGGACTTGTCTCCAAATAAATCTAAAAGCAGGAGGCAAAATAGTCAGAGAGAGAGTAAAAGATCTGGCACAAAAAAGCTTAAATATTCAACGTCCGATGATGACAGTGTTTCCTCATCAGAACCATCGACATCTCTTGATAACAGCGAATCACCGCCAAAAAGAAAACCCTCAGATGGAAAAGAACCTTCATCCAGTACCAAGAAAGGGAAAAAGAAAGTGAAATTTTTTGAGAAAAAGCACTCTGAGGTATTGGAGCTTGCACTTCACTATGTTCAAATATCCATCAACTAAATAAAATTTCCATGTTATTTGCTCAGAAATGCTCCAGATTGATTTTGTTTCTTGGTGGTGATTTGATGGGCAGATTAGTATCAGTTGTTCACATTGATCTGCCTCCATTTACAGTGCTATGTTTTTCGTTTTCTGCATGTTATTTTTTCCTTTTCATTGAAATTGACTACTTCCCTGTTACGATTACTTAAGCCTCTCTTTTTTCGGTCAGTTATAACTCTTTATAAATAAATAAATCTTTATAAATAAATAACTCTTTATAAATAAACTGAATAACTTAGGAAGTTAGAACGTAACTTAGGAAGTTAGGACGCAGATTCAAATTTTGATCATGAACTGCCACACTTATTTTATTCTTGTCTCTGGCTGCTAATGTGGTAGCATCATTAACCATCTGCCCGCCCCTATTTAACTATTGTGTGCTCATCTGTTAACAAATGCAATTCGTTCAAGTTTTGTGGCAATTCAATCAGATGCTGCTCTCTTATCCAATGTCCTAGCACCGTAATTTTGCAACACAAAATATGCCAGAGTGACGCTCATGTACCTGCAAACATGTTGCAGGAGCAGGGTGTGGTAGGAGACAAAATAATGACTCCCCAGGAGGATCAACAGGTTAGTTGCAATTTACACTACATTGCATCTTCATACAAACATTCTTAGTCTTTCCTCTGTTTTTTCCTATCACTTGTGTTATTGTCATCTGATTATCATTATATGGTGGCCTTTGCTTAGGTCGATCGCATCCTAGGTTGCCGGCTTCAGACGAGCCAAATCAAACCAACGTCCCATGCTTCACTGGAGCAGTTTGAATCAGCTAATCTCAAGGTGGATGATATGGAGCCTTCTAGAAATGGTACTGTGGAGGATATATGTGCTGATGAATCAGGAGAGAATGTCTCACCTTCTAAAAAAGGTGAAGATGAGACAACATCTGATTTGCCAGCAGAAAAGGATGATACCAAGCTTGCAGTCACTAGAGCTGATACAATGGTCAGGACCAATCAAGAGCATACAGATGAAATTAAGCAGCATGGGAAAATGGAAGAAATAACAGATAAGGACTGCAGTGATGCTGGATATGAGTTCTTGATCAAATGGGTTGGAAAATCAAATATCCACAACAGCTGGGTTGCTGAATCCGAGGTAAAAATATTAGCAAAAAGGAAACTGGAAAACTATAAAGCGAAGTATGGTACGAGTTTGATAAACATTTGTAAGGAACAGTGGTGCCAGCCACAACGAGTTATTGCTCTTCGTGCTTCTGTAGATGAAGCAGAAGAGGCTTTAATCAAATGGTGTGGTCTTCCTTATGATGATTGCACTTGGGAAAGAATAGATGAACCTACCCTGATTAAATATAGCCATTTGATCACTCGGTTCAAGAATTTTGAATGCCAGGCTTTGGATAAAGATGTGGTAAAAGATTATGCAAACACAAGGAACCGACAGGAGCTTAATGTGTTAGTTGATCAGCCAAAAGAACTTCAGGGCGGCATGCTCTTCCCTCATCAACTGGAAGCCTTGAACTGGCTACGTAAATGCTGGTACAAGTCAAAAAATGTTATCCTTGCCGATGAGATGGGTCTCGGAAAGACAGTGTCAGCTTGTGCTTTTTTGTCATCCCTATGTTGTGAATTTAAGATTAATTTGCCATGTCTTGTCTTGGTTCCTCTTTCTACAATGCCCAACTGGATGGCGGAATTTGCATCTTGGGCTCCTCATTTAAATGTTGTGGAGTATCATGGTTCTGCAAGGTCTAGATCTATCATTCGCCAGTATGAGTGGCATGCAGGCGATGCAAGCCCAATTGGCAAAACAAAGAGATCATATAAGTTTAATGTTTTGCTTACAACTTACGAAATGGTGCTTGTTGATGCTGCATATCTTCGTTCTGTCTCATGGGAAGTTCTTATAGTTGATGAGGGACATCGCCTGAAGAATTCTAGCAGCAAACTCTTTAGTTTACTTAATTCATTCTCATTTCAGCACAGAGTTTTGTTGACAGGAACTCCCTTACAGAACAACATTGGTGAAATGTATAACTTATTGAACTTCTTACAGCCTACTTCTTTCCCTTCTCTATCATCATTTGAGGAGAAGTTTAATGACCTTACAACAGCAGAAAAAGTAGAGGAGCTGAAGAAACTTGTAGCTCCTCATATGCTTCGGAGGTTGAAAAAAGATGCAATGCAAAACATCCCCCCAAAGACAGAGCGAATGGTACCTGTTGAATTGACATCAATCCAGGCTGAATACTACCGTGCTATGCTTACAAAGAACTATCAAGTACTGCGCAACATTGGAAAAGGTGGTGCTCACCAGTCTTTATTGAATATAGTAATGCAGCTTCGGAAAGTCTGCAACCATCCATATCTTATTCCTGGAACTGAACCTGAATCTGGTTCACCTGAGTTTCTGCATGAAATGCGCATAAAGGCCTCAGCAAAGCTAGCTTTGTTGCACTCTATGCTAAAAATATTACACAAGGAAGGCCATCGTGTCCTTATTTTCTCTCAGATGACAAAACTTCTTGACATCCTTGAAGATTATCTGACTTTAGAATTCGGCCCTAAAACATTTGAAAGGGTTGATGGCTCGGTATCTGTGGCGGAGCGCCAGGCAGCAATTGCTCGCTTTAATCAGGATAAGACACGTTTTGTTTTCTTGCTGTCTACACGATCATGTGGACTTGGTATTAATTTGGCAACTGCAGATACTGTTATCATCTATGATTCGGATTTCAATCCACATGCTGATATACAAGCGATGAACAGGGCACACAGAATTGGGCAATCGAACAGACTTCTGGTTTACAGGCTTGTAGTGCGTGCTAGTGTTGAAGAGCGTATTTTGCAATTAGCCAAGAAGAAATTGATGCTTGATCAACTTTTCGTTAACAAATCAGAATCACAGAAAGAAGTGGAAGATATCATTCGCTGGGGTACAGAGGAACTCTTTGGGAACAGCGACGGTGTGGATGATAAAGATAGCAATGAAGCCTCAGGTCCTGTTGCTGATGTTGAATTTAAGCATAGAAGAAAAACCGGTGGCCTAGGTGATGTTTATGAAGACAAATGTATTGGTGGTTCTAGCAAACTTGTTTGGGATGAAAATGCTATTTTGAAGCTGCTTGATAGATCAAACCTTCCATCATCAGTGGCCGAAGGTACTGATGGGGACTTGGACAATGATATGCTTGGTACTGTGAAGGTAATTTGATCTGTATGCCTAATCCCTATTCCTAAATGGTGATTATTTATGAATTTCTTTTGGTAAATTATGATACCAGGATTTTGTTCTTATACATGTGTCAAAATTGTTGTTAAATTATGTAATCTGTTAGTCAGTATTATGTTACAAAGTATGTCCACTAAATTTGGATCTTCTATTTTTTACCACATGAATTAGTAACTCCATCCTGATAAGTTGTTTTGGTAGGTACATAGCTTTTGCTATGCACCTAGATATATGCTACTATATATCTAGAAAAGCCAAAATGAGTTACAATTTGGAAAGGAAGGAGTAAATATTTACATATTGTGGGCCCCTACGTGCTAGGAAACACCATCCCACGTAGCAGATTTATCCTGCCCAGGCACCTGCCTGGACCTACATAGTCACATTAGATGCTAGTTGCTAGGTGGCCACCTGACTTCTCGTGGATCACCTTTTTTGCTTCTTTTTTTTAGAGGGGGGGGGGGGTATGGGGGTCTAGGTTTACTTTGTGCTATTAATAGTTTCTCATTGGAGATCTTCCTAACACTTATCTCTTTACTTCCCTCTGTTAAACAGTCAATAGATTGGAACGATGAGCTGAATGACGACCCTGGTAACAATGAGGATGTTGCACCTATTGATAATGATGGGAGCGAACACGCATCTGAATCGAAGCTAGGTGCTACTAATCATTCAGAAGAAAATGAATGGGATAAACTTTTACGTGTCAGGTACTCTGCAATACTGTATTGACTTGTATCTTTTTGTCTAACAATCCCATCATCCTGAGGGTTAAGTAGGTGTGATGTGATGGTCCTAATGATGCACCTAAAAATTTTCCCTCATTTTTAAGAAGTATACTTATCAGAGAGGAAAACAAATGGAAGAATGAATACTCCAAAACTAGCATGTATAATAAATAATTTCAAAAGTGTGGTTTATCAACTTCTATGCTTTATGGCCATAATGGAGGCAAAGTTTGTGTTATTTCTTATTTATTAGGGGCATGCATGCACCATTCTTGATTTGTACGGTGGATGCAGTTGTACTGAATAGACAGAATTTGGTGTCCACATGGGCATCAAAGTCTCTTTGAACCTAGGAAATTGTTCACAGTGAAAATCTATCTACCTACTTAAACATAGTTTGGTAAGACAAGGAAAGGCCTGGGTTCCTTTTTAGCAATAATTGATCTGCTTTCTTAGTGTGCTCTTTCTCTCTTTGGACCTTGAGGAATACTATAATAATGTTATTCAGATGGGAGCAATATCAAATAGAGGAGGAGGCATCTCTTGGCCGAGGCAAACGTTTAAGGAAGGCTGTTTCTTACAGAGAGACATTCGCAACACTTCCTAATGAAGCTTTAAGTGAGGTATTTTCCTGTTGGACTGACCTTTTTGTGCATATTTATCACTTTGCATCAGGAAGCATTAATGATCCATTTGCTGCTCTGCTACTAACTATATGAAGACTGATAAAATCACATAGATTTGTCCTAGATACTAAACAACCTCTCTGTTTTCAAATATATGGCACTTTTTACCAGGAAAATGTACCAAGGAAACAATATTGTCTTGGGCTTAAATGTGACAAGAATGCCCTCTAATAGCAACGTACTGTCAAATATGGAGGCATCCCTCTGGTTGCATAGTAAACTCATTTAAGCCATGTGAACTTTTCAGAAAAGTGTGTTGGACAATTTTGAGGCTCATCTCACTCCTTTCTTCATACAATGCAGATTTGGTGCCCAGGGGTGGCTGCCGCCCTCATTAGCTAATATCATGTTGCAATGGAAAAATCATGTATGTAGTACACATAAAGTTAAGTATAGTTGCAACAATTCAGTATGAAATTCATCCTAGATGTCAAGACACAAAATAGACAAGCAACCAACTAGCACTGTTCATCATGTGTTGGCTGTGACACTGGTCTTTTTTGAAACATCAGAAATGAATTTCAAACTGAATTGTTACAGTTAAACTTAACTTGGTGTACTGCATACATGATTTTTGTGATGATTTTTTTGAAACATTGCAACATGATATTTTAGTTAAAGAGGCCGCCATCCCCCTGGCCACCATATAATCTTTGTTCTTCATAATGATTGCTGTGACTAACATGTGTACATTGAATGGGAATATGTGAGCACTCATTATTTATTGAGTGAATTGCATTGTGGGTACATCAACTTGCACTGAAGTTGCAATCAAGGCATTTGTCTTGTAAGTTGCTCAAACATGTCACCAAATTTTGACCCGAAAATACAGCAGGGGAGACCCCCACTCTAAGAGATTTTCATTAATTTTCAAAAGAGGAAAAAACTGTACAAATTAAAGAAGGGCTAAAAGAATGTCACCAAATTTGGTTTGTGTGTCTTGTGTGTATGCCTTGGACTGGGTTACTAGGATTCACATAAATTAGGAGTGTTAGAATGGACTAATTGGATTATTGGGCTAACCCTAGGGAGGGTAGCTATATAGTAAGACATACATGGGCTTCATGGGCCTAAACCTCATATACTCCAACACCCCCCGCAGTCTGAACTACCGGCGCAGCGGAGTTTACAGACTGGACACGAAGAGAAGCAAAGCAAGTACAACACACGGGCCCCCCACGGACTCAACTAGCCACCGGTAATGTTGAGGCTGGAGCGGAACTCGGCGAAGGTCGAGGACGGGAGACCCTTGGTGAAGATGTTGGCGAACTGGGAGGTGGTCGGGACGTGGAGAACCCGAACATTGCCGATGGCGACCCGATCCCGGACAAAGTGTAGATCGATCTCCACATGCTTGGTCCTCTGGTGCTGCACAGGGTTAGTGAAGAGGTACACCGCACTGACGTTGTCACAGTAGACCAGCGTGCTCCGGGAGAGAGGGCTGTGAAGTTCGACGAGAAGCTGCCGGAGCCAGGAAGCCTTAGCCACGCCGTTAGCAACAGCGCGGTACTCTGCCTCGGCACTGGAGTGGGAGACGACCGGCTGGCGCTTGGACGACTAGGACACCAGATTGTCGCCCAGGAAGATGGCGTAGCCGGAGGTGGAGTGCCGAGTGTCCGGGCACCCAGCCTAGTCAGCGTCAGTGTAGACGACGAGCTCGGAGGAGGAAGACCGGCGAAGGAGCAAGCCGTAGTCGACAGTGCCGCGGAGGTAGCGGAGGAGGCGCTTGAGAGCAGTGAGGTGGGGCTCTCGGGGATCATGCATGTGAAGACAAATCTGCTGCACTGCATAGGTGATGTCTGGCCTGGTGAAGGTAAAGTACTGAAGTGCACCTGCGAGACTTCGATATGCCGTGGGGTCTTCCACTGAGTTTCCCTCGGCCTCTGACAGCTTGCCTTGTGTGTCAGCTGGAGTGGAGCAGGGCTTGCAGTTAGTCATCCCAGCTCGCTCTAGGATATCAAGAGTGTACTGCCGTTGGTGAAGAAGAAGGCCGGCGGGACGGGGCTCAACAGTAACCCCGAGGAAGTGGTGGAGCACACCAAGATCCTAAACAGGAAACTCCTGTTGAAGAGAGCTGATGATGCGGCTGAGTAGTGACGAACTGGAGGCTGTGAGGACAATGTCATTAACGTCGAGCAGCAGGTAGGCAGTCTCAGCTCCACGGTGGTAGATAAATAGAGACGTATCTGACTTGGCCTCCACAAAACCCATTGTCACCAGGAAGGCAGCAAACCGAGAGTGCCACGCCCGAGGGGCCTGCTTGAGGCCGTAGAGAGACGTGTTGAGCCGACAGACCATGTCAGGACGAGAAGAGTCAACAAACCCCGCTGGCTGGCTGCAGTAAACTGTCTCAATGAGAGCCCCGTGTAGAAAAGCATTCTTGACATCCAGCTGATGCACTGGCCAGGAGCGAGCAAGGGCCAGGGAGAGCACCGTGCGGACGGTGGCCGGCTTCACCACCGGGCTGAAAGTCTCATCGTAGTCGACTCCAGGGCGCTGAGTGAAGCCCCGAATAACCCAACGAGCCTTGTACCGCTCCAGGGTACTATCAGCCCGTCGCTTGTGCGTCCAGATCCACTTGCCGGTGACAACATTGGAGCCGGGTGGACGGGGCACCGGATCCCATGTCTGGTTGGCGAGGAGAGCCGCGTACTCCTCTTCCATCGCGCGGCGCCAGTGAGGGTCCGACAAGGCGTCACGAACGGAAGAGGGTACAGGAGAGACCTGCGTGTCGCCGAGCATCGCCGCAAGAGCCCGGGACCGCAGGGTTCCCGCCGCGTGCCGCGTCACCATAGGGTGAACATGCCGTTGGTGGCGGTGAAGGAGCGGTGGGTGGTACACCGGCGGCACGGCACGGGCCGCCGGAGGCGGCGGCGGTGGTGTAGGCGTCGCCGGCGGAGAAGAGGCCACCAGTGGCGGAGGCGTCGCCGGCGGAGAAGGGGCCACCGGTGGTGACTGAGGCGCCGGGTCCGCCCGTGCACGGCGCTGGTAGACAAGCACCGGCTGAGCGAACCGCGCAGGGGGTGCAGGAACCGGCGTCCCCGGCCCCGTGTCAGCCGGAGGAGCAGGGGCCACACCGGAGGGCGATGCTACCGGACCCGTGCAGGCCACAGGGCCAGGAGCAGCAGGCGCCTGGTCCGCCCGCGCACGGCGCTGGTAGACAAGCACCGGCTGGGCAAACCGCGCCGGGGGTGCAGGAACCGGCGTCCCCGGCCCCGTGTCAGGCGGAGGAGCCGAGGCCGCACCGGAGGGCGACGGTACCGGACCCATGCAGGGCACAGGGTTAGGAGCAGCACTGGTGTGCGGCGAGCCGGGGCACGGCCCGGCGAAGGTCACGGTCGAGCAGTACCTGCTGGAGAAACGGCAAAAGTGGCTGGGCCACTGTGTCAGTGGGAAACAGAGAGGCGAGGTCGGGGTCAGGGGTGGAAGGTGTTGTGGTGGTGGTGGAGTAGGGGAAGACAGACTCATCAAACACCACATGGCGAGAGATGAGGACCCGACGAGAAGTGAGGTCAAAGCACCGGTAACCCTTGTGATCTGGGGAATACCCGAGGAAAACACACAGAGTCGAACGGGGAGCCAGCTTATGGGGAGTGGTGGCAGTGGTGTTAGGGTAACACGCACACCCGAAGACACGAAGGTGGTCATACCGAGGGGGGTACCAAAGAGAGCGTGGTGCGGTGGAGCTGGGCATGCAGCGGAAGGAAGACGATTGAGGAGATAAGTGGAGGTGTGCACTCTGCCCAGAAGCGAGCAGGAAGCGACGCCTGGAGCAGAAGGGTGCGCATGGTATCGTTCGTGGTCCGAATCATGCGCTCCGCCTTGCCGTTTTGGGAGGAGGTATACGGACAAGACATGCGCAACTGGACACCGTGAGAGAGGAAGAAGGCACGGGAGGTGGAGTTATCGAACTCACGACTATTGTCACACTGGACGGCCTTGATGGTAAGGCCGAACTGAGTAGATACCCAGGCGAAAAACTGGAGAATAGTGGGAAAAGCCTCAGACTTTGCACGCAAGGGAAACGTCCACGAATAATGAGAGAAATCATCAACCACCACCAAATAGTATTTATACCCAGAAATACTCATGACAGGAGATGTCCATAGGTCGCAATGTACAAGGTCAAAAATATGAGCCGCATGTGAGGAAGAAGTGTAAAAAGGAAGGCGAACATGGCGGCCCAGCTGGCACGCATGACACAAGTGCACATCGTGAGCTCGAGTACAACGAATGTCGGAGCTACGACTAAGCTGCATCAGAGCATCACGTCCAGGATGGCCGAGACGGCGGTGCCAAGTAGTGGAGGAAGGCGTGGCGGCGAAAGCAGCTGACAAAGGAGCCGGCGAAGAAGAGGAAGAAGACGCCGGAAACCGAAGGGTGTAAAGGGGCCGAGCTGTCACATCGGAGGAGCGGACGCCGGGAAGCCAAATCCTTCACAGTAAGACCAGAAGAGTCAAATTCAACAGAACAGGAATTGTCAGCTGTAAAACGACGAATAGAAAGAAGGTTGTGAACCATAGAAGGTGCAACAAGAACGTCAGGAAGTCGAAAAGATCCATGAGCGCCGGCGGCACCCACGGATGTGACAGGAAGACACGACCCATTTGTCAGTCTCTGGATCCTTGCTCTAGGTGTGAGCAGGATCCTTACTCTCATCGAGAGGATCACACTTGGAGAACTCGGAGTTGGGGCAATTTTCTGGGTTTATTTCTCACACAATGCGATGCCAATCTGAGGGGTTGGGGATACATATTTATAGGGCTGCTAGGCAGCCAGGCATATGTCACGATGCTAGTCTAAGATGCTAGTCTAAGCTGACACTAAGATGCTGTCCTAGATATCCTAGATGCTGTCCTAGATGCTGTCCTAAAAGCAGATGCTAACTGCTGTCCTACAGTCAAAGATGCTGTCCTTGACACACAGAGAAACATGTGCTGCGTACTGCAGCAGCCCCACAGCCAACACAATACTTATCCATCACTCTCTCCCTAAGTCTTGTGTGGCTCCTTGTGAGGTATCTGAGCCATTCCGATCCTGGCGCGAAGTTCCTGGAACTTGACTCGCCCAAGGGACTTGGTCAGGAAGTCGGCGAGCTGGTCTTGGGTGTTGATGTAGTTGGCCCGGACACTCCCTTCCTCCAGGCAGCTCCTATGAAATGGTACCTCACCCGGATGTGCTTGCTGCGCTCATGGAAAACTGGATTCTTTGCCAAGGCCAAGGCGGACTTGCTGTCCACCCTGAGCTCCACTGCCTCTGCGTCTCTACCAAGGAGATCGCCAAGCAGCCGAGCCAGCCACAGAGCCTGAGTAGAAGCGGTAGTGGCTGCGATGTACTCTGCCTCGCAGCTGGACAGAGCCACCACCTGCTGCTTGGCCGACTGCCAGCTGATCGGACACTTGCCGAGGAAGAACAACGTCCCACTGGTGCTCTTGCTCGTGTCGATGTCGCCGGCGTGGTCGCTGTCGTTGTACCCGATGAAATGTGCCGCGCCGGGGCACCTCGGGTAGTGCAAGCCGTAGTCGGAGGTGCCCGCGACGTAGCGGAGGATCCTCTTCACGGCCTGTTGGTGCTCCATCGTCGGTCGCTGCATGAACCGGCTGACATAGCTGACGGCGAACGCCAAGTCCGGTCGCGTGTGGACAAGGTAGCGAAGGCTGCCCACAATGCGCCGGTACTGCGTCGCGTCCACCTCCTCCTCCGTACTTTCCCGGCTCAGCCTCAGCCTCTCCATAGGAGTGTGGGCTGGGTTGCAGCCGGTGAGACCGCCAAGCTCCACAATGCGCTTGGCGTAGGCAGTCTGGTGAAGAGAGGTGCCAGAGCTGTCCTGCTGGACCTCGATCCCAAGGTAGAAAGAGAGAGGGCCCAAGTCGCTCATCTGGAAAGTCGCCCTCATCTTCTCCTTGAACGCCTCGATCTCCACCTCCTTGGTACCGGTGATCACAAGATCGTCGACGTAGACCTACCTGCAGGGCCTTTCCTCCACTGCCCCGCCGGTAGATGGCTGCC
Organism: Bothriochloa decipiens; assembly: GCA_023333625.1. Taxonomy (NCBI): domain Eukaryota; kingdom Viridiplantae; phylum Streptophyta; class Magnoliopsida; order Poales; family Poaceae; genus Bothriochloa; species Bothriochloa decipiens. The sequence goes on along the minus strand of CM041631.1, from coordinate 13,420,162 downwards.
TCGTGCGGGCTTTGCTTGAAGCCCATCCCCTTCAGCGTGGAATCCAGCTTGGCATTCCACGCCCTCGGTGCCTGCCGCAAGCCGTAGAGGGCCTTGCGCAGGCGAAGCACCTTGCCCTCGTTGCCGGGAATTGCGAATCCCGGCGGCTGATATACGTAAACCTCCTCCTTCAAGTCGCCGTTAAGGAATGCCGACTTGACATCCATGTGATGGACACGCCAGCCCTCCTAGGCAGCTAGCGCAATGAGGAGTCGCACGGACTCCATCCGTGCCACGGGGGCGCAAGCGTCGTCGAAGTCGACCCCTCCTGCTGCACGAAGCCTCGTGCCACCAAGCGAGCCTTGTGCTTGACGATGGCACCGGCTTCATCCCTCTTCAGCTTGAACACCCACTTAAGGGTGATCGTGCGGTGACCGTGAGGGAGGTCAGCGAGCTCCCAAGTGCGGTTTTGCTCGACCGCGTCCATCTCCTGCTGCATTGCGGCACGCCATGCCGCGTCTCCCTCCGCCTCAGCGAAGGAGCGAGGCTCACCGTCCTCATGTGCCAGGTGCAGCTCCGCCTCGAAGTCGTGTACCGCCAACCCAGGGACAGGCTGGTTGCCGAGGATGTTGTCCATGGTGCGGTAGCGTAGAGGCTTGTCGTCATGGTAGGCGTCGACGCGGTCCTCATCGTCGGACAGCGGAGTGGCGAACTCCACCGAACACTGACGGGCCAAAGCTGCTGGTGCCGATCTTGGAGATGTCGGCGCCGGTGCAGGAGAGTGGGGAGCCGGTGCAGGAGTGCGTGGCGTAGCCGGTGGTGGTGGTGGACTCGCTGGTGGCGGAGGCGGTGGAGGGCTCGCCGACGCTGATGGCGAGCCGGTTGCCGAGGACGAGCTCGGTGAAGATGAGCTGCTAACTCCGCCGGCTCCCTCCAGGTGGACGTAGTCGACGACGAAGTCCCTGAGGGTCGAAGTCGAGCCGTCGTCCACCGCCTTGTCCCAGGTCCAGCCTCGCCCTTCGTCGAACACGACGTCCCGGGAGATGCGGACGCGCTGTGTCGCAGGGTCGAGGATGCGGTAGGCCTTGGCGCCCTCCGCGTAACCGATGAACACTCCTGGAGTGCTCCGGTCGTCGAACTTGCCGACGTGAGTGAGCTCCTTGGCGAACGCCAGACAGCCGAAGACGCGGAGGTGGCTCACCACCGGCTTTCGCCCGTGCCAGGCCTCGTACGGCGTCTTGCCGTCAAGCGCCTTGGTGGGCGAGCGGTTGAGGAGATGGACGGCAGTCATCACCGCCTTCCCCCAGTAGATCGCCGACATCCCTCTTTGCTTGAGGAGGGCGCGGGCGGTGGCGACCACTGTCTGGTTGCGGCGCTCGACGACGCCGTTCTGCTGCGGGGTGTACGGCGCGGTGAAGTGGCGTTTGATCCCTTCATCGGCGCAGTACGTCGCGAACTCAACCGCCGTGAACTCGCTGCCGTTATCCGTGCGCAGCACCCGAAGCTTGCGGCCGCACTCCTCCGCAACAGCTTGGTGGTGCTTGATGGCGTCCGTGGCTGCCCCCTTGGTGTCGAGGAGGACAACCCACATGTAGCGGGACACGTCGTCGACGAGGAGGAAGTAGCGTCATCCTCCAGGTGTAGCCGGTGTCACGGGGCCACAAAGATCGCCGTGCACGAGCTCCAGCTTCTCCTTGGCACGGAAGCTTGCTTGGCGGGGAAAAGGCAGCCGTCGCTGCTTGGTGAGGACGCAGGTGTCGCAGAACTGCTCCACGTGGTCGACGCATGGCATGCCCTGCACCATCTCCTTGTTGCCGAGCTGCTTCAGGGCCTCGAAATTGAGGTGCCCAAAGCGCTCGTGCCACCGCCAGGCCTCATCGTCTCGCCGAGCTGCAAGGCAAAAGGGTTGCGCAACCTGTACGTGAAGAACATAGAGGCGGTTGCTCCCCCTGTTCACCTTGGCGAGAAGTCGGTGACGGGGATCCCAAATGCGAAGCACGCCGTCCTGGATCTCCACGCGCGAGCCGTTCTCATCCAGCTGTCCCAAGCTGATGATGGAGTTCCTCAGCGCGGGGATGTAGTAGACGCTGGTGAGCAGCCGGTGCTCGCCGTTCTTGGCGACGAAGATGACGGAGCTGGCGCCCTTGATCTCCACAGCGGAGGTGTCCCCGAACTTGACAGAGCCTCGAACGCCGGCCTTTCATGTGGTGGGTGGCGCCGGTGTCGAGGCACCACCCATCGATCTTGCTGCCGCTGTCGGACCCGCTGCTGAGGAGGGCATGTGCCTTGGGCTCGTCGAGGTGGAGAAGAGCCGCTGAAGCCGGTGCTGCTGGAGGTAGCTCGGTGCTCGCATGTGCCATGAACAGAGCTTGTTGCTCTGCCTGCGCGACGTGGGCCTGGGCGCGTCGTGGCTGTCTGCAGTCCCTGGCCCAATGGCCAGCACGGCCACAGTTATGGCAGGCGTCATCTTGTGCCGGCTTGGGCTTCTTGGCGATGCCGCCCTGGGCACCTCCGCGGGCGCCGCCCTCGGCACGCCCTTTCGCTCCGGCCTGGGCGCCTTTGCGTGGCTTGCCGCGCTTGCCACGCTTGCGGCCGGCTGTTGCGGAAGAAGGCTCCCCCTTCTTCTTGTCACCTTGGCCGGCAGCCCACTGCTCCCGGGTGAGGAGGAGCTTCCCACCAACGGTGGCAGGCCCCGAGAAGGGTTGTAGCTCATCACCGTCGACGACCTTGAGGCGACCTATCGCCTCTTCGATCGACATCGTGGAGAGGTCCAGCAGGGACTCGATTGAGCGAGCCATCTGCCTGTACTTCTCGGGGATGCAGCGGAAGAGCTTCTTGACAGCTCTCTCCTCGCTGTAGGTGTCGTCGCCAAACTGCACCAACTTCTGCAACAGAGTGTTGAGGCGGAGAGCAAAATCATCGACGTCCTCACCTGGCTTGAAGGCCAGGTTCTCCCACTCCTTGCGAAGTGCCTGTAATGTGGACTTGCGGGCGCGGTCGCTGCCGATGCGTGCTGCAGCAATGGCGTCCCAAGCCTCCTTGGCAGTCCGCTTGCTGGTAAGCGAGAACTGCACCTCGGACGGGACTGCAGCGATGAGGGCATTCAGTGCCCGTCGATCCTGGTCGTAGTCGACGTCGCCGTACCGGACTGCCTCCCACATGTGCAGCACCTGAAGTCTCACCTTCATCACCGCAGCCCACTCAACATAGTTGGTCTTGGTGAGGGTAGGCCACCCACCACCGGGGCCAACGTCCCTGGCAACAGCCTGGTACCCGTGGTAGCCATGGTACCGGTCCGGGGAGAGAGAGCCACGCTGCCTACGATGGCCGTGCTCTTCCTCGACCCGTCCACCGCCGTGCCGGTTGCCCTCGTGTCCGACACGGCCGTGTGCGCGCTGCTCCTGGCGCTCGAGCCAAGCGTTGGCTCGGCGTGCAGCACGCTCGTCCCGCTCGGGGAAGTCCTGCTCGCGGTCCAGTTCGGCGTCCAGCCGCGCAGCAGCCTCCCGCAGACGTATGGCCTCCAGTGCCCGCTCTTCGCGAGCCGTGTGGTTGGGGTCGCGGTTCCCTGCACTCGGAGCGCCGCCGTCGCCGTGCGCGCCTCCTCCAGGAGCATCGCCGGGCTCGTGGGCGTGCGCAGCTGCCCACTGCGCCGCTCGCCCTCACCCTGCCTGCCTCTCCAGCTGCTCAAGGTCCGGGTCGGCGCTGTCATCTGCAGAGATGGAGCTGCTGTGACTGCCGCGCAGGTCCTCAACCTCCTCTGCGGCTGCACACGCTGCATCCGCAGCTGCTGCTGCCTCCACCTCCGCTATGGCTGCTGCCAGCTCCGCTTGGGCCAGCCTCGACGCAACTGCCGCTGCTCGCCTGCGCTCCTCTGTCGCGGCGAGGTCGGCCTCCTGCTGATGCTGCGCGCTAGAAGCGGCCGAGTGCTGAGACTGCCCTCCTGTGGTCATGGCGCGCTGCTGCACGAGGGGCAGAGGCTGCCAAAACAGCTGCTGGGGCTGCTGCGAGGCAGGGAGCTCGACTGGAGAAGGGATTGCGCAGGAAATGCTCAGGCTACAGGATAGTATAGCTCCGATACCACTTGTCAGTGGATCCTTGCTCTAGGTGTGAGCAGGATCCTTACTCTCATCGAGAGGTATCACACTTGGAGAACTCGGAGTTGGGGCAATTTTCTGGGTTTATTTCTCACACAATGCGATGCCAACCTGAGGGGTTGGGGATACATATTTATAGGGCTGCTAGGCAGCCAGGCATATGCCAAGATGCTAGTCTAAGCTGACACTAAGATGCTGTCCTAGATGTCTTAGATGCTGTCCTAAAAGCAGATGCTAACTGCTGTCCTACAGTCAAAGATGTTGTCCTTGACACACAGAGAAACATGTGCTGCGTACTGCAGCAGCCCCACAGCCAACACAATACTTATCCATCACCATTTGCGACCATGATGGACGAAGGATGAGAAGGAGAAGGAGGGTGCACAGAGGAGAGTATACCAGGGTCGGAAGTAGTGTGGTAGGTAGCACCCGAGTCAGCAACCCAAGTTGGGCCAGCCGGAGGAGTCAGGGCCATGGTGCTGAACGTGGACGCCAAGGCCGCCGGGTCCCAACCGACGGGCCCAGGCGAGGCGTCGGGAGGTGTCAGCGACGGTCCAGGCGAAGTGCTGAGAGGTGGGGCCCACGGAGCCGCTGAGTGAACCCCCGGAGGAGCACCAGCGAGCATGGCCGCCGGCGGGCGAGACTCACCGCCGGGAGCCTGGAAGGGCCACATGGAGATGCGCCCTGCCCACGGGTTGTTGAAGGAGGGCCAGGGTGTACCCCGTGGAGGCGTGGGCGCCGGGTTGCTCCCACGATCGGCACCCGCACCACGCCCCCCCCCCCTGTGCGACGACGGCGGCCACCACGGCCCCCCCACCCCCGCTCGGCCCGGGGGGAGGAGGACCAAGGCGAGACGACTGCGGCGGAGCAGACGGGCGCGGCGGAGGAGTGGCCGCAAAGGCAGCCGAGGACCCCGGCGCAGAGGTGGACCCGGGCTGGATGCCCTGAGTGAGCTCCTCCATGACAAGGTCGTCACGGACCTGCAGGAAGGTGGGGAAGGGCCGCTGCCGGGTGATCCACGTGCGGAGGTGGGCGTAGCGGAGGACGTTGAGGACCAGGATGCCGTCTTCCACGGGCCAGCCAAGGTCACCGAGGGAGTCGGCCATCCCCTTCATCCGGCGGCAGAACTCGCTGACGGAGAGGTTGCCCTGGACGAAGGTATGGAAGCTCGCATCGAGATGCAGAGCCCGTGCCTCGGCGTTGCCCAGAAACTGGCCCTCGAGGGCAAGCCAGGCCCGGCGAGCGTCGACGGAGTTGCGGACGAAGTCGTGTAGGTCGAGGGAGATCGTCCTGATGATCCAGGAGAGCACGATACTGTCAAGACGGTACCACGCTGGGGTCTGGACCGCGACCGAGGCGTCGGCGAGGACGTGGTCGTCAAGGGCGTAGCGGCGGAGGGTGAGGAGGACCAGGTCCCGCCAACGGGCGTAGGCGGGCGACTCCGGCTCGAGGACGACCGGGACGAGGAGGCGGATGTTCTGGACACTCCCGGCCTGGTAGTGGAGCCGCGACACGAGCGGGTCAGCCGGGTCATGCCAGAGCACCGCGGTGTGGAACACGCGGTGGGCCGGTGTGCCGGAGAAGGTGGCCCCAGCGTCGTACGAGGCAGGAGGGGCGAGGAGCTGCTCGGCCTCGGCGATCTGGCGGGCCAGTGCGTCGGCCGCCTCGCGCTCGCGCTCCCAAGCGAGAGCGGCGGCACGAACACGGGCCTGGTCTTCCGCAGCCGCCGCCCGGGCAGTGACGAGGGCGGCGGCAAGGGCGGAGTCGGGGGCCACAGTGTGGAGGTGCAGGGGCGGTGGGGCGGGGAAAGGGAAAGCCCCCATGCCCGCGCCCGCGCCGGCCGCGAGGAGAGGGGCGCCGGCCGCGGCGCCCGAGCCGGGGGCAATGCCCGCGCCAGCCACGCCCGCGCCGGCCGCACCGAGGCCCGCAGCGGCCGCACCCACGCCTGGGCCCGCGCCGGCCGTGAGGAGGAGAGGGGCGGCGGCCACGCGCCGGGGATGAGGAGGGCCGGCGACGCCCCCTGCGACCTGTGCCCACGTGGATGAAGAGAGAGGGGGAAGGAGGAAGAAGAGGTGGGGAAGGGAGGAGGAGGCGGCCGGCCGGCCATGGGCGGCGGCGGCCTGCCGGCGGCGGTTGCTGGCGGCTGGGTTGGGAAGGGGTGGGAGAGGAAAACCCTAGCTTGATACCATGTTAGAATGGACTAATTGAATTATTGGGCTAACCCTAGGGAGGGTAGCTATATAGTAAGACATATATGGGCCTCATGGGCTTAAACCTCATATACTCCAACAAGGAGTCAATTTTAGAGTATAGAAGGATAGGGTCAATCGAGGGCTCATGTTTTCCTCCATAGCTCACATGAATAGCGCGTGTAAATTAATTTGTCCTGTGTAATATTGCACCTTCCAAAGGTATTTGTATGAATTGTTACTTTTCATTTGCTGTTGTCCTTTCATGTTTATCTTCCAACTGTTTATGATATCTTGCAATGATTTGCTGATATTGCTATGTAGGACTCTGACGAGGGAGATGAACCAAAGAGAGAATATACAGCAGCTGGATTGGCCTTGAAGGAAAAATAGTACGCCCTCTTCTCCACTCTCTCCCTTGCTTTTTGTCATGTGTGGAATTTCGGCCCACATGCTAGCTTGCAAAGGTGCAATTTTCGTCTTAGCACTGATCTGCCTCTGCTTTTGGCAGTGGAAAGCTTCGAGATAGACAAAAGGAAAGGATTGCCCAGCGGCACATTATCAAGAACTATGCTGATGATAATCTTGAAGAGTTCATGACTCCATACGACTCTATTGCTAATGAACCTGCTGAAAATCCCTTGATAATCGTAGAAGACCCAAATTCTTCACAGCTATCTGGTGCGAAACGTTTTAGTGAATCAACTGGAGAAATGAGGCCATCCTCCAAGAAATCAAAGAGATATTCTGAAATCCCTCAAGATATTTATGCCAGAATTCCTGGTAACGCTGCTTCGTCCAAGCACCACTCAAAGGCCACTGATGTCTTCAATCCAGAGACCCCAAATCACCTGCTACCTGTACTTGGCCTTTGTGCTCCAAATGCTGATCAGGTGAACTCATACAAAAGCTCACTCGGTGCACCAAGCATAAAGGAGCATAAAAGGGCTAGTGGTGACCTAGTCAACAAACAACTGTCAACTTCTGCTGACCATTCTAACGAGCATAGAAAAGAAGCTCAACCAGCTTCTGATAAGGTCATCTTTCCTGGTGCATCTGAGGAGGCTTTGCGAAGGATAAATAACATGATTCCAGAAAGTTATTTTCCCTTCAGTCATGTACGTTATCTTCCCTGGCACTCAGTCCAATTAATTGTTCAAATAGTCAGTTTCTTGCTTTATCATTCTTCTTTGGGGCATTTGTTTCTTCACAAGTCAAAACTTTTAAGATAGTTTCTTTCTCACTTTCTTATTTCTTTATTATTTACTACATGGCTCAACTGTTGATATTTGATTTTATGGGTAGTTTTAATATAGCAAATAAATCATTCTCAAGAGGAGCATGCCCTTTTTTATCAAGTAAAGAGTGGGATTAGCAAGCAGGAAAAATAACACTAGTTCTTATGTGCAGATTCCTCCTATATCAGGGAAGGGGGTTGATCCTGTTGAAAATCCTGGACCCTCCATTGCATCATTTCAAGGGAAACTGGGTCTTCCAAACTTCAGTCTGGAAGACAACACTCCACTTAAGCACATTAAGCCTGTACCTGATATATTTCCTTACCTATCACTGGGTGCTCATAAGGATTATATTCATAGTTCTGTCCCAGAGTTGCCAGATAGTTCATTGTTACCAAACTTCATGGCAGATATTGCTGGTACTTCGAAGCAAAAGTCATTTATGTCTGGTCTACTTCCTGGGACGGGTCTTAGCCCAGGGCAACCAATCCATTCGGCTATGCCCGATAATCACAAGAAAGTCTTGGACAACATAATGATGCGTGCTCAGTATGCCTCAAACAAATTCTTGAAGAAGAGATCAAAACTAGATTATTGGTCAGAGGATGAGCTTGATGCTCTGTGGATAGGAGTTCGTAGGCATGGAAGGGGAAATTGGGATGCTATGCTCAGAGATCCAAAGTTGAAGTTTTTGAACAACCGGACTAGTGAAGAGCTGGCCTCGAGATGGATTTTGGAGGAGCAAAAAATTATTGATGAACCTATGTCTACGGCTACCAGACGTTCTAACTCAACAACATTCCCTGGAATATCTGATGCAATGATGTCTCGGGCGCTGAATGAAAGTAATTTCTCTAAAATGAGGATGGAGCAGCTTAAATTGCAGTCCCACTTAACTGATATTCAGTTAGGTTCTAGTGATATCCTATCCAGATTTCCTCATATTGAGGCTGCTAATTACATTAACTCAGGGGAGGGTGGCACACCTCAGATACCATTGCAGGATTTCAAGCATAGAACAAGTTATGGTGGAGACTTTCCTGGCGGTGCATTTGACAAGTTGGAGAAACCTGATGTTGGGCCGATCCCGCCATTTATGCCAAATCCTTTCATGACTGATACCATTGGTTCACTTCCCATAAACAGAAAAAACAGTAGTTCTATTCCGCATAGTGAAATCAGGTCAAGTTCTTGTGAGAATATTCTTCTTTCTGGTGTTTCAGATGGACAGATCAACTTGCTTCATGAGATGCAGCGTCGTGTGAGGTCAGGCAAACAACCCATTGAGACGAATCTCAACCACATACACCACTCAAATCCTCAGCTTGATAATACTAGTGATCTTGGAGGTTTAAAATCAAACAAGTTACCTCATTGGCTTCAGGAGGCTGTGCGTGCTCCTTCATCTAAGCCACGTGAACGCGAGCTACCAGCAACTGTTTCAGCAATAGCCCAGTCCGTGTGCCTTCTTCTTGGAGAACAAGAGCCATCAATACCTCCATTCTTGATCCCCGGAGCCCCCCTTTCTCGCCCAAAAGATCCAAGGCTTAATTCAAAGAAAAGGAAACTCCGTAAGGCTCAGCAATCTACCTCTCATGTAGAGCATTCCAAAATTGGATCTGGTGAAGGTGATTGCGCCACTACCCCAGCAGCCCTGTCCATTGAAGCTACAGATGCCCCTTCTGTCGATTGCAATGATGGTGTGCCTTCAATCAACTTGAACTCTGCATCTTTGTCATCTTTAGCTGGCAGCAAGGGGCAAGATGAGTTACCTCCAACATTTGAAGAATCAAACCAAACCATGGATGGTTCAGAAGCTCTTGCAGCCAAGTCGGAGGCTCCTGAAATTGTTTGTCAGCTAAATAGTTCCTCTCCAGTAGATGACAAAGCTAGCGAATCTTCTGGATCACCAGTGAAGGATGCTCCTGACACTGGTGTCAGATTGCAAGGATCAGATAACTCAGCTATGGAATTTTCTGCAGTCCCACTTGTTGATGGACCTGGAACAAGCAGCAGAGCAGCTGGCACGCCTGTGGCATGTGATGGCAATGACTTGAAAGAGGATGTTCGCTAGAGAGCGCTGAAAGCACCGGGAACCTGGAGGAGCCGATGGATGAACTCAGTCCTCTTGCGGACACGGATGCGATGGTCACATGAAGTTTATTATATGCTAAAACAGCCAACGAATAGAGTGGATGAAATGACCTTGGTTGAGCCAGTTAGCTCGACATTCCTTTCTCTCTGTTCAGCAAAACACTGGGATTTTCCCTCTCCCAATGTTTCCAGTGTTGATCTCATGTTGCGTAATGCTTGCAGAGTGCAGATAGGATAGAGTCCAAGGACAGTACTTCTTAGTAGCAAGTAGTAGTTGGGCACTAGTCCGTCGGGAGCAACTCTTGGAAACCTGTATACAAAAAATGTATATTTTGCTAACAAGGTGTTGGTTGGGTGTGTAGACTGTAGACCTCTATTCATTTATTTATGCGTATATGGTTTAGTAAATTGCCGTCTTTCCAGCGGTGGCTGTAAGAGTAGACCTGATGTCATGATGATGGTATTGCCTCGCCTTGAGTGGTAGCCTGATACCCCAGCTGTTATTGTTAATTGTAGCGGATGCATTTATGGTTGCCCTACATGCCTTGGCAGAGAGAAGCTGAGATGCTGTGTATATTTAGTTAGTTTTTACTGTTTTGCCTTCTCTGTGCGGTGTGTTTATTTCGTTAAGGAGCGTTTTGACTATTTTGCTTTTCGAAAGCAGTGGCGAAGAAGTCTAGAACTGTCTACTGACTTACCGAGTGTCTTTTGACTGTTTCTCTTTTTCCAGCTGTGGCAAAGAAGGAAGGTCGGACCTCAGCTTCACTGTTTTGCTTTTCTTTTTTGAAAAAGTGTTGTTGTGCTTGTGCATTTGCTTTTTTTTTCTTGACCTCGTAAGTATCGTTGTGCAATTTAAATAAATTGAAGCTGTTTCTACAGAAAATTTATTTCCTAAATCATGCTTTATACTATAGTGCATAGAATACAATTATTTTGGTCTTATATGATCTCCTTTTATTGTATATTTAGTAGCAATATATACTCTTGCTATCTGTTATAAGTAGTCTATGTCGAATTATTCATACTGCATACGAGTCATACTGCATACAAGTCATACTGCATACAATTTAAACTTTAAAGTGACTTCGACAGCCACCTTAAACTCGATCCTATTTAGTATGAACACAGGTGACAACTTGGCCTGCAGGAAGACGGATATGGCTGCAAGCTTTTCTGGTTTGGGCAGCTGAATAATCTAGCTGTGTCGATTCGTATCGTATAGTACTAGCTACCACCACATCGCAAAGAGACATCATTTTATCACGCATTTTTTTTTTTTTGCTTCTTATTTGACAACTTGCATATGAGTTTTGTCTGGTCAGATTTAAATTATTAGCACAAAATGGACACATGAGAATGATGTGGAATAAGTTAGCAAAATATTGCTAGCTAGTTTGTTCCCTATGGTTGAATCTGCTCACCTGGAGTTCAACTATGAGGTGGTTAAACAACATTACTATCTGCCACTGATATAAAATAGATAACGAGAGATATTATTCCATCCGTTTTAAATTATAGTTCGTTTGACTTTTTTGACCTTAAATTTGACTACTTGTTTTATTTTAAAAAAATTGAGCAAACATAGTTAAATTTATGTTATTCTCGAAGATCTTTTGTTGATAAAGCAAGTCACGACAAAAGAAATGATATTTTGAGTAAATTTTTGAATAAGACGAGTGACCAAACTTGGGATAAAAAAGTCAAACGAACTACGGTTGAAAGTAGGCTAATAGTAAATAAACATAAACTGAGACCTAATTCCAATCTATGCACCACATTATAGAGCATGGTTTTTGAAAATATTTAAAATTGGTTTCATACTTTTATAAGCCAAATTAAATTTCTTATTAATTTTCTAAGGTTAAACAATATTTTGGGACATAAAATTTCATTTTCTTAAAAAAGGGTAGCTTTCTAAAGATCTTTCTTTAACATTTTTTAAGTTTATTTAACCTCTTTCAGCTATCAACTTTTTCCAATTTACATCGTCGTGGTTGATGCGGCGCCACATAAGACATCTAGCATGGCATCATATAAGACTAAACCATCTTGGAAACCAATTAAAAAAGGGTAAAACTAGTTTCAATAGTTGAAGGACTCAAAACATCCATCTCGTTCGCTTAAACTTATCAGCTATGGTATAATGTTTTTTTTTCTCACAACAAAACAACATCAACCATCCTATCGGTCGTAAAAATCATTAGGGGGTTATCATCAGTCGGCCTGAGGGGACATGATCAACTTTAAGAACCTCTATCTATTGATGTGAATAGAGATTTTAGTGAAAAATGCCCTCCAACTGTTTAATTAGATCTCTAAATATTGTTCTCTATTCTAGATTTCTCACTGGTCAAAGATGGAGAGACTTTTTAGAGTGTGTAAGATATATAAAAAAAAAGCTATGGCTTTTTAGAGTGCGTAAGATATAGAAAAGCTATTGGAAGGTGGAATGATAGAGGGATTTTTATTCAAATGGCTTTCGAAATGACGATTTAGAGAGTGACTTTAATATACTCTTAAAGATCCTCTAAACCAAACGCGAAAGGAGATCAGGTCCTTTTCTTTTCTTTCTGGATTGGTAATGAAGCCTAGGTTCAGTTACTAAAACCGAGCAAAATGGCATCCGCCCCCACATCCCCCACATCAACATGAGAATGCAGAGTTGGTGTACAACTTACAAGCAAGTTTCAGTTATAATGCATTGTTGATTAACTCGTCCAAGTCTTACTGAAGCAACTCATTTTGCTGTTCTTCTCATACATCCCCAAGAATACTCCAATTTTACTCTTCTTCTCATACACACAAAAAAGTAAAGAAATTATTGCAATCTTGAGCCTATAGAAATTAATAGGTACGGCTTTCAATCTAAACAGCAGCTAGTTGCATTTACACGTTCTCAATACTACATGTATGATGTATGTATCCACATTATTTGCTGTCAGTAACTCAGTATACATTGCTAATTCCGCAACATGCAGAAGGAATGAATTGTTGACCAACCCTGAAATTCAAAACATATCCAAGGTTGGTAATTCATCAAAATTTACTGAGGCTGGCTCCTGCAGAAGAGAGTTCAAGTAGGCTATGTTAGTAGCTTGTAAAAGCACAACAAATTCTTCGCACAATAATTATTAAAAGGGAAATAGAGACACAACAATATCATAACAGGGCAACCGGACCTCTCAAGTCTCGATGGCTTGATCATGGCAAACCTTTATGCCATTCCACATGAAACACAACTACAAGAGTGACTTTAAAACAGCTGCTGCTAGAATATGTGAACCCAAGGGAAAGCTCAGGACCAATGAACAATGTGATACAGGAACACAGAACAAAATCACTCTGAATTGGACAATTCTCGGTCACTACACTTTTTAAAATGTCATTTGGAAGGCTAGCTAGGTGCCATCCAAAGTGCATTTTTTTTTTTTTGGAATGACTGATACTCCAGGACAGAGCACAAGGCTGAATCAGTACAAATTTCAGACTTTGCCAGGGTGCAATGAAATGGTAGAACAGTTTGGTTTGGAAACAGGTTGGAGACAAGGGTGAGATTCACAATGCAAGTGGATTGATGAAACAGAGAAAAAAAATATTTCTAATTCCCAATGTCACAAGTGGTTGTCCAACCTGGAAGTTAAACAGCAATAACAAATCCTTTTTTAAGGGAAAACGCAAGCAAGGCTGGGTAGGTTAGAGATGAAACTTGAAAAGTAAATCTCCTGATTGTATGCTGTAACATAAAAAACAATTCTGAAACCTAAGTAGCACTATTCTACCTTTACCAATTAGAAAATTAAAATGAGAATTCACTCATCATGGTTCAGTAAAACTTAACTCCATTTCTTGTTCGGAGGCCGTCCATCCAGGTTCGTAAGCTTCCAAAAACCCAAGCTTTGCCTTGTTTGGGAGGTCATGTGGATGGACAAATGGAACCCCTTGTGGCCATCCAATTTCAGTTCTAGTGTTCTCACACGGACTATCCAACGACTGGATGTGGCTTTCACATTCTTTGAGATTGCAAAATCTCAGCTTGATGCCTTTCTTATCTGCAATGTCCTGAACACGCTCCTTCAGGACCCTCTGTGCTTCTAGGCGAAGTCTTTTAGAAGGAGGGAGTGGCTTTGTTCTTGCATTTCCCTTCTTTTTATTGATCACAGAGTTGAATGATGCTACACCAAAAAACTGAGTAAGCCATCAATACATGTTATTCCAATAAAAATAATGCAGTTCTGTAAGGCCAGCGTCCAAAAGTTTAATAACAAATAAATCATGATCTATCACTTCAGATTTACAAAACCATTAACAGTGAAGAGTACAAATAAAGAAAACCTTACCTAGTACACTGATTAAGGTGCCTATCCATGGGGCTAACTCATCCATGCCAAACTTTAGACATTTGATATATTATTGTGTTACATACAACATGAGGCCATGCTCGTATAAAAGAGTTGTCTCATGTTGATTTATATACAATATATTTCTACAAAGTCAGTTAGATGTTTTACTTTATCGCTATGCAAGAAGAAACTTTTCATAGACTACATCACTCCAAATCAAGACATGGCTGGTCCAGATCTCAATGTTAATATTAATGATATGCTACTATAAAGAACACTGTCCTAAAAAGACCTCAGTTGTTCCTGTTGTAGACACGCTTTATTTTCTTTTCTAAAACTAGGGTGTTTTAACTGTTCAGGATAGGAGCGAGAGCTGAATTGCACTTGTTTTGGACCACATCTTATTATAAATTTGTATAATAATATTGGGAACACATTCACGACAAAATGTACTGGAAACATCAGGCGTTGGTTATACAAATGGTCACGCACGAGGCAGGCATCACAATTGGTGTCACAAAGCAGTTTTTCTCAAGAACCAAGTTACCAACAGATGGTCTTACACACAGTATCAGGAACTCTAATTTAATGAGGGAGAATATATCATGACATGAGGCACAACAACAGCTTTGTCATGTACTCTTTCCAGTCACAAATGAGTGATGTTTTGGACATCAACATGGTCTTCAAAACATAGCTTTGACTACTACTTTTTGTAATATATTTTTGAAACATAGTTAGCATACTTGTTTTTTGTATTTACAATACATGTATACCATTTTAAAATATCCAAGCTCAACACACAACGAATAATACGCAACAAAAATTTGGAATTGTTTACTTAGGACAACCCAAACATCACTTATTTGTGACTGGAGGGAGTACATGAAAAGTATATTTGACTTACCTGAATCTTGTTCTGTGTGCAATGATGGTTCAGTCTTAGGAAACAATTGATCAGCAAAATGATCTGTCTGCATGAAATCATTAACTGGTATGGGGACCTGAAACTGAGCATCAACACCATGGCCAGCAGCTCTCATCTCTGAACCACTCAGCCTTGCAACTGATCTAGGCATGAGCTTGAACATCAAAGAACATCGCCCAAACATACATCCATGTATGTTGTCAACCTCTGTTTTATATACAGCTGGGTTCACATAGCCAGCAGTTTCCTGATAAAGCGCAAGGCCAGGATAGACAACAACATCATGTGGACCAATATCCCCATCAACAAGAATCCAGCGTCCATGTAAGTCTTTAACATATAGGCCTGGCCTATCTGGCTTAACTAGGGTAAGCAAAGTCTTATCAACCTGTTGCTCCTGCTCAGAAAACATGAGCAAGTGACCATTATCTTGAGAAGCAATGCTATGCTGATGGCCTCCTTCAAATGAAGGCCCTGAATGGCAACATGCTGAAAGAACAGAAGATGATACTTCCTGGCTTCTCAAGGGTATGTTGTCGAGTATCTCAGTAAATGCACAGCTACGCAAATTCAATGAGAAACTGATTGCATCCAAGATATCTCGAGAAACTTTACCCAGCACCGAAAATATGTCAGGCAAACCTGACGGAGGCAATTCCATTGCACCGCTGGGATCGGTTGCAGTAATACCAGGCCTATAATCATACATTTCCAGACACATCTGAGGATCAACATAGTAACCAGAGGTCTTGCACCATTCACGGGAATCATCTGAGTGGACAGCCTCATTCGAAATATACCCTCGCTGGTGGAAGAAAAAGCGAGCTGAGTCCAAACCTGACCTCAACAAGGCACCATCAGCTGGTGACAGCTGAATGATGGCTGCTGAATACTGAGCCAGTGACTGCATCAGAGTCGATACACACATCTTATAGCTGTCAGAAGGCAGGCCCTCAGAGGCCATGAGATCAACAAGATGAACACGGCCAAGTGATGCAAGAATATTTCCTGCTGCATCATCCATTAGAATTGATGATGCTTGAGGATGTCTAGTCCAGTTCAGTGGAAGGGCGGGCTTGGGGCATGCGGGTTCACTCCCAGTCTTAAGTTGGAGTAAAAGTCACCCCAAAACGTCTTATGGAGTAGTATAAGATCGATCTCGATCTTCCCTGCGCTAAATAAGGAGTACTGATCAAATCATCAAATAAGAACAATGTCTGAGAGGACTCAATCACAACGAGGCGGCTACCAAATCTGCGCGACTACCTGCGTGGAGGAAGAAGAAGATTCAGATTTCGACAATCCGGAGAACAAAGATCTTCGATCGACCAAGGATCCATCCAAGAAAGCAAAGGGTTCCTTACCAAGAAAAAGAAGAATCCACTCAGGTCAGGAGTCAGGACGGATCCCCATTCCACTCGGGCCAAGCACGGTAGGAGGATTACGGCGACTAGGCGAGAAGAATAAGTGGAAGTGGCGACCACGGCGAAGTAGAGGCTATCTACGATGGACAAGGAGCCGCCGGGAAGAGAAGGGAGGAGCGAACTAGTGCCTGGACCTGGAGGTTAGAGCAGCGGCGGACCTACTAAGAGGGGAGGTAAGGAGGTCCTACCAAACACCGGAACCCCCCATCCCTCAATTTTGCCGGCGAGATCCGGTCGCCGCCGTGTTGATTTCTGACGAGCGCCGTCGCTGCTGCATCGAGCGGAGGAAGACGAACGAGTACGCGTAGTTGGGCCGGCCTAGATTGGACCATCAACTGCAGGCCACCGCAAGCCGCAGCGAGCAATCCACGCTATATGGTAGGAAGAAGAAAAAAAAAACGAATTCTCATTAAAAAAAAACACCATCTTCGTTTTCACTTCCGTGTTTCTACCCTTTTCATTCTCTTATTCTCATAATCATAAATCCAAAAATAGGATAAAGAACTTGGAAATATTCTTTTACTGGATATTTCGGATCTCTTGCACCAAAAGGAGAAAATAAACATATCAAAAAATGTTTAATTTAGATAGCGATGTAGCATTTCCATAAGTGAAGAGCGACGATATGGTTTTAGTGGGAGGAAAAAACAGGAAATGGTCAATAAAAGCATATTGAAGCCTGATTTTTTTATTTTATTTTCTAAACTCTGTGAAAATAAAATCGATTCAGCTCTCGATGTACGTGCACAGTGCACGTTAGCGTTGCATTGGCCACGTACGCAAGAGCAGAGAGGGTGGAGACGGCCGGAGAGAGAGCGCCACATGACACGGATCGATCGTCGGGATCCGAGGAAGGGAAGGCTTGCAACTGACGCGCGGATTTGCAGCGTCGCTGGTGCCGTGGCCCGTGCATTTCGCCGTCGTTTCGCCAAGGGTTCCCATAACAGGCGCCCACCTCCGATCCGTCACCGCTACTCTTCTTTATAAAGGAGACCACGCACGTCCGCGCCGCCACCATCTCTGATCATCCTCACCAGTTCATCTCCCACCGCCGCAAACCGCCAGGTCCATCGAGGGAAGCAGCAAGCGCTCGGCCGCCGGCGAAGATGCAGATCTTCGTGAAGACGCTGACGGGGAAGACCATCACGCTGGAGGTCGAGAGCAGCGACACCGTCGATAACGTCAAGGCCAAGATCCAGGACAAGGAAGGTGATCAATTTATCCGTCATTGCCTCCTCGATCCGCCTCTCGTTCAACCTTGTTTAGATTAGACTAGATTGGATCGATTAACTGCCCTTCCAATTTGCCCAATATGGAACATTATTGTTGACTGCCTTGCTTGCTTGGATTTTAATCTGCGTGCGTCCAGGCATCCCGCCAGACCAGCAGCGCCTCATCTTTGCCGGGAAGCAGCTGGATGACGGCCGCACCCTGGCCGACTACAACATCCAGAAGGAGTCCACTCTGCACCTGGTCCTCCGCCTCCGCGGCGGCGGCCGTGGCGGCTACCCCACCATGCGTGTGCCGTGGGACCTCATCAACCTTGCCCGCAAGCACAATGAGAGCAAGATGATCTGCCGCAAGTACGTGTAACCTCTGCTTGATATCGCTTTCGTCTTCTCATCTGTTTAAACTGTCTGACCTTTATCGTCTACTCATACTCATCTGTTTAACCTGCCAATTGGCTCTGACGCGCAACTACATTGAAAATGTGAAATATACTTGGTAGCTTTATATATCTTGATACACATTTTCATAATTTTATATTTTTATTCCATTTTGTACATCTAGTACTCATTGTAGGTATTGTTAAATTGTTCGGCCTGCAAGGAATCATTTAGTTTGTGGAGTTGTCTGACTCTTCTTTACCAGCATCTTAATATAAATTGCAAATTTTAGCTGTCCTTCTTCATAGTTTGGCTAATAAGAAGTTGACTCCATGCTAAAGTTCTCTTTTTTTTGTTGTCTTAATAAATAGTTGACTCCATGCTAAGGTTTTCTGTTCTTTTTTTTTTTGTTCTTGTCTTTGATTTTCAGGTGCTATGCACGCCTTCACCCCAAGGCCTCAAACTGCCGCAAGAAGAAGTGTGGCCACAGCAACGCGGTGAGACTCATTTTTTTTAATTTCTCTGGCCCAGGTGTATCATCATTGTAATATCAGGGACACTCACTATTTTGATTATTCATTAGCGTTGTCTATATGTTGTTCTTGACACAAAAAAATATATTAGGGTTTTCTCACCAGTCATTTCCACGATAATGTATTGTGGTCCTTTATTTCAATTTCGAGAGTGACCCTTAAATCAAATTAAGATCTTATGTTTCACCAAATTTAGAGAAAAAGTAACATGATTAATATCTTATGTTTCAACAACTTTATAGAAAAAAAAAGTATGTAAGATATCAGTATATCACAGACAACACCAAATAAGTATTATATTATGAAAATGTTTTTTCTATGATATGTTTAGTAGTACTAATTTGGCATAATAAATATTTTGTTTTTCAATAGATTTGCTTAAAATAATTTAACTTAGGACAACTGTAGAGAATTTGATTTATTTTATCGGCATGAATAAAATTCTGTACTTTATTGTATACTATGCTGTTGTGCTAAACCATAGTTCCATTTTTCAACAGTTTATTCATAGGTAGGTTTAAATAGCTATAGCAGCCAACAGAATTAATTATTAAGCTGGAATGGTCAACAATGATGTATCAGTTCTTTGATCTGATAGTTTCTGAACAATATATGCTCTTCTTTTCAGCTGAGGGCAAAGAAGAAGCTCATGTGAGCCATTGGGAAAGCTATCAAGTCAGAAAGCACCATCCGTCAGCTGAATAATTGTCGACACCTGCTATCGATCAGGATTTTAGTTTATCCTTGTTTATTTCCAACTCGTTGAACCTTGATTTGCTATTTGAAAATTTAGTGACATTGTGTTGCATGGCAGAGACATGTTAAGAAATGGTACTAAGTTTTTTTAGCCTTTGGTTTGTTGCTGTTTGAGTTCTCGTATACTTGCGTTCGTTCATTGCTACCTTGTAGGACGAAAACAAGGTTGTTAATTGTAGTGCTCCTATATATGGCAGCAGATCAAGTGAAAACAACGGTCTTCGTGAAAACCCATACAAATCATAGTAAAAAAAAGACGTTTTAATAAAAAAATTTACATGTAGATGATATGATAACCTTGTAAAATATATTGTCCAAACCTGACTTTATTTGTGATATATAAAAATAACAAATTTCAACCTAGAAAGATGTCCAGATGATTTGTTAAAAATTTATTATTTTTAAATTTTTATATCTTACAAACGAAGTCGAGTTTGGATAAAATATTTTACAAGGTTGTGTATTATCATATCATCTACATATGTGATTTTTTGACGAATTTAAACGAGTTTTTTGGATTTTCACGAATATTGGGGTTTCCACCTAATCCGCTGCCCCTATATATATATATATACACGCTCAAGTTCGTGCTTCCTTGATAGGCAGTCAAAGATCCCATATTTTTTAGATTTCTTACTTTCCTTTAGTGTATGCCAATAGATCATGCATGTAACCGTGTAGCTCTCATGTGTTGGCTAAGCAGGTCACGGATAACATTAGAGTGGGTGAGTGGCAATCAGCCTCGTCTTATGTTCTTCATTTATTGACCGAAGATTGTAGTCCTTATATTCGTGATTAATAGAAGCTCTTAAATTGAATAAAAAACGTGTGCTTCCTCGCTCCTTTATCTTGCTCACTCGAGAGTTAGCACATGTGGCGCCAACTCCATCTCAAGGATTCGAGATGTTTTGAAAGACAAGCAGCTACGTAGGTGGTTATTTTCTTTGATACGTAGTGAAATGGTGCCAAACCATGTTTTCTGATCGGACCTTGTTTTCTGATCGCTCTAGGACTGATCAGGACGATCAGGACGATTAATCGGACGATCAGGACGATTAATCGACCTTTGATCGGTCTGATCGTCCATATAATCGTCTAGCATATAGTGGGACTATATATATTATATATATGATATATATACCATATAATATATATTTATATAGTACTAATAGTAGACAATTTGCATCAGGACTCTATATTCTATATTTCTAGTGAGTTGGTTACTTAACTGTGAGATCTGACTCCATATTCTTGTCTCAGCCTCTATATGTTTGCTGAATTTATGCATGAATAATAGATAACTTGAATTATTTGGTAATAAATAGAGTAAAAGAATAGTATGATAGACTGATAGCATTACAACAGCACATAGTCAATAACTCAATATGGATCCAGAAAAGTAAGAATTAAGAAAACAAAAGCAACATTCAGTCATTCACCAATCACCATTCAGCAGGCATAGTCCACACCCCACAGCTGACTTAATACAATACAAGTACACATTACAAAGTAAATAATTAAATACTACAAACAACATTTGTAAGTGCATTCGCCCCCGAAGTGGGTTTTGAATAATTAATGACAATCAAGTTGGGGACTAACAAGTTTGTTCAAGTGAATTCACAGGTGTTAGTCCATTGAAAGATTTGAATGATAAATATTTGGTGATGCAAGCACCCTAAATTTTATATGGATGGATGACGTTTCTACTCAAGAGGACCCTATCATTTTATATTTACTTGAGTCATAGGAAACGTTGTACTATCAAGAGGGATACAAATAAGGTTGGTAATTCGAGGTCTAAAAGTGCTCAAGTCTATATTTAGGGCGTTTGGAGAGTCACCGTTTCTCTCACATCACTTAGAAATGACCTTTGCTTTACCCAATCTGGCCTACCGGTAGTACTAGACTTATACGTTTTTTAAACCGGCAGTATCCGTGCTATTTTTCTCTAAAAATATAGCTTGCAAAGTTGTAGTAGTTTTTCTACTACCGGTAGTACCGGTCTCACCATCGGTAGTACCGGTGGTCACCGGTAGTAGCGTTTTTTATTAAAATTATATACCGGAAGTATCGGGCCTATTTTTTAAAAGTAGAGATCTTCGAGTTGGCAGTTTTATGTACTAGCGGTAGTACCACTCCTGGCAGCGGTAGTACCGGTAGTAAAAATAAAATGTTTTTAGCCAAAGTCGAAAGGGCTAGTTACTGTTTACTTTTGAACTAGCGGTAGTACCGGTCCTAGGACCGGTGGTACCGGTAGTACTCTTTCTGCCCGATCTGACACCTGCAATGGTCCTTTTTGAGAGGAACCGGTAGTACCGGTGGTACTGGCTGTACTACCGGTAGTTGTTCTGAACATGAGACTATAAATACCTCTCCACTCTCTCCTTTCTCTCTCTCTTGCTCATTCTCTTCACTCACCCGACTTGCAACTGAAAAAAGCCCTCTCCCACGCACAAGCTCACCTGCTCTCTCTTCTCCCTTGCTCCCAAACTTCATCCCCTCAAGGATTTGAGCTAGGGACGTGAGATTAGAGTGTGGGAACTTCAATCTACGACTTGAGCACTTGGATTTCTCGTTTTGCCGGCTTGATTTGTGTTTGTTACTCTTGGGTTCTTGGAACCCTAGCCGGCTAGGTGTTCTTCGTGGTTGCCCGTGTTGATTCATTTGTGAGGGCACCCCGAAGTGTTTGTATTACCCTTGATTCTTAGTGAATATCTCAAGTTAGCCTTCGTGGTTTCTTGAGGGAGGAATCCTTCGTGGTGAACTCAACAACGAGGACGTAGGAACTCCTTCGTGGGGATTGCCGAACCTCGGATTAAATCTTGTGTCTTGCTGTGGTGGTAGCATCGACTACCCTTATTCTTGTGTTCTTCGTGTTCTTCATCCCTACCCCCAAAGTTCTTAGGTTGGAGGACTCGATCTACAAGTTGGTGCGGTGAAAAGCTTCAAGAACTTCAACATTTTCATTACCAACATCAACAAAGGGGTGGTAACCTTTGGATCTAAATTTACAGCTCATATACTCTGATTTCGCATTCGATTTAGTGGCTTCGTAGGGTACCGAAAGTGCTGGAAATCTAGCATCGGTAGTACTGGTGTTGTACTACCGGTAGTACCGGTGCTACTTCCGGTCCTACTTCCGGTAGGCATTTAACTTCCGCATTTGAGCTAAAAATTTTAGGTTATCAAAATCGCCTATTCACCCTCCTCTAGGCCGATTAGATCCTTTCAAGTGGTATCGGAGCTAGGTCCCTCAACTCAACGCTTCACCGCGTGAGGGACAACATTGGCCAAGATGGATCCAGAGGCAACGAAGAATTTAGTTGAGCAAATCACCGCTCAAGTCACCGCTCAACTCACCTTAGCGCTACAAAAGCAACAAGAAGAGCAAATGAACAAGGTGCAAGAACAACTAAGCAAGATGAAAGAGATCATTGACAAGAAGAATCAAGAAGGAACTAGTGAGAAGAAAAATGAGGGTGAAGATGGAGACAAGACACCAAAGAGCTACACAAGAGCAAGCTACAGCTATGAAAGCACAAGCAAGAGCAACCCCCACATACCAATGATCAATCCCGGAAAGCCACCTCCATTTGATGGAGTAAAATACACCGATTGGGCTCATAGGATGAAATTGCATCTTATAGCCGCAAGGTGTTGGCAAGCGGTTGAAATAGGCATTAATATTCCTGAGAATCCTAAGGATTGGTCACCCGAAGATGAGGCGGATTTCCATCTCAATGCTACAGCTGCAACATTGATTTTGCAATGTCTCACTCCGGAAGACAACAACAAGGTGAATGGTATGGTGAATGCAAAGAAGATTTGGGAAACCTTGAGGACATCATTTGAAGGTGACAAGAGTGTGAGAATTGGAAACATTGAGCTTCTCCAAAACAAGATTGAGAATTTTCATGTGATAGAAGGAGAAACAACTAAGGCTATGTATGATAGATTCATGACATTGATCAATAGAGTTAGAGCTCTTGGATGTGATAGATGGGATGAACAAGCTGCAGCAAGAAAGCTATGTAGAATATATAGAGACAAGAATAGCAGCCTAGCTTCGGTAATAATGGAAAGAGAGAACTACACCACCATGACAACACAAGAGATGATTGCTAAGATTATGCATCATGAAGTTCTAGATGATGAGACCAAAGAAAGGCTTAGTCAAAGAAGAAGCATTGCACTAGCGGCATCTCATGCAAGTGGAACAAGTCATGGCAACAAAGGATGTTGTGATCACAAGCACAATGATGTTAATGAAGAACTTGGTGATGAACAAGCATTTATGGTGAGGAATTATGCAAAGTACTTGATAAAGAAGAAAGAGAGGATGAAGAGTGGTGGTGGTAACAAGATGTACAAGAAGAGGTTTTGCTATGAGTGTGGTTTGGCCGGTCACCTTGCTGCGGATTGTCCAAACAAGGGCAAGATATCAAGATACAACAAGGGAGGTGACAACAAGTACGAGGGTAAGAAGAAAGGTGAAGCACATATAGGTGAAGAATGGCAATCGGATGATGATAGTGATGAAGAAGATGACAATGACAAGAAGAGTGTGGCTGCAATTGCCGTACATGACGCACCCTCTTCTTCGACATCGTTCTTCACCAATATTTCTTCTACACCTAAGCTTTTTGCCAACCTCTCCGATGATGACAATGACACTCCTATTTGCCTTATGGCAAAGGAGGAGAAGGTATCATCCAATGCTTCTACTTACTCTAATGATGATGATGAGCTTGATGAGAACTATGCTATCAGAATCATTAAAAAATATGAAAAAGAAGCTGCCTCTATAATTCTAAAATTGAAGTACACCATAGATGAGCTTGAGACATGCTTAGAGTCGCAAAGTGAAATGCTTCTAGTGGAAAGGGAGAAGAACAATGGGCTAGAAGCATGTCTCACCAAAGAGAAGGAGAAAGTTGAGAAGTTAAATGTAGAATTGTCTTTGGCTAAGGACTCATGTGAGCGCTTAACCAAGGAACAGTCCTCAATTAATGACTCTTTGGCTAGTCTAAAGAATGATTATAGTATATCTCAAGAAAGCCTCACAAGCTTGACAAATAAATATCATGAACTTGAGATAAACGAATGATTATAGTATATCTCAAGAAAGCCTCACAAGCTTGACAAATAAATATCATGAACTTGAGATAAACTATGACACTCTTTGGAAGAGCACTTCTACTTCCTCTAAGGACTCAAATGCTTCAACAAGTGTAGAATGTAAAAGATACTATAATGTTGATATAAATGCTTGTGCTACTAACCTTGTTGAGCTAAAGAAGAAGGACAAAGAAATTCTTAGGTTGAAGACCGTTGTGGGTAATGGTTGCAAGAACAAGGATAAGCAACCAACCACAATCTACAAGGCACCTAGGCATCCACACATAAAGGATGGCCTCGGCTACAATAGGTACAATGGTAAGGTCAATGGGAGAAACATGATAAATGGTGTGTCTTGTGTGAAGTTCAACAAGAGTGTGCCTCTTGTTGATCTCATTAACAAGATAAACAATGTTGAGGTTTCTCCCATCACTTCATCCGACAACAAGAATATCAAGAAGAAGGAAGTGAAGGCATCCATGCAAAATGTGCCTATCTCAAGGAACAATTTATGTGATTATCTATGTTGTTGGGATAAGGATGGTAAAATTATTGTAAAGTATGTGGGTGCCCTCAAGAAAAAGCAAATCATGAGGAGTGTTTGGGTGCCCAAATCTTATGTGTCTAACCCCCTAGGACCCAATTCTAATTGGGTACCTAAAACAAAGGCTTAACTCCTTTTTGTAGGTATACGCTTCCGGTGGACCATGTTGAGTGCTAGATAGTTGTTCTGAACATGAGACTATAAATACCTCTCCACTCTCTCCTTTCTCTCTCTTGCTCATTCTCTTCACTCACCCGACTTGCAACTGAAAAAAGCCCTCTCCCACGCACAAGCTCACCTGCTCTCTCTTCTCCTTTGCTCCCAAACTTCATCCCCTCAAGGATTTGAGCTAGGGACGTGAGATTAGAGTGTGGGAACTTCAATCTACGACTTGAGCACTTGGATTTCTCGTCTTGCCGGCTTGATTTGTGTTTGTTACTCTTGGGTTCTTGGAACCCTAGCCGGCTAGGCGTTCTTCGTGGTTGCCCGTGTTGATTCATTTGTGAGGGCACCCCGAAGTGTTTGTATTACCCTTGATTCTTAGTGAATATCTCAAGTTAGCCTTCGTGGTTTCTTGAGGGAGGAATCCTTCGTGGTGAACTCAACAACGAGGACGTAGGAACTCCTTCGTGGGGATTGCCGAACCTCGGATTAAATCTTGTGTCTTGCTGTGGTGGTAGCATCGACTACCCTTATTCTTGTGTTCTTCGTGTTCTTCATCCCTACCCCCAAAGTTCTTAGGTTGGAGGACTCGATCTACAAGTTGGTGCGGTGAAAAGCTTCAAGAACTTCAACTTTCATTACCAACATCAACAAAGGGGTGGTAACCTTTGGATCTAAATTTACAGCTCATATACTCTGATTTTGCATTCGATTTAGTGGCTTCGTACGGTACCGGAAGTGCTGAAAATCTAGCATCGGTAGTACTGGTGTTGTACTACCGGTAGTACCGGTGCTACTTCCGGTCCTACTTCCGGTAGGCATTTAACTTCCGCATTTGAGCTAAAAATTTTAGGTTATCAAAATCGCCTATTTACCCCCCTCTAGGCCGATTAGATCCTTTCAACATTCATAATTCAGCAGGCATCTAAATCTAAATAAGAAAATCATCATCCAAATTGAAGCCTCCTCCCCCATCTCCACCCGAGTCTCCATCCACCTCCATTCCTTCTTCATCATTAGATGCATCAACCTGAACTTGTGCTTCATGGTCATCATCTTCATCATCAATGATATCTGGAGTTGGAGTTGGAGTTGGAGTTGCACCTACAGCAGTCCTTTGACGCTTCCTATACACCTGGCTGACATTGGCTGTTGCACGAGCAGCAACAGCCCTTTGCAAATTGCGGCCTTGTAGATTCTCAGATGCACCAACAGCCTCATCAACAGCAGCCCAAGTCGATTCCTCATAATTCTCATGCACCCATTCATTATCCCACTGAAATTCATCTAGAATGAGAGGGTTACTCCTCTGTCCTTTGCAACCAAGTTCTCTAAATTTTTGAAACCTGTTGCACATCTTTTTGTTATAACTGACATAGACCAATTTATTTAACCTCTTGTGCTCTAATTTGTTCCTCTTTTTGGTGTGGAACTGCATAAAAAATAATGAACAACACATTGGTTTCCATGCATAATTGATTTTACTTTGAAATTGAACTAGCAGTGGTACTTACATGGAAAAAAACACTCCAACTACGCTCACAACCTGATGCAGAGCAGCAAAGACTCATAATTTTCTTTGCTAGACTTTGGAGCTCAAATGAATAGCCACCATAGGAATTCCACCAGCGAACTGAAACACAATCGATTAATAATCAGGTCATAACGAAACTAATATGGAGAAGGATTGAAGGTTTTAAAACAACTTACTAGGGTTCTTTTTGTCTCTGTCCCTTATTGCTAATGGCATTGAGAAACCTTCACCTTCAGAATGTTCATAATCATCAGCTTGACGAGAAATGTTGGATTGTTCATTCTCATCCGCCACCATTTTGTATAAAACTTCATTGAACATAATCCTTAGCTTTGCAGCTTGTCTCTTGTATTTCTCCCTTAAGGCAAAGAACTTACTTGGATTCAAGAATAGGGCTGCTCCATACAACTTCTGTTGCATTTGGTTTTCCCAACTTCTGTTGCATTTGGTTTTCCCACCTCTCATTATAGCGCTTCATTACTTGTTTCAGCAACTCAAGTTTAGCTTTTAAAGAATCTGTGATGGTGGTCTTTGCAACTTCCATGGCTGCCATGATCTCAGGAGCTGCTGGTGTCTCATTCCCATCTGCAATCCTTAGAGAGATGAGAAGGGGCTGTGAAGCTCTCAAGAAAAACTCCACTTTAGTCCAAAAAGTTGTAGCAAGGATAATATCCTCAACTTGTTTGCCTTCTCTAGAATTGGACAGACTGTTAGCATGCCATTCCTCACTGGTAACTAAAGATCTTAAGTCTCTCTTATGCTTGTACATACTTGCTAATGTTAGGTAAGAAGTAGCAAATCAAGTCACAGCTGGTCTCACAAGATCTCCACCTATCTGCTGCCTCATCAGATCAAGTATCCTCCCATGCTTGTACAAAAATCTGCACACTTTCTTGCCCAAATTGATGGCACTATTGAATTCCTTTATCTCACCAATGTCTTGCATCAACAAATTCAGACAATGGGCAGCACAAGGTGTCCAAAACAAATGTGGGATCCTCTCCATTAGAATCCTTCCCGCTGCCTTAAAGTTAGCCCCATTGTCTGTCACAACCTGCACCACATATTCCTTTCCAATCTTGTCAATTTGCTGCTCCAACAAATCAGCTAGCAACTGTGCACTTGCTATCTCACTTGATGCATCCACTGAACCTAGGAAGAAGGTCCCTGCTGGACTGTTGGCAAGAAAATTGATTATATGGCGGTGTCTCGTATCTGTCCAACCATCGGACATGAGAGAGCAGCCATATTCTTTCCAACTCTCCTCATGCTTCTTTCTTAGTTTTGTTGTCGTGTTGACATCCCTTTCAAGCAATGGTCCCCTAATGTCATGCATGGTTGGTGAGCGCTACCCAGGTCTATACTGCCTAATGGACTCAAGCATTATCTCCCAACTTCTCGAATTAATGACATTGAATGGTATACCATTTTCATAAAAGAAATCAGCAACATGATCATCAACAATTTGTTTAGACTCCTTATCTTTCTTTGTGCACTGCTCTATAGTGGGCTGAGAAGTCTTAGAATTATGCCTTTCTGCAACTACCTCTTCTGGTGTCCTACGAAGCATGGCACTAACTGACTTGGTGTTGGTGTTCTTTGCTTTGGTACCTGCAACCACAAAGGAAGTGATGGCGGCTTGAGATATTTTCTTCTTTGCCTGTGATTTTGCTTGCTTCAGTCTTGTCCCGGAACTTGGTACTTTCACTGGTTCTTGTTCATCATCTTCATTTGCTTCTTGTTCTTGTTCTTGCTCACCATCTTCAGTAAGCACCACAATTGTACTCCTTGAATTCCTCTTCAAGTAAAGAGTTATCTCGCGCTGCACTATTGGAGGTGGGCTTGGGCACTTCACAGCATCCCCATGACCCCCAGCAAGGTGCATCTTGAATCGATCGATTCCAGCAGGCACTACCTTCCTATAGAAAATGCACTACCTTTCTACAGAAAATGCACTGAATAAATTCCTTCTTCATAGGATTTGGCCACCATCCATACTTCCATGCAGGATCTTGAGATCTAGCCTTCCTCTTAGGATCTTTAGCCTGCTCAGCAAGTTCAGGAGGCAGTTCTGAAATAGCCTTTTCTACTAGGGATGTAACATCTGGAGCAGCTGAGGATGCTGAACCAGCACCAGCTGATGCACTGATGAGTTTACACAAGCATTTCCTTCAGGATTAGGATCAGGCATGACGACTTCCACTGCATGTTGCCGCCTTTGATATTCCTCTACGCAAGTTCAACAAAGAACCAAACAAACAAAGCATCAGATCTGAGCATAGTGCAGAGGAGAGGAGATGACAGAAGTACAGAACAAAGCAGATATAATGACTCACCATCAGAGGAGGAGCTCATCTTCGTTCTCCCTAGTCCCTTGGACCTTGCAGTTGG
The DNA here is from genome assembly GCA_023333625.1 of Bothriochloa decipiens. Lineage (NCBI taxonomy): Eukaryota > Viridiplantae > Streptophyta > Magnoliopsida > Poales > Poaceae > Bothriochloa > Bothriochloa decipiens. The sequence goes on along the minus strand of CM041631.1, from coordinate 13,391,228 downwards.
GGAAGAGGGCGACTCTGCCGTCTCCAGCAGGAGGGAGGAGGGAGGAGGAAGCAGCAAGCAGTAGGGAAGAAGGAAGATTCACGGACGGGCTGCTTGGATTCGATCTGGAAGGGAGGGAGGAGGGAGGCAGATGCACGAGCAACCGGAACAGAGCTCAGCAGCTGCTGTTGACGGCTGGAGTGGGAGCGGAGGACTGAGAGAGAGGGGGGTGAGATATAAGAGAAATCCTAATGGGCCTGGCCCAAACAAAAAGAGCCCAGTAACTGAAGTGACCCATCTGTCTATTTGTTTCTGATCAAGCAGACAACTGATCGGACGATTAATCGTGCCTAATCGACGATTAATCGAACGATCAGGTTTCTGATCGGTCTGATCTGATCGAAGTGCCTAATCGAGTGCTGACTACCGATCAGAACGATTAATCGTGATTAATCATAATTAATCGGACGATCAAAAAACATGGGTGCCAAATCTAAGTATCTAACCCAGAGCTAGCAACTCAAACAATGCAAAGTATAAGCCGAGCCCGAGTGGACAAATGGTATGAAACGGACGCCAATGTACAAGCTACTACAGTGTTCTACTGTAGTTTTTTTAGTGGAACTACAGTGCTCTACTGAGCCAGCACGTTTTCTTGGGCCGTGCCCCTGCTCCAGGCCGGCCCAACAAAAGCCCGGACAGAGCCTTCGTCCTCTATGCCGTTACGTTGCCTACGTACGGCCGGCGACCATGCCGTTCCGGGGGTTTTTGTTGCGCGCGTTACCGCCGCGCTCCGCTGCCACCCACCCACTCCCCCACTCCCCGTCTCCGGCCGTGACCGTGAGGACCTGAGGGGAGCCTACTGTTCCGTTCCGTAGAGGCCGCGTAACCCTCGTCCCATCCCTCTACAAAAGGGAGACGACGTGTCCGTGCCTGGCCATCACCAGTTCACCACTCCTCTCCACTACCGCCGCCACCCCCACGGGCCACAACAGAAAGGGAGAGCGGGAGGAAGCGAGCGCGAGCGAGCAACCCACCGGCCGGCGGAGATGCAGATCTTCGTGAAGACGCTGACGGGGAAGACCGTCACGCTGGAGGTCGAGAGCAGCGACACCATCGCCAACGTCAAGGCCAAGATCCAGGACAAGGAAGGTAACTGGCAGCAGCCGCCGCCCTGCTCCTCCTCCTATCCGCTGTTCCGAAGTCGAAAGCTTGCTCCTTTCAGCGTCTCCTATCCGCTGCTCCAAAGTCGACCGAAAGCTTGCTCCTTTCTGTGGTCTCGATGTGTTCTTGTAGCCAGTTATTTGATCGTCGATGTGCATGTCAGGTTGTCAGCATGTGGTTGGGTTGATCGCGCCCTCCTTTCTCTCTCTCTTTGGTGTTCCGTTTGTGTGACTACGCGGGCTGCAACCTCCCCCATTTAGTGCTTGAAAGTTTGGTCTTTTTTGTGTGTTTGTTACTTGCCCTTGCACGGGTTCGAATTTTACAGGTTTTTGGTTTATTGATCGTGGTTGATCGCGTCATCCATATCGCCGTGTCCGACCCTGATGATTTTGGTTAGAACAGAGCATTTTGATGTTTCCATATGGTTAGATTATACTCAAAAACCAAAACTTTCTTTTTGATCCGGTTAAGCACAGCGCTTGGTTGCGTTTTGTGTTACTACTTCACTATAACCTTTGCGCTTCTTGGGGTTAATAGTCGGGGGTGGCATGATCGAATTCTTGGCAACTCCACATCTTATCTGGATTGATCAGATCCCTGTTTCTCAACTCGGATTTTAATCTATGCGGCGAACTAGCCGGCCATGGAAACTGTTTGTTTAACCAATTTATTTGCAGGCATCCCTCCGGACCAGCAGCGGCTCATCTTCGCCGGGAAGCAGCTGGATGACGACCGCACCCTGGCCGACTACAGCATCCAGAAGGAGTCCACGCTGCACCTGGTGCTCCATCTCCGCGGCGGCGGCAGGGGTGGCTACCCGCTCCAGGGCGTCCCGTGGGACCACATCAACCTTGCCCGCAAGCACAATGAGGGCAAGATGGTCTGCCGCAAGTACGTCTCGAGGCCTTAATTCTGCTAACTCTACTTGTCTCTTCTGTATATGTTATAATTTGGTACAGTATGTGTGGTGGCTGCGTTGTCTTGTTAGATCGAGGTAACTGAACGTCTGAACCCAAGAGGTCGCTCTCTGTTTCCATGCATATATGGTCCAGTACTCTGGTCCTCTGTGTTCACTGCATGCAAATGAAGTACATGCAATGAGATTGATGCAATGATATGTTTGATATGATGAGCGCAAGCAAGATGGAACTTAACACGTGGCCTTTACTCTGGCTTGTTTGTTTCGATTAGATAGTTGATCTCATTAGTCATTATGCAAATGCACCTTGTTTGTAAAGTTGATCTAGTGATCTAGTTAAACACAGAAAGATTATCTATTCACTGTTTTATTACAATTTATACATGTTTCTTCACTTTACTAAGCTTTGTGCTGTTTACTCTTGTGTTATTATGGCTATCTTTTCATTAGCATTGAGGATGTGTGCCACTTCAGTCTCTTTCTTTAGCTTAAAACTGTGCCTGTAATGTCTTTGCAGGTGCTATGCGCACCTTCACCCCAAGGCCTCAAACTGCCGCAAGAAGAAGTGTGGCCACAGCAACGAGGTAATTAGCTTTGTTTTCCCCTGCTATCCAAGTATTCTATAAGTACGCCAACATTATTAATGTTCTTAGATTTGCTCTTCTATCTTAATACAATTTGCACAGATCTTTTGCGTGTTCTTGGTTTTATTGCATCACCCATGCTATGATCTCAGTCATCATATGATGCTGGTGTAAGAGTGGATATAAAATGGCATCACCCTGTTCAAATTATATCAATAGCATTGTATTCCCTCCGTCTCAAATCATAGTTCACTTTAATTTTTTTGGTAAATATATTTTACTATGTACCTAGATAAATAAATAATATGTCTAGATACATAACAAAATGTATGCACCAAAAAAGTCAAAGTGAACTACAATTTAAGATGGAGGAAGTACCAGTTTAGATGTTAGTGGATTTTACTATCCAAACTCATTTATTTTCATGCAACGCTTGTTCTCATTTATTTTCATGCAATGCTTGTTCTTAATTAGTCTATACAGTAATAAATATAGTCTTTTGAACCATGTCCTGTTTTAGAACAATTTTTTGAACCATAAAAGTGTAAGGATTTTTTGTTCATTCTTTGATTTTCCCCTCTGATAAGTGATATTACTTTTCAGCTGAGGTCAAAGAAGAAGTTCATCTCCAAGTCTACCATGTTATGAGCAGTGCGCTTTGGAAAGTGACATTCTGGAGTGCCATCTGAAAGCGTCATGTATCAGTTGAATCACCTTGTCAAAACATTTCTACCATGGGTGTTATTTGACCTAGCTTAAGTTTCTATCTACGCATTGAACCTTAAATACTCTTTCAAATACTTCATGCTGTTTGAGCGTGTGCAGTGGCATGCCTAAGAAATGCTAGTGGCTGGATGTTGGAATCTATTTCAGTCTTTCTGAATGCTTTGAGTTGTTCAGTTTGGAAGAAGAGGACGAGAACTAGTTGGACAATGCATCTTATCAATATTCTTGTCTCTTGTGTGAATTGTATATGCATGATCGGGAATAGTCACTTTTTAGTGATGAATTCGCTAGTGATTTGTGGCGAAACTGAAGTAGTATAATAGTAACTGGAGATAAACTTTTTTTAGAAAAGGTAACTGGAGATAAAGTTTCCTGTGGCTTTTGAGTCTTGGGTCCTCAGTCCTGACTGTTTGGGTGGGACGGTAGGTGTTCATTTGAAAAATGTGATGTGGCCATCGAGTTGTATTAATTCTAGACTGGCTCTGTTTCATCCATAGGTTTTGTTTTACACTGAGGCCTTGTTTAGATACCAAAATTGGTATCTAAAATTCACTATGCAAAATTCCTATTCCCCGTCATATCAAAATGTCGGCACATGTATGAAGTACTAAATATAGATGAAATAAAAAACTAATTACACAGTTTTATTGTACTTTACGAGACGAATATTTTAAGCCTAATTAATCAATGTTTGGACAATTATTACCAAATAAAAATAAAATTGCTACAGTGTAACAGGACACTCACTATGCAGAATTGGGATACCAATTTTGATATCTAAACAAGGCCTGAATCCTTGATCAGTACTGCAGTAGCAAATTGCTGTGTTAGCTGTAGCGGCTGAGAAAAGTTTGGCTGGATGCTGAAATTTTTGTTATTCTCTCTGAAGACTAGGGTTACTCAGTTTGGAAGAAGAGGTGGGATGGGAATTAGTTGGAGAGTAGCATCCATATGGTTTCTGTTGTCTCTTGTCTGACGATGTTTGATCCGGAGCATTCAATCTTTAGTGATCAACTCACCAGCAGCAGCAGAAGCATTTCTAGTGATTGGTGATGAAAACAACTAGTATTAGCAACATGATTACTACCGAGGGATGAACTGCTCATATCATTTGAGCCCTCGCTGTTGAGGTGTTGTGATCCTGGAAAGACAGAAAACAAGGTACATGAATGAAGTTAGGTGTTACCGGCTGGTTTCCTCGGCTGGTTTCCTCTCCCTCTGCATATGTCTGAGTTGTGTTCTGCACCTGCACTGTCAGTATTTCTGGAATACATAGGTTTTTTTGTTTTACGCTAAATCCTTAACAGTAGAGTAGTAACTTGCTATTATGCTGGATTGTTGGTAATGGGTACTGATCGACGTGATCGCAAATATTTTGGCACCCCAGATGAGGTTCAGATGCTTTCGAAGTTTTAATTGGAATATTTGTGCTTGAATGGCTGCAGAATTAGATTTGAGCTGGGGAGTTTGGGAGTGTCAGAATAAATGGGCCCTCTGAACGTTTAGCCACTGTCATAGCCTACATCATGCAGCTCGTGGCCAGTGCGATTGCCTGCTGAAGAAGCTCATGTGAATGCGCAGGCCTACAGCAGGACCCTGATGAGAAGATGAATCCTTTACCTGTGCAGTGTAATTACAACAGTAAAGACATGTATCTCCTTTCCCTAATTCAATACCGCTTGTAACTGCAACAGTAAAAGAAGCCCTTTAAACACCCTCTGAAGTCTGAAACAATGTACTAGCACACTGTAACTAAACCTCCACTTCCTAATTCGGTGTCCACTGTAATTGCATCTGCATACATACAAGAGTAAAAGGGCGAACAAGTTGTCAAGATAGGAAATAGAGATCATCAGAGACGGAGGCAAGGAGACCAAGCTGCAGAGTCACCATGATCACCAGACTAAAGCATGCACAGTAAAAAGGTGAAAGCAATCAATCAGGCAACCACTTTGTTTCAGGCTTTCAGCAAGCATGAGGGGAGCTGAAAGTCTGAAACAGAATTCAGGTCCCAGAAAGCAAGGCAAATCGACCATACTAACATTATGCTGCAAAATCAAAAAAAGAAATCGAACATCAAATTGGTATCTCCTCATTGTTTCCACCCGAACTGCAGATCGATCAGGCAGGCTCCACACGGTTCATGTATGTATCTCATAATAAGTGCAGCTTCAAAATTACTGGGTTCGGTTCATCATCTGATCCTCGTCTCGTCTCCTGTGGACCATCATTCCCCAACGAACAGGGAAGTGTACTGATCTGCCATGGATTTCTGCAATGCCATCGAGCAGAATGGCATGAGGAAGAAGAACTGCTCCGCCCGCCCTCGCCCCTAGCGAGGATTCGGTCGGGTCAGTTGCTGGAGTTGGGGCCGTAGCAGGCGCCGCGGACGGGGTTCCAGAGCCACTGCACGAGGAACCGCCGCCCGTTGACGCCGTTGACGTTGTAGGCGCTGCCATCGGGCGCGCGGGACACGTTCCCGACCAGGCCGCCCGCGCCGCCGCCGTCGCCGTAGACGCCCAGGCACAGGTCCGCGATCTCGGTCGGCGCCGTGGGCGTGTCCCCGGCGTACCACGCGTTCACCAGCGGGTTCGTGGACATCTCCGCCAGCTCGTGGCCCAGCACGATCACCATCCCGTCCACCCCGGCGTTGCCGTTGGGCGGCCGCAGCACCGCCTGCTGGGCTCCCCCGCCGCCAGCGCCGTACTCGGCGGCGGCGAACGGGTAGGCGCACTTGCCTGGGCACTGCGTGGCGCTGTTGCCGACCCAGGCGTAGGGCACCGTGACCCCGACCACGGACGCGAAGGTGAAGTAGTGGAAGCCGCAGACGGCGCGGCAGAACTCGTCCACCTGCACGTCCGGGGACGTCAGCACCAGGTACGCGCCGCTGTAGGGGTCCAGCGGCAGCGGGTCCGGGTACGCGTACACCGCCGACCGGATCACGGACTGCATGTCGATGCGCCGGAGCGACGCGCCGTGGGAGTAGCCCGCGTCCGAGTGCTCCCCGGCGACGGCGAAGGTGCCCGTCACGTTGGCGCCCGTCTGGTCCGCGTACATCCGCGGCGTGCGCGCCCACCAGTCGGAGACGGCCGGGAACGGCGCCGGCGCCGAGAGCGAGGCGAGGAAGTCGCGGAGCACGGCCTGCGCCGCGGGCTCCCACCGCCCGTACCAGATGAGGTAGAGGTTGGTCGGCGACGCGGACACGACGGGGCCCATGTGGTACTGCATGTCCACCAGCTGGTTCCCGTCCACCAGGTAGTCCACGCGGTACACCAGCGTGCCCTCGACGGCCGCGGGGCTGCTGCTGCTGGAGATGCAGATCACCGCCGCGGCGGCGGCGGTGGCGAGGAGGAGGGGGAAAGGGTGGCGAGGGAGGGGGAGCAGCCTCCCCATTTCGGTGGGATGCGTGGACTGGAGTGGAGGTGGAGTGAAGGCTGAAAGTGAGTCACCGAACTGGCCAGCTGCGTTTTTGGTGCCTTTTGAGTTTGAACGACCCTCACGCCTTTTTTTTTTCTAAAAAAAAAAGAAAGCTTCGGGTACAGTATTATAAACAGACCATTGCATTGATGCAATTAAACAGACCATTGCATTAAACAGACTTTGTGTTTGAAATTATGAGACTAGGAAGTTTCAATCAAGTGCACACTATATATAATATCAAATTTAAGCGTACAACATGTCCGCTATGCAATCAATAACTTTTCTTTTCAAGAAATAGAGGGACCCAACGTGGAACTTTGGCATCCAAAATCGAGTGTTGAGAAAGACTAATCAAGATGGCTTTAATAAATTTCATTAACTCGGTATCAAAAGCTTAAGAGATTTGGCTACAATTTACGTATCAATTTCAGCATTCATCTACGAGTGAAATTATCAAGAAACAGAATCATCAGTGTTTCCTATTGAGAAATCAAAATCGATATGACTAAACTCTTAGGATGAGATTAGATTGAAAAGACCTGGACTCTCTCTAGCATGTTTTGATCCATGGAAATTACACGGTAACCCATCAACCAAGTGACAAACCTATCTGAAGTTCTCAAGCAGGCAAGATCTTTTCTAAGTTAGCGCTGACTGCATATTGGTCGGGACCACGACCAGGACCGACCTTCTTGATGTTTGCTACGGACTACATGTCAACGGTTGCGCGCAGCTCAAGGTTGCACTTATTGCTCGTTGTAAAGCCAGTGCGGCTGACGTGTGGGCCATCGTGGCCGCGGCAGCGAGAAGATATTCGTTGCTGTTGTCGCTTCTGGACAAGATCAAGAGTTCTTCAGAGAAAACTACAGTTGTAAAGTTCCAGCAGGTGATAACTAGACGTAGTTATGACTAATGAGGGAGAGCATAGGAGGTGATAACCAGCCAGAGTAAAAACCTTGTAGATGATGCCTTTTTTGTTTGATAATAATAGATGATGACTTTGAGAGTCGAAGAGAGTACAAACCTTGTTCAGAGGAAGTTGAAGGACGTGGCGCGGGGGGAAGCAGGCAGGTGTCGAGGTCGGAGCCATGGCGGAATCGGGCATAGGTGTTGGTTAGACCCGAACCCTCGGATCCGGAACTGGAAGAGGGTGGGGATATCCAGGATTTCTGGAGGGGAGCTGTGGTTCGTTCCAGAGTCTGGCCCCGCGTCACCGCCAGAGCGCTCGAGAGCTAGGGTTTGCCTAGGTGAAACCTCATCTGGGTAAGGAAGGATCTGTGGGAGGGGAAGAGCTTAAATCCTTCAGATTGCTACCTACTGGAGAGGGAGATTCATGGAGTAAGCCACCTTCCAAGCTAGATTTTGCTGAGATCTTCTGGACAGAGAGAGGGAAGTCGAGCTTCGCGTCAGTGGTCAAGGGATCCATGGCGGGAAGAGACCAAGGCAGAAATCAGGCGGAGGAGGAGTGGGGATGGGGTGGCGGCTGGTTCCCACATCAATAGCCACCATTCTACGGCCCACCGTCGTCATAGCCGTTCGGCTACTTCACTCCGCCGCCAGCGCCGGCTCTACCTTTCCCCTGGCAGGCGGGGTTTGGGAGGCAACCGGATAGACCAAGGAACAGAGGGGGAGGCTTCCAAGGGAGGGGGAGGGGTTGTGCCCCACCGAGACAGCCCCCACCTCAACCGCAGAATCAACAGCAAGGTAACAGGGGCGCAGGGAGAGAAGATGTAGAGGGGGCAGAGAAGATGGGGGAGGATGTTGAAGACAAAGGTAACAAGGATTCTGCTAAAGGGTCTGGGACTCATGTTGTGTGTTTCAACTGTGGTCAGTTAGGACATCTGAGTTCAGCTTGCTCTAGTCCTAAGATTTGTTTCATATGTCACAAACAGGATCATGTGGTAGATGCTTGCCCTGAATGGAACAAACCGAGACCAGTGGCCTAATATTTTGGCAGTGCCAATAGGGGGTTAAGATACCACTATGTAGATGTTGAGGATCATGGGAATAGATTCAAGCATTGGGTTGGTATGGGTAACTTTGGCCTGCTATGCATTGACACTGGGGAGATCGATGAAGATGGTATCATAGAAGCACTGAAAGAGTTGTTTGACAAGAATTGGGCATGGCATGTTAAAAGAACTGATGAGTATAGGTACATTGTGAGGTTCCCACTTGATAGGAAAGTAGAGAAAATTGTGATAGGGAGTGCTACCCAGTTTAACCTGAAGCCTGGAGTTGCTTGTACTTTGAGAGTCTGGAATGGCAATATAGAGCCTGTAGGTAAACTATCAAAAGTATGGGTGATCATACAAGGGATACCTCCAAAGTGGGTGGATTGGAAGACCATCTCTGAAGTGGCATCAGTCATAGGAAGGTTGGTACAAGTGGATTGGCGGTTACTCTTTGATAGTTTCTAAAGCACTATGAGGGTGAAGGTGATGTGTAAAGACCCTCTGAAAATACCAAGGAAAAGGCTAGTAATTTTCAAGGATGATGTGCATCTCATTATGTTTATCCCAGAGGGTGTGGAGTTGGTTGGAGAAGAATCAAAAGGTGGGTCTGAGAAGGAAGATAGGGGAGGTGATGATGAGGAAAAACCTTTAGAAGATGAAACTTATGCTCATGGAGGAGGTGGGGCAAAAGAACATGAAGCAGCTGGAAGCAGCAATGGCCCTAATGATGGAGGGTGTGCTCTTAGGGGGTAAAAAATGGTACAAGTGCAAGTAATAGAGTTAAGAGAGTGCTATAGTTTGAGGAAGAGCTTGGGCAGGAAGAGATGGTAGAGTGTGCTAAGCTGTTGAAAAATATGGAGATAAATGTGGAAGAGGAGATGGAGGAAGAGGGGTCTATTGGTCTCAACTTGAGGATGGGGGAAGATGAAGAATCAAATAATCTACCAGATGATTGGGTGTTCAACTTTTCAGAAAGGGGTAAGGGTGAGCTGAGGTCAAGGCTGCAGGAATTGGTGGAGGAACAGAAAGATACTGAGGAGAATAGGAGTAAGGATACTCAAGCTGCGGTGTCAATCAAGGAGGGAGACAAGACATATGCTGAAGTGGCGATTAGGTCAGAGCCTGCTGAAGATCAGAGAAGCAAAAGGGTACAACAAGATTTTGGAACCAGAACCAAGAACAAGAATAAGAATGCATAGTGGGGGCCAGTAATACCAACCAGGAGAAGCTCAAGAAATGTAGATAAAGGGAAGACAATGATGGAAGTAGCTCAGGAGACCAAGAGAAAATGGAACCTCGACAACAACACAGGTAACAAAAATGTCGTAACTAATGCTTAGTTGTTATTTGTGGCTCATGATATTGGCATTGTGTTTAAGGATGGAAATCCTAGTTCTTTAGATTCTATTATGGAGTTAGACAGTAGTAGGCATACTACTAGTCCGCTCAAGTGCAATTTTCCTAATTGTAGTGATCTTTTAGATGGTATTGCTGTCAACCAGTCTAGTTGTAGGAGTACTAGTGATCATAGTCTGAATGAATGCTCCAACACCCATGATGGAAATCATGATGTGAATGTGGATGATTAGGAAAAGGGTTGGTCCACTGTAGGTCCTAGGAAAAAAGGGAAAAAGAAAAAATGATAGGCATGCTTTGGAATATTAGAGGACTAGGCCAAATTGATAGAATACCTGCTTTGAGAAGTAAAATAAGGGAGCATCATTTAGATTTTGTAGGAATCATGGAGACCAAGAAAAACAAGTTGTCTGATGGCTTGCTGAGATCTTTAACTCACAATTTCCTTTTTCTTGGTATCATTTAGAAGCTGTGGGCTCAGCTGATGGCCGCTCCAATAGTGATCTGTTTAACATGATAGTGGGTGATGTGCTTAAATTCTCCATTAGTGCTATGATGACATGTAAAAGAACTGGTTTTATTTGAAAGTTAATAGTGGTGTATGGGCCTGCTCATGAGGACCAGAAACAAAATTTTATAGATGAACTAGGAACTATAATGGGATCTTGGCAAGGACCCATTACCGTGGGAGGTGATTTCAATTTAGTAAGTTTGCTAGGGATAAGAATAATGGGGTCATCAATCATAAATGGGCAGATCTATTCAATGAGTGGGTAGATAAATGGGCCCTGGTAGAGTTAGACCCAATAATAAGAGATATACTTGGACTAAGAAGCAAGATTGTCCAATTCTGTCCTGAATAGATAGGATTTTTTTGTCTACTGACTGGGTGACAGTGTATCCCATAGCTAGTGTTAAGGCTTTGGATAGAATCCCAGTGACCATAACCCTCTGTTGATTAACACTGGGGTTAATATGTCTTTTGGTAAAAAAGGTTTAGATTTGAAAAATGGTGATTACAGAAGAAATCTTTTAGGGATGTGGTAGAGAAGGCCTGGAATTCTCCATGCAGTTTTGACAGAAACATTGATAGATGGCAACATAAGGTCAGAACTCTAAGGAGGATGGTCAGAGGTTGGGCAACTAATGAGATTGCCTCACAAAATAAGACCAAACCGGAGTTGGCCAATAGATTTAATGTGTTAGAGTCTGGCAGGGAATAGAGAACTAGATACAGTAGAGTTGCAGGATTATAGAGCTATTGAGTCAGAGTTAGAGAAAATTTGGGCTTTGGAGGAAATTAAGATTAGACAAAGGTCCATAGAAAGAAACATTCTTGAGGTGGATAGGAACACAACATATTTTCAAGCTATAGCTAATCAAAGAAGTAGGGTAAAAAGATCGAGTGCTTGGAAGGAGAGTCAAGTTTGGTTGTTGACCAAAAAGGGATGATGGCTATTGTTGTAGATTACTGTAAAAGATTGTTTGCAAAAGAACCAGATGGGGATGCTAGGTTAGGTCCTGATTTATGGGAAAGAGAAGACATGGTTACCCAAGATAAGAATTTAATTTTGACAGCACCTTTCTTAGAGAGTGAAGTTAAGGAAGCCCTTTTCAACTGTTATGCAAAGGGGGCTCCTGGACCTGATGGTTTATCTTTCATATTTTATCAAAAATTCTAGGATTTGATTAAAAATGATTTGATAGGTTTGGTTAATGATTTTCACAAAGGTGAGCTAGGCTTATATAGATTGAACTGTGCTCTAGTAACTTTAATCCTAAAAGTGGGTGATGCTACAAATATAAAGCAATATAGGCCTATTAGTCTGTTGAATTGTAGTTTCAAACTGTTTTCTAAAATCTTAACTATAAGGTTGACTTCTGTTGTACAGAGGATTGTAGCAAGAAACCAATCTGCTTTCATTAGAGGTAGATTTATTCTAGAGAGTGTGGTGGTTGCTCATGAAATTGTTCACAACATCCATAAAGTAGAAGAAAAAGGTGTGGTGCTGAAACTAGACTACAAAAAAGTCTATGATAGAGTTAGTTGGGCCTTCTTATTTGATATGCTAGAAGGAAGAATGTTCGATCTTAAAATGGTAGGGTGGATTAAATAAGTAGTGATGGGGGGACAATTGATATTACTTTGAATGGAGAGGATAGTGCCTTCTTTAAGGCTGGTAAGGGGTTGAGACAAGGGGATCCCCTCTCTCCTTTTTTGTTCAACCTAGTAGGTGATGGGCTTTCTAGGATGCTTACTAAAGCTAGTCAAAGTAACTTAGTGAGAGGTCTTCTACAAAACTTCAGACCTGGAGGGATTGTGTCCCTGCAATATGCAGATGACACTATTCTCTTTGCAAAGGCTGAGGAAGATAATCTGAGGAATTTAAAGTGTGTTTTGATGTGGTATGAACAAGTTTCAGGGATGAGAATCAATTTCCATAAAAGTGAGTTAGTGCCTATGAAATTAGATTCTTTTGAAGCACATAGACTAGCACACATTTTATCTTGCCCTCTAGGATCCTTTCCTATTAAATACTTGGGGGTTCCATTGCATTATGAAAAGTTGAAGAGAGAGGATATCCAACCATTAGTGGATAAGATGTTACAAAGAATAGGAGGTTGGAGAGGTAAGCTGCTATCTCTAGCTGCTAGAGTAATGCTAATTAACTCCTGTTTGGCAAGTATTCCTGTGTATCTTCTATCCTTCATCAAGTTTCCTAAGTGGTCTATCAAACTCCTTAATTCTCATCTCAGTAATTGCTTATGGAATGTTTCTGTAGAAAATCATAAGTATCATTTGGCTCAATGGGAACTTGTTGCTATGAGAAAGGAGTATGGGGATTAGGCTTAACCAACCTGAGGGACTTGAACATTAGTCTGCTAGCCTCTTGGATTAAAAGATACAAAGCTGATGTGGGTAAGCTATGGAAAGAGCTGGTAGATTACAAGCATAACACTGCTAATCCTAATGTGTTTCATACTAATATTGTAGGAGCTTCTAGCTTTATGAAGGGGTTCATGTGGGCTGCACAAGCAGCCAGAATGGGTTATAGATGGAAAGTGGGAAATGGTAAGAAAGTAAGGCTGTGGAAAGACAATTGGTTAGGATATAGTAGTCTAGCAATACAATTTTATCCTTTGTATAGGATTGTACATGAGAAAGGAAAATCGATTGCTGAGTTGTGGGATGGGGTTAATCTCAAATGTACTTTCAGAAGGACTGTTTCTCAAGAGTTGTATCAAATTTGGTTAGAGATTAAAGAGCTGGTAGCTACTATTCAGTTCACAAGAGAGGAGGATGAGTTAGTGTGGTAATATACATCTTCTGAAGTCTACTCCTCACAGTCTTTATATAAGATAATCAACTTTAGAGGGACCCAAATAGTTCATGTTTCTGCTATCTGGGTCTCAAGATCCCCCCAAGGGTGCAGTGCTTCTTGTGGCTAATCATTAATAATAGAGCACTGACCAGGGATAACCTGGCTAAAAGGAGACATGTTGTTGATGGTTCTTGTTTATTTTGTAATGAAATAGAGTCCATACAATATTTATTTTTTGACTGTCTCATAATCAAGCAGTGCTGGTACTGGATATTTGAGTTGTTTGATTGTAGAATAGGTTTGGATATCACCAGTCTTGGTACCTACTGGCTTAGTAATAGAAGGCATTGTGTGTTGAATATGATAACTGCTGCTACTATATGGACTGTGTGGAAACTAAGAAATGAATTATGTTTTCAGAATATAGGCTGGAAGGGCATGGAAATGCCGCTTCACAGGATTGCTGGTACTCTACAAAATTGGATGATTTTGTGTCCAACCGACAAGAGAGATACTCTGGAAGAATGTATTCCAAACTCAGAAAGGTTGCAAGAGAAGTTTGCTGGCTTTCTTTTGGAGCCCAGAACACAAGATGCGGGGGCTGACGCTGGAGGGGAAGGGAGAACCTCAGTTACAGCCATGGAGGAGAAGAACATGAGGAGTCCGAAGACAGAAGAGCTGCCATGGTGGAAGGAATTGGAGACGGCAATGTTCTGAAGATGGCGATCAGCTGGAGGTGTATGCATCAGGCCATGGGTATCTGGTAGAGTCGCTTAGGAGTAAAACTGGGTTGTTTCATTTGAGCTTTGTGCGGTTATGTAATGCTGCTTCAGTCCTAGATGGACATGAAGCTTAAACCGGTGATGCACTGAAAACTGTTAAACGTTGGTCTGTTTTAATAGAAGGCCGGGGTTGTTGCCCTTTAACTCAAAAAAAAAAGTACAAACAAACCTTGTTGGCGTGGCGAGCCAACGCCAGAGATTTTCTGTGTGTTATCTTAAGGAGCAACACGTGAGGCCTGCAGACTGCAGTAGAAAAATATTTTTGCATCATTCCATACACCTCTATTGCCGGAGTCATCTTCAGCTACCTCAAGGAGCAACACGTACTATTCTACCCCTCTCTCTCTCTCTCATATGACTGCATCTGCACCCGTGCACACTGCAATGAATTTGCTTCCGCAAGTGAAAGCGTGAGGCCAAAGTGATTGCAAGTTTAGTATTCTCGAGAAAGAAAGCAACAATATTTAACTACTAGTATTGCAAGCTGCGTTTTTTTTACAAACACACCAGAGGAGACAGTAATGGTCACGCAATGGTATTTGCATCATGTCATGGACAGGTGCGCCATCACACACGCCAATAACTAATTCTAAATTCTAAGTGCACAGCTTGATATAGCGAATATCTAGATGTGTATATAGCAAAAAAATATATACTTAAAAAACCAAAAATGAATGACAATTTAAAATGAATATGCAGTATATAGAATGTGAATGTGGCCATGTGTGTTCGAACAACTAGTAAAATTTATGAGACGGCATGTTATGGACAATAGTTTTACGCCAAGATCCGCATACCGGAGCAAGCTCGACGACGGTCAGCCGTGGCACGAGCTCGACGACCGGAGACGAAGGGGGTCCACAAGTGGTTGAGCTCAGCCTTGGGATGCAGAAGAGCCAGTTGTTATGTTCCTGTGTAAGGATAGAGCAAAGCAATGGGTTGTATAGCATCTATGCCAATCCCCTAGATATATGTTCTTCGCCACGCTCAGAGATTTACTGGGATCAACTCGCTGGATCCCAGCTTACCAGGGTATGATGTTACTGAACAACAGATAAGCAACAAACCTCAGATTACACATGACTTCGTCAGAGTTCAGAGAAGGACATGCCATTCAACGAGGGATATACAAGGAAACATCATCAGGAGAATATTTAAGAAATTGAGGCATCTGACCCTTATACATGGTTGAGATAAATCTATCGGCAGCAGCAAATATCCATGGAAGAAAGAAAAAAAAAGAAATGATTATGTACAGCTCGACATTTAGACAGGCACATGCATAATGGGCAGAACACTTTCGACCAAATTGCTTCAGGGATGAGAGATTACACTTCACCACATAATGGGCAGAACACTTTCGACCAAATTGCTTCAGAGATGAGAGATTATACTTCACCACATTTCATACCTTCTCTTTTCACCGTTCAGGTGGTCAAACCCTGATCCATCAACCCTATTTTTTCCCCAATGATGAGGCTGTCAGAACTTAGGTATCCAGACACTGGAGCTGAGACCTGCTGCTGTGCTTTCAGGCCAATGGAAGCTTGGAGCATTGTTGTATTGTGACAAATCAAATGAAATGGTCTCCACCTGCAAAAATGAACGCTAGTTAGTATAGGTGAGTTCTCTAGTGACAAATCAAATGTAATGGTCTTCACCTACAAATCAAATGAAATATGTCTCCACCATTTGAAGTTAGTTGCCATCCAAACAATAATTTCTAGTCAAATGTACAAATGTAATTACACATCACATACATTTGTGCTGTCATTTACGCTATCAGTCACTCAGTTGCAGTGACAGCTGTGTTTAGGGTGTTTACAGTGGCATTCCTCCTCTTGTTATCTGTCCTTTTAATTTTCTTTTTCAATGTATCAAGATCAGTTAGGGACTCGGGGTTGCCAGCTTCTTCTTTCGGGGACGTTTTGGATTGACCTTGTGTAAGATCCCGGCTCTTTGTGCTAAGAGAGATAGACAAAGTATCATGAATAAAATCCTTCACATGATTGTATGCAAAGTTAGCGGAAACATGGTTGTCAACCCTTTGATCTCTTAGTAGTGACTTCTCGTATGAATTCACTTTATCGTTGATTTCCCTCCAGATTAATTAACAAGGCGTATTCTTCTGATTCTGAGTTCATGGAACCAAATACCACAATCTCTGCAAAGCATTGGTGGCCAAGTTTGTAGAGACCATCGTAGCTTCCCAGTTCCTGACATCCTGATTACATACCGAGATAGGCTGGGTTATGGAAGTACAGGTTTGTTTACGGTCCTTGCACCGGCGATGAATGATGTATTTTTATGGAATCATGGGCACAAGCTGAAAGGATCTTGATGTCACCTAGGTGGTTTAGAAGGGGGTGAATAGACCTATAAAAATTTAGCTCAAACTAAACTTAGCACTACATCCTTTGAGGCATGCACTCCCTCCCTGTGGTCGTGAGTTCAACACAGCTCAACTTGTAAGAATAAATAATAGAGCTGTCCAAACAATGTTTCTGCAAAATCTCAACTCAAGACTCAATCAGAATAGAGGGCGTCACTGATGCCCCTTAAGTGCGTCTGTAAAACTGCACACACTGAAATGAGCTTTTGCAGATAGAAGCTAGATACTATGAACAACTTAAATTTGCAACAGAAAGATAAGGTCCAGCTCAAAGACTGGATATCACAGAATATGCCCAAATACAAAGATTTAACTTTCAAACCCTTAGAAGCAGCTGCTCAACAACATGAACTGCAAGAAAGTAAACTTCAGCACAGGTGACACAGGTATTTATCCCGTGGTTCAACTCGCCACCAAGGCTTACCTATGTCCACGTTGTTGAGGTATCCACAAAAGAATTGAGCTCGCCACCAAGGCTTGCTCTTCCCTCGTTCTCAAATCAAGAGAATGAACTCTTGAAGACAGGGGTGATTTCTTAGCTGCAAGAGATGGTTACAAAGCTCCAAGAGTGACAAACCCTAGGACACCGGCCAAACGTGAACCAAGTGCTCTTAAACTTTGAGAATCAGTAGATCTGCTCTCCAATCGAAGTTTGCTGCCTTTTCTCTCAAGTTTTGATGGTTGGAATCAAAGATTGGCTTGGGAGCTTGAGGGAGCAACAATGGAGGAGAGAGGAAATGAGCACTGGTTGAGCTTTGGTCGAAAATGAACGTTGGGAAGAAGAGTTGACCATTATGGGTCGGCCCAAGTGGGTATTTATACTCAGTTGGGTTCAATGGTCACTTATGGGTGTCACTGACGGACCTCTGGGGCATCACTGACACCATGGCCAAAGTAGGAGTTAGATGGAGATTTTTGGCTAGCTGTTTTGGCAGGGTATGAGGATGTTATTTAAGAAATATAAGTACTTGGTTCCACATATGGTCATTTGTCCTTGAGTCCCCCTTAATAGTACGACTTTTCCTAAACTCAATATTCAAAGTATAAAACAATATAAATTCCTTTGAGCTTTGTCATCGTAACCTTTTATAATTAGGGGCTCCACTATCAAAGTGTTCTCCACATACTCATTATACCTTGATTATGTGACTTGAACCATTTCCATACATATGAGTTCATCTTTATGGCTTCAAGTCTGAAAGGTCGAGATGACGGACTAGAGGGGGGTGAATAGTCCTTTTTAAAACTTATCGCTCCGGCTAACTGAAACAAATACGGAATTAAAACTATCGGTCTAGCCAAGACTTCACCCCTCTAACTATGACTCTAGATACACCTTGTAAAAGATCCTAACCAAGAAAGCAAGGTGCCAAATCAGCTAGTGCTCTCCTAATCAATTCTAGCTTTAAGGTTACATAAACCTAAACAACTAGTACTCTATCAAACAAGGAAGCACCTACATAATTCTAATGAGCAAAACATAAAGCCAACCTAAGCTCACTAGATGCTCAAGGATAATGTTACATAAACCAAACCCAAGAGCTCAACCTTACTTAACTACACAAGCCAAGCAAAGCAACTAATTAGACTACATAAGCTAATTAGCCACACAAGAGATACTTCTAAGCTACACAAGCTAGAAGGCAACTAGATAGCTACAATAGCCAACTATTATAAGAGCAACAATACAAGCATAATATATATGAATGTAAATACAAGCTTATGAATAGAGACACAAACCACCGCGAAGTGTGGAACAAGATAACACGGCGATTTTTCATCAGGTTCACTTGGTTGCCACCAAGCTATGTCCTGTTGTGACGATACACCCACTTGGAGGTTCACTTGCTAAATGGCATCATCTAGCCAAACCCACAGCCTCGGGGGCGATGAACCAACACAAGATGGGGATCCTTGTAACACCCTGGTGTTAAGCATGCATTATCTTACACATCATGAGCATGACCATCTCATTTGCATAGTCAATTATTTTTCATGAAATGATAATTTGAAATATATGTTTACCTTGACTTGAACTAGAACTATGTGAAAGGTTGATTGTTTGGGGTTGAGTGTTAAATGAAGTTTGTAGAGAAAATTATTTGGAGCAAAACTTATTTTGGGGTCATTTCATGAAAAGGCTTGGAAGTGGGTCAAAAATGTCAAAAAATAGTTTGTAAAATTGATTTTATTTTAATTTTAAATCCCTATTTTTGAAATTCAAATTCTAGGCAGAATTAGGTTTTGATGTTTAAAAGTGAAATGTTCTACTCATCAAAAGGAACATTTCATATTTTATGAGTTTTTTGAAATTTGGATTATTTTGGAAAATATGGGGTTCATCAAGTTTGCACGAATCTTAGCGCAGTGGGACCCACCGAACAGTCTCTTCTTCCTCCTCTCTTCTTCTTCCTCGCGACGCTGTCCGCGCCGACGCCGGCCGCGTGGCGTCCGTACGTCGGGCCGCTGCCGCTATCCGCTGTCTCGCCCCCGCACCCGAGCGCCGCACACCGATCCCGCGCGCCGCGCTCGCCTGGCCCCACAGCTCGCCCACGCGCCCTCGCTCTACCCGCATGAGCGCCACGCGCTCGACGAGCTCCAACGCCGCACTTACTCGGTCTGAGCTCGAGCGGCCATTTCGAGCCGCTCCGACCGCGTCAGTCTCTCCCTCCCTCTCTTCTCCGCCACCAGACGCCCTCTCGCCCCTCCTCTTCCACCAGAGACCGAGCAAGCGAACGTTGCCCGCCATTGCCGCCGCCGAGAGCTTGCACCGCCACCGCACCCCGTAGCCTGAATACTTTTTGCCAAGGACTCGCCAGAAGCTCCGCCTCGACGCGAGCCACTCCCTGCGCAACCTCCCCGCCTCGATAACCCCAGGTAGAGGTCGAATCGACCATCTTCCCCATCGTCGGTCATGGCCGCCCGACCGCCGCGCGGTCCGCCATGGCCAGCAACCTCTCCCTCCCTTCTTTATCTTGCGCATCG
Source organism: Bothriochloa decipiens (assembly GCA_023333625.1). Taxonomy (NCBI): domain Eukaryota; kingdom Viridiplantae; phylum Streptophyta; class Magnoliopsida; order Poales; family Poaceae; genus Bothriochloa; species Bothriochloa decipiens. Next base: position 13,371,643 of record CM041631.1, on the reverse strand, counting down.
TGTTCGTCTGCTCGAGTAGGTTCGATTGGTGTAGTTCATGAGGCCGATTAGGGTTCGAGCCCGGCGAATTTGGCCATCCGCCGTCACGGATTCGCGCCGCCGCTCGCCGACGTACCTTGCCGACGTTGCTCCGGCCATCCATTCATCACTTTGTCTAGTCCATCTAAACCGTCTTGGTCTGCTAGAGCTGGTAGACTAGTCCGTTTGCCCCGCCGTGGCCCGAGATGGCCGGCGCATCGCCAACCCTCGCCGCCGTCCGCCGCCGCGCATGGCCGCCGGTCGAAACCCTGATATTTTCTTGCATTTTGTACACCAATGCGCCCGCGCTAGAATCCTGAGTCGAGTAGTGGCCGTAGTTCGGCCGGTGACCTCGTCGCCGGCGAGATTGCCGACCGCCGACGACCATTCCCCGCCGTGTGGACCTCGGGCATGATTTCTATTCTTTCCTGGACTTTAGTGCAAAGTTGCCAGACACAGCGAGTTTCTTTTCAGGGCTCGGTTATTTTCTAAAAACCTCAGGGTCTCCGGTGCAAAGTGTTTTTCCTTTTTCTTTTTCAAAACTGTTTCCAGATTTCTGTTAAATCTTTGAAAATTCATAACTTGCTCATTTTTCGTCCAAATGAGTTGGTTCAACTTGCAGTATTTTTCTTATGAGATGATATATGCATGAAAAATATGAAATGTGGAGTTTGTGATACTTTTATGTATAGCTTTATTTATCTCTATTAATTGCTTTTATCTTAGAAAATGCATAAGTAATTCTCTGTTGCTCAGAAAAATGTGAGACCAAGTTTGTTAGTCTTCTTATATCATACTCTATCTATGAAAAATATTTTGAGGCTATGTCATGTGGAAAGTTTGATCTGTCTAGTTATAGTGCCTATTTCCATGTGATGATAAATAAATCATAATAAATAATATATAAGGAATTTGTGCATGAAACTTTTTGGAGAGTGTTTTTATGTCAATCTAGAGCTAATGATGTTCTGAGATCTGTTGTTTGGCATACTTTTATGTACAAAGTATTTTAGGCCCATTAAATTGTGCTGCCTTGTCATTTTTGTGTAGGATAAAGTACTTACTGTTTTGACTTGAAATTTTTATGGTAGTCTTTATTGGTATGATTAAGCTTCTGTAATTTTTATAGAATTTTCTGAGTAGTCTAAAGTCATGTCGTAGTTATACCCTGATTTCTTTTAATTATAAATAATGCTTTAGAGTTATCATTTTATGTGTGTAAAAATGCTTTTTATGCTATTTGTAACATGTGTGATCTGCTATTGGTTGTGGTTCAGTAGAGTGTAGTGTGCAAAACAATGGTTGTTTATAATTTCCTATAGTGTGCAAGTAAATTGTAATGCGAGGCTTGTTTGGAATATTATCGATAGAAGAGAATGCAGATGACATGTGCTTATCTCATATGTTTCGAAATCATATCATTCATATTAGCTGAGCATTCATTCACCATCAGCATGAGCATTGTATTTCTATATATATATATACATGGTATTCATACGTACTATGCATCATACAGGATCGTCAGAGCTCGAAACGGTAGTTCCCGGAGCACAAGCAGAGGAAGGCCAGCAGGAAGCTTTGGTGCGGGAAGTAGCAGCAGAAGAGGATCCCGAAGCTGATCTTCCGGAGTGTCCCGACCACCAGCCAAGCTCTTTCCTGAAAGGCAAGCCCCGGAGCATTCTTCCTGTGGTTTGCAAAATATCTAACTTGAGTCCTTTAATTGTTTGATGCATTAAGTTATAGGCGTTGTTTTATACCATTGTTGCATTACTTATATTCCTTGCCACTATTTATACTTCAACCCTATTAGGTTCAGGTACGAATATATGCTTAGCCTTGCTTTAACTAGATCGGTAGAAGTCGGGTGATTTTCTGTCATCCGCGAGTTATAGGTGGTGACTTGGAATGGTTGAATACATTGTTATCTTGGATAACCATGTGGAGATAATAAATCGAGACCGGGCGGGATTGGTGTTGAGACTGAACTGGAGGTTTGGTGTGGTTATCCCGTCTGTGTCGAACTAGGACCCCGTCCGTTGTACGTCCTCAAGTCATATTGAATTTATGCCTCACATTTAGCTGGAAGGATAAGTCGTTCCGACCGCGAAGCCTAATTTTGATTTAGGCCGGGAGTCGACCTGCTGTACGCATCGTATTGGTGAAGATGGGGGACCACAGGTTACGCAGAGAGTAAGTCCGAGGTCAGGGTCGCCCTGAATAAGGCAGCCGGGCGGTTCCTGGATATGATGGTACCTGTTGATCCCGCGCTTTTCCTGAATTGAATGTCGGTGATCTGTAGCTCACCTTAGCGGGTGAGTGTGGTTTGTGTGAGGAGTACCCGCCAGCTGGTTAGTAATCAATTATAATCGCCATCGTTCCTGGACAGTAAACACTTGACCTGAGCAGCGGCATCGTAGTAAGAACTTGAACAAGAGATGAGATGGTTGAGCTATTGAGATTGAAGATACTCAACCGAAAATGGTTACTTTCTTGCTGAATAATTATTACCATGCTTGTTTAGTACATGTGCTAATCTAGCATGATAAGGTTAATCAGATTAAAATACATTGCTAGAAGGTTCTTATTAATTATTTCTTAATGCAAGCTTTTTCGTAATTAAATGAGTCAGCTATCCTACTTATACAGCCTTGCATACTCCTTGGAATCACTTTATTTTAGTTTATAATGGGTAAGTCTAGCTGAGTACATTCTCGTACTCAGGGTTTTATTTCCCATGTTTTTGCAGATGGTGAGATGTTTTATGGCTATTGTCAGAACTGCTTCTATCCCGCTTTGGGAGATGACTAGACTTTGGGCATGGTCACTCTTCTCTACTTGATGCTTTTGCTGGATGTTGACCAAGGGACTGGCACTGTATTTGAACTAAGTGCGTGTGTGGATTTGAACTAAATTGCTTCCGCTTAATTTGAAATTTGAACTTGGGTTGTAACAACTTTATTCATACTCCGATGATTTAAACTATATGCGAACTATGTACTTGTGAATGGGAACGCTAAACTATTACGATCTTGGTCGTGTCAGAAAAGTTTGAAATCCTTCGAGATTTCGGTATGACTACCGGGTTTATTAGGTCTCAATCATGTAGTTTGCCGTCCTAATGGTGAATTATGTGCTTGCGCTCTAATAAATTGGTCGGTTCTGTCATAATCCTCCAAGCCACGAGCTCAACTAGAGTAGCCAATTTGCGACTCCCACGGGGAAAGCTCAAGAACCCCTCACAATCTCTTCTCCAGAGCACTGCACAATCTCCTTGCGTGCTTCGACGGAGTCTCTTGCCACCAAGCCGTCTAGGAGGTGGCAACCTCCAAGAGTAACAAGCCCACCGGCTTACAACATGATCAACTAGTGCCACACGATGCAATCTCTCAAAGCAACGTATTAGAATTGCTCTCTCGCTTGAATGGATGAACTCTATCAAGAACAAGTGAGTAGAGGGCTCTCCAAGCACTCACAACCATGGACACATAGTCCCTAAGGTGCTTAACCACAGCCAAGGGCCAGCCACCCCTCTATTTATAGCCAAAGCCACGAAACTATCCGTTATGCACTTGATCCAGCTCAGCATCACACTATGGATGTGTCCACAATTAGGGTCCGGACGCATCTGCACTGTGTAATTCAAGCACGGGAAGTTCAAATGCAACTCCGGACGCGTCCATAGCAGGTCTCCGGACGCGGCCATGTCACTATTCATCGTCCGTAGCAGCAAAACACGTTCAAACCAAGTCGACCATTGGGGAGGTTCGGACGCGTCCATAGGTGAGCTCCGAATGCATCCACAGTTGAGCTCTGTGTGTAGCCTTCTCTGAGTAGCGTCTGGAGTGCTCCGGGCGCGTCCATAGCTCAGCGTCCACATTGTTGAAGTCACGCTCTAAAACGGGCATATCTCTTAGTTCCGAACTCCGATTTTGATGATCTTAGACTCGTTGGAAAGCTTACTCAGAGGACTACAAAACCCACATATCCTCTTGATCCAAATCACAAAGGATCAAAGCAGTTTTCCAATCCAAGAACCATCAACTCTCTTTTCTAACACAAGAGTTCGCGAAAACATCTCCAACTCTTTCTCCTTTGCAAATGTGCCAACACCACCGAGTGTACATCACCACGTGCATGTGTGTTAGCATTTTTTAAATAATTTTTAAAGGATTGTCACTTGCTCTCACAACACCACTCGATCCTAGCAAGTCGCAAAGTTAGATCGCTCAAGTGGCACTAGATGACCGATATGCAAATAAGTTTGCCCCTCTTGATAGTACGGCTATCAATCCTAGATCCGGTCATCAAATTCTCTACATGCCTCATGACCGGTGAAATGAAATATCCTAGATTATATCTTTGCCTTGCGCATTTCTATTTTCCACCATCTTCCTTCAATGTGCCAATGCGACATATGCACTGACACGATCATCAAATGATATGATCCACTTCATATCATCAAGCAACCTTCTTGGTCCATCGATCTTGACCTCACTTGCTCTTCACTGTCTCATGGTCCATCGGCACTAAGTCTTGCTCAAGCTTCACCGTCTCATGGTCCATCGCTTCAAAGTCTTGACTTGTCCTTCACACATCCACTGCTCCATCGAGCCAAGCCTCATCTTGATCTTCTCCATCTCGGTCACATGACTCCATGTCATGTCACATATGCAATTAAGCTCCTCCATTGCACATTCACCTATAGACTAATTTCCTATGTATCTCACATAATCCACATTAGTCCAACCTAAAATTATCACTCAATTGCCAAAATCACATAGGGACCTTTCAAAGTCACTTTCACTCATGATTTGATCCTTGATTGAATATCTTCTAGATATGAATGTTGATATCAATCAAGCTTCAGTTTGACTCACATAGAGACATATATGGATCAACATCAATATGGTCAAGCCAATTCATGATTCCTTAAATCCTCTTTATTTTGGCTTGACACTCTTAACACTAACTTCAATCTCTATCCATACAAGCAAACTAATGTGGAGAACAGCTTATATCCATTATATATTGTCACCTCTGTCATTTTTCAAATATGCTTGCCTTCTCATGATGATATGATATCCCACAACATATATGCCATATCATCGATTCCATTTGCATTGCTATCTTTTACTCAAGCTAGATTGTTTTCATGATCTTCCAATACAACAATACACAACTTTAGCCTTTTATCTCAACACAACGTGGAATACCAACAAGTTTGCCTACTTATTGAAGTTTAGATATACTTGTTAATACACAATCTACAAGTAGATGCAATAGACTCAATTTACTGTTTAACACTTAGCAAACTTATTAGACCTTTAATTATATTATCAATAATTCACCAAAAACCCACTAAAGGGCCAGATGCACTTTCACAAGCTCATATCTCAATATAGCGAGTGCATGTTTGCACGATATTCTTTTGGATTGGAACAAACGGCATAGGCACATATGTCACCTTGAACATTAAGCAAATTCGTAATCTACCTTGTTTGTTTGATCGATATGCTATGAAATTACATATGTAACCACTGAATCATTCTGGTCAAGTATACTATAATTGCATCTCAATCCTTTTAATAGTTGCTAATTTTAGCTAGCTAACTTTTAGCGGATGGTCTATTTGAATTCACGTGCTAATAGATGGGTTGGACCGAGTTGAAGGTGTATATGAACTATTCGCACTTATTAACAACTCTAAATCTGTTAACAGAACTAGCCCTCCTGCTAAGAATTCGTAGGTCTATTTAAATCAATTGATACTAATTTAGTGCTAATAGATCTAAATAGAATAATAATTATATTTATTTCATAGTAAAATTTATTGTTTCATGTCTCGTCTCTTTTCTCCTATAAAGAGAAGGGAGAGCCCAGTAGAAATGCCAGGACTCGCAACCACTCAAGGCCGCCCGTGGCCGTGAGTCCACCGTGACCATGAGGACGAACAACTCGCTCCCAGTCCCAGCCGTGGGACGCTCAACAATACACGTTGACCCACACCCGCCGCCTCCGCAGGCGATCCCTCCATCCCCTTCTCCTTCCTCCTTCCTCCAAACCCTGGCGCAAACCCTAATGTCCGCCGCCGTGGACTCCTCCCGCCTCTCCGGCGAGTCCTCGCCGTCGTCTCCCACCTCCTCCGGCTCCACCTCTCACTCCTCCTCTGGTGACGCCGATGCCGCCGCCACCAACCTGATCCAGACAGCATCGACCTCTGCTCTCGGCGATGGCACCGACGCCGATGCCCCCACCTCCCCGTGCGTGGGGATGTACTTCGAGACCGAGGACGACGCGTACGAGTTCTACAAGGCCTATGCGGCTCGCCTCGGCTTCGTCGTCCGCAAGTCCAATAAGTCCAAGAACTCGCGGCACACTGTCACCCGCCGCCTCTTCGTCTGCTCCAAGCAGGGCTTCCGCCAGGAGCCCAAGAAGCCCCAGGACGAGACCGCGGGCTCTAGCGTCGCGTCCGCGTCCTCGCTGGCTCCGGCGCCATCGCCTCGGTGCCCGGACTCGCGCACAGGCTGCCTAGCGTCGCTCACCATCAAGCTCATTCCTTCCGCAAACGCCTTCCGCGTTACGGACTTCATTGCCGATCACAACCACCCTCTCGCCTCTTCCGCGCCCGCTGTGTCACTGGCCTTGCTGCCGCCGAGCTCATCACACCACAGCATTGCCGTGGCGGCCAGCTTACCGGACCCAAGGGATGGGCCACGGCCTGATATGTATTTTGAGACAGAGGAGGATGCGTATGTCTTCTACAACAGGTACGCTGAGCACGTAGGCTTCAGTGTCCGCCGCTCCTACAAGAAGCGGAAGCGAGGGATGATAGTGTCACGGATTTTTGTTTGTTCCCGCGAGGGTGTCAGTGACCGCACCAAGCAAGAGGGTGGAGCCACAGTCAGTGCAAATGGTGGTGCAGGGTCAGCAGGCACACCTAGGCCAGGTCCGCCACCAACACGGACCGGATGCCAGGCGAGAATGGTGATCAAGATCACCCCCTGCCGGACATACCATGTAGCAAAGTTTTTTCCAGAGCATAACCATCCTCTTGCCAATCCGGAGAGCGTGCATAAGCTGCGGTCTCATAAAATGAGAGCTCGTGCACATGAGCTTGGGGCAGGGGAAATGCATCGAAGGAAACAAGGGAAGGGTGTGCAGCTTGGGGATGCTGGCGCAGCATTGCAATACTTGGAGGAGTTGCAGGTAGAGAATCCTTCAGTGTATTATGCAGTAGGAGTGGGGCCTGATGGGAAATCCGCTGTAAATTTCTTCTGGGCTGATGCAAAATCAATAATTGACTACAGGAGTTTTGGGGATGTTGTTTGCTTTGATACAACATATGGATTGAACATTTATGGACGGCCATTTGCACTGTTTGTTGGTGTTGACAACCATAAGCAGTTACTTGTGTTTGGTGCAGCAATGCTCTATGATGAGAGCGTTCAGTCGCTGAAATGGGTATTTGAGGTGTTTGCTGATGCCATGCATGCTAGGCACCCACAAACTATTTTGGTTGATGAGCGCCCTGAGTGTGCCATTGCAGCAGCAGAGGTGTGGCCTGGAAGCAACCACTGCACAGGGGTGTGGCATATCTACCATAATTCAAAGAGGCACTTGAAGCAGGTGTTTGAAAGCTCAAAGAGTTTCAGCAATGCTTTGAGCCATTGTCTTTTTGAATGTCAGGATGAGATTGAATTCTTGTCAGCATGGGAAAAGCTAATTGAGAAACATGGCATTAGTGAGAGTGAGTGGCTCAGCAGACTTTTCCTGGTGAAAGAAAAATGGGCTTTACCTTATCAGAGAACCATGTTTTCTGCTGATATACTCTCAACTCTTCGTAAGGATAACATGATTAATGAACTGAAACAAGAGCTCAGTGAGCAAGAAGATATCCTGCAGTTCTTCAGGCGTTATGAGTCTATTCTGGAAGAGCATCGATCAAAGAAATTGCATGCTGATGTTGATGGTAGCCAGGTTACTTTGCCTATCCCGTCATTGCGAATGCTAAAACAATCATCAAATGCTTATACACCTGAAGCTTTCAAGATGTTCCAGGGAGAGTTTGAGGCTTACATGAATTGCATGTCCTTCCCCTGTGGTGTGGTTGGGACAATCTCAGAGTACAAGATTGTGCTTGATGAGAAGCCATCAGAGAGCTTTGTCAAATTTGATGCACTAGATGGCTCAGTCACTTGCAGCTGTAAGAAGTTTGAAGCTGTTGGGATTCAATGCTGTCATGTACTGAAGGTGCTGGATCTCAAGAATATCAAAGAACTTCCAGAACAATATATTTTGAAGAGATGGAGGAAAGATGCCCGTTCTGTTCAAATTGGGGAGGAACCTGCCTATGGATCTGGCAGTGTCATGCGATCAACCTCAGAAGCCCGATTCAGTAACATGTGCTGGTTGGCTAGCTTGATTGCTTCAAGAGCTGCCAAATCTGAGGATGTGATGTCATACATCGAAAGTCAGTCAAATGCTCTTCTGAAACATCTGGATGATATTCTACAGACAGGCTATCCTGATATGGGAAATCGCACTGTTGCTTCAAGTAGTCAACCAATTTCCTTTGCAGGCAGCCAACATCCTGACCATTCAACACCAGTAGGAGTGGTTGCACAGACAACAAATGGTACATACTCTATAATGTTTCAATATTTCAAACATCTCATCATTCTTTACTGTTTTTATTGAACTTCACATGTGCAATGGCAGGCCTGATGGGGCTTTGATGGTGCATATTTGCAGTCTACAGTTCAGATCATACTGGCAACATTGGTAAGTAGTTAGCGATGCAGTGCTAATTTACTCAGGAAAGCTGATTTTATTGTCCATTGCTAGACATGAAAGAAACTCGTACGGGGGTGGTGGGGGGGTTGAGATAGTAGGAATGATACAAAAAAATTATGGATTTTTTTTCCTTAATGTTTACCTGTCTATCCATTTTGCTGATGTCAGCTGCTCAGCTGTTTGGTATCAGACGAATGTCCTTTAAAACGTTTATTGGACTAGCTACCAATACAAGGCCAAATTGATATCTTTCACTTCTAACCAGATTTCCTAAGCAGATGATGATTCCCTTTTGCTTGTCCTTTTATTTTCAGTTAACTTGAACTCAGGTTTTGTTTGTCCAGAAGATTGAAACTTTGGTTATTTAGGCTTTCCGCTAATTTTCTTGAGTGTGAAATGAAATAGGAAGCCTCATTTGCTAATCTCATTAATTTTAACTACAATTATGTGAAAGTTGTACTCACAATTGTTTCTTTGATAAAATTTCAGGGCTGACATGGTTGTCAGGAACGCGTCCAGCACTTGTATTCGTCAGTGGACAACTGAATGGGTCAGTCAGTCTTTGTAAATTTAGTTGGGCATTAGTTGAAGTCTGTGCACATTATTTATATTGGCCATGTTGATGTAATTGTGGTGCTAATTATATTCAATTTTGATGAACCTGTGCTTTTGCTGCATCAAATGGGCATTTTCTTGTACATTTTAGATTTTTGGTCCACTCCTGGCAAATAAGGCTAACCCCTTTTTTCAAAGCAGTTGAAGTGGTGAGAGAGCTTATCAATTGTACCGAGAGCTCTGTGTGTTCTTTCATGAGAAATTATTATGTAGGCAGTGGGCACCACAACCTTCAACAGAGCATAGGAACAATTGATCATCATAACTAGCTTTAGAATGTAATTGTATACTCAATTATAGTTTCTGCAGCTGTACTTGGACCCCAGAATCATATGTGGCCCCTGCTATCCAGTTCTGTGGTATTGTGCTTGTTGGAACTAGCCATTTCTGGTCGCTGCCATGTGGAGCTCCGCTGCTAAATAGCATCCTTATTGACGGGGAGACTGCATCATGAGTTCGGCTTAGAAGCTGGCATGTGAGGCTCACAGTATGCATTCAGCCATCAACAGGTATTTAGAACTAACAACTTCAATTTAAGTTCCCACATACTGCCTCTGTCATGAATACAAGGGATTTTGAGTTGTCCTAATATATAGAGAAGAGTATTAACATTTATCATAAAAAAGAGGTGAATTACAAAAAATATTTCATAAATAATCTAATGATGCTATTTTGGAGTCGAAAGTATCATTGCTTGTTTATATAAATTTGGTCAAACCTACAACGTAAAATCCCTTGTATTTCAGGATGGATGGAATATCTAAATATTCCTGGGCAATTGATCTAATTCATACAAGTCATGAATAATCATAACTTGTCTGTCATGCTTTATCTCTTCATGATCTGCAATGTTTAGTGTTTGATGTCCTCACAAAGCTGGACTGCACTGATGTCCTAGTTTCTTTGTCGGTACCAGATCCCAAATTCAAGATAGTAGGGGACATGGCTGCTCTGAGTAATCTTGAACACAATATTCTTTCCTGGGTAGACACAAGGTACCCTGTAGAACCATGAAAATTTCAATATGTTAGCTGTGTTATAAGTTCATTATGTTGCAATTTCAGTTTCTTTGTCTTGTGAAGAAAAAAATAGCCATCATGGCTGCTCTGAGTAATCTTGAACACAATATTCTTTCCTGGGTAGACACAAGGTACCCTGTAGAACCATGAAAATTTCAATATGTTAGCTGTGTTATAAGTTCATTATGTTGTAATTTCAGTTTCTTTGTCTTGTGAAGAAGAAAAGTAGTCATACTGCAAAAGAGTTTTAGACAAGTTTATTATGCACGGACCTCATGTACTCAATTCCTACATAACCAAGGTTCATCAGGGTTGAAACAGCATTTCTGGTTCTGCCCCATCCCAGCTAAGGCATGCTGACTGGGTGAGGATGAAGTGAGTCTCATAGCTTGCCTCAGAGTCTGTGATCACAATTGTCATGCCATTTTGGGAGCAGTTGTGAGGATTTGTGCACCTGACCTGTTGATAATCGCTATCAAGTTAGTGTGAACAGAAAGTTAAGTTCCATAGTTTTACACCACTGCTGCTTAGAGAATGACATTACCTGGTAGCAAGCACCACAGCAACCCCATTCCTGTATAGATTTGCTGACGCAGAAACATCACCATCGTTAAGTGTTGCTCCAAATGCTCCAGCTGAAACAATCATTGTTAGAAACAAAAGATTTGCTGATGCAGAAACATCGCCATCGATATTTATGCAGAATCCTAGTAACATACCGGCATACTGCCTCCAAATTAGATCACTTAAGCTTTGTCTGAAGTCAACTAATTTGATCATTTTTGAAATATATATTAACTTCTAAAAGTCCAAAATGCACTAGCAAGACATGTGTCATTGAGAATATAATAAAACTAATTCAATATCATAGATTTGGTGTATTTTTTTCTATAAACTTGGTGAAAGTTAGGTGGAAAGGACAGAAGAGGGAGAGTAGCAAACTTTGTACCATTGCTGCTTACGTCCCGTAACGATTTTACAACTTCTTTGTAGTATTGCTGCTTATACTTTCTTAACAATTTTTACTTTGGGTCCCCTCTTGTATCAGAGTTGGGGTAATATACTGCTTTGCACACCGTGAAGTTTCATCTGCAGTAGCCCGGGAGATGAGCATGAGGAGATAAGAGAGCTGGCAGATGAGAGGAGTGGAAGAGCCACATCTGTGGTATAGAGACAAATGAACAAGGCTTAGAAGATTGTATTGTTGTACATGATGAGAGCATAGTGTCCATCCTGAGATGTTATCCTTAGGTTGCTCAGGAGTTACAAGCTGAAAACTTTTTGGTTTTGAATGGACGTGATTCCAATGCCGTTGTTGAAAATGCTTCTCCAGGTGTACATGTGCCTCAGTGTTTTCATTCTCTTAGGAAGCATGCTCTGTCAGGTGGATCTGGTTTTAGGGTCTCGTTTAGGAAGTTGCCCATGCTCCATACCATGTTTGAAGGGGTTTTTTTTTTCTCAGTATACTTTTACAATTGATGAACAAACTTGACTTCAGTTTGAGGAATTACATCGTTCAAAGTTTGTCCAGTAAAACTCTTGGTACGATTATTTTATTCTCTAGTTTAATACTAATCATGTGCATGCTAAGAGGTTGAATTCATTCCATTCTACAAACAGAAGAAAAAAAAATGAATGGAATGTGAGAATGAGAAGGGTATGGGACCAAACCATTTCTTAAACCAAACGCCCGATATCATGGAATTCTGATTTTTCTTTTTCTGGCTGATGTGTCAACAACCATTTTTTTGCCAGGCTGTAGGACTTGCTCCCAATATCATGCAGGTCGTAGAGCTCATTAAGCGCGGATAAGCCATATAGCTGGTGTATTCCACCCATTTCATCATCTCAAATCTCAGCAAAAAAAACATAACAATCTTCTTGAATATCAATAGCAAAAAAGCATAAGTGACTTAATCCTCTAACCTCAACAACAACAAATAAAAACCCAGAACTGATATTTCAGAGGAAACAGATAAATTGTAAGGAAAAAGAGAACCATCAAACGATTTTGGAAAGCAAGTAGCCAGGAACAGATTTCCTCTGCCAAATTTATGGCCTTGTTATTGGTCTGTGTTCAAAGTTACACAGGATTCGAACACCTGAGAAAGATTGTTGTTCCAGTAGTGGTACAGCTGATAATGATAAGTGGAAATGTTCAGCACGATGGGGTACATCAGGAACTGTAGCCTATATTATTGGTCCAAAAGGGTCTCGTGTCCTAAATTCAATTAAAAGTGAGGTCAATGAACAATGAAAGCTGCTTGCTTAACGTACCTACACTACACTTCTGGAGTACCTTCCAGAACGCAGCCTAAAGTATATCATACATGATCACTGAACATATGCAAAACAGCAAATAGAGCTATCTAGTCCTTGTATATTATTGTTGGATAGACAGGACTCCACATGTTCGTCTTGACATATTCAATAGTTTCTTCCTGCATCACCATGACTTCAAGGTAAAAAAAGGGCCATAATAAGATTATAACATCGTTTGCTTGAGATGAAGAGATTAATCACCTCATTGAGTCGTGCAAGCTCATGTGCATCCATGTCACGGTATCCCTCAACTAGATCCTCTGCTACTGCCTCCCTCACAACTGCTGCTGCCACCTCCTTAGTGATGTCACGTATTCTGCATAGGTCATATTAGAACAGAAGGCATAGCATACAACACAAACAGGAAGATCAAATTAGAATTACAAAACCTGGAGATAGGCGGATAAATTATCCCTTCTAGAACCTCCTCCTCTTTCATGTATGAAGCCAAACTACAGAAAAATTTACACAGTAAATTTTACAGTTAAAGATGTAAGTAATAGCCCAATTGTGTATTCATTACAAGGTTAAAGGGTAAGAGGTCAAGTGAGTCACCGTTCTGCAGCAGCCTGCAGCATTCCATCAGAGATAACCCGAGCACCAGACAGAAGGGTTCCAAGCCCTATTCTGCACAGCAAAGAAGCCAAAAATGAAATAATAACTGTCATAAAAAGAAAACCCGATTGCATACATAATGATAATGATAATTATCTAACCCAGGAAAGAGGTACATATTGTTCCCTTGATTGGAGTGGCCAACCTTCCCATCACCTGTAAGATGCATTAATGGCTGAGAGTCAACATATGAAAAATTGATATACTACCTATAAATATGAGTCACAAGGACTATGAATGGAAGGAGGTACCAAGATCCACATCATCAAATGGGCTCCCACTAGCAAAGATGACCTTTTCACCTAGAATTGAAAATGCTTCCCCAGGTGTACACTCAGCTACAAAATGGAATGAGTACACAATTAGATAAGAGATGCAGCAAATAATGGACATCAGATGAAAATTACACAGCACAAACCGTTCTTAGTTGGATTGGACATTGCAAAAATTGCTGGCCTCGAAGAGGACGAATCTTTTAGTGCCTCTAGAACCTGATGGTACAAGTACCCCATTATGAGTCTTATAGCTTTTCACAGTCAAAAAATGGTGAGTACAATGGCTAAATTAGATGTAATCCACTTGTCATTTGCAGGTCTTTGAAAATTAGTACAAATGCCACTAGTGCTAGAACTCATACGTATTATTTGACAAAGTAAGGTGCATTCTGGTACCCTAAACTCATACACAAATAAATCACTAGATCTCTAAACTCAAGAACTGCATATTCAGTTGTAAAACTTGCTTAACTATGTGAGGTGCATTCTAGTACCCTAAACTCAAAGTAGCTTAATTTGGACTTCATCTAATTGGCTGATGCCACATAGCTGGGCACTAAGAATAGATGGAAGGTGACTTTCTGCAGATTGGTTGTTTGTGATCTTGTAATTTGAAGTTAAACTTTTAAGACAGCGGCTCTTAACTGGAGATCACCCATTATTCCCTTATTCTGTCCAATAAGGCAATGAGGTAAAGAAAAATCAGCAAGGCTTGATTTCACTCCTTGGTCATGTTAGTCGTTTGGTACTTGTGGAAACATAGTCATGGACTCATGGTTGTCTTTGAAGGGAGGAATCAGAACATTCCTCAGCTTGCCCAGTATATTCAGCAGGAATCCTCTCTGTGGCGCTCTGCCGGTGCCATTGAGTTGGAGTCCCTTTGTTCTTGAGTCTTAGTTATTGGTCTAGGGTTGCTTTCATCACTCCAGTTGGCGAGGCTGTTTTTCCTTTGTTTTTTTTTTTTTTGAGTTGTGTGAGTGTGGGGTGTGAGGTGTATGTTAGGCCCTGACGTTTTTTTTGGTACCTTTCCCTTCTTAATATAATAACAGGCAGCTCTACTGCCAGTTCAAGGGAAAAAGTCAGTAGTGCTCTCCCCTACTTATCTTATGAAATTAAGTTGCAATAAGCAAACCAGTAGAAGGGTGAAAAAAGTAAACTGCCCAGTAAGCATGAATTAATATTAATACTATGCTTCGGAATAAGCAGAACGTAATATGCAACTATTCTTACCTCCTTCGAGAATAAACCACCAACAGCAGATAATCCAAGTATGACATCAGGTTTCACCTTTTTAACCTGCACAAGGTACCATACCAGATGTTCAGATTCATAAGCTGAAGTCCAGTTTGTTAAGTCATTTTTTAATGTTAAATATGCATACATATATAAGCTGATAATTGTAATATTTCATAAATGCTAATATTGAAAAGAAAATCTAAAAACATGTCAGACCAGAAAAACAGAAATAACAGAAAACCCCAAGTTGGGGGTTTAATGATCTGAGTCAGTCTAACACCACATGAAATGGCATTAGCTCTAGACCACAGATAAACGGTGTTAAAAGTCATGAGGCATCATTTTGTATGCAGTGCTGCATTACAACAGTCATCAATGAATGCTCCTCCTTAGTATTTGCTGTGGAGGGGGACTTTTCAAACCTAAATTCATACTTGGTCTCTTTGGAAAAGAGGATGACTCAATAAAGAGTGCAGTAATGAACCAGGTCAATATTAGCAACTTATTTTGGGAATACATATTCCTTCACAAAGTATGGTAGTTTCATTCTTTAAATATTAGTAACCTCACAATGCAACAAGTTTATAAAAGCACCATGTACAAGATTAGACAGTACCACTTCAATTAAGCTTGCCCCCTCACTTAGGCCCTGGTGACCAAGCTCACTCTTTCTCCTAGCAAAAGGCCGTGCATCTGGATCGATATCTTCTCGGTCTTCTGTTATTAAGCCCTACACACAGAAAATTAGTATGTTCAAAAAAACTTAGCAAAAACAAAGACAAGTTTACATTTTGAATGATTGGGCAAGCTAATGATCAATTCATATAGAGCAAGAGGCACTCGCAATGACATGACATGATAAATACAACAGTGGTGATCCATTTAAATTTCTTAGAGCATGTGAGCCTTTCTTTCTGCTTAAGATTACCATTCCAAATACAAGTGGTGAAAGAGTGGATAGTATAAAATAGTAGGCAACCCTGCAAATGTATGAATGAATCGTTAAATGGTTCTTGGTTATCCAACTTACATGGGCATCAACTATCCAGAATTGACTCCTTGCACTCTCAAAAGCAACCTCATTGTTTCCCAACATTCTTGCCATGGTTCTGCTTGCAGCATTCACCACTCCAATACCAGCACTGTAAAGAATGAAATAATAGAGGTAATATTTCTTTTGCACAGAAGTGTTAACATTACTCATATTTCCAAGATTCTTTCTGAAGTGAATATGCTAACTGCCAAGTTATCAGAAAAAATAAACACAGAGTTGCTGTGAACCACTTAGCATGTTATTATAATTTTAAACCAAGTGAGGAAAAAAGGATTGAAGACAGAGTGTTCCGGACCTGCCAGCGCCAGCAACAACAATCCTTTGCTTTGGGAAATCTATCATTGGCCTCCCTTGTGCCCGTACAGCTCCTAGAAGGCCTGCTATTGCGACACCAGCAGTTCCCTTTGTATACACAGAGTATTCATTTCAAGAGCAACACATTGACTCTTCTAGATAACAATGGAAGATACTAACTAGAGTACTTTAACCAGATGTCAGACGTCAAAACCTCAAGCTCTATTTCACTTCTAAAAGCTTGATATAATATTGTGCAATGGACCAATGATATCACCAAAAACTAGGGGCTATTGGCACAAACATGGCGGCAAATCTTGGGAACAAATTTGCAGAAATTAGGACTGACCTGAACATCATCATTAAACATGCGATAAGTTTTTCTGTAACGCTGCAACAACCTAAAGGCCCATTTACTTTGGAAATCTTCAAACTAGAAAAATACAAGATAAGTATTGTGATATGGTTCGGGGTAAAGCCGAAAGTAATGAAATGAAGCATAGGATGTCAAAATAACACCTGTACGATAACATTAGGCCAGCGAGTAAAAACAGCTTCCATGAATTCATCAATAACTGAGACATATTCATCTCCCTCAAGACGGTGCTCTTGTAGCCCAAGATCTGTATGATAAGGAATTAAGAAAAAATAGAATAACATGACATTTTTTTCTTGATATCTTGCTAAGTATCAAGTGTATATAATTTGAACAGGTGCCACTATATGTGTTAGAAAACATGGATATCTACAGCACTTGCTACACGATCTTCTCCTTTACAGTTAGAAAGTGGCCATAATGTGAAATAAAAACTAGGTGTTTATATGACAGATATGTGAAAACAAAACTAGGTGTTTGATAGATAGATAAATAAATACTGCAATATCTTACAAAGAGGATCCTTAAGGAGCTTCTCATTGTTCGTTCCGACATCAATCATAACAGGAAGAACCTAGAGACAAAGTAAGAAAGCAATCAAAGACACGAAAGACAACTATCATTTGTCCACATGAAAACCAATAGTGCAAGTAAAGAAATAACAGTAGATTACTTGAGAGTTCCGTTTTAGTTACACTAGTGTACACTACAGGCTATTATCGTTTCATTAAGAACATGGTTCCCGATATAGAAAAATCTACTCAGATGTCGAATAGGTCTTTGGTGAATATCTTCCATGGGCACATAAAAAAAACTTGACCTGCGGTGGGTAAGACAGCCCCCGGGCTTCCATGGGCATATTTCTTTGAGAATTTTCAAATTGTCAAATTTACTCCAAACCAAAGCAACGAAAGAACAATTCCAATCTTTGAAGTGTTATATCACAAAAATATTTTGTTATCTGGCCGCAAAAAATGACCAATTTACTGTGGAACTGAAAATAAGATGGGAAAGAGGGGAAGAATCTGAAATTAGAGTCCTAAAGAACCATTCAACATACCCTTTGAGGATTTATTCCAGCAGCAGCAACATATAAATCCAATTTTCCAATAGCAATGCCAATACCATGCACCCCAAGATCACCAAGGCCCAATATTCTGCTTCCATCAGTCACCACTATCATGTCAACCTGAAACAGATCGACCAAATAACCATTTTTCCTTTAATTGGAATTGTAGAAAAGTTCTTCAGAAAATGTTTGTCCTATTAGATCTCCAAAAAATGCAAAGGACCGAAAGGTATATCTTAACACAACTGTACTATACTTTAAAGGTAATGGAATAGCTCAACTACAGAAGACAATTAGTAAGTGGACATTGGGAAAGCACTGAAATAACCCATACCTGATCAGCTGGCCAATTGTACACCATGGACATCATCTCCCCACGATCTTCTGCACTAAAATACATTCCCCTAGGCCGTCGAAACAAACCACTGTAGTTTTGGCAAACAAGCCCGACGGTTGGAGTGTAAACGATAGGCGCATACTCCTCAATGTTATCTATTAGTACCTATTTAAAAATGAGACAATGTAAGGCAACTATTTTGGAAACAGAACTCAACAAGTACTCAACCAGTAACGTTTGATGATATTGCAAACGCATTAAAGTTAACACAGAGGGTGCATAACCACTCATTGTGGGTGTAATCCAAAGATATTGTTCCTTAACAGAACATGCAACATCAACAAGAATAAAGATGTGGCTAGATGAATGTGCAGACTGTGAAGGTACACACCTTGTAGTACATCGTTTCATTTCTGTCATGCAATCTGTTAAGGATGCGCCATTTTGCCAATGGATAAGTATCAGATGGCCCATCTTTAGCGTATCTCTGAAGCCGTTTGAAATCACCCACTGCAAGTTGCAACCAAAGCATAAATTAGATTTTTTTTTTTAAAGAAAAGGTAAATATGCAGAATTCAGTTACTGTCTATTTCAGTAATAATGCTTTTCCCAAAGGGCTTGCATAGTTATTGTAAAGTGTAAACCCAGCTAGAATACCACCCATCAGTGGTGCATCTCCTCTAGGCTCTAGCTCTATCTGTGGCTAAGAATGTGCGACTTCCGCACTTAAGCTTTCCATAAATATGTCATATTGTTTGATTGTAAACTTTTAGGGAAGCTTTTCTGTTTGTCCATAGCTTCTAACGATATTCCTAATGCTAACCAATTGGAGCATTAGCTGAACTAAGCCCCAGGTGACGATCTGACACCAACACAAAGCCAAACACCACATTCGTCGAAACACCATTACACACTACAGCGCCGATCCAATTAGATCCGCGGCGATTCATTCAGCAAGTATAGCGAACCCCAAAAGCCAGAGCAAGGCAATGAAGCGGCTCGTCATCAGGACGGGGGAACACGTACTGAATCTGTCGATCTGCTGCTGCGAGGAGACGACGTTGGGCGGGAGCAGGCCCCGGAGGCCGAGGCGGTCCCTCTCGGTCATCGAGAACGCCGTGCCCTGCAGCAGCCAGCCAGCAGCGTCAGAAGTTCAGAACCCCCAAGAGCGCGAACTAGACAGGGAGCACGACCGCCCGCTAACGCGAGCGCCCGAACGGAACGGAATGGAACCGAGGCGTACGTACCCGGTTGAACCAGGGGTCGTGGAGGATGTCGGGGCCGCGCTTGTGGAGGACGACGGGGCGGTGGCACTCCGCCGTCACGTACTCCCGCGGGTGCTGGGAGAGGAGGAGCAGGCGGCGCAGGCGGCGGTCCGGGGCGAGGGATCGCCGGAGATTCCGCGAGATGGACGCCATCCCCGCGCCCGCCGGCTCCTGTTTCTCGGGGAGGCTCCGGGCGGTCGCGTCAGTAGTGGGTATCGGCGTACGGGAGAGTGGAGACGCTCCTCCCTTCCCTGTACTAGTGCCGACGATGCTTTTGCCTTTTGCCCGAATTATTCTCCAGCGCCGCGGCGCGTGGGAGCGACGCGGGGCCCCGGGGCTGGAGGCTGACTGGCTGTCCGGTTTGGTTCGTTGACGCCGCGCTGCCGACGAGGAGCGAGATCCTTCCTGCGCTTGCACTTGTTCGTACCAACGACTTTCGGCCGGTCAGGCGCGCTGAAGCATGACACGGTCAGACGCAGCAGACCTATCGATTTTGTCTGTAGAAAGAAGGTGCCTTGATCCAAGTGAAACGAGAAATTTAAATATTTAACTCAGGGTTAATATTGAAATTTCTCCCGGTGAAACGCGTGAAATTCCTACTGGTTTGTACTCTCTCAGTCCCGCATTAAAGGATTTGGGGAAGTTCAAATTTTTTCCTCCGTCCCGCGTTAAAGGACATCGGGAAGTTTAAATTTTTGTCCACGTTCATACCATCATGAATGCATCTCCAGTAGCATAACGTTTATGAAATCTCATGTGTATCAGCTGGAAGCCAGAACGTTCTTTATTACGGGACAGAAGGAGTAATCCGTAAAGATTTGATACGTACAGCGTGGGGAGGAAAGGGAGGGTGTGAGAGAGAAAGATACGGATATAACCCTTCTTTATGGCTTAGCCCAATCTACGGATATAACAGTAGAGAGTGAACCACAACAAATTGAGAGACGGAAGAGGAGTAAGATGAAGGAGGGGAGAGCAAAAGAGGCAAGGGAGAAAATTGTTGCTTTCTAATATGGGAACATACAAGTTCAAACCGGCCACTTGTGTAAACTTGAAATCTTTGAATCTAGGCCATATGACGTTGATCCAAGGAGCGCAGAGGGATTAAGTAATTTTACGCTTAACCACCTGCTCCTAATTACACTTTTACAAATCCCCTAGCATTTTCCTATGCGCCCCCTTGGAACAACATCATGCGGTTCAGATTTAAAGTTTTCAGTTTGCACAGATGGTCCGATTGCACATGATACGTTCCCTTTAAATATTGTACAAATATAGATTAATTCTCTTTTTTTTGGAGGGTGTTAGATTAGATCCCTAATTAACTGTGAATCTATAGAAACTTAGAATAGTGTACAATTAGCTCTTGTCGGTGAATGGGTCTATACATAGGGGGCTAATCTATGATGTTTTGTTGAGCTAAAAGCTATGACGTTGTTTTAATCTTTTTTGTTAAGCTTCGGAGGTTCCAAAGATTTCTTTGAAAGTTTCGAACATTTCTTCAGAAGTTATGAACCCTATGCACTTGTTCCAACAACTAATTTGTTCAAGTCTAGAAATTTTGGACCGAGACTGACATAACGGCTAATTCTTGAGTGTGTCGTATCTTTATACCCCCTTGCTTGGAGGAATTGGTGATACCACCTCACGGGTATCTAGTCTGTGAACATAGAGGTGGTTAACCAAACTTAAGCACTTATGAGGTCTATTAAGCAATATAATCAGTATAGCATTTGTTGCTCCTGGAGTGAAATTTATGTACTTATGGTGAGCTAAGAAAAAAGTTTGTGAAGGCCTCGATCTTGTCTCTATGAGGGAAAGTCAAGAGGATCGAGAAAAACAGTTGGAAGAGACCCAGCTTGAGCTTGACCTTTGGTGATCGCTCATGGCTTTCTTAGCGAAACATGAGTCCCCCCTTATAAGGAGCTGAACTCGGAACAAAAGGTATTGGTGTCTTCACTTCAATTAAATTAAGTTGAGTTTTTGCTTTGTTATGTGTTTAACACTGATCTAGTTGTTTGTATATGTTTGCGATTGCAAGTGCTTGATTGTGGGCTTGCTAGTAGATAATGAAAAGGCATAGTGTAATTTCTCTTTTTGCTATGCAGTGCAATTATTAGAACTCGTAACATATGAGAGTTGCTAATTCTTCCCGACTTACGACAGCAAAAAATCTCTTATGTATATTTCATAGATGATGCTTTCTTCTTCTTTTTTGAAGGAGCTCACATCTCAAATGTCATATGATATATACTTGAACCGTTTGATGATGCAGGTATTTTGCTATATATCTAGATATATTATTTATTTAGGTATATAACAAAATACATGCATCAAAAAAGTCAAAAAACTGTAATTTAAAACGAAGGAAGTATAATTTCTAATATTTGGTGCGTTCTATATCGCCAAGTGAAAGTTTATTTTTTCGAAAGATCATATCGCCAAGTGAAAGTCGAATCGACTGGTTGGTAGGTAGTCCCTGCTGCTACTAGAGTGCACTGTGCACACGCCCACACCTGTGTGCCTGATGCCGTGAGTCCGTGACCTGCCCGAGATACAGACCGGATCCTTGATCCTTCAGCGCTGTACCTTCCTTGATCCTTCAGCGCTGTACCTGTACCACGTTTTCATATTTAGGCCTTGTTTAGATTCTAAGTTGGGGTTAGCAAAGTTGATATTTTACATCGTAGTATTTTATTTATATTTAGTAAAAATTATTCAAACTTTAACTAATTAGACTGAGAATATTCGTCTCGTAAAGTATAAAAAAACTATGTAATTATTTTTTAATTTTATTTATATTTAGTATTTCATTTATACGTCGGCATTCATTTGCCCTCCGGTCCGGCCGCCTCCTCCGCGAGCGGCAGGACTAATAAACGGCAGGCACCAATCTCGGAGGCAACGCCCGGACGCGCAACCGGAAGAAAGGGGGAGCGCAACACTCGCGTATCGTCGCGGAGAGAGAGAGAGAGAGACAAGGGCGCGCGAGCGAGCGAGCGAGCGAGCGAGATCCCCCTCTCCCGCTGCCGGATCCGATCTCACCTGACCTCGTCACCGCCTGCCGTCGGAGGGAGAAGAGGAATAGGAAGAGGAGGAGGCGGCGGAGATGGCACCGGTGTCGGCGCTCGCCAAGTACAAGCTCGTCTTCCTGGGGGACCAGTCCGTCGGCAAGACCAGCATCATCACCCGCTTCATGTACGACAAGTTCGACAACACCTACCAGGTACGGCGGTCCGCACACGCCTCCTTCCCCTGCTCCGATCCCGATCGATCCCTCAGCGTGCTGTTTGTTTCATCTCGCCGCGTCGGGGCTGGGTTAGTGGGTTGGATCCAATCGGGCGGGCCAGATCCAGCGCGGGAGGATCAGCAGGTCGATGTGATCCGGGGCAGGGTGATCTATCCTGCGCCCGACTGGATCGGGGGTGGTTCCGTAGTTACTAGTTAGGCGTAGAAACCATAGCTCCGCATCTTTTCCCCCTGGGTCTGTGATGATCCTGTTTCACCAAACAATGGAGAATGCTCATGACGCATGATATAAGGAGGATGAATTGCCTCGTTCGTGCCTCTACTATGGTTGCAATTACATGTGAGGCGTTTTTTTTTTGTGTCATATATTATTTACGTGTGAGGCTTAAAAGCGGGTTGTATGATTGGTTGCCTGTTTGGATCACTTACGTGTGAGGCTTACGTTATAATCTGGGCTTGCCTGATCCAGTGGTGAGGGTATATTGGTATGATTGCCTGATTGGATCATGGATCCCTGGCATTGTTCTCTGGGATGCCCTAGCCAAAATCTGTGTATTGGAACAGAGATTGTGATGTGAATAGCCTGCCACTGTTTCTTGGCCTTGTAATGTAAGGAAGACAAACATTGCATTTTTCTGTATTACCTTGACAAATCCTAGTAGGATGCTACCTTGACAAGGGACTTTTGTCATATCTATGGGCTTGGCACTTTACAGTAAGCACTAGCATGTCAACCAACTTTTTTTATGCACTATTTATGACTTGGAAATCTTAAGAAATGTAAGTCACAGTGGTTTTTGACTGCTTCTTTGCATGTATTTTATGGTGTACTGTAATGGTTGGAGTGACTATTCTGAGCTTTCAGCAGACTATTACTACTACAGTACTATGTTGAGTTAATTCCTGTGTGATTTTGGCTTGTTGTACAGTAATGCAGGCTAGTCTATCCAGATTTGCTCAGTGTTGTTTTCTCTGGTATGCAGGCTACAATTGGTATTGATTTTCTGTCAAAGACAATGTACCTTGAAGATAGAACTGTGAGACTCCAACTCTGGTATGGTGACTACCATCCGTTAGCCTGTATGCTCCCTTGAGATCTACAGATTGTTGATCTTATGCATTTTTGTTTTCTTTGCAGGGATACAGCTGGTCAGGAAAGGTTCAGGAGTTTAATTCCTAGCTATATCAGAGACTCTTCAGTTGCTGTCATTGTATTCGATGTTGCAAGTAACCTTTCTCTCTCTCTCTCTCTCACACACACACACACACTTACACACACATTAGCAAAAAATGATATCAGGTGCACATCAGTAGCAACAATGACTAGGAACTTTTATCTTTTAAGGATTAAGGACATAAACTGTTACTATTTTGTTTTTACTTTTATTTGTTTCATGCAGGCAGGCAGTCCTTCTTAAATACATCGAAGTGGATAGAGGAAGTTCGCACTGAGAGGGGCAGTGACGTTATCATTGTGCTTGTTGGGAACAAAACTGACCTTGTTGACAAGAGGTTGGTGGTGTTTACACTTGGCCTAATTTCTATAGTTTTGTTGGTTGCTCTATGTATTTTCTGCTTGACTTTAAATTTTCTTTGGTCGTTCTCTCATGTCAAATATAATTCTCCAGATGTCTTTTTGTGTCATATATTATTTTTCTAAATTTGGCAGTTTATTAGTTCTCCCATTTATTTGCCTTGTTGATTGATACTGGCACAACAAATTCATACCGAGCAAAAAAATAGTTAACAATATTTGGATTGCACTTCGTAGGAATTTTCAGCTAGATACCACCCCAAACTTTGTGATCCAGAAGAATCTCATGTGCCGCCGGTTGCTGAGTACATAAAGTGGGACCTGGGTCCAGGGCTTAACCTCAGTGAGGCATTTAGCGTTCTTCTGAAGCACAAATCTTGGGTTGGCATTTATCAAAAAGCCCCAAGCTTTGCTTTCTTTAATCCTAGATTTACTTAGCATATGCTATATATTTTTACCCAATGTGTATCAGCGTGCATTTTTTTTAGTTGCTTGTTTTTGTCACTAGAACTGGAATCTGACATATTGGTATACCATTGCTTTTATGATTTTTAAGTCGTTTTTAAGGTGGTTATTTCCAGCTTAGCTAAATTAACTAAATTACCACTTGTCTTGTAAAATCAGTCGTCATTGAGATATTAGTGTTGTTTGAAGAAGTATGTCACTCTTATTCTTGCTGAAAATATGTTGCTTCTCATGGAACAGGCAAGTCTCGATAGAGGAAGGGGAAGGCAAGGCAAAGGACCTTGGCGTCATGTTTATTGAAACCAGTGCTAAAGCTGGGTTTAACATTAAGGTATGCTTCAGAAATATAAACTGCTTACATATCTCATTTCATAAGTTGGGTTCATGTTGATAACATGCTTCTAGAGCATGCAATTTTTTTCTCTGTAGAGTTCAGAGTAGCGGTTTTCTTTGGAAAGGCCTTTATTTCTCTGCCTTTCTGTATGTGTCTATATGTCAACATGCTTGTTTGTTTTGCACTGACCATCACGAACTTGTGGGCAGGCACTGTTCCGTAAAATTGCTGCTGCACTTCCTGGAATGGAGACACTCTCATCAGCGAAGCAGGAAGACATGGTTGATGTGAACTTGAGGTCTGGCAATGCAAACTCGTCCCAGTCTCAAGCTCAGGCTGGGGGATGCAGTTGCTAGTTGCAGTCCCTAACACTTGCTGCTCATGATCTCTGAGACCCTGAGCTTCAGAACGTGTTACCACTGATGCTTCCCTCGGGAAGGAGAGTTGATTGCCTCTCAGCCAGTGAACACACCATAGTCTTTACCCGGTGAATGGACCATTTGCATTGGAACGATACGTTTTGAGTTCTCTAGTGTTATTTCATCAGTGGCCTAAGCTAGCAACAGTGTATAGTTGGGTTGGCACTGCAAACTTCTACCATTCGAGTTGGGTATCAGAGCTAGTTATTGGTTCATGTTGAACTTATATATTTTTTTCCATCTTGTTGTTGCAGTTAGCTTGAGTCATGTTTGCTATGTGTACCAAACATGTATTGGAAATTTGGAATTTTTGTAAGCTATAGTAAGGCCAGCACGGCAATAGCCCCACATGGTATCCCTGAAATTTGTATCGTTCAAACCATGATACCCTAAATTTATATCGTCCAAACCTTCTGCTTTTTAACAACACATGTGAGGAGTTAGTTGAGTTGGGGCAGTGGAGTAAAAAAGGCAGCATGCGTTGTAACCTTGTTTTTTTACGTTTCCCTCCCTAAAAAGGCCCATGTGTGCTGTGCGCCGTCATTGCGAAGCTTGTAGCGTTTGATTGGGCACTTTTTTTTTTTACGCCTCTCAAACAGCTGTCTTAGGGTACTTTTGGCATCTTTATTCAAACGCAATTATATATTACAAACTCCTTCCGACGGAGAGAGAAGCCACACATGATGAGCATTTTGGGTATCCTCCGGCTTCTTGACTGAAGCTTAATTAGGAGACTAGATTCTAATTTGGCCAGTAACGTCTGTCACATCCCAGTGTTCGAACTCTGGACCTCCCTTTCGGGAGGGACCTCACTTTCGGGAGTTTGGTGCTTTGACCATCCTGGCAGCCCCCTCACTCTTGTCTGCCCTCAAATATAATTTCCACCTTGCTAAACTCTTCTCTTCTCGACTTGATCTCGAGAATGATTGTTCTATATCTCCCGATGAGCATCTTGATTAGCTTGTCTGCCTTCATTGTATAATCTCCACCTTGATAAAAACCTTCTCTTCTCGAAGGATGATTGTTCCATATCTTCCGCTGGGATGCGATGAACAGCGCGTCAGAATCCAGAGCGATGGGAAACAGGGCATTTACCAGTTGGGCCCACCCACCGCTACCTATTCTTTTCGCAGGCTGAAAGCGCATCTAGCTGGGCCACACGCGGTGGGCCGAGCGACCAGCCACAGTGCCCTGAAAAACAAGTTCCTCACGGCTCACACAGCGCACCAACGCGCAGTCGTCGGAGCGACGGGGCGTAGACTCGTCCGTCGTAGGTACGGTACCGGTCCCTCTCCACTTCTCTCGTGCACGCAGCCTCTGCCTCTCCCAGATCAAACACCACCGGGGCTCACGGTTAAAAAGAGAATCCAAAACAAATCAAACTCCCTTCACCACCATCCTCTCCGAGTCGTCCTCTCCCCTTCCTCTCCCGATTCGCCCCGTCTTCCCAAGCCCTACCTCCGCCAGCGACAAAAAACCCTAACCTAACCCTAACCGGCGGGGATGGCGACGCAGCCGCCCTCCTCCGCCGCTGCCGCCGCGGTTGACCTGTACGAGACGGCCTCGCAGCCGGACGCCCCCGCCGCCGGCGACGCCTACACTTTCCTCGAGTTCAACACGCAGGGCGACGACTTCGACTACCCCGACTTCCCGGAGCTCTCCCAGCCGCCTCCCCGATCCACGCCGCTCCCCGGCGTCGCTGGCGCGTCGTCGTCGTCGTGGCCCGCCCCGCCGCCGCCGCCGTCCGACGCGGCCTCCCCGGAACCCGATCTCACGCCTCAGGACGTCCCCACCCCGCCGGCCTCCTCCTCGTCGCCGTCGCCGCGGTCCGCCTCCAAGGCGCGCTCGTCGGCTGCCGCGGATGGGCTCGCCTCCGGGGTCGCCGCGCTCAGCTTCGAGGAGCCTGTGGGAGCCGGCGCCGGGGAGGACGGGTACGACTACGGCAAGGGCGACTTCGTGGAACACGCCTGCCGGTACTGCGGGATCCACAACCCTGCGTGCGTGGCGAGGTGCAACGTGCCCTCCTGCCGCAAGTGGTTCTGCAACTCGCGGGGGAACACCTCTGGCTCCCACATTGTCAACCACCTGGTTTGTCTACTCACCTTTTTGTAATGACATAGCTTTGTTAGAATCTAAGACTAGTGATTGGTTGATAATTGCTTAGAAACTGAACGAGTGAAGTGCTGTCGTTCAAATTTGTTGATAATTTTCCCTCAAAAAAATTGTTGATAATTGCTTAGGAACCGAACTGAGTGGGAGCTCTGTCTCACAAAGTTCTACCGCTTTGCATCAATTTTAAGTTTTGGTTGTTATAAAAAAAGAAGACATGCTTTATTGGGCTGCACTTTATGACTATTAGTAAACTATTGTTCAGACTGTGGTAGCATGTTTTTGTATATTATATAAGAGTGGATAAGGAGGTGATCGTTACCATCTTAAAATTGGTAAATTGTGCCATGAGTCAGCTAGTTTGTTATAATCCTGGTTGCCGCGCTGCATTTATGTGGGTGGACTTGAAAGGTTTTCTGGTGGAAATAATTGTAGATAAAATAACTTTGAGGCGAATGTCATGTTAATTATCTCTTGAATTAGGTTTAGAATAAGCCAGTGTAATTGTTGTATCTCTGGGAGACGTTGCAATGAGAATGCGATGATTGCTAGATGTGCCTTTTTTTTGTGTTGGGCAGTATTGAATTTTGATTTTTTGCGCCATTAGAATGGTGCTACATTTTGTGAATGTGGTTGCTATTGGTAGCTAGGATCAGACCTTTTTGCAAAGTTTTCACTGATACCATTGTCTAAATAGTTTGCTAGTAGTTTAATTTAATTTTCAGTAAGATCATCTCCAACCGTATAAGATGAGGAGTGTAGAGAACATAATGGTTTGATGGCAGCAGGGCTATATTCTTTTTTTTTTAAAAAAAAATTTGTCCCATAACCATTGAAAGCCTATTTTGTGACACCTCTGTTTGTACAACTTATTAATTATATTTCAACCCTGTTTCCTTATTGAGGAGCTCTGTGCTAAATCGCCCACAGCTTGCAAGCACACCATTGTCCTTGGACACACTTTTGGTGTTCTGGTATTGATGATGATATTCTATTGAGTCTATCTAGTTCCAGAAAGATTATATGATTCTACTCCCTGAAACGAACATGTACATGTAAATCAAGCTCCGGTGGTTCGGCAATGAGGCGGAATTTCTAGCTTGATCTATGATGTCGATGCTCTAACAGTCAACCTTTGGCCTAGTGTATTATAATTACTTGCCAGCCAACCATAAGCTTTGTATACAAATAAATACCTCGAGTGCAGGCTAGATCACTCCTTAAGCATATGCCTATTGTGCAAGAATTCACCTACCTTTACCTATTTAAATGAAACTAATGCTGTGTACATGGTCATAACCTATTTTTGTCATTTGCAGGTTAGGGCAAAGCATAAGGAAGTGTGCCTTCACAAGGATAGCCCTTTGGGAGAAACAATTCTCGAATGCTACAACTGTGGTTGCCGGAATGTATTTCTTCTTGGGTTTATCTCAGCAAAGTCGGAGAATGTTGTTGTTCTTTTATGCAGAGAGCCATGTTTAAGTGTTAATGCACTGAAGGATATGAATTGGGATCTCAGCCAGTGGTGCCCTCTTATCGATGACAGGTGTTTCTTGTCGTGGCTTGTAAAGGCAAGTGTTTCCTCATGATGATTTCTTAGGTTGGTCTGTCATGGTTTTGTGCATAACTATTAACTTTATGATGCTTAAATAAATTACTTTCTTCCAGGTACCTTCAGAGCAGGAGCAGCTAAGAGCTCGCCAAATTAGTGCTCAGCAAATTAACAAAGTGGAAGAGCTCTGGAAGACAAATCCTGATGCCTCTCTTGAAGATCTTGAAAAGCCTGGTGTAGATGATGAACCTCAGTCAATTGTTTTGAAGTATGAAGATGCTTACCAGGTTAAAACTCTCTAAAGTTCTGTATTCTATTAGTTGAGCTTACTTTTTTGTTGGTGCTTTTCTAATACTATCTGTCAAAGCTCATAATTTTACCTTGCATTCTAACTAACAATGTCCTGCCCCTCCTTTTTTTGCCAGTACCAAAATGTTTTTGCTCCACTTATAAAGCTTGAGGCTGATTATGACAAGGTACCGTGTTCTGATTATGAGATCATGTTTCTTATCTTTTCCATCACAGTACTGAATTGTGTTACTGTTTGATATGATGTTGTAGATGATGAAAGAGTCACAGAGCAAGGATAATGTAACTGTCCGGTGGGATATTGGGTTGAACAAGAAGCGTGTAGCTTACTTTGTCTTCCCAAAGGTTTGTTCAAGAACTGAAATATATGGGATTAGTGAATACCATCACTATATCGTGATCTGTCGCCTAACACGGGAACAATTATGTATTTTAGGAAGACAATGAGTTGAGGCTTGTACCTGGAGATGAGCTACGATTGAGATATCCTGGTGATAGCTCACATCCCACGTGGCAATCTGTGGGACATGTGGTAATTAGAAACGTGTTGATAATCTTAATTGGGCCATTTTATCTTTGTGCCTGTGCTGAGGTCATTGTTCTTTCAGATTAAGCTCACCGCACAAGAGGAGGTGGCACTTGAGCTTCGTGCTACCCAGGTATAAGGCGGTTTGTTTTTTCTCATGTTTCTTTTTAGCATCTGCTCAGCCTGTTTGTATTGTTTTTCCTGGATTTCAGGGGGTACCTACTGAGCTAAACGTTGGATTCAGTGTGGATTTTGTTTGGAAGAGTACCAGTTTTGATAGGATGCAAGGAGCAATGAAAACTTTTGCTGTGGATGAGACAAGTGTCAGTGGGTGAGTTCAATATTGTGATCTTCTGCATGGAATTACGACATGTCGTTGACATGATAATGTTGATAGATGAACAAGGCTCTTTGATAGAGAATAACTTCATCAAATCCAAAAGCACTTCAAATATTGTTAGCTGGCGAACTATTTGATTGTTTCTGATACATGCACTATTTCATTGGTTAACTATGTGTATACTGCAGAATATTCTTAGTAGCTATAATGGGATTTATTTAGTTCATTGTTGTATAATTCCATTCTTCTGAAGTGTTTGTCATAATTGTATCTATACTAACAAAGTTTTACTGTGCCCGTTCTCCCACTCAGATACATATACCATCACCTTTTGGGACATGAAGTTGAGCATCAAATAATACGTAATACCCTACCAAGACGCTTTGGTGCACCTGGACTTCCAGAACTAAATGCTTCCCAGGTACATTATATATATATATATATATATATTGTTTGTACTATGTTTCCTATCTTTTTTTGCTTGCTATGTTTTCTTTTAACATGGTGCATTCATGCCTTTGATTTGATATAAACATGCTTGTCTTCTGTTCTGGGACAATCTTTGTATATATTTTATATTTTTAATTTTGGGTGCAGCTTTGCTCCTGTTATGACCTTTGTATATTATTATCGGCTGTTTGATCTGATGTTGTGTTCTGTATTGTTTTTGTGTGTTCAGGTTTTAGCTGTTAAAAGTGTCCTGCAGAAGCCAGTTAGTTTGATTCAAGGTCCACCTGGCACTGGAAAAACTGTCACATCTGCTGCAATTGTCTATCACATGGCCAAACAAGGTCAAGGACAGGTATATGATTATTAAAAGTAAGTTGTTTGATATGGTTTAGAGAGAATTGTCTGGCCTCTAATTTTGTCAAATTTGTAGGTTCTTGTATGTGCCCCAAGTAATGTTGCTGTTGATCAGCTGGCAGAGAAGATAAGCTCAACCGGTCTCAAGGTACCATTGGAGTCTTATTTAAATTTCTGCAGTTCTCAAACTTGCTTTGTATTTATAGGAATTATAGTTGTGTGCCAAAATTGTTTGTAGGATTAACTGAGCATTTTGACTGCAGTACTTAACTTTCAACCTGTCACGAGTACTCCAGTAGTATTATGATAATGATAGTCGATAAGAATTTGTGACTAATCCTATCATGATGATAAATAACAGAATTTCCCATCCTACCCGCTGTACCTTTTCAGTATCCAACTTCTGCTGGTGCTGTTATCCTGCTCTGATTCGGTATTTAGTGATTTCTGTTATTAATTTTGATTACGTGCTAAAGGTTGTTAGGCTGTGTGCCAAATCTAGAGAAGCTGTTTCGTCTCCTGTTGAGCATCTCACACTGCATTATCAGGTAATCCTTTTGTCGCTTTTTTGGTTAATCTTGCTGTGACTGTCATTAATGCTTATGTAAAATATTGCAGGTTAGGCACCTTGATACTTCTGAAAAGAGCGAATTGCACAAGTTACAGCAACTGAAAGATGAACAAGGTAATCCATATTTAACTATTGAAATACCATTATGCCACAATCAAGCATTGTTGAGGGATGTGATGCACAAAGATTTTTGAGTGAGTATTCTTACAAGGATATATTCTACTATTGCAGGTGAGTTGTCCAGCAGTGATGAGAAGAAGTACAAGGCACTAAAGCGTGCCACTGAAAGAGAGATACTGCAGAGTGCCGATGTCATTTGTTGCACCTGTGTCGGTGCTGGAGATCCCCGTCTTTCAAACTTCCGTTTCCGACAAGTAATTATTATCACCTCCTGCTGTCTCAGGTTAACTATGGTTCCTGTTGTGTAATATATCCTGAGGCAATGGTAAACTTTATGGTCAGGTTCTTATTGATGAGTCCACACAGGCAACAGAGCCTGAATGTCTTATTCCTTTGGTGCTTGGTGTCAAGCAGGTAAAATATAAAATTGTTGTTTTTAGTTTATTATCTTTTATTTATACTCTTGCAATTTAGGTTGTCCTTGTCGGAGATCATTGCCAACTGGGTCCTGTCATCATGTGCAAAAAAGCAGCACGTGCAGGCTTAGCACAGTCTCTCTTTGAACGCCTTGTTATCCTTGGAGTGAAGCCATTTAGGCTACAGGTAATACCTGCATCTGATGTATTATGCCTCAACAGTGCTACCTTGGTGTATCCTTTGCCTGCTTCATCTTGCAACATTGGCACTACATGTATAAGGCTATGGTTTTTCTTGCCTTATTGTTTTATAGTTCTTGCAGTTACTTACATTTTTATGTAGAGATAATTAATCCTCTCATTAGATATTTTGCAAACTATTGTTTTTGGTACTTCACACATGACTTCATTGTGATGTTAATACCTGGGTCTTCCTAGTGTTACTAATCTATTCTAAGTTATTTCAAAACTTTAAACAATGGCGTTGCCAGGATTAATAGTTAGGTTTAGAAGTGAGCTGATAATATAATTCTATACAATCAGCAATAATTCTAACTCAAATCATCTCTGATTTATAGGTCCAGTATAGAATGCATCCTTGCCTCTCAGAGTTTCCATCCAACTGCTTCTATGAAGGCACACTGCAAAATGGAGTGACTGTTAATGAGAGGCAATCATCTGGAATCGATTTTCCTTGGCCTGTTCCAAATCGGCCTATGTTCTTCTATGTGCAGGTAGCTTCTTCGATAAGTATCAAATTATTATTATGTTTCATACTTCCTTATTTCGGTGTGCTGCAATATTCATACCAATTTCTGCAGATGGGACAAGAAGAGATCAGTGCTAGTGGGACTTCATATCTCAATAGAACTGAAGCTGCGAATGTTGAAAAAATTGTAACAACATTTTTAAGAAGTGGTGTTGTACCAAGCCAGGTATTTTTACTCAATGTTGCTAATCATCTTGTGACCAGATATTCTTTAGTTCATATGAAGTCAAAATCTCTGAGACGGCATGCGCTCATGCATTTTTATCACAGATTGGAGTTATCACACCTTATGAAGGACAAAGGGCATACATTGTAAATTACATGTCAAGGAATGGGTCTCTTCGCCAACAACTTTACAAGGAAATTGAGGTCGACCATAAAACTTGAAAAAAACGTAGTTTTAATCCATCTTATAGAAGGTTGCTTTGGTTAAAGTTTTATACCTCTTGCAGGTTGCTAGTGTAGACTCATTTCAGGGTAGAGAGAAAGACTACATTATTTTATCTTGTGTTAGAAGCAATGAGCACCAGGTATTCCTTTGGGATTTGATTCTTTTGATTTTTCCTTATGATGTAGAAGTACTATGTTGTTGTTTGTTCAATTTAATCATGATAAATGGCCGTGGTCAATCTGCAGCTGTCTGAGTTTTGTTTAGTATGAAGTTCCTTGTGTATAGTATAAGCTGTTGATACATGAAACCATCTAAGCTCTGTTGATGTGGAGTATTCTTGGATGGGGTATCTATTGTTCATTTATCTTTTTATCTCTGTGGCGTGTATCATTTTCATTTGCAATCATTGTACTCTCATGCTTGTAGCTTAGGGTTTGATTTGTTGCTTGCATGAGCCTTAGGTTGCATTAGAACTTATGCAGCAGGACCCAAACTGTCTTGGTGTTTGGTATTCCTTCACAGGAAAGCCTGTTTTGTAAAGTTATGTTTGGTTGCTTACATCGCTTTGTATGTAGTCACCTCAATTTCTAGAAGAGGTATGGCAGTTGAGAGTTTCATTTTTGTGTGCCTGTCGGCGTGTGCAAATATTCATTGCTTAATACAACCAAATCTGGCGTATTAGGTAATGCTGCTTCGGGCCTGCTTTGTCCGCTGTGCAATCCTCTGTAGACCCTTTGTGGACCAAACACGGGCAAACAGCATTGCACATTCCTGGACAGAAGTTAATGCAGACAACCACTGCTTAAGTAGCAAACTGTCATGTAAATTTATGCCTTCTATGCTCTTTCAGGGAATTGGGTTTCTCAATGATCCACGCAGGTTAAACGTTGCGTTAACTCGTGCACGTTATGGCATAGTTATTCTTGGTAATCCAAAAGTACTAAGCAAGCAACCACTTTGGAATAGCTTGTTGACACATTACAAGGTAAGCTATTTCATACATCTGGAGGTATTGCTATTTATTTTGTTAACAGTATTGACCAGTAAATAACAATTACGAATTTTACTCACATAACTTGTGTATTTAGGAACATGAGTGCTTGGTAGAAGGACCTCTGAACAACTTAAAGCAGAGTATGGTGCAATTTCAGAAGCCAAAAAAGGTGAATGCTTTGCCCTCAGATGACTGCTGCAAGGTGTCATCTCATGTTTGTTTTTCTATCTCAATCAATACTATTTTGGTAAGCAGATATATAATGATCGGAGATTGTTCCTGGGTGGTGGTCAAGGTGTTATGCAAGGAGCTAACTTTGGGGCTGGGACCTCCAGCCAAGCAGCAGATAAGAGAGCTGGCAGGGGGAAAGGTATGCACAGTTTAAATCTTCATGTTGTATTTGTTTTACATAGTTACAGTTTACCCTCTGACGCTGTGCTCAAAAGCAGGACAATCATTTGTTCCTTATGGCCCTCCAAATGGGGTGCATAAGCCTGGTGTGCACCCAGCAGGCTATGCTGTACCTCGTATGCCTTTTCCTCCATTTCCTGGGGCTCCACATTCTCAACCATATGCAATTCCGACCCGGGGTTTGCATGGGCCCATTGGAGCTGTTCAACCGGTGCATCAACCTGGAAGTAGAAACTTTGGGGCACCTCGTTCAAATACTGGTGGGCCTATTGGTGGCCACCTTGCTCATCAACAGAACTCCCAGCAAGCTATGGGGGGCATTGGCTCAAATTATAGCTACAATGGCATGGAGAATCCGAGTAGTCAGCCTTCTGGTGGTGGAGCCCAAATGTCCCAAACTGGATTATTGACACAGGTTTGCTTTTCAATCTTATAATAATACACATGCAATAACAATAGTCACATAGTGACATTTTTCTTTTCAACTTAGATGCCTGTTCAAGGACTAAGCCAAACATTCCGTGATGGTTTTTCCATTGGTGGGATGTCTCAGGTATTGGCAATAAGTGATGCCTGACATTATTATCTTCTTGTACTCTTTATTGATGCAATACTCTTTTTTTTCTAGGACTTCTTTGTAGATGATTTTAAGAGCCAAGGATCACATGTGCCATACAACATTGCAGAATTTTCTACCCAGGTTTCTATACATTTCACATGTTATTTTTTACTCTTTTCTGGATTCATATACACAACCAAATTATGTGGTTGTTGTGAAGTTTAGTTCTTTGTTTGGCTCATAGAAAAAAGTTTCCATCCACAGGCTTCTCAAGGTGGTTATGGCGTTGAGTTCACTCAAGCGCCCCAATCTGGATACTCTGGGAGTTATATGAACCAAAGTGCACATCCTGGATACTCCCATATTGGTGCAACAAATGACATTGTATCCCAGGTCTGTCCGTTGATGTAGTGCATGGCCATTATATCAAGTAACCTAACCATTTTTTCATGTCCCTTGGATTTGTATGCTCCTAAACCTGTTGGTTTGATCCAGGATCACATGGCCCATGGATCTCATGGTATGTTTACACAAGCGGGATATAATGATCCCTCACAAGATGAGTCATCTCAGATTCATTATGGAATGGCTGCCGCTGGCCCCCTACAGTCGCAGGTGGTTGCCTTCCTAATTCTTAATCCTTTGTCCATCTCATATTTCAGAAGTTGTTGCATATATGTAACTAGGAATATTTTTTACAGAGTATGATGAACCCCTTGTACTCTCAATCATATGCTCACTACAACACCCAACCACAGTCTCTTCAACCTCCTCCCCAGTGATAATGAAAGCTTGTGATATGGTGAAGCCACATTTTGGAAGTTCGGTGGGTTGCATCTTTTGGCCCACATGTTGTGCCCTTCTCTGCTATTTCAGAATCGATGGTGCATAGACATCAGATGCAAGCAATGGGAACAAGCATATCATGGCACACTATGTATTGGATTTTTATCAGAGCAGGCTTGTACAAGATGGCTATGGCTATTGACCAACGGCCAGTGCTGAGGAGCACAATGATTGCAACGTATCATGTTCTTGATCGTTGTAGTTCACTACCTGCTTTGACCACAAGAGGGGTCATATTGTGCATTGAGAGGGGTTGACGGCAACTATCCTCATCCCTCACCTGTATAGAAAGGCAGCCGGGGCCTATAATGGTACCATGTGAATATTCCAGGATGTGCAATTCAGAAAGTCAAGTTGCAGCAATTGCATGCCTCCATGGTACCATGAAGACACCCGTGGAGTGGCTTTGTATAGAGGTGTTATAGATGGGGTGGCCAACCCTTTCGGATATGGCACATGACAAGATATTTACCTTTACATTTTGTATGCGTCAGATATAGTTTTCATATTTATGCCACAGAAATGATTTAGGTGATGGTAAAAGTAGTTTGTGATGATTGGAAATTTAGGAGTGTTCTGTGAAAGTTTGATACTGAAATCTTGTGGGGAATGGCCGATCGTAGTCGGATTATTGTAATTTGGATGGTTTGGTGACTTTGGTCTGTTCAGAGGAATATTCGTGCGTTGGTGCGTCACATATTTGTTCTATTTCTTTCAGAAAGTGGCACTTTTGTGAGAGGTCAACTTTGGTATGAAATCAATCTGCGTGTTTCGTTTGTGTTTGAAGTTTCTGTTGCTATCGTTGAAGATCGGAGAAATGGCTTTATCGAGGTGACGGCTTCATGATTGGCTTCCTGGGATTTTGATTTCTGATTACCTTGCTAACTGCATCGTTGTTGAGCTTATGTCTCCCATCCCATCTTGTTGGATCGAACGTCGTTTTAGTTCTGTGACACTTGGAATGCCGAAGTAAAGTTTCATCCCCATCTAAGCACGTCAA
>CM041631.1:13257012-13324637 GCA_023333625.1 Bothriochloa decipiens | reverse complement strand
TAGGGTTAGGGTTTGCGCCCGGGGTGGAGGAAAGCGAGGAGGAAGAGGGGGGAGCACGAGGGAGCGCAGGGACAGGACGGAGGGAGAGGGAGGGACACGCTGCGAATTTTGAGGGGATGCGCGGGTGGGAATGCAAAAAGGAAAGGAAACAGAAACAGGGGTCAGAATCGAAGCGGCTACAGCTAGCTGCTGTTGATCATGGAATGTCGTACAGCTCCAGATATTTTGTTGGAACATGTGATGTGATGCGATTTGCCGTTGCCATCCATCCAATCCGGCGTTGATTTGCTCTAACTTTGTTTATTAATTATCCTGGAACGTAAGTGCAAGTCAGGCATTGTTTAGATGTCCGAAGGGCCAAATCACTGTCACAGATACTGTAGCATTTTGTTTATATTTGGTAAATATTATTCAAACATTGATTAATTAGGCTCAAAATATTCGTCTTACAAAATGCAACCAAACTGTATAATTAGTTTTTGATTTCATCTATATTTAGTACTCCATGCATGTGCCGGTATTTTGATGTGACGGAAAATCTCTTTTTTACATAGTAAATCTGGAACCAAGTTTAGGAAACTAAACATGGCTTCATTTCCACACAAAAAGTGCACCCTCGTAGAGTTTTTTTAGACCACGCCATAGGCACGTATTTCATTAAGCAAAGTGCACCCTCAGAGCGTTTTTTTAGACCACGTCATAGGCGCGTATTTCATTAAGCAGAAAGAATTTTTGTTACAATACTACAGGTCTGGTAACCACCCTTGTTACCAAGACCTACACCCACCCAAAACACACGCAAACGGATACATGATTGAAACTATTTGACTACCAAATTGGAGTCCAAAACTCCTACTCAGGCCACCTCATCCTCCAAGCCCTCCAGGTTCAAGTCCGTGGTCGTGACATCAAACCCGTCGATGAGGAGGATCTGCAGGCGCCGCTACTTGTTCTTCGACATGTCACCTCGAAATGTGACCTCGAACTTCTGGTTGATGTCCTGATCGGGCTCGTCTTCTTGAACTTCAAACCCCAGCTTCCTCATAAGTAGCCTTTGTGTCTGCACAGACGCGTTTGCCGCACGCGGCTTGGCCGTTAGGCGATTGCTTCGCCTTAGGGAGTGGACGGACACTGGCGTCCACGAGCACGACCGTCAGGGATCAACGACGTAGGAAAATGGTAGACATATTGCCGCCTTAATCCTCTCCTGCACAGAGAGAGAGGCATGGAAGCATCTGCTAGTGCATCGTCGTTCGAGGACTGACTGCATGGCCCCAGATGGTCATTGAGGTCGACAGCTCCAACGGTGTGATGGTCGGCCAAAGCCGCCCTTATTAGGGCCTGTGAGCAACAGATCCACCGTCGAGGCCACCTCCGACACAGCCTGGCTTGCCTCCACCTCAACCGCCATGGGATTGAACTCCCTATGCGGGAGAGAGACCTCTACGGGCTAGGGCCTTGTCTGTGTTTGCACTCCGCCTTCCTGCAAAGCAAAGCAAGAGTGCCCTCCCTGCTGACCCTCGGAGAGTTCTTGCGATCTAAAAAAAGATGTTTATCATGATTATTTAGTTAATTGATCGTAAAAAGAGTTAATTAGTTTTAGATGTCTTTGGCTGGTTGTGTTTAATTATTCAGGTTTGGCAGAGTGGCGGGATGATGATTAGCCAAAGCATCAATCAAAATCATTGCAAGAGAATAGTTTTGAGTGTTTTTAAGGACTTCGATTTGACTCCCTTTTTTCTTTGAACAACTTGTTAGTTTTTTTAATTATTATACAGGTAACGTTTTTATTATGCTATATATAGATCTCAAAATAGATAAGAAAACATGTGATGTAGGTTGTAACAGGGAACTATCATAGAACAATATTTATCATTTATTCAGTTATTCTCTTTCCACTGCAAATATAATAGACATGTTTGAAACTCTCTTTTTTTTTTAAAAAAAAAAAACTCTTCTTTCCACTGTAGGTTGTATCATGGTTCACTTGGGCATAATCAGGTCCCCTGGATCGGGCATATATGCAGTATCATTTCTAAACCAAGCATCATCTCAATTCATGGGATTAGCCATTCACAAATGCCACAGCTTATCCAACTCGGCAACTGCTGTCCAGCATATGTTACATCACAATTCAAATTGCACCGGTCACCCAAGAATGGCAGTGATGAACAACACAAGTGCACATTCAACTCCCCACGTTATTTGGTTTCATTTTTTAGCATACAGTAACATCTTTTCTCATCCCTGTGATCACCTCCATTGGAATTCTTCATACCTGGCATAGCTGGCCTTTGATTTATTGACTTATTGTTCTGGTTTCTTGATCATATCAATGGATTCCTGTTGACATCTTTGTACAGCAAGTATCTCGTCCTGGTCTTACCAAGGGCGGCATACCTGGAACATTATGGTTTATGACATCAGGGGTGAGCTAGCTAGAAAATAGCCAAGGCTATAGATGTCAAACACGAAGGTGGCATACACTTACCACTGAGGAACAAACGGCGCCATCCAAATGGTATCCCCTGCTTGCACAGGATACCTGCGTAATCACGAAGTGGTCTTCAGAATTTATTGGGATCGAGTATAATGTGTAAGCAAAATTTAACTTCAAAAGGGAAAAAATGAACACATGCAATTTGTGCATATAATCCGTAAATCTTAGCAAAGCATACACTAAAATGCTAAAGGGCAACAGAGGGAAGGAGTCAAGGCTGCTGTTCCAAGATTGCACAAGGTAAAAAAAAACATGAAGAAAACAAAACTAAAGCTAAAGGAGGATTTTTAAATTACTTCCTTACCAGCTCTCCCCCAGTCGGTATATTCCTTGCCCCTCTAAAAGAAGAAGTCCATGTTGATTATAATGAACCTCCTGGTAGGAGTGAAAAAAGGAGGAAGCTTCAGGACCAGATGTACGGATAGTGCCACAACATCACACGATTCATGCAGCAAGACCAGTAGTCAATTATAGCCCAAACACGTCAAATTCTACAAACCTTTACATTGAGATATTCGCCTGGTTGAAAGTCCATTATCTGTATATGAGAGAAGGATATTAGACAATGCTCATCATATGAGATAAAAGAAAAAGCAACAAACTTTCAGGCCGTTCCAAATAATGTCTCTAACTCAGTATCAGCACTACCCAACTATCAGGTGCATTACGAAGGACATTTTTGTTCAACACCACTCTCCAATATGGATATCTTTTCATCTTGTTTAAAGATGAAATTAATGATGCTTGGGTTGCTGCATGCCATGTGCCTGTCTTAAGTGTAATAATGTGGTATATATTGAGTAAAATAATGAGCATAAAGTGACCAAACTTACATGGATATTAAAGTCATAGGGCAGAGAAGTCGGTAGCAGCTTCCTCAGTTGAAATACCTATTTAAGAAACAAGATACAGCAAATTATGTCAGCAGTGAGGACCTGAGATTATGACAGCTAAAATAACTAGCATGATTCATGAAGTTTCAAATCCAAAAAAATGGATCAGAACGAGATAAGATTGTAAGCTGTCAGTGAAAGCAGCTATTATCTTACAACAACAAAAAAATTAAAGCAGCCATAAATACATTTGTACATCCTGAATCTAAAAATAAAAGAAACAAATTTTACTATTTCACTTGATGTACATGGTGTGAACAATGGGCCTCCTAAATGGTAGGAAGTCCAAGTACTTTTAGGTGCACAGTATAGATGATGATCCACAGATATAAGGCCAATTGTACCTCTCCGGGGGTTTCAAGAAGGGGTTGCTTATCGGTTGAACCTACAATTAGATCAGGATAGGAGTCCTCAATGGCACTGTACCTAAGGGAATAGAATTGAGAAAGCTCTTCAGTGTAATTAATTTCATTAAAAATGAAAAAAGAACCTGAAGCGCTAACTGAAAAGTTTCTGCATCTGAGTTAAACAAATATAACATCCATAACCAAAGAGAAGAGCAATAGGCAACATATGCTTTAGATTTGTATTAGTTTCCTGAAGTTCAACCATTTCTATAGCAAACTTAATCCAAACCTTGAAGATTTTAGTACACCTTTTTTTTCTCAAAAGCTGCATATCATTTTATTAAAGAAAATAAGAAAGAACTAGATTATAACGACCATGACGTCACACAAGTCTGAGCATCCAACACAAGTGACTAAGCCAGCAATTGATGCAGTAAATAGGCAGATGAACAGGATTTCAGCAATTATGTAAATAGAAGTGATAACAAGCAATCAAACTCCTACAGTTATAAATCAGCAAAACTGTATCATCTCCATGAAATTATTGTACCTCCTCTCAAATATTACAAAAGTGGTTGGTTCATCTGAGATCATAGAATGTTTTGTGTTTGCAGGAAGATATGCATAGGAATCCACCTGCACTTATTTAGTAAGCCACATCAGTGCAGAATCAGAAGAACTTATGTACTGTGAAATATTTAAAGCAAGAGAATACAAATTTATGAAAGCTAATGAATTTGAATATTTACAATCTCTCATAGATAATTAGATATCTCTTAAAAAATTGATAGACTGCATCAGCCTTGGATTTCCACATCTTTTTTTCCCTCAAACACGCAGGACAGCTGTGTATCATTATATTAAGAACAAGAATAAGGGTCTAGGAGACTCAAACAACCCCTTATAAGGGCATGGATTTTCACATCTGAAACATATGTAGGACTACTAATTACATGATGTTGTATGTTACAGCATCCTATGACAAAAAGATAAGGAAAAACAGGAGCAGAAAATTTCAGTTACTTATAAAATTGTATATCAACTAAGCCACTGAGGACATCGTTGGATACTCTTCCTTGGTACTCCCTTTGTTCCAAATATAGGACATTTTGGCTTTTCTAGATACATTGCTTCTACTATGTATCTAGACATAATTGTATATCTAAATGTGCTAGCAAAAATATGTATCTAGAAAAGCCAAAACATCTTATAATTTGGAATGGAGGAAGTAACATATTGAATGGTCATAAACACTAAAGTAACATTTTCCTGATACAGAAGCTGCAAGAAAAAAAATTGGACTAAATCTGAATGGGTTCACCCTTAGAACATAGTGCTGCATTAAATTATGCATAAATAAATCTAAAGCTATGCCCTTATAGCCTTATGAATCCATAGCATTCTTTCAGACCCCAATGCTTAGAGTTGTGTGTATGAGACTTGAGTGCATAGATATACAAAATTACTTTAAATTCAATATTTAGAAAGAAGAAAAAAAAGACAAGCATCTGATAAAGCCTTACCAGCAGAGAATGGGTAGTTCCAGTCCCCACAGTCAACGAAATGCTCCCTTGAAGTACAAAAACAAGCCTGGAAAGTTGTTTGCAATAAGGGCAGCGGAAACGTCAATAAAAAAAGGGAATGGTGACTCCAAGCCAAACTAAGAGCTGGATAATGCCAGAATGAAACATTTAACTTGGTGTGCACAGCACTTGTTGCTTAGAGTGATCCATTTCTTGCACTATTAAAAAAGGTAGTAGTTACACATAAAACATATGCTTTATTGTGATTCTAACTAGTGTTAGTTAAGGGACCAACCTTTCAACATCTTTCGGTGGTAGGGCTGATTTTGAACCATCTGCACCCCACAAACACTACTTCAGAATATGTCGTTATCCAACTACTCATTTCAGTAGTAATTAAAAATAACAAGTAAAAATGTAAATAAATAGAACTACATATTTTAATTTATTCCCTCACTTTAATGATATGGTAGGAAACAAATATCTAGCTTTATAGAATAGAAAATCATGTCCGAGCGCAATGGAAACTTGTTGAATAACTATGTTCAACATGACCACGGACTAGAAAATATTGTTACCGGATCTTGTCATATATAGGTCCCCAAAAATTCATATAAGAAAACATATGCAAATATGACTATTGATATTTCCATCTATGTTTTTTTTTTTAAAAAAAAATGGGATAAACAGCATACCTTGCATGTTTGCTAGATACATAGTGAAGTTGTGCACCAATAGCTGGACTGATCAAATATGCTCCTAAGGTATTGATCCTAAACAGAAGATACATTGTAAAATGCATGATGTTAGCATAACTTTAGAAAGTGAATAGAAACTGTAAGTGGAAGGAAGCCATACCAGTCAGGCAAAGGACTGAATACATGGCTCTCTGGTGTTATTAAAGCATGATCCCTTTTGAAAACACTACGTGTGAAGCCAGGTAAATCTAGAGTTCCAAAAAAAAAAGATCAGCAATAGATGGAATAAATAATCATTGGAATTAGGAGCAGCAGTATCTGTGGAAACAACAGGACTCAATGAAGCACAAAAGTAGATAAGCAAACAAGCTTTCGTTCTAGGTATGCAGATCAGAGCATTATCAGAAAAAAGATATCTGCTTATTCTGAATGCTTCGCAGGACGCTGGTAAGGTCAAATATTTTCATATCACTAATTAATCTATCTATAACAGGAAGATGAGAACTGGCATTTCTAGAACGCTGGCACTGACGGATCCAGCAACCCTG
Source organism: Bothriochloa decipiens (assembly GCA_023333625.1). NCBI lineage: Eukaryota > Viridiplantae > Streptophyta > Magnoliopsida > Poales > Poaceae > Bothriochloa > Bothriochloa decipiens. Next base: position 13,318,128 of record CM041631.1, on the reverse strand, counting down.
GGCACCAGCCTGGGCTCCTTTGCATTCAAGTCGACTAGGCCCAATCATTGAGTCTAACCCTTTTCTTAGCCCATTAAATTGCTAGAGCTCCTAAGAGCCCTTGGGCCAGGAATTTTCCACCTGCTCAGCTCTGAGGCTTTCCAGATTCGAGAAGTAAATTTCTCATGTAGACACTAGCATATCTCAGCCAATTCATTTCAGCTACACGGAAAAAAAAACTCTAAAAGCATGTAGCATAAGATCACCAGTTGGAATATTGGATGCCAGTGACACCCGTGTTATTAGCACATAAACAAGGATGTGGTATACTCCTGTGTCCATAAGACACAAGGTTTATTGCAATTGCAAGGCTGCAGCTATGAATGACCAATGAACCTTGGATTTCGACTTATGAAGCACACTCCAAGCTCCACTCAGAGCAAATATACACACCACGGACACTCCAAAAACGAGCAACTCAAGGCTGGTCCTCGTCCTCGATTACGCACCTTGGAGGTGCGCAGGCGCGAGGGTAGGATGTGTGACCTTCCAGTACAGCGGCTGGCCGCCTGAGCACTTGCTCGACGGCTCCACCGAGCAGAGCCCCTCGGCGCCACCTCCGTATCCAGCCGCCGCCGCCGCACCTGCACGGATCAAGTGACAGACCGCGAAGCGAGTGAGGCAAGAGCGAGGACTGGCCCAGTGGAGACTGCGGAGTGCGGACGCCACAGTCGGCGGCGGAGCGCGGTGGTGATGCGGGTTAGGGTTTTGGCGCCATTACCGCATCGCAGCGACGCCAAGAGGACGACGAGGAAGAGGGGGTGGAGGCGGTGGATGCTCGTCATTTTTGTGCGGAGGAACTGGCGATGTTTTTGGGAGGCAGGGGAGGCGCGCGGAGTCGGAGATGGCTGGAAGGAACGCACACGGAAGGAAGGTGGGAACTCGAGTGCGGACGACACGGTGTGAGGTGAACAAGATGAGCGCACTCGTGGACAGTGGTTTGGTGGGTGGGCCATGGGTGACTTGGATGACATCTATCGTCCTTTTTTTGCATTTATGTTTTTTTAAAAAAAATTGTTGTGATCTTCTTTAAAAAAGAAATGGTGTCCTTGTATTTTAATATAACCAATTGTTTTAGATTTTCATTTCAATGATCCATGATATAGTGGTCTTCATACCGTGGTTTCACCGAAATATAATACTTTACCTTATCAGCCACGGATCACATATAGTGACCCCTGACTAACGATCCACCACCAGAATATATATGGCATAATTGATTGACTATATTGGACTAGTTGCTAGTTTAAATTAAAAATAATCAGCTAAAGTTTCGCCAAAGTTTCTGTCGGTGGTATTTGAATCCCTGGGCACCTATTGTTCAAATTGGCTTATTCACGTGATAGGTTCATGGACATCTATTGCTATTGTTCACATTGGCTGATTCATCTGATTGAGTGTTTAGTTAGGGCACGGAGTAAAATTTAGTCCACCTATTAGTCTGCACATTTATGTGAATAAGATACTATTTGTAGAGTATCCAAAGTTCTAACATACATAGAACTGCTAGTTAATTGATCGTAAGACCTTGACGTGCATTAAGAATAGCTGCTTTGGATTTTTTAAAAAAAAAAAAACTAGGAACAAACACAAATCTGCAGGTACGAAGCCAGCAGCAAGATCAGCAGTTAAGCACAATTGAGCGTACACTACACTGCAGCTCAATTTTCCTTTTCTTTTGGAGCAGAATTGGGAGAAATCAATTGCATTACAGACACAGCTAAACTGCTGGCCACCAAAACGGTTACAAAAACAAAAGAGGAATTGATCCAGCCATAGTTGTGCATAATCCCTACCTAGGCTACAACTGTATTTGGTAGGCTACCCTGGTTTCAGTGAAGTTTCATCGACAGACTGCAATCTTATATCGCCAATGCACTTAATGGATAATTATCAAAAGCGAGCCTTGTTAGTGCAGTCACCAAATTCAGAGCGTCATTTGCCTGACGGAGAGCAGCCAAAGCTGCCCTCCACTTTGGCATGCATCCCTCACCCTTTGAAACTTCCCTGCAACTGCAACCATTGCATGAATCTCTCCCACATCATCATGAATCCCCATCCACTCGGCCATACTAGCTTCAGCCTTCAGAGAAGGAACCATCTATACTGATTTACATATATTGGCTTGGTAGAGGCTCCGAATCACAATCTGGTTCGATGGTGTATCTGTTTTAGCAGGCCATCCAACTACAGAGTGGTGCGAAAAGTACAATTGTGAATCCATTTGATGAAATCACTGGAATCCCACAAGATAAGCGCAGGGGGATAGCCCCTGAAGGGGTGCGGAGAGAGACTCCGTGAGACCGGGTAGCAGGTGGTCCAAGTGGCTACGAAGAGGTAGATAGCGGCTAGTTGGTGAAGGATCACTGTGACACAACCGACCAATTTATTAGAACACAAGTATATAATTCACCATTAGGACGGTAAACTACATGATTGAGACCTAATAAACCCGGTAGTCATACCGAAATCTCGAAGGATTTTAAACTTTTCCGGCACGACCAAGATCGTAATAGTTTAGCGTTCCCATTCACAAGTACATAGTTCGCACATAGTTCAAATCATCGGAGTAAATAAAGTTATTACAAACCAAGTTCAAATTCAAAATAAAGCGAAAGCAATTTAGTTTAAAGCCACACACGCACTTAATTCAAATACAGTGCCAGTCCCTTGGTCAACATCCAGCAAAAGCATCAAGTAGAGAGGAGTGACCATGCCCAAGGTCTAGTCATCTCCCAAAACGGGATAGAAGCAGTTCTGACAATAGCCATAAAACATCTCACCATCTGCAAAAACATAGGAAAATAAAACCCTGAGTACGAGAATGTACTCAGCTAGACTTACCCGTCATAAACTAAAATAAAGTGACTCCAAGGAGTATGCAAAGCTGTATAAGTAGGATAGCTGACTCATTTAATTGCGAAAAATCTTGCATTAAGAAACAATTAATAAGAACCTTCTAGCAATGTATTTTAATCTGATTAACCTTATCATGCTATATTAGCACCTGTACTAAACAAACATGGTAATAATTATTCAACAAGAAAGTAACCATTTCGGTTGCGTATCTTCAATCTCAACAGCTCAACCATCTCATCTCTTGTTCAAGTTCTTACTACGGTGCCGCTGCTCAAGTCAAGTGTTCACTGTCCAGGAACGATGTCGATTATAATCGATTACTAACCAGCTGGCGGGTATTCCTCACACAAACCACACTCACCAGCCACGGTGAGCTACAGATCACCGACATTCAATTCGGGAAAAGCGCGAGATCAACAGGTACCATCGTATCCTACACAGTAAGTACTTTATCCTACACAAAAATGCCAAGGCAGCACAATTTCAGGGGCATAAAATACTTTATACATAAAAGTATGTCAAACAATAGATCTCAGAACATCATTAGCTTTAGATTGACATAAAAACATTCTCCAAAAAGTTTTATGCACAAATTCCTTATATATTATTTATTATGAATTATTTATCATCACATAAAAATAGGCACCATAACTAGACAGAGCAAACTTTCCACATGACATAACCTCATAACATTTTTCACAGATAGAGCATGACATAAGAAGACTAACAAACTTGGTCTCATATTTTTCTGAGCAACAGAGAATTACTTATGCATTTTCTAAGATAAAAGCAATTAATAGAGATAAATAAAGCTATACAGAAAAGTATCATAAATTCCACATTTCATATTTTTCATGCATAGATCATCTCATAAGAAAAATACTGCAAGTTGAACCAACTCATTTGGATGAAAAATGAGCAAGTTATGAATTTTCAAAGGTTTAATCAAAATCTGGAATCATTTCTGGAAAAGAAAAAGGAAAACACTTTGCACCGGAGACCCTGAGGTTTTCAGAAATCAACCAAGCCCTAATAGGTAATTCTCTGTGTCTGGCCGTTATATACGAAGGACCATGGATTTTGTCTTATTCCAAGATGGAGTCCTTGCACAGGGAAGGGGAAGGTCGACGGCGTCGGCGCGGCCTCGCCGGCCGTTGCCGGGGCTCTTCGGCCACTCTGACATTAGGGATAGCACGAGGGGGATGGCGCGCGTCGATTTCGGGGCGGATCGCGGTCGGAGCGAAGCCGAGGCGGCTTGGGCCACGTGCGCAGGGCGATGGCGGCTCCTCGACCAGCGGCGCGGCCGAAATCCGGCGAAGGCCGACCCGCACGGGCCTCATGAACTAGGGCTACAGCTGCTACTTGACGAGATGCACCTAAAGCTTGAGACCGAGAGAAGAATTGTCGGCCGAATCGACCGGGACACGGCGGCGGCGGTCACGGGCTCACCGGCCGCGGAGAAGAAGCCCTCGATTGGGGGTCTTACCCTCGACGAGGACGGGTGATAGGGGGCGCACGAGCTAGAGCACGTCGAGGCGAGTCTGGTGACGGGCTCAGGGTGGAAAATGCGCGGCGGAGATGGCTTCGGCGACGGCGGCGCAGACGGCGACGGCGACGACGAGCTCGCGGAGCTGCGGAAGAGAGCAGAGAGAGGGGAAAATGAAGAGGGAACAGCGAGTAGGGAGCGGGCGCGGCGTTTTAACGCTGTCCGAACGGCCGCTGCCGCCCCGGACCGCCGGTGGACGCGCGCCACGCGGAGCACGCAGGCTGGGCGACATGGGCGGTGGCCGGCCATTTCCCTGACGGCCAGGACACAGCCGTCACCAAAAAGCTATTTTCATGAATATAAAACAAATTTTGCTGCTTAATAACTCTTGAACTAGGCCGAATTAGCAAAAACTCCAAATAGATGAAATGTAGCTTTTGAAGAGTAGAACATTTCATCTATACAAAGTTTGGCCAGATTATGCATAGATTTTGAAATACAAAAATCCAAAGAAAATACCCCTTAAAATTCCCTAAAATGGAAAAACAGCCTCCAATTCTGCCCTTTTTTAATATTTTTGAACACCTTCCAAGCATTTTCATGAAAAGTGGATATTACAACTTTTGTTCCTTATGAAATTCTCTACAAACTTTATTTAGGGTGCACACACATGCAAGTACTCTAGCTATCATTTTCAATTCAGTCAAACAAAACTATTTTAATGGTCCACCTTGGTCAACCATGACAACAAAGCTTAATTAGCCAAAACCATGAACATAAACCTAGGTTAATTTGGTGTCCTAATCATGTCTAGGTTACCTTAGAGGTCATCAAACACCAAACACTCATACCACTTATTCAATTTATGTGAAAGGCAAGCATAATTTGAATAATCAAGCATGATACATGAAATGATAATCAACCTTTTTATTAATGCCATGCATAATGATGCTTATGCTTAAGAATGCAAGTGATTATGCATGCTTAACACCAGAGTGTTACAGCCCTTCCCCCCTTAAAGAAATCTCGTCCCGAGATTTGAGTAGACTAACCATTTTTTATGAAAATCGGGATATACTTCTTTTAAATAGTCCTCCGTTTCCCAAGTGGCATCGTTATCATCATGATTGCTCCAAGAAACCTTATATTGCCTGACCACACGATTTCTGGTCACTCTGTCTTTGACATCCAGGAGTCTCATAGGTTTCTCTTCATAAGTTAAATCTGAGCTCAGCTTAATGTCTTTCACTTTAACGGCCTCTTCTGTTGGAACACGCAGACATTTCTTGAGTTGGGATACATGGAAAACAGAAAATACTGCACTCATCTCTTCAGACAGTTTGAGCTTATAGGCCCACAATCCCTTCCTTTCCACTATCTAATATGGACCGACATAACGAGGTGCTAGTTTTCTTTTAACACCAAAACGTTACACTTTCTTCATAGGAGAGACCTTCAGATACACATAATCACCAACATTAAAAGTTAGGGGTCTTCTTCTCTTATCGGCATAACTTTTCTGTCGAGATTGTGCAGCTGCTATGTGTTGTTGAATTGTTCGAACCTGCTCTTCAGCTTCTTTAACAAAGTCAATACCATAATATCTTCTTTCTCCAGGTCCTACCCAATTCACAGGCGTTCTACACTTTCGGCCATACAGTGCCTCAAAAGGAGCCATCTGTATACTCTCTTGGTAACTATTGTTATAAGAGAATTCTGCCAAAGGTAACCACTTCTCCCATGAACCCTTGGATGATAAAACACAAGCTCTCAGAAGGTCCCCAAGAACTTGATTCACTCTTTCTGTTTGGCCTGAAGTCTGAGGATGATAAGCTGTACTATGATTCAGCTTTGTCCCCAAATCCTTCTGCAATGTTCCCAGAAATGAGCAGTAACTGAGATCCTCGATCAAATACGATTGTCTTGGGAATCCCATGCAAACGGATAATCTCCCTGAGGTAAATATCAGCATATTGAGGCGGTCGATAATCTGTACGAACTGGAATAAAGTGCGCACTCTTGGTAAGTCGATCCATGATTACCCAAATAGAGTCATGCCCTTTTTGAGTGGTGGGAAGTCTGGTAATGAAATCCATACTGATATCTTCCCATTTCCATTCAGGAATCGGCAACGGTTGAAGCATGCCGGCTGGCTTCAAATGAATAGCCTTTATGCGACAACAGATGTCACACCGTGCGACATAAGCGGCAATCTCCTTTCTCATTTTGGTCCACCAATAGCGAACCTTTAGATCGTGAAACATTTTACTACCGCCAGGATGAATAGATAACTTTGATAAGTGAGCTTCATCCATGATTTGATTTCTGAGTTCTCTATCTTTTGGTACGACCAAACGATTATCAAACCATAAGATTCCCTTCTCATCTACTCGGAAATGCTTGAGCGGCTGTTTCAACATTTTCTCCTTGATATGACCTATACCCTTGTCAGTTTTCTGACCTTCGATGATCTTGCTTTCAAGCGAGCAACTAATTTAGATGTTACACAACACCACAGGATGCATGAGGCTAAAACCATATGCTAACAAAGGTTGAATAGCATGGCAATGTGATTTTCGACTCAACGCATCTGCAACTACGTTTGCCTTGCCCGGATGGTACAAGATCTCCATATTGAAGTCCTTAATAAACTCCATCCATCGATGTTGTCTCATGTTCAACTCGAGTTGAGTGAAGATATACTTCAGACTTTTGTGATCAGTATAGACTTTACAGAAGTTACCCAACAAGTAATGCCTCCAGGTTTTTAGAGCATGCACAACAGCTGCTAGCTCCAAATCATGGGTTGGATAATTCACTTCATGCTTCTTTAACTGACGTGAGGCATAAGCTATGACTCTTCCTTCCTGCGTAAGCACACATCCTAAGCCTGTTTTTGATGCATCGCAATATACATCAAAAGGTTTTCCCAAATCTGGTTGCGCAAGAACAGGAGCAGTGGTCAATAATTCCCGCAAGGTACAGAAAGCTGTTTCACACTCCTCTATCCAGACAAACTTCTTCTCTTTCTGTAACAGATTTGTCATAGGTTTGGCAATCTTCGAGAAATCCGGAATGAAACGATGATAATATCCGGCTAGACCCAGAAAACTCCGAACTTCATGCACAGAAGTTGGTGCTTCCCAGTTCATAACCTCTTGTACTTTGCTCGGATCTACTGAGATTCCCTCATCAGATAGGACATGGCCAAGGAATTGAACTTTCTTGAGCCAAAACTCACACTTGCTAAACTTAGCATACAGCTTATGTTCCCTAAGCCTTTCTAAAACAATCCTCAGATGCTCGACATGATCGTCTTCGTTTTCTGAGTACACCAAGATGTCATCAATAAACACCACCACAAACTTGTCTAACTCCGGCATAAAGACCGAATTCATCAGATACATGAAGTATGCAGGAGCATTTGTCAAGCCAAAGGACATAACAAGATACTCATACAATCCATATCTGGTAGAAAAAGCGGTCTTAGGCACATCTTCTGGTCTAATCTTGGTCTGATGGTAGCCAGATCTAAGATCAATCTTGAAAAACACTCTCGCCTTGGACAACTGGTCAAAAAGAATGTCAATTCGGGGTAACGGATACTTGTTCTTAACGGTGACAACATTGAGTGGACGATAATCCATGCACATCCGTAGAGATTTGTCCTTCTTCTTCACAAAGATAGCAGGACAACCCCATTCCGACACACTAGGGCGAATAAGACCCTTGTCCAACAATTTCTTCAACTAATTTTTGAGCTCTGCCAATTCATTTGGCGGCATCCGATATGGTCTCCTAGAAATTGGGGCGGTGCTAGGTAACAACTCAATGCGAAATTCAACATCTCTATCGGGTGGAAGACCCGGAAGCTCTTCAGGAAAAACATCCGAAAACTCACACACGATAGGAATTTCGGGAAGAGGGGTCACACGAGTAGAATAGGACACGCTCTCTAGCTTAAACTTTCGGGGTAATGGCACTTGAAAAGTACCCTCCCCAAGAGGATTTCTGATAGATAGCATCCTATTACCTGTATCGATTACAGCACCCTAGAATTTCATCTAACTCATTCCCACGATGACATCCACTCCTAAGCCAGGTAGAACTATCAAGTTCAACCGAAACCTCCACTTATCTAGGTCTAGAGTTGCACCCTGGACTATCTGCTTAGTAGTTATATCAGCCCTAGCTGAACTAACCTTGAATACAATACTCAGTTCAAGTATCTTTTGGTCATGCTTCTATGCAAATGCTTGACTCATGAAAGAATGCGATGATCCAGAATCAAACAAAACAGCGGCAGGGATTTGATTCACAGAAAACATACCCACAGTCACTGGTTCACCAGCAAGAATCTCCTCAATCGAGGTGTTGTGCACATGAGCTTGATATGGGCCCTGCTGCTTCTTGAGAAAAGGGCAATAACGAGCAAAGTGCCCTATCTGGTTGCAGTTGAAGCAAGGTCCATTGACAGGTGTCTTGTTAGCACCGGTCAAGCTGCTTTGTACTGGTTTCCTGTGGAGCAGGAACTTTGAATGCTCTGTGATGCTTCTGCGGATTCTGAGCTGGATAATTGTTATGCTTTTTCTGCTGCGGGGGCCTGAATCTCGCACCAGACATCGGTGGACGAAACGGCGTACGGAAAGCAGTTGGGGCTCTTGACTGAGAAGAACCACCTCCCTCATGAGCTCTCTTACGATTCTTGACGGCAACATGAACATTGTTACTGTTTTCTTGCATAATACAATCATTCAGAAAGTCATTGAAAGTAACACGAGCAGAAGTACTCATGGTCTTCATCAACTTGGAACTCAAGCCTCTCTTGAAACTAGCTATCTTGTTCTCATCAGTGTTGACAAACTCAGGAGCATAGCGACTCAAAGTATTGAAGGCGTGCAGATACTCCTTCACATTGCGAGTTCCCATAGTGAGCGACAGAAACTCAGTCTTCTTCATAGCCATCAGACTGGGAGGAATGAAATTCCCCCGAAAAGCATGTGCAAAGCGGTCCCAAGTAATAGGAACACCCGGCGGGAAGGTGGTGCGATGTTGCTTCCACCATGTCCCTGCTTGTCCCTCAAGCTGATGGGCTGCATACTCCGCTTTCAGCTCTTCTGTTAACCTTAGAAGACGAAATTTATCTTCCATGGTGTTGAGCCATTCATCTGCTTCGAGTGGCTCAGGAGCATCTTTAAACACAGGAGGTTTAGTGTCCTGAAACTCCTTGAAGCTGCTGTATTGATTTTGTTGAGGACCCTGACGAACATCACTGGCCAAGCTCTCACGAAGAAGCTGCTCCACATTGCGCTGGCTGCCCAAGAACTGAGCAAACAGTTGCTCCGCATTGGTCAGAGGTGGGGGTGGCACACCACGTGCAGTGTTATCGGCACCCTCTTCAGATCCACCACTGCCATTAGCACCCGAACCACTACGGGTAACCGACATCTGCATATTTCAGCAATAAGTACTTATCAGGTGAATGTTGTCATAATGAGAGGTGAATGTAAAAATCATGCCAAACTGAATTTATCGAGGGAAATAAATTCACACAATAAATAGAGGAACAATAATTCCAATTTTTTACATCACAACATTACTAATAATATTACTACGAACCATCGCAAAGCGTCTTACAACATCCATAATTTTTGCCAGCATACATACACTGGACTTTTAAAAGTTGTACGGATATCACCACATCAAACACCATGTTCCAACATTGCATCAAAGTCTCGATAGCAAGCAAAAGGGTTACATGACCACCTGACAGGAACGCAAAAAAACAACTAGAGACTAACGATCCTCAGCAAGGCCACTCTTCATTGTTGCTACTCTCACTAGAAGCACTGTTCATAGCCCTCCTAGCTGCTACTAAGGCTGCTCTTAGCTGACGGATCTCCTCCTGCTTCCTGTGCACCTCCTCGTGAAGACTAGCATTGTAAGCACGAACCTCCTCTACGTCCTCTAGCACCTGCTGCTGGCGGATGCTAAGACGACGGAATTCAGACCAGGCCTCATCCCTAGCCTGAGCCATCTTCTGGCTCTCCAGCACAACCTTGTCTCGATGCTGAGACACACGGGCTACCTCCTCTCGTGAGCGCTGAAGCTCACGTGTCAACTCACGCTTCTCCTTGCGTGCATCAGCTCGAGCCTCCTTGAACTCCTCATTCAGACGAAGTGTCTTAGTCTCCATATTGACATAGGCCCTCATCACTGCAAACATAGCACTCATGGCGGGCGTGCTATTACCCTGCGCCTCCTCAGGACCGGCCTCCAATGGGTTTCCCTCAGCATGTGGCCACCTAGAAAGGCGGTGAGCCAAGGGGAACACTCCAGGAAAAACCTCGGCAAGCTGGTGAGGTATCTCCTCCATCAGGTGCTCCACCACATCAAAAGCTGCAAACGTGGCACCTGTCTTGGCAGTCCTGCCCGCACCAAAACAGCGCCACCCAACCCAGTGGGGGTCACCGTCTAAAGGTGGGACTACTACCTCCACACGAGCCTCTCCATAGTTCACCAAATCATCCTTGTCCCAGTAGTAGTGAGGCTCCATGCCCACCGTGTACCCAGCATTGGAGAGAATCCTCCAAAGAAGGCTAGGCATGGCGTGCTCCTCAAGAAAAGTGTCCACCTCCCTTGGTACCGACTCACGGACAGCCAAAGGACCACGGGGCGCTCTTCCTCCAGTGGACTTGCGAGCAGTCTGCTTGGTTCTCGCCATCTGTCCAAAAGTTGTATATCCCATAAGTTAAAATTTTAAAGAAATGAGATAAATTATTTATAAGGGAAGGAACCATGAATGTATGAATGAGCAATTTTAACCATGATGCATGCACGTTACATACGTCCTCACGAACTAATAATCTAACACTCTATGCGGTGGCATACATGGTTCTCTCATTATACGTAACTACTTCGTTCTACCGTTCGCGGTTAGTGTACCTGCAGAAAATTCATTTCAGCCCATATCCCATATGAATGCAATTCGACGTAAAAATTCACGCACCTTTCGAACAAGGTGAAAACACCGATTACTTACTACCCCAACAAGTCGCGCAGAAGACGACACCGCCAGAAGACGGTCCCAACATGTGATACCTTCATATAAACATGTGTGCAACATGTAAATAATCCGGCATCAATAAGCACTCCCCTAGACTGGCATTGCATCCAATCATGCTCTCACAACTCACACTTACCCGGGCGTAGAGGCAATTTGATCCATACATTACCATTCAAAAGAATGGCACCCATACGAATCCGCCATTGTATGGGCAACGGTAAAATAACAAATATGATGCAATTTCTCCCAAGTCAGTACTTAATTAAGCCAACTGAATCCTATTGGGCATAAAGGATATGACCACTGGCACACTCTAGTTTTCAAAACCATAGATCTGAACACCTATATACACCTGTACATTTTGTAAATACTTTTTCGCAAACCAAAAACTCTTTTATTTTAAACACTTGTGAACAGTAACACGCTAAACCTGCTCCGATACCAGCTGTGGCATAACCGACCAATTTATTAGAGCACAAACACATAATTCACCATTAGGACGGCAAACTACATGATTGAGACCTAATAAACCCGGTAGTCATACCGAAATCTCGAACTACCGAAATCTCGAAGGATTTTAAACTTTTCCGGCACGACCAAGATCGTAATAGTTTAGCGTTCCCATTCACAAGTACATAGTTCGCACATAGTTTAAATCATCGGAGTAAATAAAGTTATTACAAACCAAGTTCAAATTTAAAATAAAGCGGAAGCAATTTAGTTCAAAGCCACACACGCACTTAATTCAAATACAGTGCCAGTCCCTTGGTCAACATCCAGCAAAAGCATCAAGTAGAGAGGAGTGACCATGCCCAAGGTCTAGTCATCTTCCAAAGCGGGATAGAAGCAGTTCTGACAATAGCCATAAAACATCTCACCATCTGCAAAAACATGGGAAAATAAAACTCTGAGTACGAGAATATACTCAACTAGACTTACCCGTCATAAACTAAAATAAAGTGACTCCAAGGAGTATGCAAGGCTGTATAAGTAGGATAGCTGACTCATTTAATTACGAAAAAGCTTGCATTAAGAAACAATTAATAAGAACCTTCTAGCAATGTATTTTAATCTGATTAACCTTATCATGCTACATTAGCACCTGTACTAAACAAACATGGTAATAATTATTCAACAAGAAAGTAACCATTCCGGTTGCGTATCTTCAATCTCAATAGCTCAACCATCTCATCTCTTGTTCAAGTTCTTACTACGATGCCGCTGCTCAAGTCAAGTGTTCACTGTCCAGGAACGATGGCGATTATAATCGATTACTAACCAGCTGGCGGGTATTCCTCACACAAACCACACTCACCAGCCACGGTGAGGTACAGATCACCGACATTCAATTCGGAAAAAGCGCGAGATCAACAGGTACCATCGTATCCAGGAACCGCCCGGCTGCCTTATTCAGGGCGACCCTGACCTCGGACTTACTCTCCGCGTAACCTGTGGTCCCCCATCTTCACCAATACGATACGTATAGCAGGTCGACTCCCGGCCCAAATCAAAATTAGGCTTCGCGGTCGGAACGACTTAGCCTTCCAGCTAAATGTGAGGCATAAATTCAATATGACTTGAGGAAGTACAACGGACGGGGTCCTAGTTCGACACAGACGGGATAACCAGACCGAACCTCCAGTTCAGTCTCAACACCAATCCCGCCCGGTCTCGATTTATTATCTCCACATGGTTATCCAAGATAACAATGTATTCAACCATTCCAAGTCACCACCTATAACTCGCGGATAACAGGAAATCACCCGACTTCTACCGATCTAGTTAAGCAGGGCTAAGCATATATTCGTACCTGAACCTAACAGGGTTGAAGTATAAACAGTGGCAAGGAATATAAGTAATGCAGCAACGATATAAAACAATGCCTATAACTTAATGCATCAAACAAGTAAAGGACTCAAGTTAGATATTTTGCAAACCACAGGGAGAATGCTCCGGGGCTTGCCTTTCAGGAAAGAGTTTGGCTGGTGGTCGGGACACTCCGGAAGATCAACTTCGGGATCCTCTTCTGCTGCTGCTTCCCGAACCAAAGCTTCCTGCTGGCCTTCCTCTCCTTGTGCTCCGAAAACTACCGTTTCGAGCTCTGACGATCCTATATGATGCATAGTGCGTATGAGTACCGTGCATACATATAATTACAATGCTGATGGTGATGGTGAATGAATGCTCAGCTAAAATGAATGATATGATATTTGAAAACATGTATGATAAGCACATGTCATCTGCATTCTCTTCTACCGACAACTCTCCAAATAGGCCTCGCATTACAATTTACTCGCACACTATAAGAAATTATAAACAACCATTGTTTCGCACACTACACTCTACTGAACCAAAACCAATAGCAGATCACACATATCATAAATAGCATAAAAAACATTTTTACACACATGAAATGATAACTCTAAAGCATTATTATAATTAAAAGAAATTAGGGTAGAACTACAACATGACTTTAGACTACTCAGAAAATTCTGTAAAAATTACAGGAGCTTAATCATACCAAATAAAGACCATCATAAAAGTTTAAGTCAAAACAGTAAGTACTTTATCCTACACAAAAATGCCAAGGCAGCACAATTTCAGGGGCATAAAATACTTTGTACATAAAAGTATGTCAAACAACAGATCTCAGAACATCATTAGCTTTAGATTGACATAAAAACATTCTTCAAAAAGTTTTATGCATAAATTCCTTATATATTATTTATTATGAATTATTTATCATCACATGAAAATAGGCACCATAACTAGACATAACAAGACAGAGCAAACTTTCCACATGACATAACCTCATAACATTTTTCACGGATAGAACATGACATAAGAAGACTAACAAACTTGGTCTCATATTTTTCTGAGCAACAGAGAATTACTTATGCATTTTCTAAGATAAAAGCAATTAATAGAGATAAATAATGCTATACAGAAAAGTATCACAAATTCCACATTTCATATTTTTCATGCATAGATCATCTCATAAGAAAAATACTGCAAGTTGAACCAACTCATTTGGATGAAAAATGAGCAAGTTATGAATTTTCAAAGGTTTAATCAAAATCTGGAATCATTTCTGGAAAAGAAAAAGGAAAACACTTTGCACCGGAGACCCTGAGGTTTTCAGAAATCAACCAAGCCCTAATAGGTAATTCTCTGTGTCTGGCCGTTATACACGAAGGACCCTGGGTTTTGCCTTATTCCAAGATGGAGTCTCTGCACAGGGAAGGGGAAGGTCGACGGCGTCGGCGCGGCCTCGCCGGCCGTTGCCGGGGCTGTTCGGCCACTCTGACCCTAGGGATAGCACGAGGGGGACGGCGCGCGTCGATTTCGGGGCGGATCGCGGTCGGAGCGAAGCCGAGGCGGCTTGGGCCACGTGCGCAGGGCGGATGGCGGCTCCCCGACCGGCGGCGCGGCCGAAATCCGGCGAGGGCCGACCCGCACAGGCCTCATGAACTAGGGCTACAACTGCTACTTGACGAGATGCACCTAAAGCTCGAGACCGAGAGAAGAATCGTCGGCCGAATTGACCGGGACACGGCGGCGGCGGTCACGGGCTCACCGGCCGCGGAGAACAAGCCCTCGATTGGGGGTCTTACCCTCGATGAGGACGGGTGATAGAGGGTGCACGAGCTAGAGCACGTCGAGGCGAGTCTGGTGACGGGCTCAGGGCGAAAAATGCGCCGCGGAGATGGCTTCGGCGACGGCGGCGCAGACGGCGACGGCGACGACGAGCTCGCGGAGCTGCGGGAGAGAGCAGAGAGAGGGGAAAATGAAGGGGGAACAACGAGTAGGGAGCGGACGCGGCGTTTTAACGCTGTCCGAACGGCCGCTGCCGCCCCGGACCTCCGGTGGACGCGCGCCACGCGGAGCGCGCAGGCTGGGCGACATGGGCGGTGGCCGGCCATTTCCCTGACGGCCAGGACACAGCCGTCACCAAAAAGCTATTTTCATAAATGTAAAACAAACTTTACTGCTTAATAACTCTTGAACTAGGCCGAATTAGCAAAAACTCCAAATAGATGAAATGTAGCTTTTAAAGAGTAGAACATTTCATCTGTACAAAGTTTGGCCAGATTATGCATAGATTTTGAAATACAAAAATCCAAAGAAAACACCCCTTAAAATTCCCTAAAATGGAAAAACAGCCTCTAATTCTGCCCTTTTTTAACATTTTTGAACACCTTCCAAATATTTTCATGAAAAGTGGTAATTACAACTTTTTTTCCTTATGAAATTCTCTATAAACTTTATTTAGGGTGCACACACATGCAAGCACTCTAGCTATCACTTTCAATTCAGTCAAACAAAACTACTTTAATGGTCCACCTTGGTCAACCATGACAACAAAGCTTAATTAGCCAAAACTATGAACATAAACCTAGGTTAATTTGGTGTCCTAATCATGTCTAGGTTACCTTAGAGGTCATCAAACACCAAACACTCATACCACTTATTCAATTTATGTGAAAAACAAGCATAATTTGAATAATCAAGCATGATACATGAAATGACAATCAACCTTTTCATTAATGCCATGTATAATGATGCTTATGCTTAAGAATGCAAGTGATTATGCATGCTTAACACCAGAGTGTTACAATCACCATAAGGTGCAGAGGTGACAGTGTGACAAGCAACTTGGCCAGAAGCAGTAGCAGGACTTCAAATAACAACTCTAGGCCAGACAGTTGTGGACTGTGGTGCTGTTGCTGTGAGAAGCTTCATCACCTTCTGTTGGCACAGGACGAGGGACAGATTCAGTAATTACAGACTGCCTACAAGGAGTTGATTTGGGATCTGGGGTCAGTATTTTACTTATATGTGTAATAACTAAGGACATGCGAAGAGAGAAGTTTGTGGGGGTTTCATCAGGTAAAAAGATGGGGGGATTGAAGACAACGAGTTCACCTGAAAACTGAGCATGCCCGGTGCCCTAATCTAGTCATCTGCCCCTTATTCAGCAACGCCACGACTGAGAACCCTCTCACAAGGTTGTTGGCGAAGAGAAGGATTTACCTGGGGATAGATGCTGCTTGTCCTGTGCTGTCCATTGTTCTATCTGCAGGAAGAACATATGATCCTTCCATATCAACAACATATCATGTAAGTTACATGATGGCAGAATTTCTAATATGTCTGTTCAAATAAGTCGCTCTAGAACAACATTAGCCAGCACTACATGGTTTCTGTTAAACTTAAACATCAGGAATATGGCGTGCAGACCACCACATAAAGCCACATGTTTGCACCTTATCACTAGAGACATTTAACTTGACATAATACAATGCATACCTGATTGGACTCATTCTACCACTATGCCAGTGGAATATGCTGATCAGGGGTTAGTTCATAACTTTGGCTGCAATGGTGCCTCCATTTTCGATTACACAATAGCTCAAATTTAGCTCTCTCAGCTATTGCTACTTTGCTAGAGACTGGAATTTTTGCAGTTAAGTACTGATCTAAGAATTCTCAATTTATTCTCAGGATTTTGTTAAGAGGCAAACAAGACAACCACAATACAGTGAGTTACTGAGCCTTAACAAGCATATACCAAACAGCAAGTTATCACAAAATAGTACAGCATTTTCAAGCAAATTGAAAAGTCTCTAGCTGGACACCTGGACCTGGACCTGGACCCTATGAACTCCAGGGATCATTCATACATCACCATTCTGGACTGAGTTTTTTAAGGAGAATATCTCTGCTTGTATGAAAAGCAAATGTTTACAGAGTTCAACAGATTGGGGACACCGGTTCACCAAACAAAAGCACAACAGAAATCTATTAAAAGACACTACCCTATTGCATATCAAGCGGTCATATTTCTCCAACATCCATCGCCAGAATAGTGCTAGGAGCGAACTCCTTCATCCACTTCAGAATTTGTTGCACCACTCTGGAATGAGTTGGTAGCCATAACCTGACCACGATTGCAGTATCTATGCTGTTGTGACCCATGCCATTGGGAGGAAAAGTGAAATAGGTTATTGGCAGCAGTTATAGGCTCATAGCTTTACTGGGGTCCTGGCTAATGAATTTGCAATTGGAGCAGTTGGAAAAGATAAACAAGTGAACTAGAAAGGACATTTGACATATGATATTGAGAATTATCTTTTAACTATTACAGAATTACTAGCTTTTCTAAGATATCCTACATGGTTCAAAACTAAGTGTTGTAACATTCAGGTATTGTCTGAAATAGCATTTGGCACCAGACTTATGTTGTTTAAGTGATTTTTATTTGTTCATCATCTATGGATCACAATTTACAGGTATAAATATTCATGCCAACCACACAACTACAACATATGCTTACATTTAGAATATGGAACTAATGCCTGCTCTAGTGTGATGTGTCCACGCCAGTAGTTAGCATCGGTTTGAAGCAAACAAGCTTTACACACCTCTCATCTAGAGAACAAGTTAGCACCAATTCAGATGACTTGAAGTTTCAAGACTAGACATCAAGTTTTCTGAGATAGATGGTTATAATATGCCATGCAGAGCAAAGAACAGAAACTATGAATAAACAAATTCAAGAGAACAAATGGCTGCTTTTTAAGCTAAGCAACTTAATCAAAGTAAGAGTGGTGTAAAGATAGTTAGGTGATTTACCATAGTTCTCAACTGCAATAAGCTGAGGTTGAAATCCATGTATCACTGTGTAATATCCAAGCCCATACCAGATCCTAAGTGCCCATCACTGCCATTTCCTTCCTCAACTTCTCCACCATCTCATAGTTTTCAGACTTCTCATAGGCACTAATGAATGCATGGTACACCTCACGGCTAGCATTGAATCCTTTTCCAGCCATCTCTGCTTGGAGTTTGATTGCCACCTCCACCTCCCCTTCATCACAAAACCCCCTAATTAACACCTCGTAACTCCTCCGAGTTGGCACAAATTCTTCTCTCTTCATCTCCTCTCGCAAAACACCCAAGCCACCCTCAACCCTCCCATTTTCACATAATCCATCCAACAGTTCCTCAACAACCTCTGGCACTAACCCGAACCCCCTCCTTTTCATGTCTGCACGCACAAGCATTGCTGCCTCAGCATCCTGTGCCATACAATGCCCTCTAACCAACCATTCGAATGTCATGTCGCTTGGATCAATCCCATCCATCAACATATTTTTAAACATCTCCTCTGCCATCCCTACCTCCCCAGAATGGCAATACCCACTAATCATTGTGTTGTACGCAGTTACATCAGGCTGGATCCCTCCCTGAATCATCTCATCCCACAGTGCCCGTGCCTTCTCCACTTGTCCACCATTGCAGTACTCAGCCATCATGATGCTGTAGGTGCACACGTTGTGCTTGCAGGAATATTTGCTCATTTCCTGGAGCACAATCTTGAATCCATCACACTTGCCTTCGCGGTGGAAAGCAAGGAGGAGGGAATTGAAGGTGTGAACGGTCGGCAGTAGGAGGTGATTGCTCCGTGGACTTGAATGCGTGTAGATTCGATGATACATGTCGACGGCCGCGGTGGCGGAAGGGAGTGAGCGAAGAAGAGCCGCCGCGGTGGAGGGGAGCGGCCGGGCGCCGGCAGCGAGGATGCGGCGGGCGACGGAGGCCGCGGCGAGGGCGTCACGGCGGGAGCGAAGGTAGGCGAGGAGGAGGAGGTCGAAGACGAATGGGGCGGAGGCAAAGCGGCGGTAGGTGGCGGCGAGGGCGTTGAAGATCTGGGCCGGTGAGTAGTGGCGGGAGGCGGAGGCGAGGACGGCGAGGGCGGCGCCCCGGAGGCGGGAGGCCGCCGCGACGTGGGCTGCGGAGGCGGAGAAGACGAGAGGGGGAGGGCAGCGGGAGGGAAGGAGGCGGCGGAGGGCGAAGGCGTGGAAGCGGAGCGCGGTGTGCGGCCGGTGGCGGAGGAGGAGGAGCACGGCGGCGGTGGCGGAGGCCGGGAGCGGGGAGGGGAGGGGGACCGATGAGAGGTGGGACCACTTGGACTTGGTGCGGTGGGAGGTCAGTGCGGTGGCTGCAGCGACTGCGTACGGATGAGCTGCGTCGACGAAGAACTGGGACGCGGGGTCGGCGGTGGGGTCTCGGCAGCGTGTGCCGCCGCCGGCGGCGGCCATGGAGAACCCTCTGGTGCGTGATGTGTGTTGGTTACCTTGTTCTACTTTGAGTGATCGGACGATCAAAAGGGCCGACCGTGCTGTGCTCGGTCCCCGTCGAGCTCGTCGCCAAACAGCACGGGTTTACAGGACCTGTGTGACAGGACCACTGCTAGCCACAGTGTCGCGTCCGACGTTTACTAGCCACAGTGTCGTGTCCGACGTTTGTAACTTGTTGTAATAGTCGCGGAGGGTGGCAATAAGTTGGACGATGACATGGCGCAACCCGTCTACCATCATGTCGCCGTGGCTTAAAAAAAAAACTAACACGCGACTCGCGGTGGTTCTGAAGCTTCGTCAAGACTGGGTCCGTTTGGTTTGCAGCTGCTGCATGCCACGCCAAACCTTCCGCTGTTCCAGACTTGCGGCGCCGATTTTGTTGACCGCACTTGCAGCACGTTTTGACACCAAAAATGAATTAGAATGAGATGGCAAGCCCGTGGCATGCCGCAGCGAACCAAACGAGTGCCAAACATACGGTGCCGAAGGTGCGGCGCCGTGCGGCAAAGTTTGGTTGCGAACCAAACTGAGCCTAACACATGTGTGGCGACCTTTTTCTTCTCAACTCCTAGACACCGTGATCATGGTTGCCCCGTCCAGTCGCCTCCTCTGTCGTCCATTACAACTCATCACCGTCTCCGTCTCATTTTTTGTCACCACCATTTGTTTGCCTACCTCCCATAACCTCCTTTCTAAGCCGGCCAGGGACGAGGAGGAGAGGGAGAGAGAAGGTGCGGATCAACCGCTAACTCTTTTGAGTAAAATTGTGACGTGTCTTCTAGTTGTTTTCCTTGATCCTTACTCTTTTCTACAAGATTCCCCTTTTCATTAGCTATCAAGCGACAACCTGCACTTCGACACAGCTAACCCTAACGTGCTGGTGGGGTGTTGCTGACAATCTTCACTGCCACATGTGCGTTTGATTTCTTTCCAATATTCTAGGCACTATCAAGCATTGAGTAATGCAATGATGTAGGTGTCAGGTGAATTTTCCACATGCCCTTGTAACCACATGGCTTATTAGAGCCACACGATGTTCATACTACGGTTGAGATGGAGTGCATGTGTAAGGATGGACGACTGAGATAAACCATGTGTACACATGGGCATATGTTGTTGTCTTTGTAGATGCCGGTGCGCTATTTAACAGGGGAGCTCAAGACCAAGGAGGAAGAGGCATGTAGCTAAGGTCTTGTTTAGATCTCACACTAGTTACCAACTCTATGCCATATTAAATCTAAGCAAACCATAATAAATGGTACATACATATCGTTTATTTATAAAAGTTTATGGATCAGGAAGTTTAATCTAAGGGTCAATGGACAAGTATAAACCTATGGTAAATCTATTGAAAAGTTTATAGACTTGGAAATCAACTTTTAGAGTTTGATTAACCTAACTGAAATCCTGTATAAGTTATTAATGGGCCTATGTCACATTTAACTCTTTATTAATTTTAAGAGCCAGTTATGGTTGATTACAGGCTTTGACCGGAAGCCTTTGGTCTCTGTCATGATTTGTCAAGTGAAAAAAAAGAACACGAAAGGAATAATGCAAGACAATTTTCTAATATATATAGATACATGCACTATACTACAGCCTATCTACAACGGCCTATGGTTGGTCGCTATAAGTCAGTTTAGCGGCCTATGGACGGTCGCTATAAACATATAGCGACCAACTTGAACGGACGCTATAAGTGGCGTCGGTAAAAGTATGATCGGACGCTAACTTATAGCGACCGACCGTTGGACGATAGGTTAAACATATAGCGACCGACGCCAGTTACAGACTTATAGCGTACAACCATCAAACGCGATATATTATATAGCGTCCAACCATCAGACGCCCTCAATGCAAGATATTAACAACATAATTATCCTTTAGTTAACACTAGGATTAGCACTAATCATACAATCAAACATACCATCAATGAACCACAAAATCACCAATTTCATTTTGGACAATACAAAATCATGACAATGAAGGTCATCATAGCTCACAATAATATCATATATCCCTAAGCTCACAATTATATCATATATCCATAAGTTCACAACTTGGATAAAAAAGTTACATCAAGCCAGTTTAGCCATCAAGATAGAATAATACATAACTCAGATGTTTGCACTAGTTGCACAGTTCACATCTCATGGTTTGCTTGCACTCATTACAATTCATCACTTAAGTCTTAACAAAAGCATTCATCTCTAGCTAGTTAGGATGTCCAAAAGCATTCATCTCTAGTTAGCATGCATCAGGTCCCTCTAGCCATTACCTCACACCTGCAAATAAAAGATTACATCCATCAGTTCTTCTAGAAATACTGCTACCTCATCAGTATCGATTACCAAAGAAAAGTACCAAAGAAAAGTACTGAACTTGCAAGTGCAGTTCTATCTTGTTGAACATGCAGTTCTATCACTAGCTGCAAGTGCCATACAGCAAAAACGTGCACCCATTTTGTGGTTCTGAATGTGAATGATATGTTTGTAGCAAGCAGGTAGCTAGTAAAGCTGCTAGTAGAACATGGTAGCAGTAAAGCTGCTAGTAGAACATGGTAGCTAGTAAAGCTGCTAGTAGCACACAGCCATTCAGGCATTCAGACAGGTGGGCAAGCAAGTCTCCATTGCATTGCTCTTTTAATCAAATTGTGGCCTCCGCATGGTTTCATTTAAAAGAGAATATGACTTACTAATTGGCTCACTTCTGAAGAGCATCCAGAGACAAAAAAAAAAAAAAAGAGAGCTTGCGCTGAAAATGTAGAAGAGCTTTCAGAGACAGAAAGAGCAAGCTGCCATGCACTTGGACAAGATGTAACTAGCTTAAGATCAAGGCTAGGCAGACACAAGAATGAGCTTGGGCAAACACAAGCAGACTATAAAGTCTTCATCCATAACCATAACTAGCTTAAGATCAACTAGTATTCTTGTGGCTTATGTACTAAATATTGGCAGCAATACAGAACAGTGAAAATCTCATCATTCATCACATATGAAAATAAGAAACAAGAAGAGGTCCAGAATGTACATACTAGTACTAATGTCCATTAACATGTACAGTAGCAGCCATTTGTTAATTGTCAGTTTGTTATATGGTCCAGAATGTACGGGCTAGTACTAATCTCCATTAATCAACTCATATATGCTCCAACATCTTGCATCAGGCATCAAGAAGGCAACAAAACTTACTGCGTGGCTCATGTAACGCCCCAGAGTCCAAACGGCTCAGATTCACTCTGCACGTTGAGCAAACCACACCTACCACCATCCCACTTAAGCTTTCGTCCTCGCTTCGCTTAAAAGGATTAACCCGGAGATGGTGGGATGGACTCTAGAAGCCTTATATGTTGGTCTATCCCGTCTTTAACAACCAAGGTGGGACTAAACTCTCCACAACATCTCATAACAACCACATGGGCCACTATGGGCCAAATGGGCCGGGTGTGACATACACCCCCCTCAAAGAACTCGACGTCCTCGTCGAGCCCAACATACCCACAACCGGACAAACGTGACCAGGAACGTTCCCCTCTTGGCACACGCGACCGTGCGCCCAGTGCCAGCACATGTGCCACGCCGTGCACTCCCCAGAGCCTACACGTGCATGAACCCCCATGTCCAGCCCCTGGCCCGCACGCGCCCGTGGCCGCGAAGGTCGGCTCCGATACCACTTGTAATGCCCAGAGTCCAAACGGCTCAGATTCACTCTGCACGCTAAGCAAACCACACCTACCACCATCCCACTTAAGCTTTCGTCCTCGCTTCGCTTAAAAGGATTAACCCGGGGATGGTGGGATGGACTCTAGAAGCTTTATATGTTGGTCTATCCCACCTTAAACAAACAAGGTGGGACCAAACTCTTCACAACATCTCATACAACCAACCACATGGGCCAAACGGGCCGGGTGTGACATACACCCCCCTCAAAGAACTCGACGTCCTCGTCGAGCCCAACATACCCACAACCGGGCAAACGATGACAAGAACGTTCTCCTCTTGGCACACGCGACCGTGTGCCCAGTGCCGGCACATGTGCCACGTCGTGCACTCCGCAGAGCCTACACGCGCATGAACCCCCATGCCCAGCCCCTGGCCCGCACGCGCCCGTGGCCACGAAGGTCGGCTCCGATACCACTTGTAACGCCCCAGAGTCCAAACAGCTCAGATTCACTCTGCCCTAGAAGCCTTATATGTTGGTCTATCCAGCCTTTAACAACCAAGGTGGGACTAAACTCTCCACAACATCTCATAACAACCACATGGGCCACTATGGGCCAAATGGGCCGGGTGTGACAGCTCACTTATGAAGAGATGGTTCTCTAGGCTGCCCTTGGCCACGTACTCCACCAGTAGGACCTCCTTGTCCTCCCTGCAGTACACCAGCAGCCTCACCAGATTGGGATGATTTTGATGTCTTGCAAAGCTTCAGCTGTTAGATACATCACTAATTAATCCATCAGATATATATGGAAATAAGAAACAAGAAGAGGAGTTGCTTATTACCCAATTGTATGGCCATGCAATTCCCAGGCCCTT
Source organism: Bothriochloa decipiens (assembly GCA_023333625.1). Classification (NCBI taxonomy): domain Eukaryota; kingdom Viridiplantae; phylum Streptophyta; class Magnoliopsida; order Poales; family Poaceae; genus Bothriochloa; species Bothriochloa decipiens. The sequence continues at coordinate 13,293,996 of CM041631.1, read as the reverse complement.
TGCATCGGCCATAATTTCAACACCAGCATAAGGGCGAGGCAACACAGCATCTCTTCCTCATAATCTCCCCTATCATCTAAGCCTGCAGCTAAGTCTCTAAGCAAATCAGATATGTCATCTTCATTGGACTCGTCCACATCCTCAACATCATCACCAGCAAAGTCTCCATGATCCACACGAGGGGTAGCTTATCCATGTAAATTCCATATTCTATACCCTCTTAGGAACCCATCACATATCAAATGTTCATGGACCTCACTAGCCTCTTTCCAAAAAGAGTTGACACACTTTCTACATGGGCACAATATCTTTCTACCAACAGCTGAGTTACTAAATGCAAAAGCTAAGAAATTCTCCACTCATTGCAAATATGCCTTTTCATGCCTACATGAAATTTTTGTGTTAAAAGCCATTTTATATAGCTACATATAGCGCTTTCACTATTTATGAAGCTACTATCTTTTACCTAGCATCATCATCAATCCAAGACTTATCCATCAATCGTTACCGAGGGGAGAACAACAAGTTGTTCAAATCATACAATCCATCCATGAAACTTGGGGCACCACAAATTAAGGGTTCTTAAAATAAGCACACATGCAGACTTGAGAGAGGGAGAGAGCATCACCTCGTCCTCTTGCTTTAAGTAGACACACACGAGATGGTTTCTTCCACAGGACACCGGATCTTGACTGGTTCCAGCAGGAAGACACCTCCCAGATCTAGACTCCTGGCATCAGCACACTGACACCTCACAGCCCCTACTCGCCTGTTCTTTTCAGATTTTATTGAGAAGTCCCAACTGCTACAGAAAGAGATTTCAAAGCATCAGCCACTTCATCAACTCAACAAAAAAAATAATGTCTGCACAGGATTATTCTATGAATCTTGATTTGTTGATGCTGACAAGAGAATGTATGAGGAATATTTTGAGTTTATACTCAAACTAGTAAGAGTGAACATAGGCAAATCTGTCAAAATATTTTCAAATGCAAAAGTGACACATATTCATGGCTATTTTGCCACAAGTTAACCACCAGTTCAAATGTAAAAGTGACAAATATACAAATCTGTCAAAATAGTTTCAGATCGACTTCTCTTCATGAAAGAATTAGTGGCTAAGCTCTATATCTCTTTACTTAGTGAAAGAATTAGTGGCTAAACAAAGATAGAATTACATTGACGCCACCATTAGGCTTTGATATGCACGAATCAGACTTTGTAAAAGCGCCTCAGTTCATAGCATCATTAGATCCGTGAGGAGAATTGCGGTAAGGATGTAGGGTGGTCATGGCACTACCTCTCGCAGCTGCTCGTTAGTGAGAGCGTCCTCGAAGGCCTTCTCCTCTTCTTCGGCCGCACTCGACACCTTCCAGGCAACGTGCTGGCCGCCTCCTCGGGTGCTACTGAAGACGAGCGGAGCGCAGCCTTCACGCCGGCGACGAGGGGAGCGCCACCTTCACGCCGGTCGCAGCGAACGCCGGTGACGAGGGTGGCCTTGGGTGCAGGGGGCGGCAGGGGGAATCGGGCGCGGGGAGCGCCGCCTTCCTGCCGGCCGTGGCGGCCGCGTGCCGGCGACGATGCGTGCTTAGGGCACAGGGGGCGGCGGGGGGAGTCGGGCGAATGGGGCGGCGGAGGGAGTCAGGCACGGGGGGCGTCAGAGGGAGTAAGGCACTGGGGGCGCGTCGGAGGGAGTCGGGCACAGGGGCGTCGGCGGGAGTCGCTGCGTGTGTGAGCGGCGGCTGTGGATGTAACTGAAGCTAGGTTTTCTAAAACCACTCACTCTCATCTGATGTGTGGGCCTTCCGAATTTTAGGCGCGCAATAGGCTAAATCATGGCGCGCAGGCCCAATTTGATATTAATATATATAGCGTCCGACCGTTTGCCACCAATGCATAGCGACTGACCGTCCAACGTTATTTTTATACTTATAGCGACCCTGTTGGACGCTACGTTGGATTGCGGTATAGTGATGTGGTATTATAATTTTTTTAGTAGATAGCACAATCATATGGTGTTATGTCATGTGTAAATGGAAATACACAAAGGTAAATAGAACAGTAAGTTCATACTTATAACTGCTCATATATTTTGACCATAATGGACTTTTGGTCTAACAGGAACTCTGGTCCTGATGTTTTAGTTAACTGATGAGAGGGCAGGTCCGGACATCATCTTGTCCATCTTTCATTGGCTCTGCTCCGGTATTTGCCCATAGGACGACGACAGCGCAACCTACAATTCCGTTGATCTGTTCCCGTCCCGTCCCGTACGCCCGTGCCGTGCCGTGCCCGTGCCATGCTGGCGTACAGTCCGTATCCGTAACGACCCCGCCACTCTAGCATTATCATTATCATTATCATCAGAAGAAATTTCATCCGCCACGACCGGTGGAGAAGACGAAAGCGAGCGGCCTCAGAAGTCAGAACAGAAGCGAAGGGACCCGCTAGAGTCCCCTGAGCCCAAGCCCGGTCCGGCCCCTGGCACAGGCCCGAACGGCAGGCAGGTCGCCGGCGATGCCGTTCCTCTCGACGCCGTCGTTCGACCTCTCCGCCGGCGCGGAGCCAACCCTGGGCCCGCGCCCAGCGGCCCCGCCGCCTCCGCCCACGCATCAGCATCAGCAGCCGCCGGTGTCCGAGGCGGCGGCCCGGCGGCTGCGGGAGGCGGAGGAGCGGCTGCGGGAAGCCATCGAGGAGCTCCACCGGCACCAGGGTGGCGGCGGCGGTAAGGGAGAGGGGGACGAGCAGCCGGAGGGGGAGCGGGGGTGCGGCCACGATGGGGAGTCGTGCGCGGCGCACGCCGCGGGGAACCTGTGCCAGAGCTTCCTGCTCTCGTACGGCGTCCGCGTCGGCATCGGCATCCTCCTCCGCGCCTTTAAGCTCGTGCGCCGCAGGTCCTATGGCTCGCTTCTCGACCTTAAGGTACCCCTCCTGTTAATTAGATGGGTGGGATGACAGATTAATCGGCTGCGGGAAGTTCAGTTGAGAGCTTGGGATTGGATTATGCACATTTACTACCTTGGTTTCATTGGTTGATTGCGGGTAGAATTGTCGATTTTGCATGCTAATGAAAATATCATGAGAAGGAATTGAGGGAAGGCCGGATTCATGTTTACACGCTGCTACTGCTGATATTACAGCTTTCGCTTTCTCAATGCTTATTAGATTGAACTATCGGTGATAATGAGCTGACAAAACTTAAAATATTTGAGCCAGCTGTTGCAGCATTTCTAGTGCATATTCTAGTAGCCAGTACATGCCATTGCTGAATTGGTTGCTTTGACTGACATATGTCTCATAGTATGCATTGGTTTGGTCTATTTCATGCCTTGAGGCTGTCCACACATCGTTCCAAACAAATACTGTCCAGCCACTACTGTCTGACCTACTGGTTCATTATTTACAAATATTATCCCACAACTAATGTCTCCCTATTCCATGTTTCATTATTTTAATTAAGTATACTCATTTGAAAACATTTTGATTTACAGCAACTGGTTTCGGAGAAAGATCTTATAGTAAGGGAGGAAGCTTGCCGGGTAGGGTTGCTTTTTGGAGGATTCACTGGATCATATCATGCGCTTCGATGTTTCCTTAGGAGATTTAGGAAAAAGGAGACACCGGACAATGCGTAAGTGCCTATATGCTATGACTCCTTGCCTATATTTCAACACAGAGCTCTGGTTGTGGTTTGTTAGAAGCAATTTTTTTTCGTTATAATTATGCATCTAACCAGATTTTAACCTTGGCTAGTCACTAATAGGTCCATACTAGGCTATTTTCTATATATTTTTTTTTTCTCAAATCATATCCATGACTCATCTGGAGGGCGTGAAGGAGCAGAATATTAGCAGGTTCGGTGGCAGGATTGGCCATACTAGCACTGGATGATTCAAGTAGGAGGCGTACTCTATCTCTATATCTTCTAGCAAGGCTCGCTCAGGTCATTAACAGTTAAACAGTTTGTTCATGTGAAGAAAATGGATAGAACTATATACAGGAAGTGTTGATTTATTACTGCTTATTAATAATTACAGTGTGCATATAATTCTGCAAAATCAAAGAACAAATTTCATTTTTGGGGAAGCCGTTGGAGACTTGGAGATGCATTGCTTTTTTCATTGGCGTGTGCCCAGGTGACAAAATGAAGCTACCTAACACTATAGTTTTCTTTTTATATGAATATCTGTTATGGTGGGAAAGACTTGTGTAATTACCATGATTATGGTTCCAGGTTATGTATGCTTTTGTTATGAGGCCTGAAAGCTTGCCTAAGTCGTATCAAGAATTTATCCAAAAGACAGGACCAGTAGCAGAACCTGTCTACAAGGCTGTCAGAGAATGCTGCAGAGGTGGTCCTGTGGATCTAACTGCCCTCTCAGCCTATTTATCAAACAAGAGGAATCTGGATTTGATAAATTTAACAACAAATCCATCCATTATTCCGTGTTCTGTGATCCATCCTGACAGAGCATCATGCTTGGCTCAAAATGTTAATGTTGTTTCAACAACATTCAAGAAAACATTCCCTCTATATTTCTCATTGACATTTGTGCCCTTTGTTGTTCTACGTCTTCAAAAGGTAATTCACTAGCCACTTTATTTCTTTATTCTGTTTAAGATTCAGCTACTGATTGTCCTTGCTATTATTTGCCTGCAACTTATTTCTCTCCAACATAGCTATGCCTCAAGCAGAAATCGACCTCGTCATAATCACAGTTACATTGTGCCACTATATTTTTACTGTGCTTTTGTAACATGCTTGAATTTTTGATACATTCAATATGCTTGCACCGTTTTTTCTGTCAATGGAAATATTTTCCCAAGCACTAACAACTAAATGAAACTAGTATAGTATAGCCATTTTCCGTATGTAGTCTTGCTTACTGCTGATGGATACGTCACTGATTCATGCAATCTTTTTAATAAAAACATTAGTTCTTGGAATCACCCACAGCAACTTGTTGGCGTGCTCTTGTGGGTGCAGTTCGCTCCACCACCTTTTTGTCTGCCTTTGTCACTATATTCCAGGTAATCATACATAGCAGCATACATTACTTCACATGTAACAATTTCATGATTCTGATAGCATTCTTGCTGGTGGTAGGCTGCTATATGTTTGCACCGAAAAGTTGCGAACAAAGACCACAAACTTGTGTATTGGTTTGCTGGTTTGATGTCGGGTCTTTCAATTCTTTTGGAAAAGAAAGCTAGAAGGGCTGAGCTAGCCCTCTATGTGCTTCCCCGTGCTGGAGATTCTCTATGGTATATATTGATCAACCACCACCTGCTCCCAAATATTAAAAATGCTGAGGTAATTTTTGCTCATTTTGCCCCTCACTTCTTTGCAATATGTTTTCTAGTTATTTTAGTTTTGTCTCTATGGTATATATTGATCAACCACCACCTGCTCCCAAATATTAAAAATGCTGAGGTAATTTTTGCTCATTTCGCCCCTCACTTCTTTGCAATATGTTTTCTAGTTATTTTAGTTTTATTCAATGCGATCCAAGAGGAAAAATGAACATCATTTCTTTTCTCAAATGGATTCGAGATTTTTGTGATAGACCACATTATGTTGCTTGCCATTATGGCCGCAAAGGATCTTGTGTAGTACAGAATCTTGTTTGAAGTGAACTGTGCTTGTAACACCCCGCGTCCAAAAACTGCTTATGTGGCCCACTCTGCATGTGGAACGGGCCTGCACACGCGTAGCACTGCTTATGTGGCCCACTCTGCACGTGGAATGGGCCTGCACACGCGTAGCACCTCGCTTACACTTTCATCCTCGCTTCGTGTAAAAGGGTTAACTCGGAGGTGCTATGTGTGGAACAACACGGCTTATAAGCTGGCTCTCACCCTCCTAAGCAACCAAGGTGGTACTAAACCCATCAACCACAACTCCACATGAGCCAATGGGCTACATGGGCCAACTTCACATCTACTACAGGCTTCTAGCGGGCTGGGGGATTACAGTGCTCCTCGGCTATGAGCCAAGTAGTGTGTCATTGGCTCATTGCTCCACTGTTGGCCCCAAACTAACTAAAATGTGAGGAAATATGATGAGAGGGGAGGAGGGAATGAAAGCTCTCTCTTCACTGTTCAGCTGGAGGTAGAACAAGAGTAGGCAATGAAGCTCAAACTGAGTTTCTTTCTTTGAAGCACAAGCTTAACATTCATATTGAATATGCTTACATATATATAGCAGCACCAAGTCGGTTCCTGCTATCTCTAGTAGCTGTGTAACAGCTGTCAAACAGCTAATAGCAAAGTCCAAATTGTCTACCACTACTTATAAGACAAGATGACTTGACTTTGGCTGCTTGCAAGCCAAGAAAACTTGCTGGACAAACATATATGACAAGATTAGTCCTAACATCCACCTTTCCAACCGAGGGTGAATAACGCTCCAAGCACCCCAAGGCACACATAGTTGTAACTTGTAGTCTTCCCTTGGTTTTATGTTAAAAATCTGTGCAATTCACAAATGGTGGACCAAGGCACAGTTTTTTTTACGCTAGTAGCTTTAGATAGTGATTTATTGTCCAGTAATACTTCCTGGTATTCTTATGGCAAAATCCAATTAAATGTTAGTTGGATGTAGCAGCACAATGACATGGTTATTGCTTCACGGTTACTTGTTGATCTCCTTGTTGAGTTTGAAAATCTTTTAATTTGGTGTTAACTTTATTTTTTGTTACAAAAATAGAGTGCAAGGAAGCGAAACATTTAAATGTGACAAAACCATATACAACAATTCAAAACTGTGCATCAAGTAGGGTCAAATTCTGCAGTTGCTGCTGGTTTGTTTTTGGAAACCAGATGGATCTTTCATGTTTGAATTATTTTTGCATGATTTAGACTCAGATGAGTACGAATAAAAACTCTGAGCTGACTGTTTTTTCCACAGTTACAGCAGACCATGCTAATTATTTCTGGCCTTGCTGTTGACAATACAAAGTTAGGGGTCTCAACTTTTGATGCTTGTGCTTTGAAGTACATCTTTTATATGTTAGATTTTTTTTGTTTGTAAACCTTTCATTTTCAATATATAGAGTTTCTCTTAGCATCCTGGATCCACGTGCCAACATTTTTCAAAAACAGTAACTTGGGTATCGTTTGCAGGTGGCTCTCTTCTGCATGTGCATGGGAGGAATCATGTATTTTCTGGAGTACGAGCCAGACACAATGGCTCCATTCCTCAGAGGGCTCATCAGGCGCTTCCTGGCAAGCAAGATCACCAATCCAAGCCCCCCGCCTCCCAATCTGAATGCCTCATACTCGTACCTTCAGACGCTGAATGCTCTGGAGCAATCAAGAACCCAACCAGGGGGGGTTAACGGACTGACAACATCAGAGAAATATAACCTTGAATCAATTCCTGGACTTTAGAGAGCTCATCTGTGGCAGTAGTAATTGGCTATTGTAGCTTGGGAAAGTCTGTAAAACTCACCCATTACACGTGCCATCCTGTGTACTTGTGCTACGGATGGGTTATACCATACGTGTGTGTGTTTTTAGATCAGTTGCAAAATAAATGAATAAGCAGAGGTGGTTTGTGAGGGAGTGTGGAGTGTGGAGTGATACGAAGTAATCACTTGTTCGTGTGTTGCGCGCTTGGGGTTGGCTGTGAGTAACGTTGATCACAACGATGCGGGATGTAATGTGGTGATTTTGATCAGAGGCTCCCTACTCTCTTATGTCCTGAAGTAGATAGATGGGTTTGTCCTGTCCGTTTTAGGCCTCTTTGTGTAGCTTGCTTGATACACCCTGACCCATTTCAATATTTTTCATTAAGACCAGGGTACAAATAACCTAGCATATCATTGCCATATTTTAGGCATTTCTCTCGTGTATACCTATCATATTTCAGAAACATAGTTACGAGCATTATTGTAGAGTGTGATCCTGAGCAAGATCAATAGTACGAGGTGATCGATGATTACAAAGAGAAGGTTCCTAGTGACGCTTCATCTGAAACAACCACCATTGTTAGTTTGTTACTAACCCCGATCCTAACCAAGGCAACTATTATGTGATGTATGAATGTGCATTAGGTTGTGTAGGAATTGATAGAAACCTAATGTTCATAAATGTCACAGTTGCCCAAGTTTAAGAACGGTAAAATCTCAATTCATTTTTTTTCACAAGGAGTGAGGTATCATCTGTACCCAAATAGCACGAACAATGTTAATTACGTACGGAGTATTATTTGTAATTTGGCCACTTCAATACAAAATTTGATAATATACGCTGGAGCAAATTTTTTATATGAACACAGAAAAATCTCCAGACTTTCCAACCCAGTCCATGTGAAAACCACTTTCAAAAAGGCGAAAACGCCGCGTGCCCGCGCATCCGCCACTGCAACCAAACCCTCGCCGACGGCGGGCGGCGGCGGGCAGCCATGTCGCGCTGGAAGGAGAATGCCCCGCTCCACCCGAGCGGCGCCTCCAATCCCTCCCATCTCCTCCCCTGCAAGCGCCCGCTGCAATCCCCATCCCCATGCCCGCCGCCGCGCCGGCCGCTCGTGGATATCACGGGCAACGCGCTGGAGCAGCGGGGTGGGTACGGGTATACAACTCCCCTCCCGAAGGCTTCCAGGCCCTGCGGGTTCCTTCTGCAGGACGACGAAGACGACATGAACGAGGCATTCTTTCGGGAGGTGGACGCCATCTGCGAGGAGCATGCGCGGTCCACGGCCAAGAAAGCGGAGAAGGAGAAGAAGCCTGAAGCCAGCAGTGGAGCATAAGGGGACGGGCGAAGGACCGCTCGCGGCGGCAGCGGGTAAGATTGACGCCGCCGGAACAGAGATAGCAACGGTACGGTTCTTGTTTCATTCAAGTGCCTGGAAATGGGGCTAGGAATCCTGCGGGTGTATTTCCTTTACAAATGTTGGATATTCAGATTCTAAGGAAATATGGAGAGCCAAGGCATGGAAGACGTTATTGTTTGTTTAACTGGGGTTTGCTTTGAAGTGGGGGCGCCTGTTAGTGTCAATTTTTGAAAAAGGAACTCATATTGTTGCTCTTTCATTTGGATGGAAATTAGCCTGACGATGCTTTCTGGGAGGAGGCGAGCGCCATCTGTGAGGAGTGTGATGCCCAGTCCGCTGCCAAGAGCCTGGAGGGGACGGATGAAGAGGAGGAGGAGGAGGAGAGCTCGGCGCTTTCCTGTGGTGATTCTTCACTTCCCCCTGCTATTTCCATCACAGCGGAGGGTGTGGAGGTATGTGAATATTTTTTGTTCATGATGCTTGTTTCAGATTCCATGAATCAGAGGAGGAAACTGGGAAGTTCCTGTATGGAGTATGGTATGGGATTGTTATGGATTGGGGGAGAATCCTAAAATTAGGAGAGTGCTTCAGAGTAATTTCTCTAAATTTTTTTGTTTCATGAACTGAAGAAGGTGTTAGGAAATGACTGAAGCATATGAAATTCATGTTTATTGTGTCTGGTGAAGATAGGAAATGAACATGGACAATTTGGATTCATTGTTTCTTGAAAAGTTGAAATGCTACTGTGTCGATGTGCCTGATTTGTAAGAGAAATGTGTTAAATCTTTGTCGAATTTCTTTTGAGATGAATTTAGTTTGAAGATACATTCTGAAAGATCAATGCCGTTAGTGAGGAACTCAGTACCAAAGCTCATGCCAAGTATCAGGAGGGGCTCAAGGGGATGGAGGAGAAAGATGGACTGATAGCTGCGTGCGGTGATCCTTCAGTTTCCCCAGTAATTTCTGTTGCAAAGGGGGATGGAGAGGTATAGCTTTTTTCTTCAGAGAATGGAATGCTAAATAGTTGTAGGACGTCGGGCTGGTTTTATGTGTCTGGAAAATGAAAAAAATGTACTGAGTGGTTTTGGTCTGGAATGAAGTTTCTAATTGAGTCCATTTGACTCCTTTTCTCTTTCGACATATTTAGCTTGTCTATGCACTCTTTGGGGTGGTTGATGCTGCCGTCCATGAGGGGCATGGTGACATGTCTGCTGCTAAGGGCCAGGAGGAGCAGCAAGATATGGAACTAGAAAAGGAGGAAGATGAAGTGTGTGCTCCAAAGAAGTACTATGAATATTTGCAATCCTTGAATGATAGACAGAAGGAGGCTGCATGTAATGATGTGGCTGTTCCACTAATGATTGTTGCTGGTCCAGGAAGTGGAAAGGTATACATACAATACACTTGTCCTTTTATCTTTTGTGATTCAGTGCGTGTATTTATTATAGTTTCTTAGCGTCCAATATTTTAGAATTTAGATATTGAAATATAGTTAACTTTTGCCGCAATGGATTGCTCTAATTCAATAATTTTTACAAGGCTCAACTGTGGTCAACCTGATTTTGTTGTTTCACTCTGATGAAGCCTTGGGTTGAAATATTTGTGGAAATCATTTTAACATATCAAGAGTAATAGTATGTGAACATCTAAAAATCCATACCTTTTGTTCTTGTAATCGGTACAAGTAAATACTGACTTCAAATGTTATCGAAACCCAAATGATGCGATTCACCGTGACCAGTCATACTAAAAAGTAAAGTACATTGCCAGGGCTTTGTTATTCCAAACAATAAGAAGACTACAGAAGAACTGATCACCATGTTTTGTTGTCTGCATCTCTCTTTTTCATTTATGAAAAATTTAATATTATTTTTTATGACAATATAATATGCAAATGATTTTTTTATATGCCCAAAATGGTTGCATCTCTTGTTTGGAACCAATTGAGGAAAAATTGATTCAACACCGGTTGAGATGGTTTGGCCATGTCCAACGGAGGCCTCCTGAGGCACCGGTGCGTAGTGGGGTTCTAAAGCGGGTCGATAATGTAAAGAGAGGTAGAGGTCGACCTAAACTGACTTGGGACGAGTCGGTTAAGAGAGGCCTTAAGGAGTGGAATATCCCTAAGGATTTAGCTATGGATAGGAGCACTTGGAGACTAGCAATTAACGTGCCTGAACCGTAATCTTTTTCTTGTACCATTTATGTGTTCTTTGTTTTCATGCCTTTTTTGGGTTTCATCTCTAGCCTACCCCAACTTGCTTGGGACAAAAGGCTATGTTGTTGTTGTTGTTGTTGTGGTTGCATCTCTTGTATATCTGTGGGTGATTTCACAGGCATTATGGTTTTATATTTTACAAAATGTGCCAAGTGCCATTTAGATTTAATTTGAGCTTTGTTGTTCTATTGTCTTGTGACGACCATGCTTTTGAATATACTGACTCCCCCCTGTAACTGGCATGACCCCAAGACTTCCACAATGGTTGGTAGGGTGCTCACACTTCTTAAAGAGGTATGGTTTTATGTTTGGTATAATCACTACATAAGTGGTATCTAATAACATTTGAAGCTCACATAGTCACATCTCCGAATGACTGGGGAATTCCACCATCAAACATTCTTGCTATGACATTCACCACAGCAGCTGCCTCAGAAATGAGAGATCGGATAGGGACAGTGGTGGGAAAGGCAGTTGCCAAGGAGATTGCAATAAGCACATTTCACTCATTTTGCTTGCAGCTTTGCAGAACACATGCTGAAAAGTATGTTTTTTTTTTCTGTTTGTAGATTATACTTAGGTACAGTGGATTTCTGTATGCTTCTGCTCCACAAAATCACTAATGTACAACACTTTTAAGTTATGAAGAAAATATGAAAGTTAATAGGATGAAATGGAGCTTGTGCAAAAAATCATGTTCAATGTAATTCCATGTTATCAAGATTTACTTAGATCATTTTCAGCTGTGACGACAAGCAATTAGTCCTAGATGCATACATGATCATGATCACTTTTAAGCTTTATCAAATTACTCCCTCCATTCCAAATTGTAAGTTGCTTTTGACTTTTTGGTTCATCCATATCTAGATACATAGCAAAATGGATGTACCAAAAAGTCAAGCGACTTGTAATTTGGAACAGGGGGAGTACACAATATCTGGCAAAGTCAAAATATATACAATTATAAATCAATATATCACACCATCTAATGTTACAGTCTTCTTTCATCTTTATGCTCTCTTTTTAATACGTTGCTCTTTCTTACAGTTTATGAAGCATACTAACTGTTGCAGGTACTTGAAGGCTTGGATATCTAGACATTTATTTAATAATTTTTGTTTCCCCTTTATAATCATTTGAAGGCTAGGACGCACATCTGAATTTATAATCTATGGGCATGGACAACAACGAAGGGCAGTTATTGAGGCAGAGCGCCTATTGGAAAATGACAGAAATAATGGTGTTGGAGATACAACTAAACAGTGTGATGGGGACATAAAAAATTCTTTCAAAGACAAAGCTAAAAAGTGGCAGAAATTTATTACACAGGTGCCTTCTGCTTTTGGTGTAGAAATATTTTTTTTTTCAGTGACCTCTTTGCGCAGGCAGTCCCACTCTCATATCGTTACTTTCATGTTTCTGAATGGTCTATATGTTTTTTATAGACTGTATCTGTCAATTCCCACTGATCCCACCTTGCTGCCACAAATGCATATTACAAAGTATTTAAGGAACAGCTTTACCTGGCATCCAACATATTTTTTATGTTCTTCTGGAATCTGGAGGCATATACAGCCAAATCAGAAAAATAAGTAATCCAAGATCCAAATATAAAGGAAATAAGTGATTTAGTTCTAATTAAGATATTGCAATATAATTGGTAGACAAAGTTAAACTGGAAGATATCTCTGAACTTTTATGTCTAAAACTATGAACAAACATCTTGGGAGTAGATCTGAAAGCTCTTCTTTTATGTCATAGTTGCATCAAATCATTAATACTAGTTTACCGTAGCTTGAAAATTGTAGCTAGGATAGGATGGCATCCTATGTGGATCATATTTAGCTATGTTCTGAACAAAAGTGTTCACTTCTAGTGATAGAATTGTAGTCATGGCTAGGAGTTTCATAGTTTGTACTATTTCATTGTCTGTCATATTGGTTTATGCTGTTGGGCTTACTGTTAGAATGCCTATCACACTAAACTTTGTGGATAAAACCTATCAATGTGTGCTGTGTGGAAGCTGTGTCTCTAGAGCTTTTCAGTAAAAAAAAAATTGTACTACGACATGGGCTGATTTGTTTCCATGATGATTTTATGGTAGTTGCATTTTGTTTTGATCAAACCTTTCCATCTTTAAAGGCAAAAGCTTCAGGAAGAACTCCAGAGGACTATGAAAAGAAGGGTGATTTGACAGGAGTAAGCTGCCCTACTTTGTGTCATTCATTTTTTGTGCTTCATTTTAACAACCAAGTTAACTGCCTGCATTCTTTTTTGTCTAGGCTTCTGTTCTTCGGCATTACAATGAAATATTAAGATCGTGTAATGCTCTTGATTACCATGATTTTATTAACTCATCTATAACCCTTCTCACGAACTTTCCTGAAGGTAGTCTCAGTTCTTACCTCAGTACATCATTAGATTTTGACTACTTGCTAATTAAAAGGGTGTGTTCCTTGCCTGTGTAGTATACAAAGTGTGTCAGGATATGTGGTGGGCAATTGTAGTTGATGAGTTTCAGGATACCAGTGCTATGCAATATCGTCTTCTGAAGATTCTATCTTCCCACAATCATATAACAATTGTCGGTGATGAAGATCAGGTACACAAATTTGATATACATATGTCATCCTAAAACCTTTGGTTTCTTGTTTGTTTCCCTAAGCTTTGTCTTCTCATATACTATGTTAGTCCATCTTCAGTTTCAATGGTGCCGATGTATCTGGCTTTGATTCATTTCGTAGAGATTTTCCAGATCACAAAGAGGTAATTGCATTGTGCTGTTGTCTGCATGGAACTTTCAAATTGTTTTAGTCTTGTGTTCTGTTAAGTAGCTTGTTACACCAATGACTGCAGATCAGGTTGAGCAAGAATTACCGCTCCACACGTGCAATTGTTGAAGCAGCAACCACTCTAATCCAGAACAACACTAAGCGGCATCATCGTAAGCTTGTAGAGACCGACAACCCTTCTGGTTGCAAGGTATCCTTGTAGATTGCACTGATGGATTGTTGCCATTTGTTCTCATACCCTTTCAGTTGCATATCTCATCCTTAACTTTGCATAGATCACTGTCAAGGAGCGCCACAGTGAAGATTCACAATGTGCATTTGTTATTGACAAAATAATTGAAACTACGTCTAGTACCTCTGAGGGGTGCAACTTTGGCAGCATTGCTGTCCTATATCGAAGACAGGTTGAAAAAATTATGTAGTCTTTTAATTTTGAACTATGTTTCTTATGCCTACAAAAAATGTCTTTATGCTTGCGACCTAACTTCCTCCTGCACAGATAACTGGGAAAGCTTTCCAAGTCTCCTTCCGAAACAGGAAAATTCCCTTTAACATTCATGGTGTGGCTTTCTACAGGAAAAAGGTAGTTGAGTTTAGTTTTCTTCCAACATTCGTTACTGAGTAAAAATTTCTCATGATTTTCTGTCTTCCTTTCATAGCTATCAATTTTATAGTTCTTTGTGCCAGACTACCAGTAACATTTGAAGCTTGGAAATTTCTTATGCTTTCCAAATTAGGAACTGTTCTTTATCTTGGAAGAAACGCAAAAGAACCTACTGGAATGATTTACATGTTCATATGTTATTCTAGTTCGTGATGCTAAATACCTATTTATTATATCTGTATACTTTGTATTGGTGTGGTTGATTTATGGCCTATTGTTCCAGAATTCAACCACCTGAGCTTGGCACTTCTTATCTTTAGCAATTCCTAAGTTTTGGGTAGTGAAGCAACAATACTTGTAATAACCCTCTGCATGCTATCATTTTTGTCACAATGTAAGTGCTTTACCTTGCAATCATTCTAGGTGATCAAAGCTATCATAGCAATACTTCGGACCACATTACCTGGTTGTGATGATGGCCCATGGCATCAAGCCTTCAAGGCCCTTTTACCTAGTGACAAAGAAGAAAAGAAGGTTTCAACTTTACCTGATTAAGTATTTTATACCCTATTTATGTTAAATTTACATAATTTTGATTATCTCTGTGCTTTCTAACCATCAGATTATAGATCATGTTGAAAAGATTTCACTGGCTAGAAAGTGTAGTTTTATATCTGCTGCTAGCGACATCTTCAGCGCTAAGGTCTCTGGTACCTTCAAAAGGTTGTTCTCTTTTCATTGTTTACTTACTGTTATATAACATCATAAAATTTATTGCCAACCATGTTTTCTATCTGATGATCGTTATCAACATTTTTTATTCTTCCTCTGCTGCTTAGGAGTGACAAATCATTCTGGCTGCCTGACAGCAAGCCTGAGATGCATGCATTAGGACTAAACTTTCACATATTTTTTCTTGAAAACGGAGGAGAGTTGCGCTTCATTATATTCAGAATAAAGAAAGGGGCTAGTGCCCTACACCACGCACCACACACAACCCCACACAACTCAAAAATTACATTTGTGCCCATAAAAAGAAAGGGGAAAGGGGACAACCAAAAAGACTAGCACTAAGCTAACCACCAAGGAGAGGGGCTGTCAAAGAGGACAGACCCTTAGCTCCTGCTAGATTCCACAACCGGTGCTCTTCTCCAGCTAGGGCAAGAGTTCCACCAAGGCTGGGGACAATACCATAAAAAATGCAACGATTTTGATGGTTCCGAAGAGTCCATGCCCCAAGCACAATGAGAAACTTCCACATCTTGCATACGGTTTGGGGAAGAAGCTGTTAGAGTATTAGGAATAGTACATATTGTCTAACCATGAGAGGTGTTAGTCCTATGTACTCTATATAATCAGCCCATGAGGCCCAATGCAATATATCCAATATTCCACCAATTATATTCTCTTTCATGGTATCATTCGCCTAGGTTTAGATCCTAACTCTAGCCGCCGCCGCTTCTGCACGCGCGCCCCCGGGGAGAGGCCGTTCTCCGCCGGGGGCAGCGCCCCCGTTTAGGCACCCGATCTTATTGATCCGGCAGACATTGTCGTCGTCGCGCAGCAGATCAGGATCTCCCCTACGTCATGCTGGGTACACCTGATCTACTGCTGCTGTATCTTTTTGGTTTGCCCGATCACTGATCGGGATTGAGTTTCCCACCGCCTGTCGACCTCATGCGAACTACTCCGGCATCGGCATCGACTCCATCGACACCACCGCCGAGTACTACGCGCATCTTCTCCGAGCAATAGGGCTGCTATTGTGTCGCCTCATCGGGCCACAACACCGTCGCCCGTGTGTCCACCTCGCCGTTGCATCTACATCACCGTCCCCTGTGCATCGACGGTTGAATCTCGCATCGTCGCTGGGCGGTGCTCGCCGACGCGTCCCCGCTTTCGTCTGCACAAGGTCTTCGTCCTGCTGATTGGGTCTTCGTCATCGAGCTGCAACTACACCCTCGTCGTCGCTGGGCCTAGCTCGCCGACCCTCACATCGTCGCTGAGCTCCACTCGCCGATGCGTCGCTATCGCACTGCTTCTACTTCGTCCAGCACAACCACGTCGTGTCCCCGATGTTGGGGCCCTCTCCCTTGTACGCCCGGCATTGGCAACACCGACGCGTGCTTTCTTCCCCGATGCGTTGTTGAGACTGGCAAACCCAGCACACGCCTCGGCGCACAGGCGGCGCAGTCACAGCGGGAGCGCTACAGACGATGAGACTGAAGAAGAAGCTGACAAACTAACAGAAGCTATTACATTTTTTTTTTGCTTAAATGAGTTAAGCTTTCTTTGAATTTAAACCTGTTAACTAAAATTTGAATCATGTTTGCATATTCTCGTTGTTATGCGGAGATTATTATCGTGTATTATATGCATGTTCTGTGTGCCTTGAGCTGTACAACCACCTCCAACTCAAGAACAACCATTACAAAAAAATCCCATTTTAATCTTAGTCTTGACACCTTTTTTTTCTTTGAGTTATTGTTTTTTATGTTATTTCCATGCTTAAGGGTCAAGCACAGTATGACTTTATTCTGATTTTCTCATTTGTGGACCCTAGGGCTCAAATAACTCAAGGACGTAAGGTTTTATCGACCTTGAATAGCTTATCGAAACTTGTTCAAAGGGTATGGAACATTTGTTCAACTGGCAATTTTGTACTGTGTATTTTGGAGTAGACAGCCATGTATTGTGTATTCAGTGTTACTAAAAATGATTCATAAAGAAAATAAACATCTATGTAAAGTATGCATAGTGTTGAAACTGATTCTCCTAATCTCATTATTTCAGCCCAATAGGGTATATGTGTTACATGTACTTCGGCCTCATGGGCCTTAACTCTATACTCTAACACCCTTGGTGAAGGTCGAGGACGGGAGACCCTTGGTGAAGATGTCGTCGAACTGGGAGGTGGTCGGGACATGAAGGACCCGAACAGCACCAATGGCAACCAAGTCCCGGACGAAGTGCAAGTCGATCTCCACGTGCTTGGTCCGCTGGTGCTGAACGGGGTTGTTGGAGAGGTTCACGGCCCTGACGTTGTCGCAGTAGACAAGCGTGGCTCTGGCGAGGGGGCTGTGGAGCTCGGCAAGGAGCTGCCGGAGGCAGGAAGCCTCCGCCACGCCGTTAGCGACAGCACGGTACTCTGCCTCGGCACTGGAGCGGGAGACCACCGGCTGGCGCTTGGATGACCAGGACACCAGGTTGCCGCCCAGGAAGACAGCGTAGCCGGAGGTGGAGCGGCGAGTGTCCGGACACCCGGCCCAGTTAGCGTCAGTGTAGACAACGAGCTCAGAGGAGGAAGACCGGTGAAGGATCAAGCCGTAGTCGACAGTGCCGCGGAGGTAGCGGAGGAGGCGCTTGAGAGCAGTGAGGTGGGGCTCTCGGGGATCATGCATGTGAAGGCAAATCTGCTGCACTGCATAGGTGATATCCGGTCGGGTGAAGGTAAGGTACTGAAGTGCACCTGCAAGACTCCGGTATGCCGTAGGGTCTGCCACTGAGTTGCCCTCGGCCTCTGACAGCTTGCCCTGTGTGTCAACTGGAGTGGAGCAGGGCTTGCAGTTAGTCATCCCAGATCGCTCCAGGATATCAAGAGTGTACTGCCGCTGGTGAAGAAGACCGGTGGGACGAGGCTCAACAGTGACCCCGAGGAAGTGGTGGAGCACACCAAGATCCTTCACAGGAAACTCCTGTTGAAGAGAGCTGATGATGCAGCTGAGTAGTGACGAACTGGAGGCTGTGAGGACAATGTCATCAACGTAGAGCAGCAGGTAGGAAGTCTCAGCTCCACGGTGATAGATAAACAGAGACGTATCTGACTTGGCCTCCACAAGCCCGGTGTCACCAGGAAGGCAGCAAACCGAGAGTGCCACGCCCGAGGGGCCTGCTTGAGGCCGTAGAGAGACCTGTTGAGCCGACAGACCATGTCAGGACAAGAAGAGTCAACAAACCCCGCCGGCAGTAAACTGTCTCAGTGAGAGTCCCGTTCAGAAAAGCATTCTTGACATCCAACTGATGCACAGGCCAAGAGCGAGCGAGAGCCAGTGAGAGCACTGTGCGGACGGAAGCCGGCTTCACCACTGGGCTGAATGTCTCATCATAGTCGATGCCGGGGCGCTGAGTGAAACCCCGGAGAACCCAACGAGCCTTGTACCTCTCAAGGGTACCATCAGCCCGCCGCTTGTGCGTCCAGATCCACTTGCCAGTGACAACATTGGAGCCGGGCGGACGGGGCACCAGGTCCCATGTCTGGTTGGCGAGGAGAGCCGCGTACTCCTCTTCCATCGCGCGGCGCCAGTGAGGGTCCGACAAGGCGTCGCGAACGGAAGAGGGTACAGGAGAGACCTGCGTGTCGCCGGGCATCGCCGCAAGAGCCCGGGACCGCAGGGTACCCGCCGCGTGCCGCGTCACCATAGGGTGAACATGCCGCGGGTGGCGGTGAAGGAGCGGTGGGTGGTACACCGGCGGCAGGACACGGGCTGCCGGAGGCGGCGGCGGTGGTGTAGGCGTCGCCGGCGGAGAAGAGGACACCGGTGGGGGAGGCGTCGCCGGCGGAGAAGAGGCCACCGGTGGTGACAGAGGCGCCGGGTCCGCCCCCACACGGCACTGGTAGACAAGCACCGGCTGAGCGAACCGCGCAGGGGGTGCAGGAAACGGCGTCCCCGGCCCCGTGTCAGGCGGAGGAGCAGGGGCCGCACCGGAGGGCCCCGCCGGAGGTGTCGGGGTCGACGGCGGAGCCGGCGAGGGCGGCGCTGAAGAAGCCGGGGACGGCTGAGGCCGCGGCAAAACCGGCGCCTGCCGTCGCTGGTAGACGTGGCCGAAGCGCCCGGGAGGTCCCTGGCCCATGACCGGGACGGCGACGTCAGGAACGGCGGGAGGTGGCGAAGCCTCGCGGAGCGGAGGTGGGAGCTTCGGGGCTACCTCCGCCAGGCTGGGGTCGTCCAGGCTTGCCGGTGAGCCAGTGGAAGCCTGCGGAGACGAACCTGGCACACTAGGAGGGCGTGCCGGAGTCATACCTGCAAGGTACAGAGGAAACGGTGGCTGAACCACCGGGTCAGTGGGAAAGAGGGAGACCACTTCAGGGTCAGGAGAAGTAGAGGAAGTGGGGTTGGTGGCGAAAGGGAACACCGACTCATCAAACACGACGTGGCGAGAGATGATGACGCGGCGAGAGGAGAGGTCAAAGCAGCAGTACCTCTTATGATCAGGGGAGTACCCAAGAAAGATACAAAGGGTGGAACGGGGCGCGAGCTTGTGGGGAGAAGTGGAGGAGATGTTTGGGTAACACGCGCACCCAAAGACACGAAGGTGATCGTACCGGGGAGGGATACCGAAAGAGAGCATGATGAGGGGTAGGGGCAGGGGAAGCAGTAGAGGGCAGGCGGTTGAGAAGATAGGTGGCAGTGTGGAGGCTCTCAGCCCAGAAGCGAGCAGGAAGAGAGGCCTGGAAGAGAAGGGTGCGCATGACATCGGTCGTGGTGCGAAGCATACGCTTAGCCTTGCCGTTCTGAGCAGAGGTGTAGGGGTAAGACATGCGCAACTGAACGCCACGAGAGAGGAAGAAAGAACGAGAGGTGGCGTTGTCGAACTCACGCCCGTTGTCACACTGGACGGCCTTGATGGTGAGACCGAACTGAGTGGACACCCAAGCAAAGAAGTGGAGGAGGGTGGGAAATGCATCAGACTTGAGGCGTAAAGGAAAGGTCCAAGAGTAATGAGAAAAATCATCGACCACCACGAGATAGTACTTATAGCCGGATAGGCTTAGTACAGGGGAGGTCCACATGTCAAAATGGACAAGATCAAAAATATGAGCCGCATGGGAGGAGGAAGTAGGAAAAGGAAGTCTCACATGGCGGCCCAACTGGCACGCGTGGCACAAATGCTCATTAGGAGCGCGAGCGCACGGCACATCAGAGGTGCGACTAAGCCGTGCCAAAGCATCGCGTCCGGGATGACCAAGACGACGGTGCCAAATCGTGGAAGAAGTGGAGGTGGCGAAGGCAGTGGACGAAGAAGAAGACGAAGGTGAAGCAACGGAAGAAGGAAATTGAAGGGTGTAAAGTGGTCCCGCGCTGTCACACCGGAGGAGAGAGCGGCGGGAGGTCAGATCCCGCACGGCGAGGCCAGAGGGGTCAAACTCAACCGAACAAGAGTTGTCGGTGGTGAAGCGGCGAATAGAGAGGAGGTTGTGAACCATGTCGGGAGCAACAAGAACATCAGAAAGGTGGAATGGTCCATGTAAATGCGCAGGACCCACAGAGGAAACAGGAATGGAAGCACCATTGGCGACAATGATAGAGGAGGGATAGGAAGGGTGGGGAGGGTGAACAGAGGAGAGGAGACTCGCATCCGGCGTGGTGTGGTACGAGGCACCCGAATCCGCGATCCAGGACGAGCGGACCGACGGTGCCAGACCTAGGGTGCTGAAATAGCGGGCCAGAGCCATCGGATCCCAACCGACAGGCCCTGGGGACAACCCGGGAGGTAGAGCCCATGGCGTCCCGAGTGGCGGAGCAACCCCGGGTGGTGGAGTCCACGGTGTGGTCGGGACGGCACCGGCGAGCGTGGTTGCCGGAGTACGAGGATCACCACCGGCACCCTGGAAGGGCCACATGGAGAAGTGCCCTGCCCATGGGTTGCTGATGGATGGCCAGGGTGCACCCTGCGGAAGTCCGGCATCTGATTGTGTAACACCCATGGTGTTAAGCATGCATTATCTTGCATATCATGAGCATAATCATCTCTTTGCATAGTCATTGTTTACATGAAATGATAAAATGAAAAATATGCTTGCTTTGATTTGAACCAGAGCTATGTGATAGGTTGCTTGTTTGGGGTTGAGTGTTAAATGAAGTTTGTAGAGAAAATTATTTGGAGCAAAACTTATTTTTGGGTCATTTCATGAAAAGGCTTGGAAGTGGGTCAAAAATATCAAAAACAGTTTATAAAAATGTTTTTCTTTTATAAATGGATTTTAAATCCCCATTTTTTGAATTTCAAATTCTAGGCAGAATTAGGCTTTGATGTTTAAAAGTGAAATGTTCTACTCATTGAGAGCAACATTTCATCTTTTACAAGTTTCTTCAAATTCGGATTATTTTGGAAAATATGGAGTTAATCAAGTTCTGCACGAATCTTGGCGCAGTGGAACCCACCGGTCGGCCTCCTTCTTCCCTCTCTTCTTCTTCCTCGCGCCGACGGTGTCCGTGCCGATGCCGGCCACGTGGCAGCCGTACGCCGGGCATCACCGGTGTCTGCTGTCCGCCCCGCGCACCCGTGCGCCGCACGCCGATCCCGCTTCGCGCCCGACCGGACCCCACCATCGCTCCACGCGCCCTCGGCCGACACTGCATGCACGCCACGCGCTCGGCGCTCCCCGACGCCGCGGCCCGCCTGTCTGAGCTCGGTCGCCAGCTTCAATGTGCCAGACGCACCGCGCCTTCTTTTCTCTACCTCCCCGGCCAGCTAACGCCCCCTCCTCGCCCCGCATTTCCCCCCTCCAAGCTCGAGCGAGCTCGAAAGTCGCCATTGCCGCCGCCCCGAGCTCGCATCGCCACCGCATATCACAGCCTTGTCATTTTCTTCCCAGAGCTCGCCAGTAGCTTCGCCGTGGTGACCCTGTGCACGTTCCCTGCCCTCGAGACCCAAGGTAGAGGTCGAATCGACCGTTTCCCCCTTCGCCGGCCATGGCCGCCCCGACCGCCGCGCGGTCCGCCGTGGCCAGCCTTTCCCTTCTCCTTCCTTTATCTTGCGCATCGTGGTCACCTGCATGAGTAGAACAGGTTGGTGTTGTTCATAGGACCGATTAGGGTTTGTGTTCATCGGATTTTGGCCGACCGCCGTCGCGGGTCGCGCCGCCGCTCGCCGGCCGCTCGCACCGAGGTCACTCAGGTGGACCTTTGCCTTTTTTTCTAGTGAAATCGAGTCGCCCCGACTTCAATTAGGTCGCAGGATAGTTCTTGGGCCTTGATTTGGTCGGAGTTGGCTGGCAACCGTCGAACCGCCGACATGCAGAGCTGCCGCTCGCCGGCGTGCATCGTCATCGACGTTCTGTCCAGCTTTTCCTAGCGTTTTGCGGTGAACCTGAGTCTCCTGGACTCGCTGGAGCTGGTAGGCTAGTCCTTGCACCTCGCTGTGGCCGATTCCGGCGAGTTCGCCGACATGCCGAGCCGCCGCTCGCCGCCGATCATCGCTGCCGCCATTTTTCTCCGCGATAGCTTGCATCTTGTACACCAACGGGTTCGCGTAGACGAGTTGAGTCTAGTGGTGGCCGTAGTTTGGCCGGTGACCTCGCCGTCGGCGAGAAATCCCGACGCCGGCGACCTCTTCTTCGGTGAGGATCGTCGGGCAGAATATGTTAATCTTTCCCGGACTTAAGTGCAAAGTGGCCAGACTCAGAGAGTTTTAAAATAGGGCTCGGTTAATTACTAGAAAGTCCAGGGTTCCCGGTGCAAAACTGTTTTCTATTTCGTTTAAAGAATCTGTTTTCCAGATTTTTGGTAAAAGCTTTGAAAAATGATATCTCACTCATTTTTAGTCCAAATGAGTTGGTTCAAATTGCAGTATTTTTCTTATGAGTAGATCTATGCATGAAAAATATGAAATGTGATTTTTGTGATACTTTTCTGTATAGATTTATTTATCCCTATTAAATGCCTTTATCTTTGAAAATGCATAAGTAATTCTCTGTTGCTTAGAAAAATGTGAATCCAAGTTTGTTAGTCTTCTTATGTCATGCTCTCTCTGTGAAAAATGTTGAAAGGCTATGTCATGTGTAAATATTGTCCTGTTTAGTTATGGTGTCTTTTTCAAGTAGATGATAAATAATTCATAATAAATAATATATAAGTGAGTTATGCATGAAACTTTTTGAAGGATGTTTTTATGCTAATCTAGAGCTAAGGATATTCTGAGATCTGTTGTTTGATATTTTTCTATGTATAAAGTATTTTATGCCCATTAAATTGTGCTGCCTTGTCATTTTTATGTAGGATAAAGTACTTACTGTTTTGACCTGAAAATTTTATGGTAGTCTACATTAGGCATGCTTAAGCTTCTGTAATTTTTACAGAATTTTCTGAGTAATCTAAAGTCATGTTGCAGTTCTGCCCTGATTTTTTTAATAATTAATAATGCTTTAAGTTATTATTTCATGTATATAATAATGCTTTTTCTGACGTTTGTGATAGGTGAAATCTGTTATTGGTTTTGGTTCAGTAGAGGATAGTGTGCAAAACAATAGTCGTTTATAATTCCTTTTAATGTGTAAGTAAATTGTAATGTGAGGCTTGTATAAGATTTGATTGTAGAAGAGAATGCAGATGACGTGTGCTTATCATACATGTTTTAAAATCATGTCAATTATCTTTAACTGAGTATTCATTCACCATCAGCATGTGCCTTGTATTTACTATGTATTCGTGGTATTCATACGCACCATGCATCATACAGGATCGTCAGAGCTCGAAACGGTAGTTCCCAGAGTACAAGGAGAGGAAGGCCAGCAGGAAGCTTTGGTGCAAGGGTTAGCAGCAGAAGAGGATCCCGAGGTTGATCTTCCCAAGTGTCCCGACCATCAGCCAAGCTCTTTCCTGAAAGGCAAGCCCCGGAGCATTCTTCCTGTGGTTTGCAAAAATATCTAACTTGAGTCCTTTACTTGTTTGATGCATTAAGTTGTAGGTGTTGTTTTTATACCGTTGCTGCATTACTTATATTCCTTGCCCACTGTATATACTTCAACCCTGTTAGGTTCAGGTGCGATTGTCTGCTTAGCCTTGCTTAACTAGATCGGTAGAAGTCGGGTGATTTCCTGTCATCCGCGAGTTATAGGTGGTGACTCGGAATGGTTGAATACAGTGTTATCTTGGATAACCATGTGGAGATAATAAATCGAGACCGGGCGGGATTGGTGTTGAGACTGACTGGAGGTTCGGTGAGGTCATCCCGTCTGTGTCGAACTAGGACCCCGTCCGTTGTACGTCCTCAAGTCATATTGAACGCATGCCTCACATTTAGCTGGAAGGATAAGTCGTTCCGACCGCGAAGCGTGGGTTTGGTTTGGGCCAGGAGTCGACCTGCTGTACGCATCGTATTGGAGAAGATGGGGGACCACGGGTTACGCGGAGAGTAAGTCCGAGGTCAGGGTCGCCCTGAATAAGGCAGCCAGGCGGTTCCCGGATACGATGGTACCTGTTGATCCCGCGATTTTTCGAATCGAATTTTCGGTGATCTGTAGCTCACTTTAGCGGGTGAGTGTGGTTTGTGTGGGGAATACCCGCCAGCTGATTAGTAATCGATTATAATCGCCATCGTTCCTGGACAGTGAACACTTGACTTGAGCAGCGGCATCATAGTAATAACTTGAATAAAGAGATGAGATGGTTGAGCCGTGATGTTGAAAGGCACTCAACCGGAATTGGTTACTATTCTTGTTGAATAATTATTACCATGCTTGTTTAGTACAGGTGCTAATTTAGTATGATAAGGTTAATCAAATTAAAATACAATGCTAGAAGGTTATGATCAAATCTTTCTTTAATTCAAGCTTTTTCGCAAATAAATGAGTTAGATATTCCACTTATATAGCCTTGCATACTCCTTGGAGTCAATTTAATTTTAGTTTATGACGGGTAAGTCTAGCTGAGTACATTCTCGTACTCAGGGTTTTATTTCCCATGTTGCAGATGGTGAGATGTTTTACGGCTACTGTCAGCACTGTTTCTATCCCGCGTTGGGTGATGATTAGACCTTGGGTATGGTCACTCTACTCTACCTTATGCTTTTGCTGGATATTGACTGAGGACCTGGCACAGTGTGTGTTTGGACTTAATCGCTTCCGCTATTTCGAATTTGAACTTGGCTTGTAATAACTTTATTTGTACTCCGATGTCTAAAACTATGTGCGAACTAGGTATGTTGTGAATGGTGATCGCTAAACTTATTACGATCTTGGCTATGCCGGAAAGTTTGAAATCCTTCGAGATTTCAGTATGACTACCGGGTTTATTAGGTCTCAATCATGTAAGTTTGCTATCTAATAGCGAATTACATGCTTGTGCTCTAATAAATTGGTCGGTTCTGTGACAGATTGCTCCCATGGCGACGTCCCCGTCCATGACGACGGCGGAAGTCGGGGCGCGTCGCGTTGGGCGGCGGTGCGGGTGCAGCGGCCTGCTGCGCCATGACACCGGCCAGCCAGGTGGAGGCGCCGAAGGTGGGCCAGGCGGCGCCCTCTGCACCGGCGGCCAGGGAAGGGGCGGGCAGAGCGGCCGGTGGTGGCCGGTGCAGGGCAGCGCATGGCCCCACGGCGCGGGCGGAGCAGCCGGCGCGGCCGCCCCCCATGGCGCGGGCGGAGCAGCCGGCGCGACCGGCGCGGGCGGCCCCTGGCGCGGGCATGGGCGGGGAGGAGGGGAGGGCGCCGGGCGCAGGGGCGCAGGGGCGGCGAGTGCAGTCGCGGCCGGCCGATGCGGGCGACATGGGCGCTTCCGGGGCGGCGAGCGCGGGTGCGCCCCACGGCCCGGCGGCGGCGCGAGCAGCGCGGCCGGTGCGCGCAGCCAGGCCCCGCACGGGCCCGTGAGCACGGCGGCGGCGGCCCAGGGGGAGGAGGAGGAGGAGAGGACCGGCAGCGGCTGCTGGCCTGCGGCGGCGGCGGCTGGGCAGCAGGAGGGGAGGTGGGTGGGTGTTGGAAACCCTAACCCTAAATCTGGCTGGATACCATGTTGAAACTGATTCTCCTAATCTCATTATTTCAGCCCAATAAGGTATATGTGTTACATGTACTTGGGCCTCATGGGCCTTAACTCTATACTCTAACACATAGGTAATTACCTACAAATTTTGAGGAATTCAGCAGAGGTTCTACTATTACTTTATTTCCTCAAAACATGGTTATAGAAGTATTTTAAAAGTTTATATTCGCTTGTGCTTAGTTCTTGAAGAGCTATAACTTTTTTTCTTTGCTGTCTGTCTCAGGAACAATCAGTTTCAGTCATCATTTCCTCTGCAGGAGACATGCTACCTCAGGTACACTTGACTTGTTGCAATTGTTTTCAATGAACTTCACCTTTAGTGAATTGCTAGGATAGAAATAAATGACTTAAAGCAAAAGTTGTTCCTTTGTCTTAACAGTAATTTGTATGTGCAGTTGGGTCATTACTTTATTTTGTTAACTTGTTGTGACTTAAGAGTGAATTTTTCACTGGTGGTTCTAAAACTTGTCTCGAGTTCTCATCTAGGCCCTTAAACTTCCTTAAACTTGTCCTGAGTTCTGCATACAAGGAATAAATCAGCTAGTGTTGTGACATGCACCTTTACCAGGTTGTCGTGCAGTGGTGAAGCTTGAACAACATCCTAAGATGGTCACCAATGAATTAGAGGGGCCACCAGTAATGCATGGACCAATTTCGCCATGAATTGTTGTATGTATATTAAGAAAAAATTAGAACCTAGGGATGGCCTCCACTGCCCCTGTTGTCATGTTAAATCATATCATCAATAATGTTGGGTTCAATGTTCAGTCACTGACATTATTGTTGACCATGCATAGTTTGAATCTAGTTTTGTGTTCAGATTATGCTAGGTACCTAGTGTAAACCATTTATGCTGCAAAATATAAAGATATGCAATAGACCTATATATACTTTGCTCAGCTGACCCTTTGGACCTTAGGATATCGTGCCACACCTGGCCTGCACGTCCTGTAGATTGATCAATTGCATCGGTATTTGATAGGTAAGGATGTCCAACGGTGGTCATACTTCTACAAACCACTCCTAGGTCATCCATGCTGATATACGCCCTTGTACTCAACAGCCCATGATCAATCTACTAATTTTCCCTTCAATACTTGCTTACACTAGTCATGATAATGGAGGCCATGGGTTCAAGACTTCAAGTACCCACTCCTTTACAACAAAAATGTTCAGTTCCTCCTATGCCATGGCTCGGTGTTGGAGATTTAAAATTTCGCCAGAGACATTGTTTTGCAGTTTTGTGCAGCCAGAGTATCTAGAGATGCTCATTGTTGGTTGTCTTTGTGTCATACCAAACCTTGAGGGACTTTTAGCTAACCACTTCTAATCTTTTTTAAATATTTGCACATGTTTTTATCGACCCTTGTTGAAATTTCGTTGGCAGAAGTATCTTCTTGAGAAGCGTGCAGTTGTTGATGTTGATAATGGAAAATTATTAAATGAAGATAGTGATATCAGATCTGTAAGTTAAAACCCCATGGATGCACTTATTTTATACATTTATCCTCCACAAAAAGGTAGTCTGGATGTTATGCTCAGAGGAAAATTATTTTAAATAATTCTGGATGTAGCATATACAACATGTTATATCATTTTTCCTTGGATAAGTGCAGGTCCTTCAGTTTTTAATGGATGATGTGTCTGACTTCTTGTCAACACATTTTTCTAGTTCAATGGAGAGAAGCAAGACTGATGAGGAAGGCTGTGTTTCTACACTTCAAGCTTTCATTGATTATATATCTTTGAGGGAAACTGAAAATTTTTGATCCCGAAAGGAGGAAAATAAGAATTCTATCACATTAACAACTATTCATCAGGTATGTTCTCTTGAATTCAATTAATGTTGTGGGCTATGCTACTTTGTAATCTTTTGACACTAGGAAACATGCTGATAATTCCTTTCCAATTTGTAGTCAAAAGGTTTGGAGTGGGATGTCGTGTTTATTGTGCAGGTATTTCCTTCACTCTTCAGGACGAGCTTGCATATACAAATACTCTACCATATATGTAGTGTTAGGCAGACAGTGTGGTCGCGTCTGCGACCTACTTGCTTATTAAGCAGGTGAAGCGGCCACCTACATGGTCTAGTAGTACTAAAAGAATACAATTCTAGCACAGTAGCAAGTTAAAGTATCTCAAGTTTAACTAGCTATATAAAAAAGTTATAAATAGTTATGATATCAAATAAGTATAATTAGATTTGTCATGAGATATATTTTCATAATATACTTATTTTGTGTCATAAACATTAACATTTTTAACTATATATTTGGTCAAACTTTGGACACTTTAAAGAATGCACCTAGAATTGCATTCTTTCTGGACAGAGGTAGTAAGAGTTAAGGTGGGCTTGATAGAGTCTTTTTTTTCCCTTCAAATTGTGCATAAAAGTAATCACATGTACAGGGTGAATGTTACTACCAACAAACTGATAGAAAGTTAATTTATTGTTTTCCATAATTTGGTGACATAAAAATATTGAAGTTGAATGGCGTGTCCAAATAATTCAGGGGTTGGTTCAATCAGTGCGCTACCAGTACCATTAGCTCTCCAAGGGTAGCAATCCATTTATTCTAGGCAAGCCAGTTCAGTTCCTTTCTAGTAACAAGTGATTCCATATCAGATTAAGTAAAGAACAACAACCTATAGACCCAGCACTGTGCCTATGAAGAATAATGAACGTGGACCATATAGGAATAGGACTCATTAGGTAGAATGGTTTTCTTGCAGGCTTGTCTTCTTCGAAACTTGAAATTCTTATTAATAAAAATATGTTTCATGCATATTGATATATTGCATATATTAATTTATCAAAACATACATTTTTATGTCAACCATTGCTTCTTCACACAGGCAAATGACTCGGAAATTCCTTTGTTGCATGAGTACAATGGTACTGTGAAAGAAGCTGGAAACACACTGGAGGTTTGTCTCAAAATTATATTTTACTTATCTATGTTCTTAATGTATAACTAGGACTTGTTCATTACAGGAGGAGAGGAGGTTACTCTATGTTGCAATGACGCGAGCTCGGAAAAAGCTGTACATCTTGCATGTTACAGTTGACTCCAACCGTCAGGCAGGCTATTTAGTGTACCATGCTTATCTTTAAGCAATATCATTTTTTTAACTGACCTATTTGCTTTTACAGCTTTTGCAACCTTCACGTTTCCTCAGAGAAATTCCTGTTCACCTTCTTGAGGTGCAGGTGAGCAATACCATTGGATCTAGTTTACTAAATCTAATCCTTGCCTAAAAACTCAGCCGGAGGGATAAATTCCATCCCCATGGTATTGTTAGAAGAAGAAACCTCAGCCTTGAACCACTTTGTGAACTGAAAACTATTTTACCGATGGTAAGAATACAAGTGGGTTAACCTTGTTTTTTGAAATGTGACAAGTGGGTTAACCTAAAACCCACTCCACTCAACTTCCACGTAATTGATAGCTCATTTGGAGTTTTGGACATATGATATGAATTATAATACATAGCCAAAAGAACTAGGATGAGTCAATAGGTTGGCTTGGCCTTTGCGTCAATAGCTGTAGGACTTTTCTTTCAAATTGCCTCTATTCCATACCATTAAGATTCCCAATATGAGCCTATTTGCTTATTTCTTTCATCAGCAAGCATACTCTTATGTAATATCTTGTATGTACATAATTCTTTAGAATCATTTTATTTTTTGTTAACTTGTAGGGCAAAGAGACTCTGAGAAAAATGCCTGAACAGCCTTCAGGTGATATTTCTTTTGATGACTCTGAAGGGGATACATCAATCGGAAAGCCAATTATGGGACAGAACGAAGCTCCACCTTATCCAGAAGAGGCTCAAGCATGCCTTGCTAATGATTTCTTGAGAAGGTAAATCATCTTTGTATGATCTAATGTTTCATTTTTTAACTTTTCTTCTTGTGGATATTTGGATTTTTCTAGTGGTCAGAAAACATTATGTCTTCCTTTAATAGTGATTTCAGTTTCTGAAGAACGATTCATTATCTTCATGCAAAGCTTTGGTTTGCTATGTTATTTTGTTTACATTTCGCCCCCCTTGCTTAACTTGATTCCTTATTCATTTTATAGGTTTGACATTGATGATAGATCGGTAGTCTCACATATATTTCATCATTGGGGCAAGAAGCAGGCATTTCAAAATCCAAAGAGATTACTTGAAAAGGTACTGAATTCTTCACAGTATGTAAACACTCTGGAAGCTGGATACTCTGATGCCTTCCACTATGGCAGTGATCACACATGTTTGTGACACTTACCACTAAAGCTTCGGATTGCCGGTGCTCTTCTATGCCTATTTCATGTTAGATGTATGATTGAATTTTCAGATCAGTTTTGTGATTGATGAACGCCTACGTGGTAAAGGATACAAGCGCAAGGTGATCCCTTGTCCTCTTTCCCATATCAAAGCTTCACTGGACTTATTCATTCTCCTGTCAGTTTATATCTTTTCTTCAAGGTTGTTTGCTATCTTGCTGGCAATGCTGTTTGTCAATTGTCATCATCTGTACTCTGAAGAAGGGCGAAGGAACAATGACAAAAGTTCTCTCTTGTACTCGAGAGCTTAACATGGAAAACAACTGATGGCAAGTTTCTTATTCAGGACGTCTTGCGAAAGCTGAAGTCATTCCTAAGTGGTGATGAAGCATTGGGCTGCGCACAATATGTGAGTTTAATTATTATCATTATGTTTTTGTGTATCACACCTGATAATCTTGTTAGTTTTCCATAATAAAATAACTAATTCAATAATGTGAACTTCAAGGTTATCAAGTGGGAACAAATTCCTATGGAGAAGCGGAGTCATTTGACGAGAGAAAGGCAGGTGAGATCCGGGGCCATTACAAATATCTTGCACTATAGAAAATGGAGTTATTTATCTGTCCTTCGGTAGACCCTTTTGTGACTTTTCTGTGGTTTTATTTCAGGAACATTTCCAAAAGCAGAGAATTGAGAATATGGGTTCGTCAGAACCCACAGGCAAGCAGGTCAGCTATCTCAGGACTCCCTGTCCATCTCGTTGCATCAGCCTGTTAGTTTGTCTGAATTGCATTGCTGTGCATCTGTGCACTTTATGATTCTGCCTAAGCCCATATTACTCTCCATCAGAATACTAAACAGAATTCGTCCCTGTTTGTCCTTCAGATATCGTACCTTCGGAACCTGGGGTGCACCATCACTCCGACTTCTCGCTTGCACGCATCAAATCTTATCGAAAAGTATAAATCGCTCTGACTTGGTCGATGGGATTCATGCTAGAACCACAAAGCCATACACCTATATGTTTATGTACATGCTGTACATACTATGAGTGTAGTAGTGTCCACTCTATTGTAGTGTTGTGTATTGGATACATTTATTGTAGTGTTGTGCATTGGATACATCAGAGTTGTATGACAGCTCCGATCATATCTATTTTCTGTTCTTAGCCATATTCCTGTTGTGTTGCTGTGACACCAAGAGCGTTTGCTTCTCTTGGGCCTTGGCAGTGGTAATGGCTAGGCTCTGGCTAACCTTATACTCCATTCATCCCAAATTATATGGACTCTATTATGTCTATTATTCATGATGAAATAAAAAAAACATTACACTATAAACTTTTATTTAAGCAAATGAAAAAAATACAGCACGTAAAGTTCTAACCCAACACATGACCCATTAGGACACTCATAATTTAAGATTCTATCACAGAGTCTAATACTATTAATCCTCTATTTATGGTATTTTGTTGATGTGATATTGTATTTATTGAAGAGAAAGGAAGAAAAAATAAGACTCTAAATCTTATTTAGATTCCAAGTCCACGATATTCAAGGTAATAAATATGCTTAGATTCTATGGTAGAGTCTGCATTGTGAATGCCCTTATTGTCAAAACAAATTCAATAAAAAACGACACGTATCAAGTTGATAATTAAGGGACTACCAACTTAGCACTCCACCACCTTAATTGCTACGTACGGTCCATTACTTAAGGTCCGTCTTATTTATACGGATCTAATGATAATGACTTGTAATACCCTTTGCGTATCGGTTTGTAGTGCATTTAAATTTGAATTTCTAATTTCCCTCTAGAGCGGCGGGGGCATGCAGCACCATGGTCTCGATTGTGATTCCGGGTCCAAAGGCCATCATGACTCCCCACTCCGGCTCTTGGCCTTCCTCCTGGCTGGGCGCCTGACCCCGACGGCGGCGCAGCTCATCGAGCACCAAGATCACCGTTGTGCCACTCATGTTGCCGAACTCACTCAGCACGTGGCAACTGGCCGCCAGCTTGTTGTCGTCCAGGCCGAGCACTCCCTCGATGTGGTCTAGGATGGCACGACCGCCAGGATGGATCGCCCAAAAGAGGTCGTTCCAATTGGCATGTTTGATGCCAAGCGCTCCAAACGCCTCGACCAGGCAGCGTTCAACGTTGCATCCCAGCAGCCGGGGAACCTGGTTGGAGATGTGGTATTCCATGCCGCCCTTGTTGATCTGCATAGAGATGGCATCCTCAGTTTCCGGTATCGTGGTCTGCGAGGCGAAGGCCATCTCGAACAGCGGGCGCTCCACGGGGCTGATAGGGTCGGCTCCGACGATGACAGCACCGGCGCCGTCGCCAAACAGAGCTTGACCAAGGATGTTGTCGGGACAGCCGCCTTCCGGCCCGTAGAATGCAATGAGCGTGATCTCGGAGCACGCCACGAGGACACGCGCGCCGCGGTTGTTCTCCGCGAGCTCCTTGGCAAGCTGGAGTGACCTGCCCCCGCCGTAACAGCCGTGGAGGTTGAGTATGGTGCGGGAGACCGTGGGGCTGAGGCCTAGCAGCGACGCGAGGCGGCTGTCGGCTCTCGGGGCGCGCGCGCCGGAGTAGGTGCTGAAGATGAGGTGGGTGATGTCGGTGGCTGGGCGGCCCCACTCGGCGATGGCCTTCGCTGCCGCGGACGCGGCCAGCTCCGGGACGGCGGCGGAGGCGATCTCCACGCGAGCATCCAGGGATGGCAGCGTGCGGTCGGTGAAGTCCGGGTTGGCGGCGAGGAGCTGCTCATCCAGGTGGATGAAGCGCTGCTTGATGCCCGACTTGTTGCAGATCCTTGTGAGCTTGCCCTTGAGGTCGGTGAGGTGCTCGCTGTTTGTGACGCGGAAGTAGTAGTCGGGGTACTCGTCCTGAGCCAAGCACGTCGGCGGGTTCGCCGTGCCGATGCCTAGCACGGCTGCCGGCCCATCAGCGCGCTGGGCACGCCTCATCTCGACGACGGTGGCGGGTGCGCTGCCCATGGACGTCGTACGACACCAGCTAGGTAGCTCTCTCGCCGCAGCTGGGCTCTGGCTACCTGAGAGCAGTGTAAGAGATGTATTTGCTCTTGAGATGTTCGTGTCTTCGTGGTCTGGGCAAGCAGGAAGTGTGTTCTATTTATACAGTAATCATGTACGTGACGTGATGGTCTCCTTGGGCGGGGCATGACGAATTCCTGCTACGTAACTGTGTGGCCGCCGATGCTGCCGGGGACTGACTTGAACTATGAACTGGTCAACCATGCCTCTGCATGCAAAGGACTGAGTAATTAATCTACGCTGATCGTTTGGAAATATAGTGTCGTATATATTATTCCATAATGCAGCAGTAATTATACAAACTTATATTACAATGTTCATCAATAATAACAAAAGTTAATAACGAGATGTCAGTAAATGTTCTAGACTTCGTAGATTTACAGTGGAAGAAGTGTATAGTTGATAACAACGCCAGCTATATTTAGCCCATCTGGTCTCTATGTTTGAGTCACAAACAAGGACGTGTATTCCGCCCAACTGCTATGTGAGGCTAGCTAGTGGTCCAATTTTGCTGCAGCTAAGCTGATTTCGCCTGTTATGTAATTCATTCATTCATTCATGCAAATTGTGTATAAATATGCAGCTGACGACATCGGTTTTTGATTCGAGTTAGTGGGGTACCCACGATGGCCAAAGCTTATACCTGGTTAGCATTCACTAGCGATATGATATGCCCTATAAAGATATACACACGGTTTATGCCCTATCAAAGATTTACACATGGTTTAGGAGTTAGGACAATATAATTAAGGTTGTTGATCATCATTATTAAATATAATAATCAATTTTAGTGTCTAACTATTATCTGAGTTTATTTTCGATCCTATATATACACTCTAAAG
Organism: Bothriochloa decipiens; assembly: GCA_023333625.1. NCBI lineage: Eukaryota > Viridiplantae > Streptophyta > Magnoliopsida > Poales > Poaceae > Bothriochloa > Bothriochloa decipiens. The sequence continues at coordinate 13,259,678 of CM041631.1, read as the reverse complement.
TAAATTTTTTAGGCAACAAACTATTAAAAACAAACAAATTTGACCATTTAGTTGGTTGTGTATTTCATTTAGCTGGTTGTTAGTGTTTTTATTATTTTGATAAGTTCATTAACAAAAGTAGCTAAATGAACAAACACTAACAAATTTGACCATTTAGTTGGTGGTGGAGTACCCACTATCGGCACTATGGCCAGAGCTAGTGAATAATTAAATGAATTGGTAAATAGGCGGTGTTCGCTGCAGTGCATAGCTTAGATGTGTAGAATACTGGTAAGCATTCGCTAGTGATATATGTGCATTATCAAGTCAAGATATACACATGGTTTAGGACAGTAATTAAGGACCTTGACCCTCATTTAGCGAGAGGCCGGCCTAGAAAGTTCGAGTTTTGGCGGCCTGGAAACCCAGTTTTGAAGCCAAAACCACTATAAATTACAGGGCCGAAAACTTTTCTGACCCAAATTCAAGGAAGCCCGGTGAGCCACCCAACGGGGCCGAGCGAGCTTGCGGGTCGTGGCAAGGACGGCGGCGGCGGCCTCCAGCTGAGGCCGGCCGGTGAGAAGAAGAGGGTCCTCGATCTCCATTCGCTGGCTACACCGGACGGAGGCAAGCGTTTGTTGAGGTGACTGCGGCGGCGGCGGCAGCATCATCGACGGCCACAAGCTGAGTGCGGCGAGAGTTCACTGAGGCAGAGCAGATACCTTCTATCCAAACAGCAGTTCCCAAAGGTAAAATAAAACAGCGGCATTCTTGTGCACAACAAATTACAGTCGGAAATGGTTTGCACTTGTGAAATAACACCGTACTGCCAAACAAGGCCTAAACCTTGAAACCGACCATCATGTTGGGAAGGTAAACCATCCCTTGTGCCACCCCTGGTTCCTAAAGGGGACTGCGAGGTTGAGGTAGGGCTACCCTGTCTCGGGGGCGAAGCCATATGACCGCAGTGCTCCTCGGTTGGGGATGCCATTTGTCTCCAGGACGGCGGCGGCCGCAACATTGGAGGCGTCTCGAGCGGTCGACAGGTACCGGGCAGGCACCACCAGCCCGACCCTGACAACGACCGCACTTCCTTCGCCGAGCCTGGCCGTTGGTCGAGAAGCTTTGCGAGCACTTTGATCCCCCTCTGCTCATTCCAGTTGATCTGATGCTGGACGAGCTAGCCGCTCTGCTTGTCCCCCCACCAGTGGCGCGACAGGCTCCTAACAACCTGTCTCCCGACGGGCAGGCACCGTTGGGGGAACCTAAGCCGATGGCCCCTCAGTGTTCGGCAGATCATGGGTCGCCCCCGCGATCTCCCATGCGGGGTTCGCCGAGGGACGCTATAGCGCTAACCGAGGAGGACTCGCCATCACCGTCTCCTGGGAAGCCACACGACGGCTGGCCAGGTTTAATTTGTCGAGGAAGTCCAGGTGGTGAGGCCGTCACCCCTGTCAGCTCCCCACAAGCAAAAGACGCCGCCCAAGCGGTCCTGGCCGAGGTTGAGCAAGCGGATTGCAGTTCAGCAGATGGACCACATCCCGACGTCCAAGCACGGTGACGTACTGCTCAAGCGGCGATTGGGACTCTTGGAGCTCTCGGCACCGCCCACCTCTGCGTCTAATTAAGCGCACCTACGACTCCATCTTCGAGGGCGACATATCGTCTAAGGATGCTGAGGCTTTCGACGCGGCGTTCCCTGCTTGCAGAGGCAGACACGTGTAGTTAGGTTGATCCTCGTGGATCCTAGGGTTGTTTTGATCAAAATGTAGCTTCATTGTCGGTTGGGATGCAAGCGACCACTCTTGTATTTGATATTCTCTTCTTTTAATACAAAGATACGCACACTCATACGTATTTGAGAAAAAAAGCTAAAGTGAGCAGGAAATTTTAGAAAACACTCGCATAGTGCTAGGTCATATGGAGGCAGTGGCAGATCCACACTGGGGCTGCCGGGCTACAACCCCCTAATGAGCCTATTTCTTCATTAAATCACCACTAATTAGCATTAAATCACCACTATTCTTTAGCTGTAACTCTAATTCTTCATTGCTCTCAGCCCCCCCTTTGCCTCATCCAGCATCCACTGTATGGAGGTGGAGTGGTGGAGCCTCGTAGAAGTATCCCTTGAAAGAAGGGGTGCGCGGGGATGACAAAGCCAACCACGATGAAAGTGGCAACCTCTCATGTTCTTGGCCATAGTTCCTCCTCCATCCGACCCATTCTCCACCAGTACTGAGTTTATATATTGCAGAAGAATACAAACGAAACGGGCAAAGTCTTGCACTTCAATATTACAGGCATACCCCAAGAAAATACAAATATTACTGGGATGCATGCATAAACGGAATGTTGACCAAGCAACATGCAGCACGTAAGCCTGATCCAAGTTCCAACACAAATTGGCCACGTCCACCATCTCACGGCACATCCAGTTTCTTCTCAGCGGTTGTGGTGCCTGATGCCTGATCGGTGCAGCACCATCGTCTCAACGGTGAGCCCGGGTCCAAACGCCACCATGACCCCCCACTCGGGCGCCCCCTCTTCCTGTCCCTTCTCCATCCGGCGGCGCAGCTCGTCGAGCACGAAGATGACCGTGACGCCGAACATGTTCCCATACTCGCTCAGGACACGTCTGCTCGCCGCCAGCTTCGCAGGCTTGAGCTTGAGAACGGCGCCGACCTGGT
>CM041631.1:13237978-13257002 GCA_023333625.1 Bothriochloa decipiens | reverse complement strand
CGCCGCCAGCTTCGCAGGCTTGAGCTTGAGAACGGCGCCGACCTGGTCCAGGATCGCCGACGAGCCCGGGTGCACGTCCCAGAACAGGTCGTTCCACTCGGCGCCAACAACGCCGCCGAGCGGCGCAAAAGCTTCGGCGAGGCAGCGCTCGATGTTGTCGCCGATGAGGACGGGGACCTGCCTGGTGGAGATGTTGCCGCCGTAGCCACCTCTGGTGAGGCGCATGGTGATGACGTCCTCCGACTCCGGTATGATGGCCTGCGCGGCGGACACGATCTCGAACAGCGGGCGCTCGGCCGCCGGGGCCGGTGCCGCCACTGGGTCGGCGCCGAACAGGCCCTGGTTGACGAGCGTCTGGAAGCACCCCTCCTCGGGCCCCGTGAAGAGGAGGACGGTGATCTCGGCGCAGACGACCAGCACGCGCGCGCCGCGGTTGTTCTCAGCCAGGTTAAATCTCCAAATAAATCTTGAAAAATACGAGTTCTCTAAAGTTGACCTTCGGTTTAGATAAATAGTTGAAATAATAATACGTTAAATCTTCTAGAAAAACACTAGCTCCATTTTCAAATAAAAACCTTCGGCTCCCTCCATGGTTCGTGCTGGGCAGCTCTCAAAGAGTTGCTCCCTGCCTACATCACACGGGTGGAAGTTGGAGACAGGGGGAACACCGATTTCTGGCAGGATCTGTGGCTGGGGGACGGGCCGCTCACGCACCAGCTCCCTGCTCTGTTCAGACACTTCGACGCTCCCGCCATCACGGTCCGCGACATCGCCCTTGCGGACCTCCGGGATCTTTTCAGGCGCCGCCTCACCCCACAGGCAGAAGGGGAGCTTGTCCTGCTCCAAGACATGATTCAGGGGGTCACCCTCGGGCAGGGCGCCGACGAACGCTCATGCTTCTTTGAGGATTCTGGCCACAGGCTGCTCGCAGCGATGGTGTACAAAGCATCAGTGCAGGGCGATCACAACTACGCCGCCCACAGCTTCGTCTAGAGAAACTTCGCCCCGCCGCGCGTCAAGTTCTTTGGGTGGCTGCTCACGAAGGGCAGAATTCACTGTCGCGCCTATCTGCTGCGTAAAAACATCGTCGATAGTGCACTTTGTGAAATCTGCAAACAGGCAGAGGAAACAGCCGACCATATCTTCATTGAGTGCCCCTTTGTGCTAACCTTTTGGACGGCCATCGGCTGGTTGCTCGGGAACGTTGCGAGGATGAGAGAACTGTGTAACTCTCAGCCCCCTCCGCACATCTCGAAGAAGACTTTGTCTCCTCTCCTGCTACTGTTGTGTTAGGAAATCTGGAAACACAGGAGTGAGGTGGTTTTCAACGACTCAACCCAAGCATCGGCCGTCTCACTGCCGCCTGTAGGGAGGCGATCAAGGAATGGGGTCACCGTATCTCAGGGAAGGATGCTGCTTTTGCTCGAAACTGAAGTGTTGCCTTACCTATGTAATCTATGGCCTCCCCCCTCCTAGTGTGAAGTTGATCTTCCACCAGCCGTGCCAGGCCCGGGTAAATGTGGAATGAAAATGCAGATTGGGATTTGCGTTGATTCCCTCCACCCCCCCCCTCCCCCCCGCACCCACCGAAATTTCTCTAAAAAAATTAAAACCTTTGGCCAAATAAATAAGTTCCACTAGAAAAACCTAACTAATAATCAAGCTATCGAATAATTGATGTCGGTAAGGGTAGTCATTTTAGCTTGGTTTTCAATCCATAATTATATCATGTGGCAAGTTTCTAAAATATGAAACTTATCATTTAGCACCCTTGAGCTTTGACCTCAACGCACCCCTGTTTAATTAATAGCTGCCTTGGGCGCTATGAAGTGTCTTCCTAAGTTCTCACATGCATCAGGACCAGAAGATTCCAAATCTGAGTGACATCTTAAGAGGAAAAGACCCTGAGCTCAAGGAGCCCTTGGGATCGAGTGACGTCCTCGGTGGATGAGACTTAGATTGTTGGCCTAGACCCTAGAGATTGAGTCAGTGGCCACACGCGCTAAACACTCGTTGAGTAGCTCTAGTCCTAGGCATTTTGGCGTCTTGGATGAAAACCAACCAATTGTCCAAATATCTCTAAGGTTTGCAAATGCAGCTTATATGCCTTCCTTTGAAGCCATTATTTGCACATAGTTGGGCGTCCTGAACTGCTTTGTCACTGCTAAATGAGAAAGAGCGATGCCAGCTAGTTTCTATCAATATGTGGCCGGCCAGGTTTCTTGATGACTCGGTGCCTGCAAGCTTACTTTTCTTCCTGCCAACATCCTCTCCACGGCACGTATAGTGAGAGTTGATCACCTCATCACCGGAACTTGGGGAACTGAAGAAATCCAGTAGTGGTAGGGCAGGTAACAATTTTGTTAGCTTTATTTATGAGTTTCGTATCAAAAACCTCTGACGTGCTTAATGAAATACACCAGCCCCTTGGCGTGATCTAGAAAAAAACTTAGGGGGACTATAGTCGGGTTCCTCCCTGGGCTCTTTCTCCTCGTTGAACCTTGGAAATTGTTGCTAGAAAGGTAATTGATCATCGAGTCCCAGCTCATCCGTCGCCTCCATTGACTGAGCTTCATAGACGATGGAGTCGTACCCAGCTGTCAATTTCCTTGCTCTGCTTCCTCTATGCCAGCGAAGAAGAGCGGAAAGTGATCTGTGGCGTCGGCAAGCATATGCCTGACTTGCTGAGAGACATGATGGGCATGTTTGCAAGCGGCCTGGGAGGGTGGCCCGTGCCCGTGGGCTGCAGCGGCCCGTGTTTGGGTTACTTGGGCCACTCCGTGGCCTGGCTCCCGGGGTGCAAGACCACCCTCTCGGCCAGGCTCTGGAGAAATGAGCTCCCCTCCATTTCTCCAGGGCACGGCTCTGCGCGACGCAGCCATGGCGATTTTGGGTGCGAGGGTGGGGGCTCGCGATGGCTCACGTGGGAAGGGTGAAACTTCCTAGGGCCATTCCCTCCTTGGTGAAACCTGTCGCCTATATAATCCCCCTCCTCCCCCTGCTCCCCTCCTCCGCTTCCATCCCTCGTGAACCCTAATCCAGTGAGATTCGGCTGCAATGTGGTGTGGTGGTAGTCCGGCGACTGGGCTTCCTCCACGTCGGGCTTCATCTCCGTTCCCCTTGCCTAGATCTGGTCGATCGCGGCTCCGCAGCAGCTATTGATTCAGGATTTGGAGGCAGCGGTCATCTTCCTTGGCTTCATCCATCGGATCTACTTCTTCTTCATTGTCGTGTGTCAGATCTACTTCCTCTCCATTGGATCTGCTTCTTCTTCGTCGGGTCTGCTTCTTCTCTGTTGCTCCGTCGAGCCATGCACCGTCAACCACCCCGAGGTGAAATCCAATACCAAGGACCAGTTTTCTTGTTGCTTTCCTGTTCTTTTTACTTAGATATTGCCTGCTCATGCTTATTGTTCATGGTATTAGCCACTGGAAGGCATGGTTACTCATGCAGCCGTGGCTTTGTTCATGCTATTACTCGGTGTGTCGATCTTCATGATGCTTTATGGGTCCATTAGTTGGGTTTGATATGTTGTTGGTTGATGATGATGTCTTTTAGTCACTGGGAGGCATGTTTACTCATGCAGCCATGGCTTTCTTGATGGCATTACGTACTATTATGATTTTGCTGGTGATGTTGAGCTGGATTTGTTGGGTTTCATGTTTCGATGGTCAATGATGGTGTCCATTGGTCACTGGGTGGCATGTTAGTATCTTGCAGCCGTGCCTCAATTTGATGTATATTTGTTTCACAACCATGTTGATGCCTCATTTGGGTAAATTTAATTTATGATTGTGTACAATATTCATGCATGTAGATGGATGGTGCCCAAAAAAGAGAGGTTCTTGCCAAGCAAGCTTCCACTTTGGTTGTTGTTATGACTTCCTTTGTAGCCAATAGGATTAGGAGGCCTGTCCCTGAGCCTAACCCACTGTTGTATGCACTGTAGTGTGAGGCTGAGCAGCATAGGAAGCGCACATTGCAAGCCATTTACCAGTCCATTGATAGGGAGTGTGTATCTATGATTAGGATGAGCAGAGCACCTTTTTTTGCTCTGTGTGATCTTTTTAGACAGAGGAACAGGTCCATAGAGATATGTTGTAGTGTTGAGGAACAGGTCGCTATGTTCTTGCACATTGTAGGGCACAACCAAAGGTTCAGGGTTGTTCATCACTCATTTGCTAGGTCCATAGAGACTGTCCATAGGAACTTCCACCAGGTCTTGTATGTTGTTGGTGAGCTCAGAAATGAGATGATTAAGCCTCCTTCCTCGACCACCCATCCAAAGATTCTTAGCAGTCCTAGGTGGAAACCTTTCTTCAAGGTAACTATCATTTGCAATTTTAGTAATCTATGTATTTGTTGGCCCAACCATATCGCTTATCACACTTTCACCATTTTATAGGATGTCATTTCCTCAATTGATGGTACACATGTCCTGACTAGGGTTCCTAGGAGCATGCAGTAGGCTTTCAGGGGTAGAAAAAAGGATCCCACACAAAATGTGATGGCTGCTGTGAACTTTGACCTGAAGTTCACTTATGTTCTGGCTAGTTGGGAGGGCTCAGCACATGATGCCCATATCCTGGCTGATGCAATTGAGAGGGAGGATGGTTTCACTGTGCTAGAAGGTAATTAGAACCCACTGCACTTCACTTCACTTACGTTCACCATGAATTTTGATTCACAAATCATTGCATGGACAAATTGTAGGTAAATGCTACCTTGTAGATGTAGGCTATGCATGCCCAATGGCTTCCTTCCTTCCTACAGGGGGGTTAGATACCACTTGACTGAGTAAGCAGCACAAACAATCCCTCTAATGCAAGAGAATTGTACAACCTAAGACACTTTTCTCTTAGAGTCACAGTTGAGAGGGCTTTTGGGGCCTTGAAGAATAGATTTAGAATCCTGTACAACAAGCCATTCCATCGCTACAAGACCCAAGTGAAGCTAGTCCTAGCGTGCTGCATTTTGCACAACTGATTCTAGGTTTTGTCCTTGACCAAATTATGCCAGATGAGGACTGGGTGCCACCCAACCCCCTTGCTGCCTAGCTAGACCAAGACCAAGAGGACTCTGTGGCCATGACCATGAAGAGAGATTAGATCTATGCAGCAATGTGGGCTGGTAGGGGCACCAATAGGACCTGATGCTTGCATGTCTATTGTTTCACTAGTTTATTTGTTTACCCTGGTTTGGAACATGTGGTTGTGAACTTATTTATGTAATATTTGATGGACACCTGAGACCATGGATGTATGAAACTTATTCTATCCTTTTTGTGGGATATTTGTTTGGCCAATGAATTTTACCTATTGTTTTTGACATGAGGTGGCTGATTTTTACATGATAAACTGGTTTATGTTGTTGTCATTACTTATTTTGTCACAACTGAGGCCACCAATCGTGTTATTACTTATGTTATTAGGATGGATGCTAAGGAAGGGTTTGTGATTGCTGATGAGGTTGTGTTTGGTGCTCCAGCAGAAGCTGTTGAAGCTCCAGCACCTGTTGTTGGGGCTCCAGCTCCTGTTGTGGAAGCTCCAGCACAACCTCCTGCAGCAAGAGGTTCCATGAGGTGGAACAATACCACTTCTGGCTTTATCCTTAGGAGGATGGCCCAGCTTGTGAATGATGGAACTAGGCCTGACAAGGTGTACAAGGACAATGATATGAACCATGTAGCCAAGTGCCTCAAGGAATACAGTGATGATGTAGTTAGCCCTACCCAGGTGTATAACCACCTGAGGAAGTGGAGGCAGAAGTGGTCTAGGATCTGCAAGCTGAAAGATCTTAGTGCTGCCTTGTGGGACAATGACACTAATGCAATCATGCTTGAGTAGGATCACTACCTAGGCCACACCAAGGTAGATGGTGCCTGCTTGTCAATCCTATTTCCACTATCTTAACTGTGAACCCACCTCTTAATCTCTACCCTCCCACCTCTTAATCTCTACCCTATACTATAGGACCACCCTAAAGATGCTGAATTCCTTAACCGCCCCATTAGGTTCTATAGTGAGATGGAGGTCATTTTCTCCCACTCCCAGGCCACTGGGAAGTATGCCATTGGTTCTGGTGAGCCACTTGGGGTGAACATGGCTAAAAGCCAAGGTGTCAAGGTGGAGGAGTCTGCTGTTCCCATTGCTTCTGAGCAGAAGGTGCCCCTTGATGCTGCAGAGGGCAGCTGTAACGTCCCGCCTCCTCGAGGCTAGGTCCGCTTACATCCGGCCGCTTATATAGGACATAGACTGCCCTCACAGACCAACACTAGTCTTTTCTGTGTACTTTATTCTCACTCGTGTGCACCCGGGAAGACTTCCCGGTCCCCCATCCCTAAATTTCTCCAGGCTAAGCATGCTTAACCTCGGAGTTCTTTAGTGATGAGCTTCCAGAAAAGAAGTTGTAACTTGTTGGTATGAGTATTCTATTAATCCTATTAAGCCCTGGGTCAGGGTGTTATAGCAACAAAGTCACAAACAAGCCCCAGTCGGCTGTAGGAGGGAAGAGGAAGAGGTCCAACTTCACTGAGGATGAGATGATCTTGCTCACTAACATGTCAGATGTAGTGAGGGATGTTGCCAATGCACTTAGGGAGACTGGGGCTAGCCATGTTGACCTTGACCTGTACCTTGCAGTCATGGAGATGCCTGGGTTGACCACTGAGGCCCTTATTGTTTCCTATACATATCTGCTAGAGAACAAGGCCCTTGCCATAGGCTTTGTCAAGATGGAGGCTAACCACAAGGATATCTGGATGAAGGCCTGCCTTGCTAAAAACTACATCATGTAGTTTTGTCCACCATGGACAACAAGGTCATAAGGAGGTTGACTATTGAGATGTATAGTTCCTCCACCTCCCTCACCCACTCTCTCACCTTTTGATGACTCTTAGGTGTAGCTTTTGTGCAGGCTGATTGACACCGTACCTAACCTTTTGTGTTACTCTAGTTGGATGGTAACTAACTTTAGTGGAGAGATGGTTCTATATTTGTGCCCACATGGTTGAGGCAAACATGGGTCTGTAATGCACTATTGGTGGCCTCTGTTGGCTGCCCCTACTTGGCACTCTATATTAGCTGTATTGCTTCTAAATTGTGTTGTTTTAATTTGGCCTTACAATTCTCTTTTGTTGAAATGATTTAGCTAAATTTGTGTCACCTGGTGGCATTTGTGGAAAATATTAATGGCCAATGATGCAAACATATCAAAGACTGAGGTGGCTCCTTTTGTTCACTACTTTTTTGTTTGACTACTGTTATTTCATGTCATGAGTGCCACTGTACCTGTGAGAAACATCCATGCTCTGCAACAACCCCTTCTTCTTAGTACTGATGGCATAGCATGGATGTGATCACGGGTATCATGTCAACCATGAACTTGCTTCTTCATCTGGTTCTTGTTTTCTATTTGGTTTTTACTAAGGAGCCATCAATGATATATAAATATGCATGACACCACCTAATATGAAAGCTGAGGCCAATAATATCTTTTTGCCAGTGATGTCATTGTACAAGTTCAGTTTTATGTAACTGGACATGTTGAACTAAGGCTAAGTGTCTTCATTTTAGAGAACATGGCTTTCTACTATGTCATTTTCAATGGGAAGCATGCTGGCATATACCTAAGCTGGCATGAGTGCAGCAAATACATCCTGGGTGAAAAGGAAAGTGTTCACAAAAAGTTCAACAACCATGAAAGGGCTTTTAGAGCTTTGCATGAATACATTAGAGGTGAATGACCATCTCCTGGAGAAGCACTTGCTATCCCCTATAATCCTGTGCCATTTGATCCTATTGTTCCTGTCATGCCTGATGCTGGTGATTCTGGTGATGGTGGGTGCTGGAAGAAGGTGGTTATCACCTCTGTTGTTGTTCTAGTGCTTGGTTTCTAGCTGCACCAGTGTAACAAAGGCAGCTACGATTGCCCAAGTTAGGCCTATGTTTACTACCTAATGCAGAGCCTGCTGTGTTGCTGGTTGCTGGGATCTGTTATTGTGGCATGTTATTTTTAATATGTGAACTAATTTCTGCTGGGAACTTAGGCCGATGATGATGAATTCTTGTTATTCCTAAAGCCAATGGTGTTAATTGATGTCAACTTGCAATTGTTCATCCCACATTCTAGTGTTACAGCTGATGTTGCCTTGGCGGTTGATGCCTGAGAAGGGGCGGGAAGTGGCAGTTGGTGCCCGAGATTACCACCAAACATCACCACTGCTCGGCAGTTGGTCTATGGCCGAGCTGCAACCTGAGAAACAAACACGATCTCGCCTTTGAGCACGATGTTTTGGGCTGGGCAGCAAACATGGTGCCTTGCACCCCGTCGGCCTGGCTCCCCAGGTGCCTGGCCGCTTGGCCTGGCTCCCCATGTGCAATGCACCAAACACGCCCGATATCTTCTTGCTGAGATGATATTTTGCCCACATATCTCCCCTAGCCCGAGTCTGTAGCTAGCAGGCCGATCGATCTACCACTGCACGCGTCGCGCGTGCTCCCGCTGACCCACCGTGCACGCGCCCGCCGCATGGCTGACCACGCGGGCGCACCGAGTCTCACGCACCAGCCTTAAAGCTAGTCCTGACGAATAAATTCCAAAAGCCAGAGACAGAGCACGACACTGTTATAGACATATGAAGAAAGCATTAATTAATAATTGTTTTGCTTGCAAATTAATGTGCGCACACGCCGCCGAGGAGAGCGTCGGCTGGCCACGCGCGCGCGTCACACACATGCCGCGGTCCGCCATACTACTGCCGCCGGCCTGTGACCCGGCCACGCGCGGGTCGGCCAATGACGACTGATATCATAGCCGTCTCAAATACTTAAATAAGAGAGACGAGTTGTTAAGCAAGTCGTCTTTGAGTTACAATCCATCTCTGACATTTGTTGTATATGAGATGGATAACTTACACCGTCTATGATATACTTCATAAGACAGACGGACACATTATATCGTGTGTCGCACATGTATTTGAAGATGGCTTGGAACAAAGAGGTTTCTCTAGTATTGATGTATCACATACGGTTATACTATGTAACTAAATAGCTAAGACGGTAGGCTTTGTTAGCCGTCTGAAATAGATTCTGTGTGACGGTTGGTAATACCCGTCTGCATTAAACTCGTCACCTTTGTTCAACTCTGTACTAGTGCTTGTGAGGCCTTCCAACATATAGGACTTTTGGTGCTGATGTTCGATGACCAGCTTAGTCTTGGGTTGGCCTCCATGGTTTGAAATGGTTAAGATGGCGGTGGTTTTTTTATAATTACTAGAAGAATGTTTGCAATAAGCTTAGGGTTCGGCCCTTGTGGTCTTGTTATGAGCTAGGCCAATCTAAAGAAATGGCACGAGTGTGCCTCTTCCCACGCGATCGTGGGGTTACCAGAGTGCTACACTCCCTCCAATTATATAGTTTTGTCCTAATCTTCGTCATATTGAAGTAAGGGAACTCTCTTACGAGCTTTGCAAAATTCTAAAAAAGTTGTCAGTATAACTCTCTTTACTTTGCCATGTGCACGTGAGTTCGCTGTAGATCTTTGTTAGCCTAGAACGAACCACTTTGTCTGCTACCAAATCGTTTGTCTTCGTTCTAAAATAATTGCATGTCTTGTTTCTCAAAAAATAAAATATTTTAAATTTAACAAAGCATATCTATATATAAAAGACTTTAAACGTGGTTATTGATACTATTCACATGCCCTCATGCGAGACTCAGTTTTCTATTCATCAACCTTCATCGATACTATTCACATGCCCGCATACAAGACTCAGTTTCCTATTCATCAACAGTCATCAAATCTCAGCCGTTCAGCATTACTGTCCGTACATACACCACCCTGGATGACGGCCACGCAAACAATTTCTGGAACCACCGAGGCGGCTCTGGGTACCATGTCATCATTACCCATTGTCTTCCCCTTCAGATACGAATACACTTTTATTTATAGATAGCAGAAAATCGACTACAATCGAAGGAGGAAAAAAAAAACACCTCGCCGTCTTCGACCCCGGCTACGTCAGCCTGCCCCTCCACCAGCACCTCGCCCCCCGCTGCAGGGGAGCACAGCAGGCGGCCGGACCGACGCCGCCCCAGCGCCGCACGGACGCGCACCGGCGGTCGCCGCCTCTCAGCATGGCGCCCTGGAGTTGCGGCCGAGCTTCGCCCTAAACATTACGCAGCCCCCACCGCCTATACGCGATGAAGATGGTGGACCGACGCATCATGGCCAGCCCAGCAACAGTATGCCAGAACGCGCGGCGCCGGAGAAGCGGATCATCCTCCGGCTGCTGGACCACCGGTTCCTGCTCGCGCTCTTAACCGACTCCGACGTCGCGCCGCAGTCCTCATGCGTCCTCATGGTATTCTGCACGCCGGGGGGCTCCACTCGCTCCGGCACCGCATAACGAAACACCGCTTCCCTCTGCTGCTCTTTGCTGTTCTGTGGTCTTCAAGTCCTCAATGAAATGTCCCAAAGGAGTATGATTTCTGATACTGGAGTTTGCTTGCTGATACAGCATGGTTGTGTTTGTAGGGCATCAGTCGCTTCTACCATCATGAAATCCACCTGTGTTATGCTCCTTCCAGGTTTGCTGTAAACTGTGCTGCTGGCACCCATGGTTAATTGGATATACTAGCACGTCATCCAATCTTTTCTAATGTAATGACTCATGTGTGCCCAGATACTGCTAACACAGACGCCATCAATTCTTCAATCGAAACAACCGCAAGCATTCACCTGCACTTACTGCTACCCATTAGACATACGGCTACTAATTCCTCAATGAAACTCTTCAGTGCTTTTGTAAAGGAACACTATCCTGTTTGCATGGTATTGTATTATGCTGCTGAATGTTTAATGTTTGGTATCTGACCCTATTACTTCATACCTGCATGTTTACTGTGCCTCTACCTATTTAGGTCCTCATTAAGATCTCAGTTCAGTAAAATGCACTGCATTATATACAGAAAAGAATAATGCAAACTAAGTTTAGTTTATTTGAACGTATCAGAATGAATCAATACGGTCCTTCTAATTATATATAGTATCTACCCGTGCTTCGCGGTGGTTCTGGCACTACGGGAAACTGATAATTCGCCGTGTGCCTGGGGCACACGGCGAAGGGCAAGAAACACACGGCGAAGTTTTTACCGTGGGTGGCCCACGGCAAAGCCGGCACGGCGACCAGCAGCACGGCGAACGCGAGTTTGCCGTGTGCCTTTTATCGGGCACACGGCAAAAAAAAGCAACAGACGGCGGGAGACGGCGGCGCGGTACTTTGCCGTGTGCCTTGGAGGGGGCACACGGCAAACTTTTCCTCTTTGCCGTGCGCCTCTGGAGGAAGCACACGGCGAAGATGGGGAGTTTGCCGTGTGCCGCTGTCCCCAGCACACGGCAAAGTGTGAAGTTTGCCGTGTGCCCGGTCGCCTGCACACGGCAAAGTGGACAGTTTGCCGTGTGCCTTTTTGGGCTCACGGCAAAGTCCTCCCACCAGTACCAGAAACGGTCACTTTGCCGTGTGCCTTGCTAATTGCACACGGCAAAGTGACCACAAAATTCCTGTTTTAATTGTTTTTCGCGTATAAATTTCCCCAATCAAACAAACATCACAGGCATTATACATATATTACAACCAGCATCACAGGCATTATAAATATGTTAAAACAAACATCACAGGCATTATACATAGATAAATCCACAAGTTCGATAATATATGAATCTCAAGTTCACAAATACGTATCCACAAGTTCATAAGTACGATAACTTCACAAATGCAAAGTTAAGGGCACCGTTTATGGCTGAGGTGGGTCGAACGAAGGTGGGAACAACTGCTGTGGGGGTAACGGAGGTGACATGCCCGGCGACATTTCTGGCGCATTCGATGCCGCCGATTGATTCTGCAGAAAGGAAAATAGATTACATGTGATACATAAATCAAGTTCTCTAAGTTATAATCTAAAATATTCAAAATTTCATCGAAGTCTCTAAGTGAGTAAGACTCTACGTTCTCTAAGTCTCTAATAGTATCTAAGTCTCTACTTTTTTAAGTCTTTAATAATTGAAATGAAACTAGAAGGTTGTCAAGTGACTCACAGGAGGAGTTGCAGGAGCCGGAGTCGGAACTGGAGGGAACATCATCGGAGGTAGGGGTTGACCTATCTGAACAGAAAGACCTTGAATGTAGTTGTACATCTGGAGCATCTGCTGCTGAACCTCGGCCTGCTGCCTCGCCGTCTCCTCCTGGCGTATCCTTCTCTCTTCGGCTAACGCCGCCTCGTGTGCCGCCGCTTGCGCCGCCAGTTGGGCCTACAATTTTTTATCCCAATGTTACAATGCAAAGCAAACATATGTATAAATTGAATGAAAGATGAATAAATTAGAAAATAACCTGAAGTTCCTACACTTGGAGCTGTGCCGCGGACATTCGTGGGCGTATGGCTGGGCTACTGCTCGTGCTCCTTGCTCGAACCTGGGCGAGAGTGGGAGTACTGGCCGTGTCTAGAGTGCCGTCGCCTATATAGTACCGGCCATGCTTCTTACCTCCTCCCACCCTCATGATGATCTCTCCATCAAGGAGATGGGCGCTCAGATCCCACTCTGGCCCATGGACCTGTCTTCCCGCCTCTGTGTAATCGCTAATGCGGGTGTGGACGGAGGGATTGCTGTACGCCGAGGGCGGGTCGTCCGGGTTGTAGGTGACGTCGGACGCCTTGCCCTTGTGGGCCAAAACCCATCCCATGAACTCGGAGCACTCAGCGCCTTGATGTGCCTGGGACTGTAAAAAACAACAAGTTGATTACAAATTATGAAGAATTGAGCGTTAGAATAAAGAAATGATTCCGCATACCCATCTAGCCCTGTATTCATCGTTGCTAAGGCTGCCTTGATGGTGTGCTGGACCTGGCTTCAGCAAACGCCGCTCACGGCCAGCGTTGTGCTTCTCCTCCCACTCGGGGGTGAACCACTTGTCCACTATGCGTTCCCAGCACGTGGAATCATGTGGCACCACCATGTAGGCACCTACACGTGATCAAGTGAATGACATATAAGAAGATCAAATTAAGCGATGTAGTTAATCTGAGAATAAATCAAAATTTACCTCCATGTATTGCTCCCGAGTCAGCTTCAAATTTCTTGCAGCATCTTTTTTCATCTTCTGCCCAAGGAATTGAGCCGTGTAGTTTATGACACACTAAACTTGCGCCTCGTAATGCATGTCCAGCACCAACTTAATGCATCGATTGTCAGCGACAACCGCCGCCTGTTTCGCTCCTCCTTCCGCACACTTGTAGAAATCCTACAATATAAACACGATGTATCAAATCATTATTACAAACATATCCAATGAATACGATGTATTGAGAAGTGTAGTATGAGGAAGACTTACCCACAGCTCGGCCTTCACTCGCTCCGCCTTGTTAGCGAAGCACCTATTTTCCCTATCGATCTGATCGGTGGTGGCACGGTAGTGTGCCCACGTCCAGGCCGGCTCGTACCTTCCACTAATGAGGACCATGCCTAGGAAGTGCACCCGGCACAAAAGACCCAGGATGCCATTGACCTTGCGTTTGTGAGCACCTCCACTGACTATTTCCCAACTCCTGCCAAAAGTTATTAAGATAAAACATTAGTTTCTATTGTGATTGTGTTTTTCAAGTTATCAAATGAAAAGGTAGTGATAACATCTAAAGTTACTTACAGTGGCGGGGAAGGTCGAATCACCGGTCGACCGGCAAGAGGTATCGGCCTGTCCGGGAGTCGTGAGGGACCTCGCAACCAGACAGACGGCGTACTAGAGGCACCCCCTGTCGTGTCCTCCTCCTCCTCCTCCTCCTCCTCCTCACCACCCGACGACTCCACGGACGGTACGCTATCGTCCTCCTGCTCCTCCTCCCCCTGCTCCTCCTCCTCCTGCTCCTGCTCCTCCTCCTCCTCCTGCTGCGGCTGCTCTACAAGCACCTTCGGTCGACCCTTCCCTCGACCCTTGGGGCCACCCTTCCCTCGACCCTTGCCTTTGGTGCCCCTAGCGATGGACCCCTCAGCTCCCTCGGAACTTGAGGCCATTCTTCTGAAAACAGACGCTCATTTTCGCTGAATTCCGCCGCCCACCATCTTGATTCAATCGCTTGCAATCACAAACAGAGCCCCAATCAGCACGTATAAACAAGTAGAAGTAAGAAAAATATGCAAAATAAACAAGATTTAATTAGAAACTAACATGTATTAGAAATAATCATCTTGATCGGGATTAGCTGGATCATAAGTCTCATCATCACTATCATGCATGTCGAGATAACCAGGCCCGTGCTCCAAAGGAGGAATGTCGTCATCAACCCCTAATTGTAAACTTGTAAGTAATTCTAAGTCCTTAGCATTATGAACCTCATCTCCAGCATCCTCGTCATCAATTCTTTCATCATCGTCTACTTCCATTCCAATCGCTCCAGTTAAGTCTATCACGAAACGCCCTTCTAGCCCATCTTCTTGAAAGAACTCTCCGTCATATGTATTTGGATCTATGTTGTAATCTTCATTGTTTGGGACAGGTAGTTTACCATGTGGCGATACCTTGTACACAACGTCCCAACCCTTTAGACGTTCGTCGGTTTTGCACGGGTATGAGAGATAATAAACTTGTGTGGCTTGTTGAGCCACAATATAGACATCGTCTCCTGGATAGACGGATGACTGTCGAATTTCGACTAGTCTAAGATTAGAGCTGCGTCGCACTTCGTTAGGATCAAACCAATGGCATTTGAATATGACGGGCTTAAGAGGTTTGCAACCAGGAAACGTGAGTTCATATATTTCTTCAATTCTTCCATAATACTCAACCCCATCAAGTCCTGTGGTACAAACTCCGGTATTTGTGGTTCTTCGATTGGACCGACTCTGCTCGTGGCTTTTTGTGTGAAAGCGATATCCATTCACGTCATAGCCGGAGTATGACATGACCCTATAGGCACAACCATGGGCAACCAATCTCAACTCAGGACTCATAGACACATCATTTTGACCCTGCAAGTAGAAGCATGATAGTTCGTTATATTATTCGCACGTACGAGGAACTTGTGATGTCAAACACAAAGTACGAACTCCAGAATGACCGTACCTTTTGTTTGAACCAAGAAATGAAATCGGGCGATATACGTCCCGCACCCTTATTAAGAAGGGTATCAACTTGCTGCGGGGTCGGTGCCCTATTTCCCCGCCAGAATTGATGAGTAAACTCTCTATATGAACAAGAACAAGATAGGGGGGTTGGATGCAGAATAATGACCATACACTAGCAATAATTGAGAATAGTTTGTTGAGAACTTACTGAATGTATGACTGCATTTCGGAAAGGTTGGTCAACACATATATCATGATAGTGCGCCACTCTTCATGTTGCAAGGTATTAGGAGTCGCAACACTTGCACTTTCGAGTTGCCCTCTAAAGAGGCTGAGGTTCGATTCATTTTCGTCCGCATTGTAACGAGGGATTGGATTATGCACGTTAGGAAGAGTGTCAGCATAGTATTTTGTTGTGAAGTTTGACACCTCCTCAGTACAGTATGCCTCTGCAATGGAAGCTTCAATTTTGCATTTATTTTTACATTTGGTTCGAAGAACCTTTTGTTGTCTCTCAATTGCATAGCACCAACGGCCCTGCACAGGCCCCCCCATTCGTGCCTCATACGGGAGGTGCAAAATCATATGCTGCATCGGATTGAAAAAACCGGGTGGAAAGATCTTCTCCAACTTACAAAGCAACACAGGAGCCAATTCTTCCATTTCTGCAACCACGGATCGAGATAACTCCTTAGCACAAAGGATGCGAAAGAAATGACTTAACTCTGCCAGCACTAGCCACATATGGTCAGGGAGATAGCCTCGAACCATCACCGGAAGAAGCCGCTCAATCCATATGTGGTAGTCATGACTCTTGAGCCCATTGATTCGCATAGTAGCTAAGTTCACCCCCCTCCTCAGATTCGCTGCATACCCATTGGGAAACATTAAAGTTTGGAACCATTCTAGTACTTCCCTCCTTTGGTCCTTCTTCAGGACGAATTCGGCTGGAGGCTTTTTCCATTTCTTGCCATCTTTGGGAGGTGGAATGTTGAGCTTTGGTCTATTGCATAACCTAGCTTGATCCACTCTAGCCTTAACATTATCCTTTGTTTTATCAGAAATATCCATGATTGTACCCCAGAGTGCCTCGGCGACATTCTTTTTCGTGTGCATCATATCAATGTTATGTGGAAGAAGAAGGTCATCCATGTAGGGGAGCCTCCACAAGCCCGACTTCTGAGTCCAGGCATGTTCCTCACCATATCCCACAAAACCACCACCTTCTTTATTGAACTTGAGCGTGTCTAACTGCGCACGAACCGCGACACCTGTCAACATTTGTGGTGGAGGGTCTTCAACCACGACACCTTTTGTAAAGTTCTTAATGTCTCGTCTGAATGGATGGTCAATAGGGAGGAATTGTCGGTGTTTGTCGAACGAAGAATACTTGCCACCCTTTGTCAACCAGATGAACTTGAGAGCTGCCTTGCACACTGGGCATGGGAACTTCCCGTGGACACACCAGCCGCAGAATAGCCCATACGCCGGCAAGTCATGCAGGGAGTACATGTACCACACTCGTAGTTTAAAGTTTGTTTTTGTAGCTCGATCGTATGTCCATACCCCTTCCTCCCAAGCATGGAGCAAATCATCAATCAGAGGCTCCATGCATACACTCATATTATCCCCCGGGTATCCAGGAATTATCAACGACAAGAATATGTTCTGTCGCTGAAAGATGACACCAGGGGGGAGATTGAGGGGGATAACGAACATGGGCCAACAAGTGTACGGGGCAGCCGACATTCCATAAGGATTGAACCCATCTGTTGCAAGCGCAACACGTACATTACGAGCCTCCCCAGCTTCCTCACGATGACACCCGTCAAAATGTCTCCATGCTTCAGCATCGGCTGGATGTACCATGTTCTCAGGATGGTATCGCTTGCCTTCTCTGTGCCAAGTCATCTGTTTTGCGGATTCCTCGGTCATGTAAAGCCGTTGGATCCTCTGTATGAAAGGAAGGTACCGTAGAATTTTCACGGGGATTTCGAGTTGCCTCTTGTGACCATCACCAGAGTCTACCTCCAGGTACCTAGAGGATTTACATTTAGGACAATACTTTGCATCTGCATGGTCTTTTCTAAACAAGATGCATCCCTTCGTACAAGCATGTATCTGCTCGTATGGCATCTTAAGTGCACGAAGGAGTTTCTGTGCCTCATACATGTTGCGTGGCAGATTGTGACCTTCCGGAAGCATGCTGCCAAAAACTGTCAACATATTATCAAAGCCGTCTCGACTGATGCCAAGCTGACACTTTAGGGCCATTATGCGTCCGATGGCATCCAGTTGAGAAACATCGGTACGCTCGTGAAGTGGTTTCTGTGCCGAAGACAACATGTCGTAATAGGCCTTTGCGGTTGCCTCTAGCGGATCCTCCCTATCATGCCTAGGTCCTTCATCGAAGTGTGCTTGATGAAAGTCATCTAACATATCTCCGCATCCGGCATCAGCATCATATTCCTCGATGCGTTGTCTCATGACCTCGTCTCTCGCACGATGGGCTTCACCATGGCAGATCCACCAGGTATAGTTTGCCACAAACCCATTGGCGCAAATGTGTTGACCCATCTTGAACTGTGTTTGAAGTATCTTGTTTGCACACTTTCTGCAGGGACACGGCAATTTACTCTGTCCTTTGTCAAATGCCTTTTTTAAGAAATCATCGACCTTCTGAACGAATTCATCAGTCCAATCACGCTTACCCAACCAGCCCGTGTACATCCACTCACGGTCATCCATCCTTTAACATATAGCGAGTAATATAAAAATCAATTGCATCTACACGATGTCTATCATGCTCTAATAGGTAAAGATAGGTCCTAATCCCACCCGAGGATGTGTAAATGAGGTTAGTTTCCATGCTCTACTCCTAACCGAGATAGAATTCCGGCAGCACCTCCCCGCTGTTCTCCAAATACACGTCCTGGCAAGGAGATTGTGTATCCGGAGAACAACAGGGAGGTGATGCCGGCAACTCTATCACGGATCGGAGCAGATCATGAAAACTAAACTCATATACACATCCTCGGGCTGTCCAAAAAATGTGGACAATTCGAAACAGATACGGCCATAGATATGCAAAGATCTGCATATTTTCAACCGTATCTCTTTCGAACGGGAGACGCCTAATTAGGTTACGTGATCTACGAACATGATACGGAAAAAGTGCCTCACCTTGTTGTTCTGCAAAGTGACGAGTCGAAGACGGTGGCGGGAGCGGACACCGGGGCATACAGCAGCGATCAGGTGGTGGGGGTGGCCGAACAACTGTAAGCACCAAAAGAATAAAATCAGCACAATTAAATTTCGGCAGCACCTCCCCTGCACATTGAGGTTTCCAAAACCTGCAAGAAATCAAAGGCACGATGGCCGACAACCACATACACATAGAACCGCATACACATACAACCATATACACATACAACCACATAATTTGACAGGGAGGATGGACGACAACGCCAAATTTGTTACTCCAGAAATATGATGTAGCCACAGCAATGAATGCAGTGATCAAGTTGTATATTCACCTGAAATGATAGAAAAATGTGGTCTATATTGGCACAAAGTATAAATCACTATAAGCAATTGATATTGCACTTGTTAAACACCATAATTGCAGCAATTCAAGTGTGCAATTTACTACTTATAAATGTGCAATCAAGAAATGGATGCTACACACATGTTTATTGTACATTATATGTAACACATAGTTAAAGGTGAGCTCCTACTAATCTACTAAAACAACCACAAGACAATGTCCTAAAAATATATTCCATTTCTAGATTTTACCCAAAATTTAAACTGGCCTTACCAGCCTGGAGTTTGCATACTGAGCTAGGGCCAGCAACAACCTGAGGTTGCCTAGTTGCTACAAAAGTGGTCTGTAGTGAAAACACCA
>CM041631.1:13109009-13191851 GCA_023333625.1 Bothriochloa decipiens | reverse complement strand
ATTGTTTAAATCATAAAAGAAACATCATTATTTATAGATCTAATATACATACTACTCACAGATCTACCCAGAGTCAACTAAAAACTAAACAACTCTAGTGCACATTATATTTTACTAATGCATAGCAACAGACCTGTAATGTATAAGAAACTTACCTAAAAGCCGAGGTCTCAAACTGGCAGGGCTTCGCCGTTACTTCCTTCTCCTCCCTCCTCTCTTCTTCCTTTTTTTCTGAAAATTTTAGTGAATATAATGAAAATCTGAGGGGGGGGCTGGGTATATATAGCTGGCGGCCAGGGCGCCGCCTGCAAAAGAGCGCGGCCGGCCTCGCCTGTTTTACAGGCGGCCCCCTAGACAGGAAAAAACGCCCACTGTGTGGGCGTTTTTTTACTGCTACGGGGCCCGCCCGCAAAACAGACGCGGCCGGCCGCGCTCTTTTGCAGGCGGCCCCCTGGTCGCCAAAAAAACGCCCACACAGTGGGCGTTTTTTGGCCGCCAGGGGGCCGCCCGCAAACGCCGGCACCGGCGCCGGCCGGCCGTTTGCCACGTCACAAAAAACGCCCAGACAGTGGGCGTTTTTTAAAAAACACCCACTGTAGGCGACTAGTTCTGTCATTTTTTAAAACGGCCGATTATTTTTACAAATTTTTTTTAAAAAAAATAAAAAATAAAAAAAGTTCTGCTGCTATGGTCCTCGGCCCACGAAGAGACGGCCTGGTTGTGCTCTCGTTTTTTTTTTCTTTTGACGCAAAGCTGTTATTTGGCGCGGACCCTGGATTTTTTGGCGCCAGATCACGACACCTGCTCGTGCTTTTGGCGGGAGCCGCGAGGGGAAGGCACAAGGAAATCATCTCGTCGCCCTGCGTGAAGTGCCGGCCATCGTCTAGCTGCTGTGCATCCTCACGTGCGTGCTCAGGTGCCCAGGTGCTCAGATTTTCATTTACTCTGATTTGGTTCCTTTTGTCCTCCCTAGTGATTCATTCGATTAATTAGGGTTTGATTCAATGGAAAATCCGCATGGTTAAAATGGAAAATCTACATCAAAACTAAATCTGAATATTCAAGATGGAAGAGAAAAGGTGTGTTACACAATGACTATTCCTGTTTGTCCATGAGATCTGATCACATATAACATTTTCTAATCATTATTTTTTACTGGTAGAGAGTGTTTCATTCCTAGTGTGTTACCTCAAGTTGGCATGGAATTCAATAACATAAATGAGGCATGGATGTTTTGAGTTAGTTATAGAGGTCAAAAGGGCTTTGAGGTTAGAAAAAGGTACACAAACAAAAGACAGTTGGATGGAAAGATTAGATCGTGCAGATTTATTTGTGCAAATGAGGGTCATAGAGTGGAAGATAAAATAAATCGTATAATCAAGTCTCCGAGAGCTGAAACTAGAACCGATTGTGAAGTTCGCATGGGTCTTGTACTAGACCGAGAGAAGGGAAATTATAAAGTGACCGATCTGATTTTGGAACACAATCACATCCTTCACCTACGACAATCCTCACACTTGATGGTGCCTCAAAGAAAAATTTCAGATTTACAAGGGTTTGAGATAGAGACAGCCGATGACGCAGGAATTCGACCCAAATTGGCACATGAGTTGGCTACTGTCCAAGTTGGTGGCTCACATAATCTCAGTTACACACTTCGTGATCACAAGAACTATTTACAAGGCAAGCGGCAGCGGGAGATGGCACATGGTCAAGCAGGAAGCATGCTTATGTACTTTCAGGAGAAAATTGCTGAGAACCCATCATTCCAATATGCATTGTAATTGGACCAGGAAGAACAAATAGCAAATATTTTCTAGGTTGATGCTAAAATGCTCACTGACTATGCATATTTTGGTGATGTTGTTAGTTTTGACACTATTTTTAGAACAAACAGGGAGAATAGGCCTTTTGGTGTATTTGTTGGGTTCAATCATTTTAGGGAAACAGTGATTTTTGGTGCTACTCTAATGTATGATGAGACATTTGAGTCATTCAAGTGGTTATTTAAGGCATTCCTGAATGCACATAATGGAAAGCAACCAAAAAACAATCTATACTGATCAAGATTATGCAATGGGAAAAACAGTGAAGGAGGTGTTTTTAAAAACATGGCATGATTTGTGTACATTCCACATTATGCAGAATGTTGTCAAACATCTCGCTGAAGCTGACAATGAAGAATCAAGTGCTTCTCCTAAAAAAAAAGTTAAGGGCAGCAAGAAAAAAAAGATCGTTAGCCAAAAATGAAGATGAAGGCAGCAAGAAAGAACCTAGCATTCTCGCAGATTTTAGTGCATGCATGTATGAGTATGAAGATGAGGCAATATTTGATCATGAATTTAATATGATGAGGACAAGGACGAGCAAGCAAACTTGGTTGGATAGTATATATAAGTTGAAGAAAAAATGGGCTGAATGTTTCATGAAAGATGTCTACACATTAGGCATGAGAAGCACACAATTGAGCGAGAGTCTAAATAGCGACCTAAAGAGAAATTTCAAACCTGATTTTGATATAATTCGGTTTCTTAAGCATTTTTAAAGGTTGGTGGAAGATAAAAGAAATAATGATCTGCATTCCGAATTTCAATCAAGGAAAAAATTACCTCGAATCAAAATGAGGGCACCAATGCTAATCCAAGCTAGCAAGTTGTACACACTAGTAATATTCAAAGCTTTTCAAGGTGAATATGAAAGGTCCATGGTAGCATGCACCACAGCATTAGAAGGTAACCATGAATATCTTGTGTCAATTGGGAGTTTTGATGGAACTTCTACACTGGAGAAGGAGTATAAAGTTATTGGTGATCCTGTAAAACAAACCAGTACATGCAGTTGTGGGTAGTTTAGTAGAATTGGAATATTATGTGCACATGCTCTAAAAGTCCTTGATCTATTGAATATCAAATCACTACCCACACTATATGTACTGAAGCGATGGACACGTGAAGCACGTAGCGGAACAGTACAGGACAGCAATGGTGGAGACATAATAGAGAATCCAAGATTAGATAAAATGCTTTGTTACAAAGATATGTCCCACAAATTTCTGAATTTAGCTCATAGAGTTGCCAGCCATCGAGGGTGTGTACTGTTAGTACACAATAGACTTAACATTCTCAGCAAGCAAATTGAAGAACAAATTGCTAGTTCCACTAATAATGTGGAGGCAGCCACGATCCCCCAAAATATGACTCCCTCTAGTGATTTGGTGAGTACAGCACACTTGAAGGAAAAGAAGGTGCAAACAAAAACCTGAAAACGCAAAAAAGGCTGGCTTGATAAGAATCGCAAATTTGCAAAGAAAGGCAGCAAGAAGAAGGATAAGGGTTCGGCGGTATGTATCAGAACCATTTGTATCGTAAAAATTTTCAGTTGTATATAATTTTTTTATTCTCTTTTATTGAAAGGCACAAGAGACTACGGAGTTGGCACAAGAAACTACAGCAGTACAGGATATTCCTCCTAGCACTTCATTGCCCAATGAAGGGACATCTGAACCATACTTGGGTATCAATACATGGTCTCAACTATTGATGGTAATATTTCCAAGTGAACATTTTTCATGTCCAGATATGCAAAAAAAAAGTCTAATATTTTGTTCTTTTATTATGCAGAGAGAAAGCACTGGTGATCTTATTGCTGATTTCTAATAAGAGGAGGTGCTTTTTTTGGAGCTTTTGGACTGGTGGTGATGCTTTTGTAGATTGATGACCTTCTAGACAACATGGGAATTGTGTAGCTTTTGGTTTTAAGGGTAAATTGTAATGTTTGGCCAGGATATATTTTGTGCAGCTTCATATGCACTTGATACTACAAGCAGTAGTACAAGAACATCTTTGTATAGCCTCTGAACTTTCAAAAATCAGTAATGCCTTGTGATGGCCTTAATGGCATATATATGGCACACATATTCTGGGAAAAATTCAGCTGATGGCCGATATGCATAACACAATTCTGGGAACATTTATTCATTCAATCAGAACCATACATTTACAGGCGCACACACAGACATTCTGATCACTTCCACATTCCAGCGACAATCACACTAGAACACCTACAAAGCGTAAAAAAAGGCACTAGCACAGAAGAATCGATCACAATCTGCATGTTCTTGCCCACTTCAGCGTCCAAAGCAAGCATCGGCTCAACACGTCATTGTTCAGTGAAGGCATCGGCGTTGATTGCAAGCATCAGCACCCTACAATCAGAAAGAAACAGAGATGCAAAATCAGAATCTGAATGGACAGGGGCACTGGCGTGGTGCATCAACAGCAAATCAGCAGGGGCACCGGCGTGGTGCAGGAGCCCCTGCGCGTCGGCGGGGGCTCCGACGCGGCGGGCGCGTCCTCCGGCAGCAGGCGGCGGCTCCGACGCGGGAGGCACGGGCTTCGGCGCGGCGGGCACGTCTTCCGGCGTCGGGCGGGTGCTCCAGACACGAGCGGAGGCTCCGGCGCGGCGGGCGGGGCTGCGGCGACGAGCGGGGTCTGCACGGTCGCTTGTGGCGGCTGGCTTGCTACGGTTGTTGGGATTGTACGTGTTCTGTGCTCTGGTGGTGGGCTTCGATGGGCTGAGCTTTGGTGGCCTGCGAGGGGAACTTAAGGAGTTAAACCGTCGGATGTGAATGGACGGACCGATTTGCAGTCATCAATCAGCCTGAAGTCAGCCGACCCAAATCCAGGCCTGATTTAGATTGCGAAAAAAATAAACCCGATGAATGATAACTCTTTCATCTTATTTGATGAATATTATCCGATCGTGGACCAATTAAGCTTAAAAGATTTATCTTATGATTTTTAACTAAACTATATAATTAGTTATTTTTTACCTACATTTAATGCTTCATGCATGAGTCCAAAAATTAATATGATGGAGAGAGAGTAAAAAAACTTAGCAATCTAAACAAGGCCCCAATGCAAGAAGGCTTTTCCTGATGTGCCATTATAAAAAGATACATCTAGTTCTCGCGTGCCTGAAAAGTTCAATTTAACATGTGTGACCAATACTATTTTTGTTTTTACCTCTGCACGATGAGATGCGGGAAGGGCCGACGAGGTAATTGCAACGAGATGCGCCCGTGCCTCCGGGCCGAAGCTAAACACGACAAATAAGCGAAAATCATGTTTGCCTGATCGCACACGAAACATTTGGTTCGTCCCAACTTTTCATCCTGTTATCCAAGAATCCAATTCCAACTGCCGAATGAAGCCGGGAAAAATAGAAGTGGCCAAGTGCTGAACTGCCAGCCACTCTGCACATCTCGAACCTGAAAACCGTCAGGGCGAACACGAGATCCAACAACTGGGTCAGCAGCAGGACAGGGACAAAAGTGATGCTCATGACGTAGAATTCAGAATGCGTCCACGGTCCACCAACTCAATGCACAACTGAAACTCTTTCAGTGTTAACAAACTTTGTACAACGCTCATACCAAAACGCAGGGCCAAAATACCGGTAGCAGGCAAAGGCATGCAACAGAGAAAACCGCACAGGCGGGCCGCTGGGAAGGACGATTTCTCCGTGGGATGCTTGATACAATAGTTTGTACAACACAAGACCTCTTGAATCAATAGCATAAAACTTTTCAACAATTATGTTGATAGCTTTCACACGGTTGCAGCCTCACCTTATTGTACCTCAGTCCCCCCATCCTGTAAACATCAATTACACAATAAATTGAGGGCACGGAAACTAACTTTTCTGGGGGGCAAAGATACAGCATGCCATGATACCTTGTATAAGCTGAGCTACCTACTTCTTGTTAACTATATGGTACAAAGTGTCATCTAAGCTGGCGGTAGGGAGCGCCTGCAAGTTGGGCACTCCATCTTGATGTCCATCCAACGTTGTAAACAGCCTGAGTGAAATATATGCTCGCAAGGTGCCACCTGCACGAAGGAGGTCGGTGAGTAACCAGTAAAGCGGCTTGCAAAGTGAAATGCCAAAAGTATTTCACAATTTATTACCATGTATTCACTTGTTCTTTGGGTAAGGTCGATTGTAGTCATGCAAATAACACAATCGATTGGCTGATTTGTGCTATCCTCTACATTTCTGTGGTAGCAGTATTTCTCAGGCAGTATCTGAAAAAACAAGGAGAAAGTGAGCACAATAGATTACTTCAAAAAACTGATACTAATAAAATACGCTATGAACATCAATATAAGGAACAGCTCGAGACTGAAACACATCTAAGTGGTAACATAAATAACCTTCAAATGAAGGGATTAGCTGCATAAATGGCGTGCGTCTATGATACAGCAGAACAGAATGCATGTGCGATGGTAGCATTATATAGTTATTATTACCTGGCGAGGAATAAAGCAGCGAGAACCAAGATAGTGCTGAAGCAGAAGCACTGCTGCTTGGATACCCATGAATATTGTAACAGCTATGCACCATTTCTTGTCGGGCTCAATGCGCATGAAGTTGCTAGGGCAACCAAATATGTACAATGGAATAGCAAGGCGGGTAACTGTCATGCCTAAAATATATTGAGGGTGCAGAGGTTTTCTTGTGTCCCTGATGACATTTGTGATGATTTGAGGTACCCAAAAGGAGTACATCAGGAGAAGAAGTGGGCGTAAGAAATTGTGCAGCTCATACATTAGAAGGATTCCTCCCAAAAGAATGCCATCTGCAGAGCACAAAGCAAATAAAGAATACCTTAAAGTTGGTTAAGAAAAAAAAAAGGTAAGCATTTTGTACCAGTATGTGGAAGATGAAAACAAGGTCACACCTACTGAAATAATGACATTACTACCAAGTTCTTTCAAGTGAATTTTTACTTGGGGGAGGATAAGGTATCTTGTATCAAAGGAAAGGAACACTCTAAAAGCTCTAACACAATATCCAAGTTTCCATTTATAGCAAGCACCAAGTACTTCACCTACCAACTAAAATATGGGTAAATGTGATAATGTGATTTACATGCAGCAGGTAAAGGGGGCAATAAAGGTATGCTGTAGACAAGAAACAGTTAACAGGGGAAAGCTCAGATTCATTGCACATGTAGGTTCTAATAGAAACAAATATATGGCAAGAAGCATGCCACCATTCTGTATGCAAACTATGTTGATTAGGATGCATTCCTATTGGCATGATTCTTAGTGAAAAGAAATGAAAGGAGCATAGTTACTACTTACAAAAGCGGCTGTAAAGAACAGACAGCTCTCGCCTCATTATCTCCCAACCTTCTCCACTGTTTAAAGGTCTACTTGCTTTCCATATGGCGAGAAGGTACCTCATTTCAAAAATAGAAAATACAACAAATTTAAAGAATGCAGCCGTTGCGAAGGCGTTAAAGAGTGACTCTGTAGAAAGTTCACATAAGAAAGTGTTATTCAAGTCAACTATAATCACAATGCAGAAGTGGTAATCAAAGTTAAGCAGGCCACTCCATGTTCTCACTTTAGCTTTGTCCTATGCCAAATTTCTCTAACTTTGACCAGATTTTTAGAAAAATGTATTGAGTAACTGACCAAAAGAGGAATGAATATTGAAGAAAATATAACCAAATACAGACCCCACAAAGGCACAAATCCTTGAACAAAAATAAATGAAATCCTACTTGGTCATGTTTTAGTTTACAAACAAAGGAAAGAAAAATTATTAGCAGATGTTATAATGGAACAGTAAGAGAACATAGCACCAACAAATTATGCCAGTCACAGTACTCACCAACCAATATCCCAGCAGTCAGGTGAAGTAGACAGAGATATGCATCCATGATAGCTTGTTGGCCAATCATTAAAATAGAAACCTTCGCAGCTCCCTGTAAGCAATACATAAGCAACTCAGGCAAATGAGCTTGGAAGCAATGTAACGCAAGTGGTTTTGTTTTACTAAATGATTCTCAAAGGGGAAAGAAATGCTTACAGATTGAGTGTTGCTATGCTCCATTTGTCTAATCAGCAGCAAAACTTGAAGGAAAGAGATCTACCATACCCTAGTTAAGGAATTCACAGACTGGACAAGCCAATAAAGATAAAATCAACATAAAAGTAACAATAAAAACAGCCACAGAGGATACAAAAGTGACCATCAGTGTATAGTTGACTGCTTTGTTGTAATAAACTTCAACATTCAAAGAAGTTGCATTCAATAAGATAGGAGAGAAGCATTCCCCGTCATCATCGACAGCTGGACTCTCCACCAAACCCTCCAAACGGTACTTCTTGTGTTCTCCCTCTAGTCAAACAAAAAAGTTTTTGCAAAAGCAGATACTGTTTTAGCTGCAACTGAATATGAGGAAATTACCAACTAAAATTTAGTATTGCCACGTGTAAATTATGATGAAGCACAACAAACTGATAGTGGAATGAATTTAAGAATAAAGTAAAGGAATTACATACCATTTGGGTTAGATGACACACGAACAACCTTAGCAGCTATTTCTGTATTGCAATGTTTCTCCATGTCATATGTGAGAGCTGATGAGGAAAGAACACACATCAAAATTGCAGGAGGTGATATATAGTTATAGCATTTGAGTGTACAGTTTGAATCTTACAATTCTTCCTTTGGATCTTCTCTTCAGAAGATTCTTGGAACACTTGAGAGGAGAAAATCCGCAGCTGTTACAAATCAACCAGGTAAAAGTATATTTCATAAGCATGCTCATTAATTATAAGAGATCTTCTGGGTACTAGATATTTAGATAAATGCACATTTGAAGACAACTTAGACAAAGGTACGATGGGTACCAAGAAGCTTGTCAAATAAATACTCAGGAAGCAAAACATAATTTTGAACGATACAATATGAAATAATATCCACGCATACTTACTCAAAAACAAAACAAGCTAAATTTGTGAGCTTACCAAATGGTATGGATTTGACAAAAAGTAATCCTCTTCCTGAAGTGGTTCACCATCTGCACCACTACAAAGGATAAAAAGTTTCACTAGGTCATACAACAAAAGAACAGCGTCTAAAATATTTATATTTAACAAGAAACTTTCCAGGAAGAATGAAATTCAAATGGAACTTTAGTTACAAAGAGAAAATAAGACAGTTACCTGTTTGCTACCATGCGGAGTTGTCTAAAAGGCCATATGTACACTCCTTCTAACCTTATTTGAGCCACTCCACCATCATGGGCATTGTCAATGACATCATGGAATGTAATTGAACCCTGTCCATGCATGGAGAGTAATCAGTGAGTACAGCATGCTGAGGAAAAGGATCAATCTTTCAATAACATCCATAATCATAGTTAGCTCAAGGTTGGTCATTAAAAGGCATCATTTTATTTATTCTAATCCTAAACAAGAGTAAATTCTGCATACAAACCAGACTTGCAATAGCATTCTTTACTAGAGTTAATTTAAACTTGCAATAGCATTCTTGATTAAAGTTAACTTAGGTTGAAAATGAAACAAACACCTGATTTCTTTCATGTGGGCTTAACTAGAAAGGCAAAAGAAAAGAAGTATGGCCATGGCACAACACTTGGTCATGTGATAGTTGTTTCATTTATTCTTACAAAAGTAATATAGTACTCCGTAATAAGAAGGGAGCTCGATCTACCTGAACATAATGCACCCCACTTATCTTTGTTGGAGTGCTCAACAATTCAAGAACTGAGTCACCTTTAGATTCCACAAACTCAAGAAACCTAGACGAACCATTTGTGGCACCAGCAAAGGTCCAGCTCCCTAGACCATAAAATGGTTATGTTAGTACACAAAATTTTGAAACAGTGTTGCTGAAAGTTGTTATTGGGCTAACCCTAGAAGGGTAGCTATATAGCATGTCATACATGGGCCTCATGGGCCTATAACACACATACTCCAACACCCCCCCGCAGTCTGAACTACCGGCGCAGCGGAGTTACAGGCTGGACACGAAAAGAAGCACACACACGAGCCCCCCCCCCCAGACGCAACTAGCCACCGGTGATGTTGAGGCTGGAGCGAAACTCGGTGAAGGTTGAGGACGGGAGGCCCTTGGTGAAGATGTCGGCAAACTGGGAGGTGGTCGGGACGTGAAGGACCCGAACATCGCCGATGGCGACTCGATCACGGACAAAGTGTAGATCGATCTCCACATGCTTGGTCCGCTGGTGCCGAACAGGGTTGGTGAAGAGGTACACCGCACTGACGTTGTCGCAGTAGACCAGCGTGATCCGGGAGAGAGGGCTGTGGAGCTCGGCAAGGAGCTGTCAGAGCCAGGAGGCCTCAGCCACGCCGTTAGCAACAGCGCGGTACTCCGCCTCGGCACTGGAGCGGGAGCACCACCGGCTGGCGCTTGGACGACCAGGACACCAGGTTTCCGCCCAGAAAGACAACGTAGCTGGAGGTGGAGCGCCAAGTGTCCGGACACCCGGCCCAGTCGGCGTCAGTGTAGACGACGAGCTCGGTGGAGGACGACCGGTGGAGAAGCAGGCCGTAGTCGACAGTGCCGCGGAGGTAGCGAAGGAGGCGCTTGAGAGCAGTGAGGTGGGGCTCTTGGGGATCATGCATGTGGAGACATATCTGTTGAACTGCATAGGTGATGTCCGGCCTGGTGAAGGTGAGGTACTGAAGTGCACCGGCAAGACTCCGGTATGCAGTGGGGTCTGTCACTGGGATGCCCTCGGCCTCTGATAGCTTGCCCTGTGTGTCAACCTGAGTGGAGCAGGGCTTGCAGTTAGTCATCCCAGCTCGCTCCAGGATATCAAGAGTGTACTGCCGCTGATGAAGAAGTAGCCCGGTGGGACGAGGCTCAACAGTGACCCCGAGGAAGTGGTGGAGCACACCAAGATCCTTCATAGCAAACTCCTGCTGAAGAGAGGTGATGATGCGGCGGAGTAGTGACGGACTGGAGGCTGTGAGGACGATATCATCAACAAAGAGCAGCAGGTAGGCAGTCTCAGCTCCGTGGTGATAGATAAATAGGGACGTATCTGACTTAGTGTCAACAGGAAAGCAGCAAACCATGAGTACCACGCCCGAGGAGCCTGCTGAGGCCGTAGAGAGACTTGTTGAGCCGGCAAACCATGTCGGGACGAGAAGAGTCAACAAACCCCGTCGGCTGGCTGTAGTAGACTGTCTCAGTGAGAGTACCGTGCAGAAAAGCATTCTTGACATCCAGCTGATGCACAGGCCATGAGCGAGTGAGAGCCAGTGAGAGCACCGTGCGGATGGTGGCCGGCTTCACCAGTGGGCTGAATGTCTCATCATAGTCGACTCCAGGGCGCTGAGTGAAACCCCGGAGAACCCAGCGAGCCTTGTACCTATCAAGAGTACCATCAGCCCGCCGCTTGTGTGTCTAGATCCACTTGCCGGTGACGACGTTGGAGCCGAGCAGACGGGGCACCAGATCCCATGTCTGGTTGGCGAGGAGCGTCGCGTACTCCTCTTCCATCGCACGGCGCCAGTGAGGGTCCGACATGGCGTCGCGAACGGAAGAGGGTACAGGAGAGACCTGCGGGTCGCCGGGCATCGCCGCGAGAGCCCGGGACCGCAGGGTACCAACCGCGTGTCGCGTCACCATAGGGTGAACATGACGCGGGTATCGGTGAAGGAGCGGTGGGTGGTACACCGGCGGCACAACACGGACAGCCGGGGGCCGCGGCGGTGGTGTAGGCGTCGCCGGCGGAGAAGAGGCCACCGGTGGTGACTGAGGCAGCGGAGCCGGCCGCACACGGCGCTGGTAGACGTGCACCGGCTGGGCGAAACGCGCAGGAGGTGCGGAAGCCGACGTCCCCGGACCCGCGTCAGGCGTAGGGGCAGGGGCAGCACCGGAGGGCGACGCCTCCGGACCCGTGCAGGGCGCAGGGCCAGGGGCGTCATTAGCGGGCGGCGAGCTGGGGCACAGGCCCGGCAGAGGACACGGTGTAGCAGTACCTACAGGAGACAAAGGCAAAGGTGGCTGGACCACCGTGTCAGTGGGAAATAGAGAGAACAGGTCGAGGTCAGGGGTAGAAGTGGGTGTGGTGGTGGTGGAGAAGGGGAAGACGGACTCATCAAACACCACATGGCGAGAGATGATGACCCGACGAGAGGTGAGGTCAAAGCAACGGTAACCCTTGTGATCCGGAGAATACCCGAGGAGGACACAAAGTCGAACGGGGTGCCAGCTTGTGGGGAGCGGTGGCAGTGGTGTTAGGGTAACACGCACACTCGAAGACACGAAGGTGCTTATACCGAGGAAGGGTACCGAAGAGAGCGTGGTGTGGCGTAGGAGCTGGGCAGGCAGTGGAAGGAAGGCGGTTAAGGAGATAGGTGGAGGTGTGCAGACTCTCAGCCCAGAAGCGAGCAGGAAGCGACGCCTGAAGTAAAAGGGTGCGCATGGTGTCATTCGTGGTGCAAACCATGCGCTCAGCCTTGCCGTTCTGGGAGAAGGTATACGGGCAAGACATGCGCAACTGGACACTGTGTGAGAGGAAGAAGGCACGGGAGGTGTTGTTATCGAACTTGTCACATTGGACGGCCTTGATGGTGAGGCCGAACTGAGTGGACACTCAGGCGAAAAAGTGGAGAAGTGCGAGAAATGCATCAGACCTCGCACGCAAGGGAACCGTCCACGAATAATGAGAAATCATCAACCACCACAAGATAGTATTTATAGCCAGAAATGCTGATGACAGGAGATGTCCATAGATCGCAGTGGACAAGATCAAAAACATGAGTAGCATGTGAAGAAGGATGAAAAGGAAGACGAACATGACGGCCCAGCTGGCACGCATGACACAAGTGCTCATCGTGAGCCCGAGTACAACGAATGTCGGAACTACGACTAAGCAGAGCATCACGTCCAGAACGGCCGAGGCGACGGTGCCAAGTGGTGGAAGAA
Organism: Bothriochloa decipiens; assembly: GCA_023333625.1. Taxonomy (NCBI): domain Eukaryota; kingdom Viridiplantae; phylum Streptophyta; class Magnoliopsida; order Poales; family Poaceae; genus Bothriochloa; species Bothriochloa decipiens. The sequence goes on along the minus strand of CM041631.1, from coordinate 13,179,068 downwards.
GTAGTGGCGGCGAAAGCAGCTGACAAAGTGGACGGTGAAGAAGGTGAAGCAGACGCCGGAAAACGAAGGTTGTAAAGGGGCCCCGTGCTGTCACATCGGAGAAGAGGACGCCGGAAAGCCAAATCATTCACAGTAAGACCAGAAGAGTCAAATTCAACAGAACAAGAATTGTCAGCTGTAAATCGACGAATAGAAAGAAGGTTGTGAACCATAGAAGGTGCAACAAGAACATCAGGAAGACGAAAGAAGCCATGAGCGCCGGCGGCACCCACGAACGTGATAGGAAGACACGAACCATTTGCGACCATGATGGACGAAGGATGAGAAGAAGAAGGCGAGTGAAGGGAGGAGAGTATACCAGGGTCGGGAGTAGTGTGGTAAGTGGCACCCGAGTCGGCGATCCAGTCTGGACCGACATGCGGTGTCAGGGCCATGGTGCTGAAAGAGCGTGCCAAGGCCGCCGGGTCCCAACTGACAAGCCCGGGCGAGGCGCCGGGAGGTGTAGCCCACGGGGACGCGGGGTGAAACCCCGGAGGAGCACCAGCGAGCATGGCCGCCGGCGGGCGAGGCTCACTGTCGGGAGCCTGGAAGGGCCACATAGAGATGCGCCCCGACCACGGGTTGTGGAAAGAGGGCCAGGGTGCACCCCGTGGAGGCGCCGGCGCCGGGTTGCTCCCACGGCCAGGACCCGCACCACGTCCCCCTCCGCGGCGACGGCAGCCGCCACGGCCCCCCCACCCCTGCTAGGACCGGGGGGAGGAGGACCAAGAAGAGACGACGGCGGAGCGGACGGACGCGGCGGAGGAGCGGCGGCAAGGGCAGTCGAGGAAGACGAGGACCCCGGCGCGGAGAGAGACCTTGACTGGTTGCCCTGAGTGAGGTCTTCCATGACAAGGTCGTCACGGACCTGCAGGAGGTGGGGAAGGGCTGCTGCCGGGTGATCCACGTCCGGAGGTGGGCGTAGCGGTAACTGAGCCCGCGGAGGACGTTAAGGACCAGGATGCGGTCCTCCACGGGCCAGCCAAGGTCGTCGAGGGAGTCCGCCATGCCCTTCATCCGGCGGCAGAACTCGCCAACGGAGAGGTCACCCTGGACGAAGGTACGGAAGCTCGCGTCGAGACGCAAAGCCCGGGCTTCGGCATTGCCCAGAAACTGGCCCTCGAGCGCAAGCCAGGCCCGGCGAGCGTCAGCAGAGTCGCGGACGAGGTCGTGGAGGTCGAGGAAGATCGTCCCAAGGATCCAGGAGAGCACGATGCTGTCAAGGCGCAGCCACGAGGGGGCCGGGACCGCGACCGAGGCGTCGATGAGGACGTGGTCGTCGAGGGCGTAGCGGCGGAGGGTGAGGAGGACAAGGTCCCGCCAACGGGCGTAGGAGGGCGACTCAGGCTCGAGGACGACCGGGACGAGGAGTCGGATGTTCTGGACACCCCCGGCCTGGTAGTGGAGCTGTGCCACGAGCGGATCGGCCGGATCGTGCCAGATGACCGCTGTGTGGGACACGCGGTGACCCGTCGAGCCGGAGGAGGTGGCCCCGACGTGGTGTGAGGCAGGAAGGACGAGGAGCTGCTCCGCCTCGGCGATCTGGCGGGCCAGTGCATCGGCCGCATCACGCTCGCGCTCCCAAGCGAGGGCTGCCGCACGCATACGGGCCTGGCCTTCCGCGGCAGCAGCCCGGGCAGCGACGAGGGCGGCGGCGAGGGCGGAATCGGGACCCGCTGTGTGGATGGGGGAAGTAGGCGGAAGAGGGGGCGGGGCGGGGAAGGGAGAGGCACCCGCGCCTGCAACGGCAGCCGCCACGGCGGCTGCATCCCCGGCGCCCGCGCCCGGGCCGCCAGTGGCCACGACCGCTGCGTCCACAGCCCCGGAGCCCGTGCCCGCGGCACCCGTGCCTGCCGCCATAAGAGCAGCGGCGGCTGGCGGCTGGGGCGGGCCGGCGGCTGGCGGCTGTGAGCGCCCGGGCCAGCGGCACCCGCGCCCGCCGCCATGAGAGCAGCGGCGGCGGCGGCTGGGGAGGGGCCGGCCGGCGGCGGCTGGCAGCTGGGAGCGCCCGGGCCCGCGGCACCCGCGCCCGGGGTGGCTGCGGGAGGCGCAGCCCCGGCGCCCGTGGCACGCGCTCTGATACCATGCTGAAAGTTGTCATTGGGCTAACACTAGAAGGGTAGCTATATAGCATGTCATACATGGGCCTCATGGGCCTAATACACACATACTCCAATAAGTGTTATACACAAATTGAAGTAACACTGACACAAAAATAGTAGTAACCAATATATAGCAAAGAAAATATAGGGTACACTCATGGGAGAAGGTGGCACAGTTTTATATGCTTTATTAAGGATATTTCGAGACTATGGTAATCGAGCCAGTGCACTTAACATTGGATCACATAATATATGTAATTATGTGTCTGATTCATAAATATTCACACGACTACTTTTACTGGGAGTGACCATGGCTTCAATCTTTTCTGAAGTCACTAAAGCATAATATTGAAGAAAATGTTAAAGATTCCAACATGTGTACCATAGGACATTACAACAATAAATGGACCCTAAGAACAAGACATCTCTAGAGTCTCAGCAATATTATGTGCAAATATGAGGAACACATTAGGCACAAGGACGTCTCTAAACAATAATGAGAGAGAAAATAAAGAAACCAGACAATTTTGGAAATATGGTAGTGGTGCTAAGAATAAGATTTTATGCCACTCAGTTGTCTGGAATAGCTTAATAAAATAAATATCATTTGGTTTCTTAAGAATAAAATCAGTAATGCCAAAAGAAAAGACATCCCAGATAATAGAATTTCAAAGACTGCAACAGTGAACCCTTAAGAATTAAAGGACATACTCCAATGCTTTAAATGGTATATCTGACTATTTGTCTGCCAACCAAACCTTTTGGTGGCCCTAGCTAACTTGGATTTGTCTACCAGCCAAATTGGCATATCTAAACCTGAAGGCAGGTAATCATCCTGATTTTCAAAAACAATGGTCATTCGTATTGAGTCTTGAACAGAAACATCAGATAACAAGAAGCAATTTTAAGAGAAAGGAAAACCAAAGCTAATACTCAAAAAAAGAGTATTGCATAACCATCACAGGAGTACTATGGAAATAACAGAGGTTACCTTTATAAGTTCCCGTAATATTCCATGAATACGGGCCTATATCGTTCTCATCCCTTTTGAAGAAGGCATGCTGCACAAACACACAGATTGTAAGCAATTAGCTAAGTCACAAACATACCAATAGAGTTAATAGTTCCAGAGCTACAATCAGTTAGCTGTCGGGAACATAGCAACTAGATGCTAGTGCTAGTTATCTCAGGACTACAATCAGTTAGCATCCCTTCCATGAGAAATGAAAGACAACCAACTAGAGCTGGCATTCAACTATCTCCTACTAATCATTCCAAAGTAGAAATGGCACGAGCAATTGGGTACTCCCACCTCCCTAGACTCTTTACAAGCGCTTGGGTCTTACAGTCCAGCAAACCCACAGCATAGCGATGGAGTTCAAATGACTATTTGGATTATATGCACTAAGTTGATTCCCAAACCTAAACTTCGACTCGAAGCAGCCAATTCCCATTCGTAGCCATCCGAAAGCAGGCCAAGGGAACAGTCTCTAGTGCAAGTCCGTAAAATGAAACCCACCATCACAGAATTAAGTCAAAATCAACCATATTCCACATCTCGTCCAATCCGATCGCCAAACCCTAAGCTCCCAATTCACTAATTTCACATAAACTCCCTTGCACTTTATATACATAATAACAAAAATGGGGGAAGGACTTCCAACCCATCAATCAAAGTCCAGCAGCACCAGGCCGTTCTCACCTCATCGCCCCACGAACCGGCGGAGGCGGCTGCTCCGACGGACGCGACGCGCTCCCGGAGCGGGCGCAGCGCCGCGGCCAGCGGCGGGGCCAGGGCGACGCCGACCAGCACGAGCCCCACCACCGCGGCCCTGATCACGACGCCGCTCCCGGCGGCGGGCCCCATCTATCTCCTCCCGATGTACAGCACGAGCGCGCGCAGCCCTCACGCCGACGCGGGAACCACCACCATATGGGCAGTCCGCAGCAGGCGGAGCGGCAAGGCAACTGCTATTCGGGCGGCGCGGGGCGGGGGTGGTGATTGGGGTCTATTGAGCAGTAAACCTAGGACGGGGACGGAGGAGCAGGCGGAGGGGAACGGGGCGAGCCGTGGACAGGGTCAAAAGGGGCGGTGGAGGGGTTGGGGAGGCGACGGCGCGAGGTGGAGGGAGGCGACGAAGGGAGGACGGCGACTTTTGTTTCGGCAGGCGGACGCCAAGCAACGAGGCAAACGCTTGCGCGTGGGGGATTTCCGCCTTCTTCCGCGTGTGGTGGGGGTGGTTGGTGCTGCGGGCGGCGGTGCTGGACTCTGCCTGCAGACGACGGGCTGGAGTGGGAGCATCTCAGGGGCCCGCATGTCTACGACAGTGGTATTGCTAGGCTCCGTGGGGCCTGCCTGTCATTGGGGAACTCCAGCCTCGTGAGCGCTAAATAATAGTCCTCGTTCTAAATCTAGTGGTTTTTTTTCTGTGACAAAATCTAGGGAATTATGTTAGTCTTTCGACATGTCATATTTTTTTTCAGATTGGTTTGAACTATTCAAGAGAAAATTGTTGGGAATGCTAAGAGAGTTAGGATTTCCAGTGGGATGATACGGTGGCATGCTGCATTTTTTTTTTTGAGAAAGGGTTGGTATTTTATTGATCATAATACATACAGAGTAACTCTTACAACCAAGCCCCTGATAGGGTACCCTAAAAAAATAAAATTACATGTAAGACCATTACAGGAGCATCCTGTGTCCTTCGCCGTCGTCGACCTTCGCTGCCACAACTTGAACCTCCTCCATCTCCCGCAATGAAGAAGATTCATAATGAAGCTTTGGCCGATTCCCGATTTGACAAAGAGTCTTCAAATTTGAAGCCCATCAAACGTTGAACGCCCCGGGCAAATCCCACTTTCACCGAAAACAGACACTAGTCGTAACACCGGCATGCTCCGGCCAACAAGCAGCAATCCCACAAAGGGGATCCAAGAACACCTACTCGCATAGAGGAGCAAGTGGAGCCTTGCCCTCCAAGGGAGGGACAAAAGCCCGGTGAACACTCCACCGGTAAAAGTATCGAGTCTCCTCCGAACAACAACCATATGTCGTAGGATACGGATTCGGCGATGTCATTGACTAGAGGACCACAAACAACCCAGGAAAGCACACAAAAGATTCGAGCTTCGACGCAGAAGAAGAAAACAAAGAAAAACTCGCCAATGTCGTCAAACCTCTTGCAGATGATATCGTCATTGTGCTCTTCCGACCAGCACAGAAACCTGCTTACCATCAACATGGCTGCCGCTGGATAAGCTTGGAAAAGTTTCCAACCCTAACCCTAAAACTACTACAACAGTAGGAAATATATACACCCCCACCGGATCCACAACTCCCTCAGCCCATCGGCACCGAAAACGGCCGCCGGAGGTGAGGAAGCGAGCGGATCCGGCGGTGGTAGCACGGTTCGCCTGGGAGTCACCCTGTTGCTTCGGATGAGCTGGACGGTTCGAGAGAAGGCGGCCGAGCTTGATCTTAGACTCATTTCGACTTGCCTGAAAACTTGAGCAGGGATTCGTTCTCAACATGTATTTTCGGAGTTTTTGAACGTTGAGATAACGTGAGACAAGTTTAGAAAACAGTGATGAAATCGACTCATTTGAATTAGATATGAAATTTTTAGCAAACTGTGTAATGTACGAAAACAAATTATTCTAAACTTCCATAGAGTTTCCAGCTTTAGCGAACCAAAAGAGCCACTTCTATATTCAAAGGGGTCTCGCTAAACCAAATCCCAGTCCTGACGATGTCTGTGGTGGTCTCGCTAATCGTACACACGCGTGGCTAGAATGACAGATGTGTGGCTGCCGGTAGTACAGTTGTGGCTAGAATGATTCCTCAGTGATAGATACTGCGTGGCTGCCGGGCCAACGACCGGACAATCAATCAGATTCGGCTATTCAGCACCTTAAACTAGAAGTACTCAGAATTGTGAGCGACCATTCCTACCCGTCGTTGGTGGCCATGGCCAATCAAGTACTCGTAGTCCATCGTCATGCTGCCTCTGTACAATGCAAGTAAACACAATGTGACGGGGATTTTGTTTTAAATCTATGGACGTCTCTATTACAAAGGTTGCTGTCACTGACTGATGAAAAACTGAAAATGAAACAGATATCTCTGACCATATATTCGTCCGAAGGGTTTTGTATATTACCACTGCTATTAGAATTTTGGGAGACGCCTCTCTTTTTCAGCAACGATTTGATAAAAAACCTCGTGCTTTTGATGCACAATTTCTCATTTGTTGTCATTCTCGTTCTTAACTGGTAGTACAGTGCTCTTTCCACACACAAAAATGGTAGTAGTAAAGTGCGTTTGCTACGCGACGTAGTTGGCCTTCTGCTGCTGCATGGCCTCGGCGAGCTTGGACCACTTGGTGCGGATGGTGATGACCAGCAGCGTCAAGGCCTGGCACCCGAGCCCTAAGATGAGCCCCGCCCACAGGCCCCTGGTGCGCAGGTCGAGATTGAAGGCGAACAGGATGGCGAGCGGCATGCCGACGCAGTAGAACGCCACCAGGTTGGTGACCGCCGCCAGGTGCTGCCAGCCGCAGCCCCTGGCGACTCCCGACAGCACGCCCTGCGCGGAGTCCAGCACGATGGAGATCACCATGAGCGGCGTGATGGCCCCGAAAGCCGACACGATCTCCGCGCTCCCGCTGAAGAGGCGCGCCCACAGGCCGTGGCCGAACGCCAGCAGCAGCACGAAGGTGACGGCCAGGAACACCGACAGCTTCAGCGTCACCTTCACCGCGTGCTTGGCCCTCTCCACGTTCCCCGAGCCTATCTCGTTCGACACCCGCGTGCTGATCAAGCGTAAGACAGATTATATTGTAGTCCAATGACAGGAAGAACTGAAGCTGGAATCAGAAGGACATATGCAGGCAGGAAAGAGACAAGACAGCAGGGAGTAACGAACCTCACCGCGGCGCTGAACCCGAATGTGATCATGTACGCGATCGCCTCCGTGCTGACACTGCACACGTTAATTCCGTCGACCAAGAAAGTCAGTTTGTTTCAAGATGATGAACACAAATTAACACTGGTTGCAGTTGCAGCCAGTGCTGAAGCTTCAGTATCGAAAGAGAGACAGACATACCACATGGCGATCAGCGACGTGCTCACTGTGGAATTGGGGAGCAAGCCGGCGATCAGGACCAGGAGCTCGAATGCCCAGTACTCCAAGCTGCAGTCAGTCAAAATGAAGCGTGAGTTCTCTAGACACAGCCATCAGCCAGCCATATCGGCCGAATTGAACAACATGAAACCAGTGGCCCAGTGCTGAGTCTGCCGACACTACTCACCAGACCATGACGGCGGACGGCGTGGCGAGCTTCACGGTGGGCGGCACGTACTTGAAGGCCTCGGCAGAGAACCCCTTCCACGTCTCGCTGAATTTCCCGGAGCGCTGCACGTAGGCGAGCAGCATGAGGGAGGAGACCCAGAACGTGGCGGAGACGGCGGCGCCTGCCCCGGCGAGCCCCAGGCCGAGCACGTTCACCAGGAGATATGTCAGCGCGACGTGGAGCGCGAACGGGACCATGGAGCAGACGACGAGCGGGAGCACCATGGACTGCGTCTGCAGGTACCGCAGCAGGCACTGCACGAAGGCGTAGGCGAAGAGGCCGGGTATCTGCGCCCGGACGAACGCGGCCGCGGCGAGGGACACCTCGGGCTCCTGCCGCAGGAACAGCAGCACCGGCTCCGTGAACCACCACAGCGCCGAGACGGCCGCGGACACGGCAGCCGACATGATGAGCGACGACTGCAGGTAGAGGCCCAGCATCCGGTACAGCCCCGCGCCGTACGCCTGGCCGCACAGCGTCTCCAGGGCGCCGCTCAGCCCGGTCTGGAAACACAGCCACGCATGGTATTATGATCATTTTTCCATGGAACACAAATATTACACAGCTGATGTGAAAAAAATGATTCAGAAGCAACACCACTTAGCTGATCAATAGCTTAGCTTCCTAAATAATGGAAAGGCTCTAGCAGGTTTGACGTTTTGTGCACGATCACAACTCCACAACACACGAAATGACACATGTAAAAACATAGTTAGCTGGTAATTGAAACTAATTTCACGTTGTAGATGTTGGTTTATACTCTGTTTTTCTATATAAAGTTAGTTGATAAAAGTTAGATAAGTTTTACTTAGAAAAAAGTATTAAGCGGTCTATAATTTTAAACTCAGGGAGTATGTACTAGAAGAGTGAGCCTTTTGAATTTTTGATTGATTTATACAACTGAGAAAAAATCCAAGTGATTTGAGCCATTTGATCTTATAGCTATAAGTGAATTGAACCATGTATGAGTTGTGTGTGTGCCAGGTCTCATGATACAGTATTCGATTTATTTATTTTGCGCTGACAATATATAGAGAATCGAACTTGAAGCAAAGAGAATATATCAGCATGTAGCAAGCCTGCAAGTACTACACTACTAGTTCTAAGATACACAAGCTTCAACTTATAAGAGATTTATTTATGTAAATAACCGATTCGGAGTCAAAGATTTTGTGAAAATTTAGGTACTTAGAATAACGCAGCCGCATCGTTTACCTACTACGGAGTATGTAGTATCAAATCAACAAGATAATCCAACAAGTATGGTCGTTGGTCGACACTCGACAGTGATACTTAGACTTGAGAGCAACAAGTATTGTTTGACATTATTACTCCGTAGCAACATAAGAACAGGACAACCCTGCTCCATTAATTTATTTTTCTTTGGAACCATTACATTATTTAGCATATATGGTTCCCCAAGGATACATAGCGTATTTTCTTTTTTTTTGACGAAATGGATACATAGCGTATCAGCATATATAATAAGCCGACTAGATTCCTGCCGTTCACATAACGACGACACAAACCGAATTTTTCGTGCCAAGCCATCACCAGTCCCCTGACCACGACCAGTCTAGCGGTCTGAAAATCGCGCACTCCTACAGAACATATATATGCGCATTTTTGTTAAACGAGAGCATGTGCATTTAAGTTGACCGCGTTTGGTTTCAGGATCAGGCCAGGGATAGCTTATCATTTGTTTATGCCGCATGCAAAGATTGGATCCGACGGAGGCGCAAGCACCACGTAACAGTCACGGCACCATACATGTTTTTGGCAGCAACTACTATTAAATACTACTTAACCTCGTTCTTTCTTCTTCTCAGATCCTCGAAAGTAGGAGTGGTAGCGAATGAAGCTACTTTATGAAACCGAAGGGGCAAAAAAAAAAAAAAGCTGTAAGATCATCACTCACTGCAGTGTAGCCACAGTAATAGATAAAAAATCCTGACCGATTTGACGATGCACCAAACAAAAAAAAAACTCCTGCTAATTAAGCCCAAAAGTCTCGAAACGCATGCAGCTTGAGCGTGACCAACTGGCCACCGTGGCCTCCGATCTGCTGTTTTGCACACACTCCACAAAAGAAGAATTCACATTTTCTCAGCTCTCCGACTCTGACCTGATGACCGCCAATGCATCCTCGACGTACCAATCGCTAGCTTATTCCTCCCTGATCTGATCCGGTCCGAGTCCAACGGGGCTTTGCCAGTGGCCACGCACGCACGCATATGGAAGGAGAGGAGGAAGAAGGACCGACCGAGTGAAGCGGCCGACGTACGGTCACCTCGCTCCGGGCTCTGGCGACCACGGGAATAAAAGCGACGGCGACGGTGATGGCGACCGCGCCGCCGAAGGGGCGGCGTACGTACGTGCCGTGCCGTGCCGCGGTGGCGCACGCCACGCGAACCTCGAGTTGCTTATCGTTTCGTGGCTGGCACTTGACAGCGAGCGAGCGAGCAGTGCCGGTGCGGGCCGGCGCGCGACTACTGCTGCTGTTGGTTGGTGGTTGGTGTTGGTTGGCTCATTTCAACCGCGCGCGACAAGATCAGCGCACGGCAGAGATGAGGGAGCGACTTTGGCAGGCAGTGGACAAGCTAGCTTTGCTTTGCTTGGCCACGCATGCACGGCCATTAATTTATCGTGGATGGGATATTGGGATAGCGCTAGCAGATCAATCAATGGTGCACGCTCCGCGCCTTGCCTGCTTGCCTTGAATTTCTCAACCCAAGTTCTTGTCCTCTCTTTGAATATTGCCGGTTGCTACAGTATACTATCGGTTGAGCGCGGTGCGGGTCCCCCCTGCAAATGTCAACACAGGCCGTGGAGCACGGGCGTTGAAATAGTAGGAACGAGTGTACGCAGGTAGCCCCTCTATTTCATTACCACTGCTGGGGCATTCTTGGCGCCTCCTCTGGAAGACCCGGCCATGCAGGCCGTGCAGCTAGCTGCCCATGCCGCTTCAAGTCTTCAACATCACAGTGTCCGACTCCGAATGGACAATCCCAGGAGCATCAGACAAAGCAACACGGTCAAAGGAACTCGGAACGGCAGCTATGAGTCGACGTGTACGACGTCATAGCCCTTATGGTTATTTACTCTGTGAACTTCAATGAGGCAATGAGGCGTGCTAGCTAGCTGGTAGCCTGCTAGCGTACGCACGCAAGAGCCAAGAGGCGAAGAACAGGTCGGTCGGCATGTGCAGCGGCGACGTACGGGTGCGTGCATGTGATCCTGATCCGCCGCCTTGGCGAAGAAGCGGCAACGCGCGGGGCGATCGAGAATGGATCTATCATCGGAGACTTCACAGTAACATCATCGAGATAGGAGTAGATGCATGCATGGCAATTAATAGATAGAGCGCTCGCTAGCTCGAGGGAGATGAATTGAATGAGATGGGTACATCAGTACGGAGTATTACGTACCACGAAGGCGTAGCCGGTGACGGTGGCCCAGGAGTTGCCGAGCGTGGCGCCGGCGAGGTGCACGTCGCCGAGGTGGCCCGAGAACATCACCGACACCAGCGGGATGCCGTAGAAGGCCATGCTCGTCAGCACCATCGGCACCGCGAACCCCAGCTGCGCGCGCGCCTCCGCCGTGTCCACCACGCGATCCAACCACGACGACGCCCGCCGCTGCGGCGACGACGACGACGGCTCGCCACCGGCGGCCTGATGCTCGGCGCCCAGCAGCGGGGCCGAAGGCAACGACATGCTGCTGGTGCTGCTGCCGCCGTCCGACGACGACGGACCAGATGAGGAAGAACCGGCCGCCTGCGGGTGCGGGGTGCCTGCGGAGCTTGCGGCGAACGGCCGCCGGCGGTGATCAGTTAGTAATTATAGCCTCCGCCTGCTCCCCGCTGCTACTGCTACTGCTGCTCCACCTACCAAGCAGCGTGGATCGGCGGTGGTGCTTATATGGTGCCTGCGGCCTCTTCTTCGGTCTCTTTGCCAGAGGCGAATAATGGCGTGCAGGTGTGACTCAGCTGTTGTGAGCATGGGCATAGCGTTCAGCCGTGAGTACAGCCTAAAATAAATGTGGTGCGACGCTGCTGCGCGGAACGGCGAAAAGATGAAGGGTTTCCCGGTGGGCTCCGAAACGGCTGATTTGCCGGGAGTAAAATACTTTGCCGGTTGTTTTTTATTGGGCACCTGGCGAAGAAATTTTTTGCCGGGTGCCAGGCCTGACGCCACCCGGCAAAGAAAGGCCTCCGGCAAATCAGCCTTTGCCAGACGCCGGCACTCGACAAACACCAGCCGTCGGTAAAAATTGGTGTTTGCCGGGTGTCGAACACTCGAAAAAATATGACCGCCAGCAAAGGTGGTCGGCGTGACGGCGGCCACCTGCCGTCAGCCTTTGCCGGGTGCCACGTCGTTAGGCACCCGGCAAAGAATTTTTTTATTTTTTTAAAAAAATTCTTTGCGGGGTGCCTCCTGAGCTGGCATCCGGCAAAGAAATTATAAAAAGATAAATAAAAAAAATCTTTGTCGGGTGCCTCTAACATGGCACCCGACAAAGCAAGGGCTGACGGACCGGCGCCGTCTCGGTCACTTTTCTTTGCCGGGGGCCGAGTTTGCGCTCGGCAAAGTCTTTGCCGGGTGCCCGATAAAAAGCACCCGGCAAAGAAATCTTTGCCGACTAACTTTTTGCCGGAGGCTATTTGCCGAGTGCAGCACCCGGCAAAGGCTTTGCCGGGTGCATTCGGCACTCGATAAAGTGCCTGAATCCAGTAGTGTTAGGTATTATAATCTAGGTCAGCTGAGTAAAATCCAGACGGTGTCGCATTCAGTGTGGCACCGTCGCTTATATTTTTTCCCTAGTGATGGATAAAGGACTTTGCTACACCATGCACGCCTACGGTTTTGCTTCTTGGCGTGCACACCTCTCCAGCACAGTATTGGGCATGTAAAAAAATGACAACTAACTTCTTCACCCACTCCGGCAAGGCGACCTCGCCCCGCCCAGCCGCAGGCATCCTCTTCTCCTCCTCCGATGCGGCCATGAGAACTCCGGTAAGCTCCGCCGAAGCCGGCCATGGAAAACCATTCCTAGACTTGGCCCGACCACCATCCCTCGCTGCCCATTAACATCCCCACCGTCTGTCTTTCCTTCCTCTCCCTAGTTGGCCGACAATCTATACCCACCGAAGTTGAGGTATAAGGGGGTGAGCCGGAACCCTAGGTCACCGCAGTTGGAGGAGGAGGAGGAGAGAGGAGGGGGGAGCCAGAAACCTAACTGCTGATGGCAGATCGAGCGCTGCCGCCGGCGGCTCCGGCGGATGCGCCGCCACCGCGGCTAGATCTGGTGGTTCACCGCAGCCGTGGGGGAGGGGGCAGCAGTGGGCTCAAGCGCAAGCACGAGTGGGCACGAAGGCCGCTGGTGAGGTCACCGGAGAGATAGGGTGTGCGGTGGGAGGACGGAAAAGTATGTGCGGGTGGGGAGGTCAGGTGCAGGGGGTGGGTTGAGTGCAAGAGGAAGGTGCGTAGGCACACATGCGGACACATGCGCAGCCAGGAAGTAGAGTTTAGGATACATTATATGCGGTGTATGATATGACTTCACAGAATAGCAAAACTGTTGCATGTTAATGTATCGTACGATACCGCTGCAGGCCTCCACGGAACAACGAAAGGAGAAAGGCTAAACTTCTTATTCTTGGAGCTAAGGTTTTCCTCCTATCTAGAATAGCTAAACCGTTGCATGTTAATGTGTCGTACGAAACCACTGCAGGCCTCCACGGAACAGCGAAAGGAGAAAGGCTTAAGTTTTTGTTCTTGGAGCTAAGGTTTTCCTCCTATCCCTCTGATAAAATCAGGATCGTTCCCGTATATATCTTGTATATATAGGCCGACCTCTCGCTCATTAGCTCATCATACGCCTCACCATGCTGCCAACAGCAATGCACTTGGTTGGACCTCCAGCCATCTCCTCCTTATTATTTCCACTACTACCGTGATGATACTTCCACATTTGCATTTTACCAACTAGGTTTCCTTTTTAGAATTTATATATTATAAATATCGTAGACGTACTAGCTAGTAAAAAACTTTGAATTATAGAAAAAAAATCAGATAAAATTTTGCCATCTGTTCGGTACTACCAGTAATTCTGATTTAGTAAACAAACTTCGTTAAGGAGAACATAGATCTAAAGCAATTCTAAAAGAAGTTGTATCCCTATCAAATCTCTCTTATCCAGAAATTTTTAGGGCTCTATTTAGAGGTAAACTCAATTTGAGAAAAAAATGATGTTGGACCCCTTCACATCCATCTTGAAGACAAAATGACTCCAGAAAAGACACATATTACAAATGCAACGATTAGTAGGTGGTAGGCCTTGCAGTGGAACATGTGGAACGCGTGTGGCACGTGGAGACATGTGGTCTCAAACATGGCCTCATTTTGTGACCGTTTTGTGCTACCAACTCGCTATGGACAAGTCTAGTACGTGGTAGTCCACCAACATCGAACGGAGCAGGCCTTCACGTGAAAAAAAGGTGCTGCATGCCTTGCCAGCGGTCGCTGCAGGGCTGCTGAGGGAAAAGCCGGTGGATCAGCTACACAGGAAGAGGAACGAGCCGCAGGAGGCAACTTATTGTTATCCCAGTGTTCGATCACGGTACATCGGCGGTCGAAATATGTTAATCATTTCCAACCGACAAAAATGAACATTATCGTGTGCATTATATCCGCGTGTGTGTATGCAATCAAGGTGTCTGTACACGTTTGCTACGTGTATGGCATTTACTGGTTTGAGATCTACCTCCACATGATGCACATGCGCGTGCTCTTAAGGTAAAAGAAAATTTATCTAGAGTTAGTGTAGACCCAACCTACAATCAAATATAGTTTTATAGTATTAAAATAAATATCATAGTAGAGGCTGAAACTCGTTTCATTACCGTATTAAATATCATGCCATGAAAAAATATTGACATGGCATCCTCGTTAACGAGGAGAAAAAATAATGAGAAGAATAAAACAAGGACATTGCTAACGCTTGTACCTGCAGGCGGAAGCGGCTCAACCTGCACACCATGCCCGCACACGCGAAGTCCTTTGGGCCCCGTCTCCAACCATCTCCGATTGCCCCGACGCCCACCACCCGGCCGGTAGTAGGGTCTTGTAAAAGCTGACCGCGTCCATAGGTTGCTGAAGCTCCGGCGAGACCCTACCGTCAGTGACGACCACCTTCTTCCCCTTCCACCTTTGCTGCCAACTTTCCCGATGCGTCCATGGCGAACTCTGTCGAGCTCCACCGAAGTTTGGCCATGGCGCCCCCACCCTAGAGCTACCCCCCTCCCCCCGGTCGCTAGGGCTCCCTAAACACCCGACGACCATCCCACAGCCCATCTTCCCGTCCTCCCCACATAGCTGGCCGGCAATCTATACCGCCAGAGTTGAGGAAGAAGGGGGTGAGCTCGTTATAACCCTAGCTAATCATCAGAGTTGGAGGAGGAAAAGACCTACTTAGGCCGGATTCGTGGCCGGCACCATTGACTTGACTACGGTGGATGAGTTGTGCGTGCTGCTGCTGCTAGCCCTTCGCTCTCTAAGTGTACCATTTAGGTGAAGAAAAATATAGCAATGCGCCATTTCTTAGGTTGGAAACGATTTCAGCTCGTTTTTTTCTTCAAAGACCGAGAAGAAACGAGATTCTACACGTTGGAGGCAAGCCATCGTCTCTTCCGGTCGTTGGCTTGTCGCAACCTAAAGCCGCTCGCGAGACCATGTCGCTCTCTCGCTGCCGGCCACACGCCTTTGCACGAGCGCGTGTTCGCACACCTACATGCCCGTGCTGCACGCCTTGCCGTTGTCCGCGCGCGCATCTCCTCGCTCGTCTCCGTCAGACGACCGCGCACCCATCACAGTCGGCGTCGCTGCATGCCTTCGTCGCTACTCGAGCCATGCAGATTTCTTCTTTTCTCTAGATAAGCATGGGCCATGGGGACAGAGAAAATGAGAAACACGGATTGGATGGAGAGAGTGCATGTGATTTCTTGGTTGAGTTTTTGCCATGGTGGTTTCTTGTGATCATGGAACTGCAAGTATTTATTTTCATGGTTCGGAGTACCCAGTGTGGCAGGGCCAAAGAGTTGCATATAGCTCAGCGCACTCACGCTAACTAACTAACTATCACCAGATCAATCTCGATCGAGTGCCAAAAGGCATTGGCTCATTGATCCACCAACTAAATTTTAGTTAGCTAAATTTTACTTCACGGATCCAAACAGTCTAGCTAAATTTAACTTATCAATCAGGAAGTCCTTCGTTTCGTTGTGAAGACAATTACTTCTATCTTAAAAAGAGGATACTCCAGTAGGTGGATAGGGCAGTAACTTTGCTGTGGCGTGTGTCACGTGTGCGTGGAACACGTGGGCTGTCGACGTACAGAGTAAGCTTGTTTGTGACTGTCTTATGCTACCGCACCTGCTGTGTATCGAACGGAGCAGGAACAGCACGTGAAAAAAATAGTGCGCGTGTGTAAGCCTCGACAAAATACCCTATACCTGTTACCTGAATCTTAATTACCCAAATTCAAACCCGAATTACCCGAACCCGAGGTACCCAATCCTAAATTCGGATAGTGAATTTAAATACCCGAAATTAATTGGGGTAGTTCGGGTAATACGCTCCGGTACCCAAACTACTCAAAGTTTTATCTTGATCTCTGTATTTATCATTTGTTATTAGTAGAACATTGAAATTATCACTTTATTAGAATATAATTCTCTTGGTTTAAACAAGTGACTGTAATATACTATTCTCTACAAATTGTTGTTGAAACTATACATAAATTATTGATGAAATTACGTATAAATTAAAACTAAAGTTTTGTGTATTTTATTATTTTTTTCAAATTCGGGTAGATCGGGTATACCCGAAACCGAACCCGAAAAATCAAATTTCGGATAGTTCTTTTTCGAGGCTAATATCAGGTAGAAATTTTCATTATCCGAATTTTGAATTACACAAAAATCGGTACTTCCTTGCCAGCGGTTACGCGTGTGGTACTTCCTCGCCAGCGGTGGGCGCAGGGCTGCTGAGGGAGGGCCCACTTGTATTCAATGGTATTTAATTTATTTTATAAAATATATGTACATATAGTGTATATGCATATATGTGTATTAGAAAAAAGAAGAAAAATATTTTTTTGAGAAACAAAAGAAGAAAAATAATGACTAGATAATAGTAATAATATGCTGTCAACTATTCAGCCCAAAACATGCGTTTTCTGCTTCTTCCGTTCCCCGTTCGATGGCCCAATAAGGCCCAGTGGCTGCTGGCCCAACTCCTCTACCATCAGGCAGCGCACGGGAGCACGAGCATCCGCACCTCGCCCATTATTGGCCCGCTTGACGCTTGGGTAGCTCAGGCGCGTCTTTCCTCGTGTGTTTTCTTTCCCAACACCATAACCTACCGGTGGCGGTGGTCGAGTGACGAACTCCGGCGAGGGCACGGCGGCGCGAGGCAGCGGTCGCGGCTCAGCGAGTCGTTGACCGAGTGAAGGGGGCAGCACTTGTGGATAGGCATGCCAATGGGTGAGATTCCAGCCCATTTCCGACCCAACCCAAATCTAATTAATTATTTTTTAACCCAACCCATCCCATTCCAAATTAATTAAATACCCAACCCAACCCAACGCATTCTGCACCTGGCTGCCTACTTCGTTCCTTCCTGCTCTTCGTCTTCGCTGCGTTCGTTTCCTGCTGCTTCCTCTTCCTGCAGTGTGGATTGGATGGCTGCTTGGTCGATGAAGGTGGTGGCAGCGGCGGTGTGGGCGTGGGGTCGTGCAGCCGCAACTCGAGGTGGCGGCGACGTCAACGGCGCCGAAGCTCGGGCCGTGGCCGCGCGGCTGGCTACGCGAACAGAGCGGGATCGATGCGTCGCTGCGACTACATGGGTTGAACATCAAGGAGCTGCAGCGAGCATGGGTGACCGACCCCAACTCGGTCAACGAGTCCTGGGACAAGTTCTTCCGCAACTTCGTCGGCCAGGCGGCGGCGGCCGTGCTGCGACTGTCGGACTGAGCGGCGGCGGCCGTGCTGCGACCGTCGGACTGGGAGGCGGCGGTCGTGCTGCGAGCGACCGAGCGTCGGGACTGGTGGCTTGCCTGTACGCTAGGGTTGAGCATCTAATTGCCCATTCCAACTCGTCCTAAATCTAACCCACGATTACTCTCAGCTCAACCTAACCTAACCCACAAGATATTAAAACTTACTCAACCTAAAAAAATCCAGGTTCCCCTCAATCCATTAGCAGCTTGTGGACCGGGGTTCCACTCAACCCATTAGCAGCTTTTGGACCGCGCTGCCGCGGGGGAAGTACGGGGCCTAGCTTTTCACGCAGTACCAATTGATGCCGTTACCTCACCCGATCGAGCATGAAAGCGTCAAATTGGGAACGTCCTCCACCATCGCTACCTTCCTCCCTCGACACTCAATTAAATAAATGTTATGATCTGATGCTTATACAGTTACACTTTTCTTATAGCTCTATTTTAATCCGTATGTGTCACTTTTAGCCCCATCACACAGGAGAATAGATTTACTATTCTAACTTTAACTGAGATTGATTTTCTCCATCATAGGTAGTTTGGGGACATTCTATATTTAAAATCATTGTCCCAATAATAAATGAAAATATGTAACGTGGTCTAGACCTGCTAATGGGTTGGGTGGAACCTGAGTTTTTTTAGGTTAAATTCTGCTGTGAGCTTATTTGGATAGGTAGAAGCTCATTTTAATATCTTATAGGTTAGGTTAGGTTAGGCTGAAAGCAATCATGGGTCAGACGTGGGACAAGTTGAAATGGTAATGCACAACCCTAGCGTACAGGCAAGCCACCAGTCCCGACGCTCGGTCGCTCGCATCTCGGCCGTTGCCGCCCAGTCCGACCGCCCAGTCCGACGGTCGCAGCACGGCCGCCGCCACCTGGCCGACGAAGTTGCGGAAGAACTTGTCCCAGGACTCGTCGACCGAGTTGGGGTCGGCCTCCCATGCTCGCTGCAGCTCCTTGAGGTTCAACCCGTGCAGTCGCAGTGACGCATCGATCCCGCTCTGTTCGCGCAGCCAGCCGCGCGGCCACAGCCCGAGTTCCGGCGGCGCCGTTGACGTCGCCGCCACCTCGAGTTGTGGCAGCACGACCCCACGCCCACACCGCCGCTGCCACCACCTTCATCGACCAAGCAGCCATCCAATCCACACTGCAGGAAGAGGAAGCAGCAGGAAACGAACGCAGCGAAGACGAAGAGCAGGAAGGAACGAAGTAGGCAGCCAGGTGCAGAATGGGTTGGGTTGGGTATTAATTAATTTGGAATGGGATGGGTTAGGGTTAAAAAATAATTAATTAGATTTGGGTTGGGTCGGAAATGGGCTGAAATCTCACCCATTAGCAGGCCTAGGTGGTCACATACAGTACGTATGACAATTTTGTGTGGCATACCCTTCGACAAATTTTTAGGTTCTATGTTCATCACTTTGCATAATAAAATTTTAGTTTGGCATGCTCTTCGCATGTGCATTTTCACTGGTTTTGACAAAGTCTCATACGAAGCTAATACTTGGTTGCACCTATCATTTAATGTGATTCTTAGATGTGATTAAATTTAATTAAATAAAAAATATGTCAAGTCCCATTAGGACGTCCCAATAACTAGCTATTTAATTAGTTAGATCTGACATGACAAAAAAAATAGGATAAAGAGTAGTTATTAGCGACGAGCAAATAGCTAATCTATTTTATGTTACCCAAAACGAGCAATGTAAAATAGTTCTTTTTTCTTATCTTTCACCTCTACATCAGCTCTAATAAGCTATTACTTTTGCTGACGACTTTATAGTCCAGCGTGTCCTCCAGACCACACATAGAAGGCGACAACCGATCACCACTCAAAACCATGTCTTATGTCTGAGTCAAAAGCGCGAATGCATGTTTTCACTCTCGGGTCTCGTTTAGGTGCATAAATTTTTTAAATTCTGACAATGCAGCACTAGCATTTTCTTTTGTATTTAGTAATTATTATCTAATTATAAATTAACTAGATTTAAAAAATACGTCTCGTTATTTATTATCAAATTATATAATTAATTATTTTTTAACTATATTTAATACTCTATACAAACAATTAAACGAGAGAGAGGAAAAAAAACTTAGAACTTCGAAGCCACGCTGCTCTCGGTAATGCTCGGTGCCTGCCCGTCTGCCGACAGGTTTCTGTTCTGAATAATGGAGTACGGCGTCACTGTCAATGTACCCGTGCGACTGCTCTCGGTGTCGGTGACGAAATTGTCGACAAAGGCTCAGTGCACTAATTACCTGAGCAATAATCGGTTCAGTGACTTTTTTTTTATCACAACAGATGCAGTGACATTAAAGTAGAGAAAAATAGATGTTCGGTACTGTATGTGATACCACCGACACCGAGCGAGTAGACATGACGATCATTGCCCCCGCGTCGCCCACCCGCACGGGGCTGCTTGTGCGGAACCAGCCCAGCCGTCGTCCGGCACCACCTCCACCCTCCTACCCTCCTCTCGCTGTCGTCGGAGGGCGCCCGCGGGAGGCCTGTGCGGCTCCCCATGAGGGTGACGGCGGGGCTTCTCTCCGTGGCGGGATTTGCTGCTCTCGTGTGGGGAGGGCGCAAGGAACTCCGGTGGTCGGCGGATGGCTGCGACGGCGGCTCCTCCTGGTCACCGGAGCACGGATCCGAGGCCTCCTCGCCCGGATCCGGCGAGGGGGTGGGTGGATCCGGCCGCTCGGGGTCGGATGTTGGCTGCCCTTCGGCGGCTCGCGACGGCGGTGTTTCGGCTGCGACAGGAGGTCGGTCCGGCTGGTGTGGTGGTGATTCGGTGGTTGGTGGTAGGGTGAGGTCTTGCCCGCGTGCATCTGCAGGGGGCAAAGTAGCGGCGCCGGTCGGCGGCAGCTGTGGCGGCCCGGGACGGCGGTGTTTCTCCAGCGACGCATGGTGCCGTTGCCGGCCGTGGCGGTGGCATGCCTGCGGTGCCTTGGTGGTGCGGCTGGAGGTGCCGGGCCTAGTGGAAGTCGCACTCCTTCGTCGGGGCTCACCGGCAGAGTGGGTGGTGCCCGAGCGGGCACAGGGGGCAGCGGTGGGGTTCCCTCCTCGCCCCCTCCTTCTTGATGGTGGCCATTTCGTGGCAGTGGCTGTGGCTCATGATGGCGTTGGGGGCGGCCCTCGCCTATGCTGTCCTTCCCCCATGACCGTGACTTTTATCGCCGGGCGGTCGTCGTGAAGATGGAGGCCTTGGCGTCAACCAGGGGCCGGTCCGGGGCCAGGCCCCTCAGGGCAGGGGCGTTGCCTATTCAAGCTCGGTCGGTGGCGGTGGCCGGTGGCGGTTACGGCTTCGGCGGGCGGATGGTGGACGTACATGGTGGCGGGAGGCTGGTGTTCGGCAGGTGGTCTAGCGGGGTGCTGGCGCAGCTCTGCGGTTGCTTACTGGCCAGCGCGTCGACCCCGGTGAGGCTTCTTCTGGATGGCCGGCAGCGACGGCTTGGTGTCTGGTGGGGACCCGACATCTCAATCGACGTCCATGCTATGGGTTCTTTGGGCTAAAGCCTAGCGACGGCGACACCTACGGGAGTCGTTCCCCTGTTGAGGGCGTCGTATCCCCAGCACACTCCACGGGTGAAAGCCTTGTCCTATCTTGGACGAGCGACGGCGGCGCTTGGGCGTCGTGACATTCTTGAAGGCGTCGCTGTGGTGGAGTAAGTGTAATTTGTTTTTAGTTGTTTATTTTGTTTCTTTGGTTAGTCTGTAGTTACTTATTTTGCTCTTTGGTGAGCTCTAGTGGAGTGAAGTAGAGGCTCATATTGATAACCCAATCCGACCGAGTTTTAGTAGTGGGAAGTGGTTGCTCGTGTCGATGACCCAATCCGACCGAGGCTTGAGTTGAGTGGACGCTAAGCGCGAGTTGAGTGGTGTGGGATGAGCGATGCTCTCCCCAGTTGTGTCGTTTTCGCCTATTTTTTACTTTAAAAACTAGACGAAGTATTTGTCTTATTTTTTCTTTATTCGTCTAATAGAAATCACGGCAAAACTTTTACCATCCTTTCGAAAAAACAATAAAACCAGGAGTCCCGGACTATGCTCTGTGTGTGTAAGAGAGAGAGCGTCGACGCCGGCAAGCTCAAACACGGACGACGTCCCCTTCACGACGAAGTGGACGCCACCGTCGATCAAACGAGCGGCGCCTTCGAATGAGCAGTTGTTGTCGCACTTGCACCCTTGCGAATCGCATCACGCAGCCAAACCAGCGCCACGTACGACGACCCGCCCTCCTCCACGGCCCTGCGGCACGCAGCCTTCATCTCCGCGGCCTTCTCGCGCGCCTTCCGCCCCTCCTCGCCGCCGCCCATCAGGGCCCTCACCGCGCGCTCCAGCTCCGCGGCCTCGACGAAGTTGTCGCGCCTCCTGTCCACCTGCATGACCACGGCGACGCCCGTGACGGACACGAGCTCGAACGCGTTCAGGTGCTGCTCCGCGTACAGCGGCCACGGCGCCAGCGGCACGCCGTGCCACAGGCTCTCCATCGTCGAGTTCCACCCGCAGTGTGTCACGAAGCCGCCCACGGCGGCGTGGGCGAGCACCGCCTTCTGCGGCGCCCACTGAGGCCACACGAGACCCCTGTCCCTGGTCCGCTCCAGGGACCCCGCGGGGAGGAGCTCGTCGAGGTCGGCGTCCGTCGGGTGCCGCGACCCCGCCGCGGGAGGCCCGCGCAGCGCCCACAGGAACCGGTGGCCGCTGCGCTCCAGCCCCGTGGCGACCTCGGGCGCCTTGGCGGCGTCGAACCAGCCCAGGCTCCCGAAGCAGAGGAACACCACCGACGCCCGCGGCTGCGCGTCCAGCCACCGGACGCACGCCTCGTCGTTGTCAGACACGTCTCCCGCACCGAGGTTCAGCACCGGGCCGATCGGGTAAAGCGGCGGCGCCGGTCGTCCCGGCACGCACCGGCCTTCGGCGATGGCGGCGAGTAGCCCCGGCTTGAGCGCGGTCACCGTGTTGACGATGATGCCGTCCGCGTCCATGAAACGCCTGCCGTGGTACACGAACCACGTGAAGTTGGGGCTGTCCTTGCGTCCCATGAACCCGGGGATGTTTCCCGCGGGCAGGGGCGGCAGGCCCGGGACGTCCACCGTGCCCTCGAACGTGTCGAAGTCGACGGCGACCGTCTCGTCGAGGGCCGGCAGCCTCAGCATGAGCGAGAGCAGCGAGGCCGTGGAGGTGAAGTAGACGTACGTCGGCACGGCGAGCTCACGCGCCACGTCGATCACGGTGGTGGCGAAGAAGTCGACCACGAGCGCGGCGGCGCCGAGCTCCCGCGCCGCGGCCGCTACGTGGGGCTTGTAGAGCTCCATGTACCGCGACTTGAACTCCTGCAGGTTGCCGGCGCAGTCCGTTAGGGGATCCTCGGCGGGGAGGTGGTGGAACCGGACGCCACTAATGCCGGACGCCACTAATGCCGGACGCCGCGACGCGCCGGACGTGTGCGCCCACCTCGGACGCCGACTCTGGCGTCGGCGGCTGCACGACGAGGACGGTCACCGTGAACTCTCGGCGGAGGTCGTCTGCGTCTCCGCCGCCGGCGCCGAGGCCGAGCAGGCGCTACCCGGCTTCGATGAGCGACATGAGGTGGCCGGAGCCGGGTTCAGGGAGGAGCAGCACGTTGAGGCTCACCATCCACTTCCACCCTCCTGTCCTGCCAAAAAAAAAAAAAAAAAAAAAACAAAACTTGTGTTGCTGCGCTAGCTAACTGTACGAGCTCCAACTCCAATTGTGCCTTGTGGTTGTCTGAACATGCTCACATATAAATTGTTGCTCGTAGAGCAGAAGGGACACCAAATAGTCTAAAGTCTGAATTGAGGTTGAGGCCGGGGGAAAAGGATTGGACAGTCTTGTAGAGTCTAACGCGTTGACAGTCCGGTCCCTTTCGTTGTTCCATTCATCAGTTTTATATTTTGGGGGCAACGGCCGGTGCCAAGTAAGCGCACGTGTAACCACCGAACTCGTTTTTTGCTCATCTTTTTTTTAGAGGAAACCCGGGTTTCATATATGAGCTATAACAGGATTACAATCATCGTTTATGATGCCCTCTATGCTCGGTGGGGTTATAAGTCACTCCGCACCTGGTGATCTTGGGACACCATATGAGCAAGCATATGCACTACTTTATTACAAACTCGACTAATGAAACTAACACGAAAATCTTCGAAACTCAGGCTCAAGTCCTGATCCATCTGTTGTAGTAAGGGTGATCCCTGACTTCTGATTTGCCCGAATCATCCATAGATTGACTAGAACCTGACAATAATCAGACTCCAAGTGTAGCTTCCTCACGCCCTGATACCTGACAATCAGACTCCAAGTGTAGCTTACTCACGCCCTGATTCAGAGCATACGCGAGTCTGTCACGGCATGCCATGGCTTGTGCATCGAGGGCATCCAAGCAGACACCATACCCTGTTGCGTACTAAAGGAAAAAGTAGTCTTCTATTGAGGTCCAGACGGAACCAAAGTGGAAGCACATCAAATCGAGTACCGGCTTTTCTCATTCCAGAAATAAAGGATGCAATCCAGAACTGTGACAGGTTGAATAGTATAAATTTGATTAAATTTATCTAAAAAAGCAATAATACTAGGAGTATATAGCATGCCAAATATATTTGTCATCATATATACGTACTGTATTTTCATAGCATATCTGTTTAGGGTCATCCATGTTGCTACTATTTCCGATGGAGTATAAGCATAATCAAATTCAAGATAATGAGACTCTAAACCTAGATTCGTATCTTTGGAGACAGAGAAGCAAGCTTCTTTTATGTCATCCCTGCTTGATGTGTATTGGTGTGAACGGCGATGACTAAGTAAGCTCCAAGATACCCAATGAACGGAAGAATGACAGCAATCACGGTAGTTGCGCGACAGGACCGCTGTACGTATAAGATTCTACTACTACTTCGTAAACTCGCTTTCCAAGCTGCCATGAAAGCCGACGACTGCTCACCTAGAGGCTGGTGGACACGTACAGTGGACTTGGGGAGAACGACGATTGTGTTGTACAACATGTGACGTGGGTGGATATAATAGATCGATGTAGGCCAGGCAGGCAGGCAGGCTATCTTCATTGTGCGCAATATAATATAATGGAGGGATGGATCGAGGAGAATGTCTCCTAGACACACCATTTGTATCTATGCATGACCGGTCTAGCTAACCCTCCTTCACCGGCCCTCGGCATCATATCACTGCAAACCACATGCCGTGTCTGATTTCGCGCCACACGTTCTGCTTGTGGCATACATATCCACATACGCAGCGGATCCACGGAGATTTTGAGCTTAATTTGCAGCAAAGAGGAAGAGGCCATCTGAGAAATAGGAGTTAAACGTTATCTCGTTAGATATGTACTATTGAATATATATTATTTGGAAATCAGTTACTTAACTTTGAGTTATATTTAGCACTAACAGGTACAATTAAAGCAAGAGTTTCGTGTAAACCGGTCTACTTTATATATTATATATGAGATGGCAGAGTTGCTGCTGTACTGCAGCCATTTGACGTAGCGACAGTTGCAGGAGAGGGATGTTGCACCGTTGGGACCCTAAAACAGACAGTACATGTTGGGGTTTTAGAAGAAAGGAACGCCTATAGTCATGCTTATTGCAATATTGCTCAACCTCATGAATAAACGTTGCACTTTTGATGTCATCTGTATTTTTACATATTTGTTTCATGAATATTAGCAGACCCCACGTCTTCACAGTACCCCATTTGTTTTGGTCTTCTTGTTAGTGGCAACACCAATACCGCTAGTTCCACTCACTAGCAATAGGTACCTCAGACTTTGTCCTCGCTGAAGTCCAGAAATTATAGTCGTAGCTGGCCCCAAACAGCAGGCCACGACCGTGGAACATGGCCGGACTGGCGGCGCCACCACCGACATCAAGAAGGACACCACCGTTGTCAACTAGCCAACTACATATTGCTCAACTCCTCCTATCTTTCTCAACACCGGGTCTTCAATTCAGACATGTGTTCCTGTATTGCCCGCCAAGGGAGATGGCCGATAGAGGAAATAGTCGAATGGAGAGTGCACGGGAGGCAGGACCAGTGATATGAGTGCCTGTATCATTATTGTAGTCTGGCTAGTTTATACTGTATTATAAAAGTCAATTGAAATTTTTGCTCTTAATACACGAGTGCACGGCCACCCGGTTTGATGTAGCCGCTGAAAGCGAAATTGCATGTCCTCAACCGTAAATTTTCCTTGCATCCATGCACAAAACCCCCATCTATATGTACTCAAGTCGAGGCAAAAATGATAAAGAGGCACAGCTGCTCATTTCACGCGCCCGGACAGAAGGGTGACAATGGGTCAGTTAGAATTTCTTCGATCCACCAAAATTATTAGCTCCAACTTGTTTTTGGGCTTGTATACAATCCTAATTCCCCAAATCCCCACCTATGTAAGTGGTCGACTCACGCTATGGCCCCTTGGCCCTCATGTTGTTGTCCCTGGTCCCTGCGTTGCTGGTTCCACTATCTAGGCCTTGGTTCTGTTTATGGGTCCACCAACTAAACTTTGGTTCTGTTTATGGATCCACCAGCTAAACTTTAGCTAACTAAATTCAGCTGCTAGGGATCCAAATGGTCTGTCTAGCTAAAAGACCAATTGCTAAACTCATACAAACTTTAGTTGAGTCTATTAGTTAGAGGATCCAAATACCCCGGCTAAAGTTTAGTTTGAAGAACTTTCAGTTAGTTAGCTATAAAATTTAGCCTTTAGCAAGCTATATAGACTTCAGTTGGGAGGAAAACACTTGCGTGTTTTCAAAGCTAAACTAAAATTTTAGCAGGCCTGCATTGCAACTGGACGTGGGTCGGCCCGCCAAGCTTTCAAGGCGTACCTTATAGCTGGCCCAACTATTCTTTCGTGCATGGTTTTGCACATGCCGGCTCCGTCCGGCCCGCGGGCTGCCGTGCGTCGTTCGTCAGCGTCCTGACAGCCTTACACCAAAATTTTCCTTTGCAGCTTGCAGCTGCGTCGTTGTCCAAGCCAATCGTCGCGGGACCCCGATTATAGGACTACAAAAATTTGGTGAGATGGTGGGTAGACTCATTGCCGGGTTTGTGCCGGCGGCCGCCTCCGCAATTCCACGCCGGCCGGAGAGTCAAGACAAGCGGATAGGATTTCCCCGGTGGAAAGATTTGACACGGACATTCAGACGATGACCACGAGGACCAAACCACTCCCACTTTCTCTCCAAGTAAAAGCAAGCATGGACACGTGGACAGCCACGGTCCAAGCTGGAGCGTTGCAGCGTGGCTTCACCGGCGCTGCAGCACGTGTGAATTGCGATGCCTCGCGATAGCATCATTACTTGGACACACGCGGTGCCTAATCAGACCAAGTCTACGCAGAAAAATGTCGCGCCATCCTCTGATCAGACCACGAAGCATCTGCCGAATCTGCTGAAGAAAGTACGTACGGTTCCAATTCCAAGTCCCGTGCTCGCCCATCTTGTCATATTGTTGCGGGTGATCACCTTCCACCGCCGAATCTATCAGTGCCAGTCACTGTCGATTGGCTGCTCATCAATCTGGAATCGCATTCGTTTCATCCTAGCTTTATAGTTCTCGGAATTTGCCATCTGGTGCACCAGCGCAGCAGTGAAAACGAAAAGCAGTGAAGGTGAAGTTACGGTCACAGCCAAACACCGACGGTTCTCCCAATGGCGAAGCCCGCGCTGGTGCTCCTGCCGGAGTGGGGCGCCGGCCACCTCATGTCCATGCTCGAGTCCTGCAAGCGCGTCCTCCTCTGCGGCGGCAACGGCAAGGCCTTCTCCATCACCCTGCTGGTCATGCGCCCGCCCACCGCCGAGGCCACCTCCGAGGTGGAGGCGCACGTGCGCCGCGAGGCCGCGTCCGGGCTGGACATCCGCTTCCACCGCCTCCCCGCCGTGGAGCCGCCCTCGGACGCCGTCGGGGTGGAGGAGTTCATCGCGCGGTACATCGGCCTCCATGCGCCGCACGTCAGGGACGCCGTGGCCGCCATGGCGCCGTGCCCCGTCGCCGCGCTCGTGCTCGACATCTTCGCCGCGCCCCTGGTGGACGTGGCGCGGGGCCTCGGGGTGCCGTCCTACGTCTTCATGTCGTCCACGGGCGCCCTGCTCTCGCTCATGCTGCACCTGCCCGTGCTCCACGACTCCGTCCCCGTGGAGTTCGACGAGGTGGAGGAAGGGGAGGTGCAGGTGCCGGGCCTCCCGGCGATGCCGCCCGAGTCCATGCCCTGCCCTGTGGTGGACAAGAAGAGCCCCAACTACGCCTGGTTCGTGCGCCTCGGCGATCGCTTCATGGACGCCACGGGCATCATCGCCAACACCGCGGAGGACCTCGAGCCGGGGCCCCTAGCGGCCATCGCCGGGGGCCGGTGCGTGCCTGGTCGCCCCGCGCCGCCGGTGTACCCGATCGGCCCGGTGCTGTCGCTCGGCGACCGCTCGCCGTCCCACGAGTGCGTCGCGTGGCTTTATGCGCAGCCGCCGGGGTCCGTGGTGTTCCTCTGCTTCGGGAGCATGGGCTGGTTCGACCCGCCGCAGGTGGTGGAGATCACGGCGGCGCTCGAGCGGTGCGGCCACCGCTTCCTGTGGGTCCTGCGTGGTCCACCTTCGGACGCGTCTGGCGCCGGCGCCCCGGACGGGTCGGAGCACCCGACGGACGCGAACCTCGACGAGCTCCTCCCGGAAGGGTTCCTGGAGAGGACCAAGGGCAAGGGCCTGGTGTGGCCGACGTGGGCGCCGCAGAAGGACATCCTGGCGCACCCCGCCGTGGGCGGATTCGTGACGCACGGCGGCTGGAACTCGGTGCTAGAGAGCCTGTGGCACGGCGTGCCGGTGGCGCCGTGGCCGCTCTACGCGGAGCAGCACCTGAACGCGTTTGAGCTGGTGGCCGACATGGGCGTGGCCGTGCCCCTCAAGGTGGACAGGAAGCGGGATAACTTCGTGGAGGCCGCGGAGCTCGAGCGCGCCGTGCGGTCGCTGATGGACGCCGACGGCGAGCAGGGGAGGAGGGCGAGGGAGAAGACCGCTGATATGAAGGCCGTTTGCCGGAAGGCCGTGGAGGAAGGCGGGTCGTCGCACGCAGCGCTGCAGAGGCTCGCCGAGGCGCTCCACCACGGCGCGGTGATCCCGAAGAAGTGAAGCGCGGCCGCAATGCTCTTTTGTGCCGTGATAGTTTGCTCATGTCGTATGTATGGAATGTGCCTGTGTGTTGAGAACGAGATAGCCCGCGCAAATTCGAAGTACCTGTATTAGTTTTTGAAAAAACGAAAACGAGAGTTGTTTAAGGACGGGGCGAGTACGTGGAGTTGTCTACCATCATCAGGGGTTCAGTGGTTCGTGTGGACCTTGCACATCTCCTCTGATAACCTCCGCAGCGCAGCGTAGGACGAGCCACCCTCCTCCACGGCGTTCTTGCAGGCGGCCCTCACTCCGTGGCCTTCTCCCTCGCCTTCCTCCCTTCATCGCCACCGCCCATCAGCTCCTTCACCGCTCGCTCCAGCTCCGCGGCCTCCACGAAATCGTTCCTCTTCCTGTCCACCTTCAACGCCACGGCGACGCCCATGTAGGCCACCAGTGTGAACGCGTTCAGGTGCTGCTCCGCGTACAGCGGCCACGGCGCCATCGGCACGCCGAACCACAGGCTCTCGAGGACCGAGTTCCAACCGCCGTGTGTCACGAAACCCCCCACGGCGGCGTGGGCTAGAATATCTTTCTGTGGCGCCTTCGTCGGCCACACCAGGCCTCTGTCCTTGCGTCCTCTCGAGGAAGCCGTCGGGGGGCAGCTGTAACACCCTAGTTTTCAATTTTCAAAAAAAAAAATAGTCAAAGTGATTTTTGAAATAAATATATAGGCAAAATAAATATTTTATGAAAATAAGAATGAATCATGGTAGAAACATGCTTGAGCATTCATGCTGGTGCATATTTTTGTTGTGGTGAAATTGAATTTGAATTTGATTTCAAAATTAATTTAAAAATGCATTTGAAATGAGGTTTGAATAAAAGAAAAATATTTATTTTTCCTCCTCCTCTCCTTCCTGGCTTCCGGCCCGAGCGCACCGCGCGGCCTGCGTCTCCCCTCCGCTCGGCCTGCTCCGCTTCCCATGCGCCGGCCCATTTCTTTTCTCGGCCCGCAACGGCAGCGCGTCCGCGCGTCGTCCATCTTGGGCCGAAGCCGCAACAGCAGCAGCTGCGCGCGCCCGTCGCTCCATCTTGGGCCGCAGGCCAGGCCCATCAAGACGCGCCGTCCGTCCGCGCGTCCGCCTCCCTCTCTCGCTGTCGCCGACAGGTGGACCCCGCGCCACCTTCTTCTTCTCCGACTCGGCCGCGAGCTCGAGCCCGACTCGACCCGCGTCGTTGCTCGGTCGTTGCACCACCCCGCGCGCGGTCTATTTAAGCAATTAGATCGCGTCCGCAGCCTCCGCCCGTAACCCTATCCGCCGCCTCTGCCTTTGCTTCGAGTCAGAGCCGCCTTCGCCTCGAGCAAGCAGCGCCGCCAAAACCCTAGCCGCCACCGCGTCTTCCGCCGCCACCCAAAATTCGCCGCGGTCGACGGGACATTATCGTCGTAAGCTAGCAATTGAGCATCGCCTTGACCTCCTGAGCGCTCCGGTGCTTTTAATTTGAGTCATTTTCATCTAACCCGTGCCACCATCGTGCGCAGTTCGCCGCCCTCCGCCGCTCCGAGCCGCTCGCCGTCCTCGCATCGCCTCGACCTCCATCTTCTCCACAGGTGAGCGCGGCGTGAGCTCCTCTCGCGTTTGGTACCAGTCTCGATGCTTATGGTGACCGGAATCGCTAGTTCCTATAACTCCGGCGAGCTCCGTACGCCGCCGGCGATGGCAGCCGCCGCGTCGGTCGTCTTCCCCGGCGAGGTCGATCGCCTCGATCGATCGGAGCCGTTCATCGTGAAACGGCCGGCCAGAAACCGCCCGTACCCCTTCGCGTGTCGTTTTTGCAGAAAACCCCTCGGGTTTCTGTTTAATCTATTAAGAATCCTTAGCGCGTTCGGCAGGATACGTTTTCCCACTGGGAAGTGTAATTTTTGTTTAACAGATCCATAATACGCTTTGTCCACTAGAAAGCGTATTTTCCTTATAATAGCTTCCAGAATACGTTTCCTTCACTGAAAAACGTATTTTTTCTTTTCAGTTTTAGAATACGTGTTCATCTATTTACAGTTTTGCCATTATCTTTAAAAGTTTATAACTTTCACGTTTTAACTTCGAATTGGTCCGTTCAAATTTTGTTAGATTCATAATTTCATAATCTACGCAGTGGTGCTACTTTGGAAGTATTTTAGAAACTTTATATTTTTAGTCTATATTTAATGTATTTATTTGTCTATAGGCAATCTTTGAAAATTCATAACTTCGCCGTTATAACTCCGTTTTCGGTGAACTTGACGTCTGTGTGATCGTAGAAGCGAGTAGAATAGTTTTATAAATATTTTATTCTGTTTTGATGAGATTGATGTACTGTTCCTCTAATAGCTCTTTATTTGCTTCGTGTATGTATGCTCGATTGGATTGTCTGGTGTTGATTGTTAATGTCGAGTTCAGACGGTGAGGTTTTTGCTGAGCAAGGCTACGTTGAGGATCAGCAGGATCAACAGGACTTTGTGAATCAAGACAAGTATAGCATGGATCATCCTTGTTACCTATTCACTATAAATAATAATTCATTTGCATGTGTCTTTGATGGCCTAGAGATTATAACTAGCTTTGATATCCTGATTTCTTAAACTTTTTGGGTTGCACTGGATAGTTATGATGCTAGTGCTTTAATGGTCATGATCTTATAACTTGATGTGTGTTATGCTATTAATGAAAATGATGATTTTTAACAAACATGAACTCTTGTCTGTAAGTGATTTATCATGGAGAATCCGTACAGCTGTGAGGGCTATATGGCTCTAGCTCTAGTCACTTGTAGGCCCTTTTCTAGCTGGTTAGTGGTCTGGAAGTTAGGGTATAGGACTGCCTCTGTCCTTATGAGTATACCCGGGAAGGATTATGCCATATTGGAAGGGGGTTTCTACACACAACGTATTTTCGTATCTCTGATAGGTTAGGAGAACCTATAGGAGGCTTTATATGTTTTGTGGTGGTTTGAAAGTTATAAGTCCACTCAGTTACAAAACATGACTCACAGTGAAAGTGTACACCTCTGATTAGAGTTTAAATCAATATATTATCCGTGCCCTTCGGTTAGGACGGCCTTGACACATTTATAAAAGATAATGGTTCTTAAATTGTTAATGTATGCATCTTAATGTCGTTATTGCTACACACTGGTTAATGTTATTTTGATCATGAGAATATGGGGATTATTATTACCTTGATGTTATGCTTGAATATGATTAACTTATAAAAGCTAAATACAGTCAAACAGTGTCAGTTTATTTGAGTCTCATTAACCTATGTTATGCTTGTTGAGTACGGTTGTGTACTTACGCTTGCTTTACTTTTAATTTTAGAAAATTCCGGATGGATAACAGATGAAGGTTAGATTGAAAGCTATCGTGATGAGTACTAGGCTTGGTGTTCACCAGTTGACGTGTCCCTGTATGGAGCTTCCGTAATAAAGATATCTTAGTTATTTATTATTTATGCGCAATACTCTGTAATAAATATTAGTTCGCTATGTAATAAACAGGGTGATAACACTCTTTATAATTTGTCATCCTATATGTACGACTGTTCCTAAACACATATAAGACTATTTATGTATTTTACTTTTATCCTTACGGATGGAGTGTGACAGCAGCTCGGCGAGGTTCGCGTCCGACGGCATCCAGTCACCGGGTGCCGGTGGGCCGCGCAGCACCCAGAGGAAGCGGTGGCCGCTGCGCTCCAGGCCGTGTGCGATGTCGTGCGCCTGTGGCGTGGTGAAGAACCCTCCGCTCCCGAAGCAGAGGAGCACCACGGAGGCCGGGGGTTGCGTGTCGAGCCATCGCACGCACTCGTGCGGCTGCTTGGCGGGCAGGGTGAACGAGATCACCGGGGCAATCGGGTAGAATGTCGGGGCACGGACACCGGGCGGGCACCGCCCGTCGGCGATGGCAGCAAGCACGCTCTGCTCGAGCTCGGCAGTCGTGTTGACGATGATGGCGTCGGCCTCGGCGAAGCGCCTGCCGTGGTACACGGACCACGTGTAGTTGGGGCTATTCTTGTCCATCACTGGATTGGGGAGGGACGACGGCGGCACCGGCGGCAGCCCAGGCACGTCCACCGCGCCCTCCATCTCCTCGAACTGGGCCGTCCCCTCCTCGTGGAGCGACGGGAGACGCAGCATGAACGCGAGCGTCCCGGCGCTGGCGGTGAAGTAGACGTACGCGGGCACGGCGAGCTCGCGGCACACGTCGAGCAGCGTGGTGCAGAATAAGTCGATGACGAACGCGGCCACCGGAGACGCCAGGCTGGAGATCGCCGCCCTGACGTCGGGCGCGTGCAGCTGGACCAGCCTGGAGACGAAGTCCTCGATGCCGCGGGAGTCCGTCGGAGGCTCAACGGCGGGGAGGCGGACGAAGCGGATGTCGAGGCCAGAGGCCTCCTCCCTGCGTATGTGGCCGTCGATGTCGGCCGTGAGCTCCTCCGTGGGTGGTGGTGGGATGGCGAGCACGGTGAGCGAGAGCGCGCGGCCGCCGCGGGTGAGCAGCCGCTTGCCGGCCTCGAGCATGGGCATGAGGTGGCCGGCACCCCACAACGACGGTAGGGGCTGCCATGGATGGATCGGGACGGGGCAGGCCTTCAGGAAGGTGCTAGGATTGTGGAAAATGCAAGAGGTTAAGGTGCTCTCGGCTCCACCAGTGGCTGACTGGCTGTAGTTCTTTCAAGCACGATATCAAAGGTTATACAGTATATAAAAAAAGCGAGATTTGTGGAATGAAATAATTTGTTGTCAAGCTTTCCCAGAATTATTTTTTCTTATGCCAAAAATCAGTACATCTCTCTATCTGGGGCGGCAAACCAGCCCTCAAACACATGACCTTTTCCACCTTCCTCTGTCACAGGAAGCATATGCGTTTCTGATTCTCAGTAAGTCTTCAAAGCTTGAGTCTGCAGGGTTCTTATGACCCATGGCGCCGTGGCCGCTGTACGCCGAGCAGCACCTGAACGCGTTCACGCTGGTGGCCTACATGGGCGTCGCCGTGGCGATGAAGGTGGACAGGAAGAGGAACAATTTTGTGGAGTCCGCGGAGCTGGAGCGAGCGGTGAAGGAGCTGATGGGCGGTGGCGAGGAGGGGAGGAAGGCGAGGGAGAAGGCCATGGAGATGAGGGCCGCCTGCAGGAACGCCGTGGAGGAGGGTGGCTCATCCTACGCTGCGCTGCGGAGGCTATCAGAGGAGATGGGCAAAGTCGACACGAACCACTGATGATGAGAGGCAAAGTGTTCTTTGATGCTTCGAGTGGACAATAGCGCTTTGGACCTGTGCTGTGTCGTACTGGGTCACGTATTCCTGTCGTTACCATTTATATTTTTCAATTTTTCAAATAAAAGGTGTAATAAAAGAAATGGAGTATATATATTGAGGGCATGTTTAGTTCTAGTTGAAATGTATAATGCAAAATCCAGAATAATTAGGAATGTGAAAATACAGAATGCCAAAATTTTTAGGGCCTGTTTAGTTGCCAAAACCTAGAATGCAAAATTGCTTTGCTTGCAAGCACAAGCAGCAGCGGGACTTCCCAGCTCCTCGTTCACTGCGGCGGGCACGAACGGCAGCGCCGGGTACCACCAAGTGGTGGAGGCGGAGCAGCAGCTGCAGCTGCCGGCGGAACCACGACTTGATGCACGCTGACGGGCACTGTGCGCGCCGATGACGTCGACGCCATAGCGCGCGTCGCCGGCCACAGCGATGGCGACGACGGTGAGGCGTGGGGCGGCGAGGCCGTGGTGTACGCGCACTGCACGCGGGAGTTGGTGCGGCTGACCCGAGGCGCCGCGCTGCCCGTAATGCTGGGCCTGCTCCAGTACGAGGTGTTCCACGTGTGCACGCTCTGCCGCGCCGCCGGCGACGCGCCGGGCATTCGCGCCCGTCGGGCTGCTCGACATGTTCAACGCCGCTGCCGCGTCGAGGAGTGCGCCGTCGTGGACGGTGGAGCCGGCGGTGGTGACAGGGCCGTGGTGTCGCAGATCAGGGAAGCGCAGAGATCGATCTAGGTCTTCCGACTGCGGCGTCAGCGGTAGCGAGCGGCAAAGGTGGTGGCGGGAGAGAGGACGAGCGAGAGCAGCAGCATGCGGCGGCGGGCGAGGAAGCGTGGGGCGAGCTGCTGCGGTACTCCGGGAGGGCGGGAGAAGACGGGATGCGGCGGTACTCCGGGAGGTCGAGGACGGGTTGTCACGGTACTTTGGGAGGGCGAGCGAGAACGGGACGCGGCGGTGGGCGAGGACGGGACGGGGCACGGCGGTGGGCGAGGTGTGGGCACGGCGGTGGGCGAGGACCGGGATGGGCGAGGACCGGGATGAGCCATGAGGAC
Organism: Bothriochloa decipiens; assembly: GCA_023333625.1. Taxonomy (NCBI): domain Eukaryota; kingdom Viridiplantae; phylum Streptophyta; class Magnoliopsida; order Poales; family Poaceae; genus Bothriochloa; species Bothriochloa decipiens. The sequence continues at coordinate 13,144,011 of CM041631.1, read as the reverse complement.
GGGGATGAGCACGGGACGGGGCGTTTTCAGGCTTTCAGGGCTCCTGAGTCCCAAATATGGAATGGAGAATAGTAGTTTTTCCTCAAAAATTTTAGGTACCGTTTAGTTCCATTCTCCAGAATGTTGGCCCAAAATCTAGAATTTTTGTCTGAAATGGGGAACTAAACAGGCCCTGAGTTTGGTAAATTGAGAGATTCCTAATGTCAAAGTTCAGCCCAAGTTGCTTCTAATATGTCAGATTGGCATTTTGCTGCCAGTGGAATGGTCGAGCCATGGCCCAAGTGCTGGCACCTTTACCTTTTTTGAATTATTTTTATTTTTAATTTTTTTAAAAAATTTTACAATTCTAATTTTTTGTTTCGAAATATGACAGAACTAGTCGTCTACGGTGGCGTTTTCTAAAAAACGCCCACTGTGACGTGGCACACGCAGTGGGTGTTTTTTTGCGCCAGGGGACCGCCCGCAAAAGCCGGCACCGGCAGCGGCCGGCCCTGTGCCACGTCACATATAACGCCCACACAGTGGGCGTTTTTTGGACGACTAGTTCTGTCATATTTCGAAACAAAAAATTAGAATTGTAAATTTTTTTAAAAAAAATTAAAAATAAAAAATTCTACCTTTTTTTTCTTGTAGGTAAACAACAAACTTGTAAGTTACGGTATTTGTAAAATCACAAAAAAATGAAAACAAATTATAAAAATATTTTTTAACACCTCTTGACTAGGTCTGCACTTTAGTATAAAATGTTTTAGTTATATATCTGTATCATTGTTGGGGTTTGGAGATTACACTCAAGCAAATGAGACGAAAACGATATACGGGTTGTAATTGTATTTCATCTTGTCCCGAAAGATACATTTCAGGGGGTATTTATAGGCCCCCTAGCTTCGTCATTTAAAAAATCTTACAAACTTGTCATGATGCTTTCTATACATTTAACTAAAAAGCTTATTGGTGAAGTGACGAAACACACTTCGCCCTTTTCTTTTTGTCTATTCAAGCAACTTTGGATCCCGATTTCTTGACTTAGCCGGCAACGTCACTATTTCTTCATGCGAAGTTGCTAGGACCGCTTTGCTGGTCATCAGGAACGCAGCGAAGTTATTAAGGTAATCTTCGCCATGTGTCAGAAACATGTGATAGCATATGTGCGAAGTCCGAGATGGGCACAGCGAAGTGATGACGTCATCTTCGCTGAGTTGCCGATACCCGGCGAAGTTATCTTCGCCGGTTAACCTAAAACATGCAAAAAATATACGAGCGAAGTCGTAAATAGTCATAGTGAAGTATCTTTGTTATCTTCGCTGGACCTGTAATCATATCAAAAGTCTGTAATAAAATTTTTATCTCCAAAGTTTGGAAAAGAAGTTTGTATGTCAAAGTTGCTTCCCAACAGCAGCCCCTCGCGGGCGAAGGCCTACTCCAAAGGTCTGAATCCCGTGAAGTTTAATATGAAACTTTGCCTAACAAACGCCGTCCAAACTTTAGAGTTGGCCTATTTGAAATTTGAATTTAACGACTAGTTTTGACCGGTTGACTGGACACCGCCTATAAATAGCGAGGCCCTCTCCCCCTGAGGCTGTCGTTTTCAGAAGACGGGAAACTCTGCCAAAATTTTTCTTGAGCTCGAAAGTTTGAGATAGTTTTTGCTGACTTCTGCTGCTTTTGTTTGTCCTTTCTTAAGCTCTGAAGCGAAGTGTGTTTGACAACTTTGGCAAGGTTTGTTTCGTTTAGGTTTTATGTTTTATGATCTTGTCTGGGTTATTCTAATTTTTGATTTTATAGATGTCTTCGTGGGATTTGCAAGATCAAGTTCACTCTCAAGAGAGCTCAAAAGTTGAAGATGATAGCTTGCCTGTGGGTACAGACGATGAGAATCTTGATGTTGATGCGTCTGTCGAGGATTTGGTCAAGGATGATGAGGGTTTGACCTTGACTTTTGGTAAAACTTTGTTTGAAAATGTTCATCTTGATGAAATGGTTCAGTTGAAGATTGTTGAGCGTGACCAAGTGAGAGTCCCTGATCCTGAGGAGTGTAACCCGAAGCCCCATTCTGATGAATGCATTGTTTATCAAAATCTATTTACTGCTGGTCTTCGCTTTCCTTGCCAGGATTTTGTTGAAGACGTGCTAAAGGCTTTCAACATTTAGATGCATCGTTTAACTCCAAACGGTGTAGTTAGACTGGCACAATTTGTTTGGGCCGTCAAGTCCCAGGAGGCTATTGCCGACATTGCTGCTTTTTGCGAGCTTTTTGAGATGCATACTCAGTTCAAAGAGTTTATGCTTGATGGGCGAGTGATTACCAAGTATTTTGCTTGTTTGAGTTTTAAGGTTGCCCGCAACGTTGTTTAGATTTCTTCGGTGACAAGAAACAAGTGGGGTGTTGGGGACTGGTCGAGGTATTGGTTCTACCACAAAGTGCCCATGGTTGAGGAATGGGATTCTGTGACAAAGAGGATGGTGAAAAGATATCCAATGGCTGCTAGGATGGAGATTGAAAAGTTTGAGTTGTCTCCGTCTCTTTCTTATATGATTTCAAAAACTGCGGTTAAAGCATACAAGTGCGTGGCTTCGTTGCAATGTGCAAGAGATCTTATAGAAGAATATGCTGCTGCTAGGATTTGGCCGCTAAAGAAAGGATGGTTGTTTCAACGTTTTCATCCCAGGAATGTTCGAGGTATAAGCTATAAGTTTCTAGATAATGATTTTCATCATCCATGAACTTTTGCTACTGATGAAGATTTTGTGAAGTCTGTAGAGAGTCAGGCTGAAGATCTTTTTGGAAAATATGTGCAGAGTGAGAAAAACAATATTGATAAAATTCTTGGAAATGAATACAAGCGTTTGAATAGAGTTTTTGAAGTTGCGCATGTTGAGTATGGTGAACGGCCTCCTCCTTCTTATCACCATGAAAAGAAGCAAGGCCAGAAGAAGGAGACTGCTAAGGGTGCGAAGCTCAAAGCTGGTCCTAGTAAAACTATTGCTAAGAAATTGAAGAAGAATCAAAGTCCTTCTGACTCTGGATATGGAAGGGAATATTATTTCTGGTGTTGGTGCTAGTGGTGAAGGTGATGTTGAGGTTGTGAGAGGTGGTGGTGATGGTGATGCTGGTTTTTCTGTTTCTGAAGATGTTGAGGGTGAGGTGAGAAAAATTTGTATGACTTTCTCTTCTAGTGGTTTGGCTCCGCTATTACTTACTCCACTTAACAAAAATTTATAGAATTTGTAAGCTCGTGGAACTTCTGTCGGTGGTTTTGGCGAAGTTGATGTGAGGGTTAGCTTGGTCTCTGATAGAGAGACTCAAGTTGGGGATTTTTAGAAAGTTGCTGGATTGGCTTTGCCGAGGACTGATGCTGAGGCCCCTATTGCCAAGCCTCACAAGGAAGTTGTTGACGCTGGGAAAACAACTTCGGTTGAGAACCCAGCTGATACTGAGGCTGACGAAGTTGATATTGAAAATGTGTTAAAGAAAGCTGGAGGTTCTAAGGTTTACTCTCTGAACCTTGAAGATAGTGATGATGAAGTTTTTGATGATGTGGAAAATGATGATCGATTGGCACGTTTGTCCAGCTCTACCATCCATGTAGAGAGTGGAAAGAGTGTTGATTGCAACTTGGGTGAGCACGTTTCTACCGGTGAGTATTGCGACTTATCATTTCTTTTTGGTTTGAACTGCCTTGTTTTGTTAATTTTTTAATTTTTCTTGTAGAGACTATCTTTCCTCATGCGCCGTCTTCTCCTCAGAAAAGTGTTGACTTAAGCAAGTTTACCAGTCAAGAACCTGTTACTCCTGTTATTCCTGCTGCTAGCGAAGCTGATATTTCTGATGCCCTTGAACATGGGTTGGCGTTTTGTCATAAAGAAGGGTTAAGTCTAGACAGTTTTAAGTTCATTGGTATCGGGGCTGATAAACTTCGGATGATGCCTCGCACTTCTGAGGTTCAGTTGTCGAAGTGTATAGACGAGGCCTTCACTGTCCCTGATGCAGAACTTGAAATATCCAAGAAACCTTTGCTTGAAGTTGCTGATGCGGGATTGTCGATGATGTACAAAGGTTCTATCCTAATGAGAGGATTGCAAATGGGTTTGGAGGAGAAAGAGAAAAGTTTTGTGCTTCGCGAATGTGATTATCAGGTTGAAATTGAAAATTTGAAGAAACAGCTTGCTGAGAAGGAAAAGGAGAGAGCTGATGCTGTGGATGCCCATAACGTTTTGGAAGGCAAGCTTATCAGCGCTCTTGCCCGTGTTGAAGAAAAAGAGGATGACATCAAGAAGATTATGGAAGATAAGGAAAAGTTAGCGGAAGGCATAAGGCGCATTGAGAAAAGGTTACAGGAACAGGACAAGTCCTTCTTCGACAATTGCAATCGGATTTGGGAACTTTGCTTTGAATGCTATGACAAGTTTGGAGCCCGCCCTGAGAAAAAATGTTGGGAGCTCGGTGATTGTGATAGTTTTTTCAGTTGGCTTTATCATCAATATGAAGATTTATCTCGAGTTACTGAAACCACAGTTGATATTGGAGTATACTACTCTGCTTGTGCTTTGTTTCATTTGATGAAGCAAAGTCAAGATCCTCTGTTTGCGCGACTTTGTGATTCCAACTACAAGTTTCCTTCTGTGGGTGAACTTACCAATGTGACGAGGGCTACGCAAATGTTGTGCAACAAGTATCTAGAGGAGTATTGGAGATCAGGTGGTCGGGCTCATTGCTTTGATAAAGCTAGGAAGAAATTGCAGAAGGTAGATTTGGAAGCTGCTCGGAGGGAGGCGGAGGAAACCGCGAAGATGGAGGCTAGCGCTAGAGGTCGAAGCGGTACCGGACCCAGCAATGTTAGTGGTAGCCATCTTTAGGCTCTTGCTTTTTCTTTTGTGAGAAGGGATTTTGAGATACGACTCTAAGTTGTGGTCTTTGTAAGATATATGCTTGGAGAATGCTTGACTAACTGCCCGTCCTGCGTAGGTTCCTCTTGCTGAGGCTGCGCAGGATGTTGAAGACATTGTTCCGCTGTTAATGTGTAAAAATGACTTTGTTTTTGAGCCTGCCGAGTTTTATGGTTTTTGCGCGAAGTGCGAAGGCTGTGATGTTGATGAGTTTCTTGCTCGTAAGTTTTGCTGTTGTTGTTTTGAACTTGAACTTTTTTGGTGATTTTGACTTACAAATCTTTTATAGACGTGAACAAGTGTTGTTGTGACGTCCGGCCTCCTAATTGCCGAGTTTTTGACTTTACGGGCTTTGCGCAGGTAGAAGTTTGATGTGTGGGGTTTGTTTTTCTTCTGTTATTACTCTTATTTTCTAACTTCTTCTTATAGTCATCTAATTCAAGTACTTCACCGGCGAGTGTTTGTGGGGACTATTTACGTCGTAAAGCGAACGAAATTATAGACGAAGTTGTGAGTGAGATACTTGATGACGCTGCCGAAGTAGTTAGTTCTCAAGATGATTAATTCTGTAAATATATTTTTGTAATTGAATTGATATTATTGTAAGCATTCTTTGTTGTGTTGCGACGTTTGTGAGTTTTCCTTCGCTTGTATGACTAGGTATGGAATAAGTATTTTGAGTTAAATTGTGTAAGTACTTTGTTGAGAAACATGTAATTGAGAACTTTTGCCTTAGTAAATTTTGAGATGTTGCCCCTTCTTTTTCGTTCGAAGCGGATGCATGCACTTCGCTTGGGAGCTTGAGACGTTTTTGCCTTAGTGAAGCAAAGTTAAAAAATTTGTCTTTGCCAATTTTTGAAACGCCGTCCCTTTCTTTTCGAGCGAAGTGGACACGTACGCTTCCTTAGGAGCTGAAAACATTTCAACTTGATGAAACAGAGTCAAAAAATTTGCCTTAGCAAATTTTAAAATGCCGTCCTTTCCTCTTCAAGCGAAGTGGGTGCGTACACTTCCTTAGAAGCTGAAAACATTTCAACTTAATGAAACAAAGTTAAAAAATTTGCCTTAGCAAATTTTGATTCCCATTGACTGGCAATATTCTCATTGTCTGGCAATATTCTCTAAAGTCTTCGCTGTCAAACTGGGTTCCATTATCTATAGTGATGTGTCTTGGGACTCCGAATCTGCATATGATGTTTTGCCATAGGAATTTTTTCATTGTATGAGAAGACATGTTTGTGATTGGCTTCGCTTCAATCCACTTGGTGAAATATTCAACTGCAACTATTACGTATTGGTAGTTGCCTTGAGCTGGAGGTAACTTTTTGACTATGTCGATTCCCCATCTTGCCAGTGGCTAGGTTGGTTCAATTGGTTGTAGGTTTGTTCCTGGTGCTTTAACTTTGCTTGCTGCCATTTGGCAATTGTGATAGGTCTGAATGATTTCTTTGCTGTCACTTTGGACAGTTGGTCAGAAGAACCCTTGTCTAAAGGCTTTTCCAACTATTGATCTAGCCCCGGCGTGACATCCACAGATTCTATCGTGTATTTCTTTCAACAGGTTTTTCCCATCTTCTCTCGAGATGCACTTTAGTAGTGGTTGGCAAACTCCTTCCTTGTATAGTTCTTCGTTGATGATTTTATAGCTTCTGGTCTTTTGCTTCATTCTTGCTTCATCAGCTTCATTTTTTGGCTCGTAGAATCCTTTGAGGAATATGACAATTGGAGCCCTCCAATCTTCTCTTTCTATGATGCGTACTTCTTTTGGTTGTTCAACTTTCATTTTTGTTGAGGCTTCGGTGATAGTTTGGAAGAATACTTCTGGTGGTAACTCTAACTTTTGGGCGGCGGCTTTTGCAATTTCGTCTGCGTCTATGTTATCATTTCTTGAAATGCTTTTCACTGTGAATCCAGCGAAGTGTTTTTATTGATCTCTCAGCAGTTGGAGATACTTTGCTAGCTCTGGATCTCTTGCTTTGTAATTTTTCTCTATATGCCCAGCCATAACTTGAGAATCTGTCTTGATTATTAGTTTTTGAATCCCCATTGCTCTTGCTTTGCGGAGCCCTAGTAATACCGCCTCGTATTCTGCGATGTTGTTGGTGCATTGAAAGTCTAATCTTGCTGCGTATTTGAGTTTAATTCCAGAAGGTGAAGTTATGACTGCTGCTGCTCCTACGCCGGCGAAGCCCCAAGCACCATCGCAATAGATTATCCACTCTGGTTGCTCCATTCTTTCTTGGTTGTACTTCGAAGGTGTCCAATCTGCCACGAAGTCAGCCAACACTTGAGATTTGATTGCTGTTCTTTTCTCGAATTTGATGAAGTATTGGGACAGCTCTGCAGCCCATTTTCCTAATCTCCCTAAGGATTTGCAGCCTTGTAGAACTTCTTTGAGGGGTTGATTTGTTGGTACTCTAATTTTGTGTGCTTGGAAGTAGTGTTTCAACTTTCTGGATGCCATAAGTACTGCATATGTAATTTTCTCGATTTCTGAATAGAATATTTTTGATCCAGACAAGGCTTTGGATGCGAAGTATACTGGAACTTGTCTTATTGAGTGCTCATTTTCTTCTTCTTGTATCAATACTGCACTGACTGTACTTTCGTTTGCTATTACATATAGTAGTAAATCTGCCGTTGGGTCAGGTGTTGCTAAGGTTGTGGGATTGGATAGATGCTTTTTTATTTCTTCAAAAGCTTCTTGCTGTGGTTGACCCCAGTTGATTTTTTTCTTTTTTCCTTTTAGTGCTTGAAATATTGGGAGGCTTCGCTCAGCTGATTTGGATATAAATCTGTTCAGTGAAGCTAATCTTCCTGTCAACTTTTGTATGTCCTTAATATTTCTTGGCACTTGCATATTCAGTATTGCCTTCACCTTCTTTGGGTTCGGGTCGATTCCTTTTACGGATACGATGCACCCTAGTATTTTTCCTGTTTAAACTCCGAATGTGCATTTTTTTGGGTTCAACTTTAGATTTGCTTTTCTGAGGTTTGAGAAGGTTTCTTGTAGGTCTTCGACATGGTCTTCTCTTTTTTTGCTTTTGATTACTAAGTCATCCACATACGCAAGCAGATTTTTTGGTATTTGGTCTTTGAGGACTGTGGATGTCATTCTGATAAAAGTTGTTCCTGCATTGCGAAGCCCCTCGGCCATTCTTTGAAAACAATAAGTGCCGAATGGTGTAATAAAACTTGTGTACTCTTCGTCTTCTTTTTTCATCCAAATCTGATGGTATCCCGAATAGCAGTCAAGGAAGCTGAGCATTTCACTTCCTGCTGCCTGATCTACCAAAGTGTCTATCGTTGGTGATGAAAAGTTGTCTTTTGGGCACGCTTTGTTGAGATCTGTGAAGTCTATGCACATTCTCCACTTTTTGTTTTTCTTTTGTACCATAACTATGTTTGCAAGCCAAGTTGTGAATTGAAATTGTCTTATGACTTTTGCATCTATCAATCTTTGGACTTCGGCTTTCGCAGCTTGTGTTCTGTCTTCCGATAACTTTCTGAGTTTTTGCCTTTTCGGCCTGAAGTTTGGATCGATGTTTAACTTGTGTTCTATGACATCCCTGCTTACTCCTCCTAAGTCTTGTGCAGACCAGGCAAAGATAACCTTGTTACTTCACAAGACTTGTATTAGCTTTTCTTCTTCTTTTGATAGGTTTGTGCCGATGATAACTTGTCTTTCTGGTACCATTGGGTCGATTGGCACTTTCTTTGTGTCTTCACAGGGCTTCGCTTTTTCTTGTATCTTCGCGTTTTCAGTTTCAAGCTCATCATCTTCTTTTTCTTGTATCACGTGGATATTTTTGAAAGCTGGGCTTGTGTCTCTTTCTATGTTTTTTGTCTCTGTTTGATCACCGAAGATGGTTATGATGCCATTGACTGCTGGCATCTTCATGCATAAGTACGGGTAGCTTACTATGGCTTCGAAGGCATTTAAACTTCCCCTTCCAAAGATTACGTTGTACTGGCTGTGTATTTCAACAACATCAAATGCTATTTGTTCTGTTCTCGCGTTGTTCACTGTTCCAAATAAAACTGGCAAGACGATTCTACCGATAGAGTTTATTTTCTTTCCGTAGAAGCCAACTAATGGGTGCTCGGCTCTTCCCAAAGTTTTTCTGTCAATTTGCATTGCATCTAAGGTTCTTGTGAATAATATGTTTGCTGAGCTGCCACCATCTATCAGAATTTTTGTTACTGCCCAGCCTTCGATGTTTGCTTCTATGACCATCGCGTCCATATGCGGGTAATCTTTGAGTTTCAGATCTTGTTCAGAGAATGTGATTGGCATGTGAGACCATCTTGTTTTCTTGAACGGACCTTCGATTGCTATGGAGTTCACTCTTCTGAAATAATTTCTTCTTTCGTTTCTTGTATCGAGCTCCATACTGTTTCCTCTGAAGATTGTCATAATTCTGCCTTTGCTTGGGATGATTGCATTCCCATTGCTTGTTGACGCTTCGGATATTGGATGAGGGAAATTATTGTGTTGAATTTGGTTGTTGCTATTTGTAATTGAACTTTCGGGGTGAAAACTTTACTGCTGACTCGGGCCCCATTGATTTTGCCGGCATATTGCTATCGGCTGGCAATTGTATATTGGCGGAGGTGGTGGCAACATGTGTTGAGGGTAAGTTATTGGCAGGCAACTTGTTCTTTGGGGAGCTAGATGATTGATAACTTTTAGCTGCGAAGTTGCTCTATTTTCTTCTTGTGCTTCTTCAATGCTTTTATTTACTTTTGGGCACATCGATGTGTGGCCAGCCCCTTTGCCGTGTATGATGCAATACATTTCTTCGGGCCTCAAAATTTTCCTTTCAAAGTTTCTGCTTTGGTTGTTATAGTTTGGCCTTTGTTGGAAATTTTTCTTGTAATTTCTGTTGTTTTGGAAGTTTCTTTGATTGCTTGAGCTTGGACCTTGGTGGTTGACTTCGCTTGAGTTGTTGATATGGTTTATTCTCTGAAATGATCTTTGCTCTATGTTTGTCACTCTTGAGTGTTGGAAGTTGTTGTTTGTTCTTGACTTGTTTCTTTTCCCGTTTTCTTCTTCTGTTCTTTTCCTATAGTCTTCGTCGGATTCATAGTATTTTCTCATTTCTTTGTATAGTTTTTCAACTGTGGTTGGTCTTTCTCTTTTGAAGTGTGAAGAAAGTTGGCCTGCTCGCAGTCCTTTGATTGCTGCTATGATGACAACTTCGTCTGGTATGTTTGGAATTTGAGCTTTTGTTTGTACAAATCTTTTGTAGTACTGACTCAACGGTTCTTTTGGTTGCTGCTTGATGTTGAAGAGATCATTGCTGGTGAGCTCAACTCTTTGTAGGCCTTGGAAATCTAGGAGCAAGGTTGTGCGAAGTTGATCCCAGGATTTTATTGACCTTGGTTTTAGCGAAGAGTACCAGTGCAGCGCTAGTCCTCTTACTGCCATGATGAGCGATTTCGCTAGGGTGTTCGCATCTCCCCCACTTGATGCTACTGCTGATTTGAAGCTCATAAGAAATTGTCTTGGGTCGGACATGTCATTGTAGGTTGGGATGATATTGAATTTGAAACCTGCTGGCCACTTCGCTAGCTGAATGTCGATTGACAAGGGCGACTCTGCATCAACTGTTGCTATTTGACTTTGGTTTTCTTTCCTGTTGGTGTTTTTGCTTGCTGACTTTGGATCTTGAATCATGACTTCGCTCTTGTTTTCTATTGCTTCATTGATCTTTCTTGGTTCAGCCTCTGCTTCTGCGATTTTTTGCCTCAAAGACTTTTCTCTTGTTCTCATTCTTGCTTCCTCCAGCTGTTTTTTCTTGGCGATGAGTTGTTCTTCGAGTTCTTTGAGTCTTCTTTCTTCGTTCTGAGTTTCTTCATCTTCTTGTGGGTGTCTGTTTTCTGTTTCTGTTTCATCTTCCAAGAGTGGGTCTTTGTCTTGGTTTGGATTATCTCCAGCCGAAGTTGCCTTTTTGCTGAGTCTTGCCATTTTGCGTCCGCGTGGTGGTCGTGGGTGTCTTCGATCACACAAACAGATGGCGCCAGATGTTGGGGTATGGAGATTACACTCAAGAAAATGAGACAAAAATGATATGCGGGTTGCAATTGTATTTCATCTTGTCCTGAAATATACATTCCAGGGGGTATTTATAGGCTCCCTAGTTTCGTCATTTAAAGAATCTTACAAACTTGTCATGATGCTTCCTATACATTTAGCTAAAAAGCTTATTGGTGAAGTGACGAAACACACTTCGCTCTTTTCTTTTTGTCTCTTCAAGCAACTTTGGGCCTGATCCCGATTTCTTGACTTAGCCGGCAACTTCACTATTTCTTCATGCGAAGTTACGTTACTAGGACTGCTTTGCTGGTCATCAGGAACGCAGCGAAGTTATTCAGGTAATCTTCGCCATGTGTCTGAAACATGTGATAGAATATGTGCGAAGTCCGAGATGGGCACAGCGAAGTGATGACGTCATCTTCGCTGAGTTGCCGATACCCGGCGAAGTTATCTTCGCCGGTTAACCTGAAACATGCAAAAAAATATACAAGCGAAGTCGCAAATAGTCGTAATGAAATATCTTTGTTATCTTCGCTGGACCTGTAATCATCTCAAAAGTCTGTAATGAAATTTTTATCTCCAAAGTTTAGAAAAGAAATTTATATGTCAAAGTTGCTTCCCAACAATCATTCTTTCATAAACTGATAGAGGACTTTCATAATCCTTTAGATTTGCGATGAAATTTTATGGTAATTTTTCTATTAATGCGTACAATATATACAATGCAATAAAAACGCCCAAATGAAATATAACGAAGCTGCACAAAGCACTCGAGGTCTATCTCTACTGGTAAACGTGCTCGGGCGTTGCAGTCGAATCGAATTGAATATGATTTGATAAAAAACTCCATATCATTGCTAGAAGCAACAAATTGTTCTAATCTGTATGTCATAAATCCGGGTCACATAAGAGATTAAAAAAATACACTAAATATGTATTGGAATCAGACCAGGTGCTGTACTCTTAGATATCAAGTTCCGTCATAAGAACTAGAAAGCTAGGCGCGGCAAGGCCGCGCCAAGCCAGATTGGCTCACTTTTGATCGGCCGACATATAAGCTCTTTTTTTGCGTCATCTCCGTGTTAATGTTAGTGAGTATATAAGTACCATTAGCATATTGGATTACAGGTGTTTGGAGCACATAATAAACAGAAATGATCACAAAGGTACAATCTCATATAGTCAATTATGCGCAAAAGATATTTTTTTATAAAATATTAAATGTTCAGTGCACGCCTTCTCAAAATAGTGCTCCCTGGGGTGCTGATCAAACAAAGTTCAAAGCAGCACAATAGTCGTTTTTCCTAAAATATGATTCTTGAGATGATCATGTAGCTTAGTAATATCTAGTGCTACTTTTGTATCTGCCCAACTTTGCAACATATAAATAATAAGTGATATTTCTAATATTTGATTGGGAGAATTACACAGTGATGTAGTTTACTTGTCTATTTCATCTGCTTTGATCAGTCAGAACATTGTCAATCGCTACAATGAATTTACAGTATGAAGAGGTAGTATATATATTCACATTGCGGATATATAGATTGAAAGCTGAAGGAACAGGCTAATTTACATATGGGAAATGCTTCGTTTGAGCAAGCTTTTTATCTAAACCCCAGAAGACCTGTAAAAATGAGCAGCACATGATTTAACAATATAATATTGTAACAACGCTGTAAATCAGGCTCAGTACCACGTACTAAGATGAGTAACGTACCAAACGCCATGAGATATGACGCAATGCCTCAGCCCATCGCGAGGTGGAGTCAGGTCAGCCATCATACTGGCGCTGTAGGCCTGTAGCCCATATCACAGAAATACTCACCAATTGTAATTCCTCAATTATAATTGTTAACAGAAACTCTGCAGTAAGCAGCGACAAGCAAAGATACAGCTGACAGCCTGGCAGAGGCACCCATCAAGATTGTCTCCTAGTCCTAATAACCATGTAATATTTCAATTTTGGTAATAATGGATAGGTTGCTGTGAAATATTTCTGATATTGATATATTCCCTGCCACAACATGAAGGGTCTGTTTGGTTCCATAGGACTAAACTAAAATAGACTAAACTTTAGTCTCTTTGAGACTAAAAACCCAAACAGAAGGACTAAAATGAGACTAAAATGCATTAGTTCTACTAGTCCACCATGAGCTCCTAAAGTAGATTAAAATCCAATCTTTGTATGTAATAAGGGCAATTTTTGCATACAATAAGGGCAAATCAGTCTTTATTCAAGTATTTTAACGATGTTTAGTCACTTTTAGTCCTGGGAACCAAACATGAATGACTAAAGTTTAATCATTAGTTTTAGACACTTTAGTTTAGTCCTGTTAAACCAAACAGACCCTAAGTTTCAGACTTGATATCTATGGCTGCGTGGCCAAAGGTAAATATTAAGGCAACAGGGTTTTACTTTATATAAAATGGAGGCTTCGTTGAGGTTCTATTACTTGGCCGGCGGTATCAGGTGTCTTATTTCGTGCTGCTGTAGTGAGTCTGACAGCGAGCTCCTCACGCCATCGACTTGGGTGATGATGGTCTTGTACCAGTGAATCGAGTTGCCGTACATTGCGTGCTCAGGGATTTGGAAGTCGGGAGGATTGATGATTCGTTCTAGTGCTTCTTGGCCATGGTCTTTGTGTCGTTTTTGGAGGCCTTAGTTGCTGCACATTTATGACCCCTTTTAGAAAGAAAACCTTTGCTAACCATTCTTCTTCAAAGAGAAGAACACAGTTGATGAAGGAAATGCAAGTTGAGACTTGAGAGTTGGGCAGACGATGCCCACCTGATAAATTCTACTATGGAAATAAATAGTAATTCGATTGTCACTCATCACTCTGGCGACAATGTTGGCTTGTGATTGAATATCAGTAAACAATGTGAATGCGTGTGTTTACTTTTTTTTTTTTTTTTGCGACTGTGTGTGTTTACTTCATATATAAGGGCATAGAGTGGACGGGTGCATAGCTGCATATAAATTGGACAATAATCCTGCAAAACAAAGAACATAATTGGAGAATTTGGTTAATAATAAGTAGAACTTTCTGAACAGATGAACTCAATGTTGTTGTTAAAGCAGGATCTAAGGCTGAATTCGTACTGCACAGATGTTTGTCATCAGCAGCTCAGCATTTCATCGAACACTGTGAGGGCGTCCATGGAACATAGCTCCAGATTACCATCAGCCCATGTCCATGCCACTGCCGTGGTCATCCAGCGCTTCATCCCCTCCTCGGGCCGCCTATGCATGTTCTGCTTCTCTTCTCGCCGCGCCGCCGCTGAGGAAAGGAGAAGCGGCCAAGGTGATAATACGTCAGGGAGAGAAGAGGCAGGATCGCAGGAGAGCGCGTCAATCGGCGATGGGTTCGATGCCGCCGCGGAGTCTCCGCCATGAGGCGCTTTGGCCTCGCCTCCAGCGTAGCTCGCTGCGGCCTCCTCGCTTGGAACTCTAGAAGGCAGGCGCGATGGAGGAGGAGATGGCAGCAGCGGCGATCTAGTGGCAGGACGCAGGAGACGGAGCAAGGCAAAAGGGAGGCGGCGGCTGCAGCGACGGCAACACAAGAGAGTCGAGACGAGAAGGCACTGGACACGCTGGTTTCCGTCCGCCCGATCAAAATTGGACGGTGGAGGAAAACATGCGACGTGGCCCAATGAGGTGGCCGAGCTTGGCCCTGATTTCGTCTTATAGAGAAGAGATTGTATTTCAAACCCCAATTCAACTCTAATCACATGACCCCAGCCTCCACTCGCCTCCTGTTCTTTGAAGGAGCCGTCAACGTGTATTTCCAGAACACCTTGCTCTGGACGCGGATTCGCTGCAGCGCGTCTGTAGACTGCATACGCAGCCTTAACGAATCAGACGCTCGCGAAAACGTCGGGGCTCCGCCTTCGCCACGTTCGGCTTGGGTTCCCTCAGCTTGGCTTCGAGCACGTCGGCTCGTTTGATGAGCGTGGCATGACAACTGAAAACGTCGGGGCTCCGCCTTCGCCACGCTCGGCTTGGCTTCTCGAGCACGTCGGCTCGTTTGATGAGCGTGGCATAACAACCGACCTCTTCTGCCATCAGATGCAAGGAACCGGCCGCCGGCTTCCGACGCAAGCACCAGATCGTGTCTTGCCAATCACCAGCAGGCGCTCATCATCCACCTCTGCTGCACCGCCGAGGTGTCGCAGGGCGCCAGCAGCTCCGCCACGTCCGCTGTGCCGCTCCTGGCCGCCAGTGTGTGTGGTCATCCTCAGCGCCCCAGCACACGACTGTGTCGCACATTGCTGTCTTCCCGATGCCGAGTCGCCGACGTGGCGAAGAATATGCACTGCCCGGCGTCGGGTTCCGGTCATCAGTATCTGCACTTCTAGAGGAGTTGTTGAACGAGCAACATAAGATCAGGTCGGGTGCTCCCAATCTTGTATATATTTCACAAATCAATATCACATCCCAGACTTCAAAACTGGCATATGTTTAACTCAGACAAAACATGGGATACGTATTTCACATTCAGAAGAATTACACTGGACATCAATTGTGTCATTACACTGATCCTATCCTTGCAAAATCTATCTCTATTCTACACCATAGTTACACATATCTCTATTTGACACAACAGTTATCAACATTGAGCTCTCATACAATTTTTTTAACATGGAAACATTCTCCATTATTCATTAACAAAGGCCAAATCGTTGGCCACAAGTACCTGGATACATCGAGGTATACAATCTTGAACCGTGACTGGACTTGAACTAAGACTAGCCCCTACAGCTATGGTGTGGAGCAAACTCAAATGCTTCTTCATGACTTCACTCGATTGCTTCCTCCTCCCTCTTGCTCTCCTCTGTCTTAGCACCTTCCTCATCTGCATTGGGCACCCCATGCATTACATGAACAGCAAACTGGATTTTACGCCACTTCATAGGAACTCCAGACTTGGACCTTCTTAGGTGAAAGGAATCAGCACCGGCTTCATCTTCAGAAAACTCTGCATCTGGTCCATCATTTGCAGCTTGTACAGAGAAGCGTCCATAGCTATTGCTGTCTTCAGGGAGGAATCATACGAAGTCAATCTTTCCTGATAGAGACTGTTTCTTGTCTTCTGGGCACAAATTAGCCAATTTGCACCGTGTAAGCCAATTTGTTCAGCAAGATATCCTTCCTTTTCCAACCTACATTATGCAAACAGATGTCGTTTCTTAGTTTCCAAATATTCCAAAGAGCAGTAGCAGTAACTTTGTTCACTAAACTGTGTTTTTTATTACTAAACCAAAACTTGCCAATGGTTCAAAAGAACCTCCCACTTCAAGAATATCAGATAAAACACTCCAAAGCTGTGCAGCTACAGCACACTCAAAAAACAGGATGGACAACAGATTCTTTCTCACAACAAAGTAAACAAGAGACATCATCTAACTTTCTTCTTTTACTGAAGTTGTCTGTACTAAGGACAAGAAAGCTCCAAGTTCATACACCAATGGTTGGAATGAGGAACAGCAATAACAGCTTTAATGCCTTCAAGTTGTCGCAAGGGTACCCTTTTAAATCAATATGACTATGTGCTTCAAAGATGATTCCACTATCCAAATCACCCACCAAATTACCCAAATAAAAGTAGTAGAACGTCAGGACTCCCATGGCAGTGTGAACATACTGCTAAATCCAGGAACAACTACCCTTAGTAAGTAAATAAATAATTGGGATGAAAATAAGAATGGCCTACCTTTGTTAGCACTTTCAACTACATCGCCTTGGTAGTCCTCGATATCGTCATCATCAGCACTTACCGAGAAGCTTTGCTCCAATCTTAATCAAAGAAAGATTTCACTAGACACTCACCGAGAAGTCCATATCACCAAAGTCATCTACAGTATGAATATGATTAACATATGTCAGCTCAATCTAAACTAAATATCCACGGTGCAGGACGTAGCAACGTTCCATTACTAGGGACAGAGGGCAGTGCCGGTTGATGGCTGTAGGATTCAGACATGGAGCGCACAATCCATCGAACGGTTGGCGGGCGCGGCGTAGCACACAGTGCCCACACCACCCTGGCCGTCACATTGAGGAGGGCAGCAGGAGCGGCAAGCAGCCGTGAGGTGCTGTTAGGCAGTCAGACATGAAGGTACGACGGCAACAGCTTCAAATTCCGAGGCCGGCATCTGCAGGCGGTGGTGGTGATAGTGGAGCAGTGGATGAGGGAGAGCTTGAGCAGCGAATCGCCACCGCAACAGAGCCGCTCGAGATCCGCCATGCGGCACAACAGAGCCCTGGCACCACCGGACGCCGAGGTTCGGTCGCGACGGAAGCAGGTGCTTCGACGGAGGCGGCAACTTGAGCGGATCCGGCGGCGGCGGTGGAACAGGAGGAGACGGCTTCCTGGTCGTTGTGAGCCGAAGAGAAGCTACGGTCATGAGCGTCTGATTCGGTCGGTGTCCACGCGTCGCACGTTAAGGCTGCTTATGCAGCGGATGCAGTCTACATACGCGCTGTAGCGAATCCGCGTCCCTTGCGTCAGCCTCCACTCGCCTCTTGTTTCATTGAAGGGAGCCGTCAACATTTATTTTCAGAACACCTTGCTGAGGACGCTACCACCTCTGCCACCTTTGTCTAGCGGCAATCTGCAACGCTGGCGATTTCAGCTCCATAGGCCCCATCGTTTTCCCTTGCCGAGCTACTCAGGAGAGCAATGTGTGATCGATCGTACACAAAATTATGAACACTGCCGTCACAGTCGAGATGGGCTTTGTTTAGTTACTCAGAAATCATCCTAAAATTTACTATGCAGAATTTCTATTATTCGTCATATTAAAATATCGTTATATGCATAGAGTACTAAATATAGATAAAATCAAAAACTAACTACACGGTTTTGTTGTACTTTACGAAACGAATATTTTAAGTCTAGTTACTCAAAGTTTAGACAATTTTTACCAAATACAAATAAAATATTACAGTATACTAAGGTGACACAAGATGACATTTTCTTTTAAAATTCACGGGAACTAAACACACAGCCATGGTGCCGTATTTTCTACTGAGCGACCCAAATTAAAAGCGACACGGCACCTACCTGGAATCACCGGCCGCCGATTTCTCTCCGGAAATAAGATCTCACCATTGATCGTAACAAATACATTCGGCGATGGGACATGGTACTCTGTTGACGCTAAATCAGTCACAGTTGGCAGTTACGTTAACACCAGCCAAGTGCAGTACTATACTCCCAGAGAGTGGAACCCCAGAATCTCTGGCTACATGTATAGGAGAGTGCGCGGCGCCCACAATCATCCCGGAATGGTGAAATTTTTGTATTTTGATCCCTTTTAAAAACGTTTTTTAGAATTAGCCTCCTGTTGAAACATTTGCTAAAAATAGACCGTTTTTCGGCGTTCTACGACATGACGCGAGGTATAGAGCTCGGCGCCCTACGGTCGAACGCTAAATTTGCCACGTAAGTGCCAACGTGTCATCCAGCCAAAGCTCGGCGTTTGACCATCTAACGCCGAGGTTAGCTTGGTCGGCGTTCAATAACTTCACGCCAAGGTGTCGCACATGCACCTTATACAATACGAACTAATACCACCACACAAGTGCATGTATGTACTTGTTCATTCATCATCTTTTGAGAATTCATATGAAAATAAATATAAAATCTCTTAGCATGAGATCAATTCCATTAGAACCATAAGGTTACCCTCTAGGGGACAAAAATGCATGGATAATGTCGCCATACATTTTAACCCGTAGGTTTCTTCTCTTAGGTTAGGTCTCCCTCTCTGTATTTTCGGGTTTTATAATATCCGTTAATAAAGTGCTGGAAAGCAATGCTCCAAGGTTTTCCTAAAAAAGATTATTTCTAGAGGTAGCTTAGAGCACAATCCACATGGAGACATCACATGTTCCATGTATTGTGCAGCTGCAACGCCTCGGCATCCATCGGGCGTAAATGCATGCGGAGATAGACGAACTTGAGCTGTAAACAGAGCATCAAAGGCTGCAAATTTAACGCATACAAGTATCAGTAAATGCAGTGTTAAATTTTAAAATCAAAGCTTATTCTTACTGTGCATGCATGTTTATTTGAAGGGAGAAAAGAGGGCATGCATTTCAACCCATAATTCTCATAGGTCATTCTATTATTCTAGCACGCACGTAGGCTTTTTATTTTTGTGCAAGCTTATATGTACTTCATGTACAAGGTTCACACAATTATTTGTAGAAATGTTGGCAAACATTTTATCATTCCATATATTTTGTCACGTAGAGGGTAACCTTATGGTTCTAATGAAATTGATCTCATGCCAAGAGGATTTATATTTTTTTCTATGGATTTTGAAAAGATGTTGAATGGACATGTACATGAATGCATGTACTTGGTACAGAACTAGCTAACCTCGGCGTGAAATTATTGAACGCCGGACTAGCTAATCTCGGCGTGAAATCACTGAACGCCGACGTTTGGCCGGAGCGACACGTTGGCACTTACATGTCATGTTTAGTGTTTAATGGTCGTGCGCCGAGCCTCATACCTCGGCGTCATGTCCTAAAACGCCGAAAAATGGTTTATTTTTAGCAAATGTTTCGGCAGGGGCTATTTCTAAAAATTATTTTTAAAAGAGACCAAAATACAAAAATTTCACCCCGGAATCACTAAAGAATGGGTAGCCGCAGCCCAACGCCATCGTCCCAATCTGGTACGCCAGCGGCGAAGCCGACTGTCGTATTGGTGGCTCTATGGGGCGTCAGTCACTTTGCGCCCATGGTCGAGGTTGGCAAGCGCCTACTCGCCACCAGCGGCCGCTCCCCCACCGTCGATGTGCTCGTAGTGCCAGCACCGGCGGGGAAGTGGGAAGCTGAGGTCTTCGAGCGCATACGCCGGGACGAGGCCAGCGGCCTGGACATCCGCTTCCACCACCTCCGTGCCGCCGAGCCCCCCACCGACACCACCGGCATCGAGAAGTTCGTCTCCCGCTACGTGCAGCAGTACGTGCCCCAGGTCAGGGCGATCGTCTCCGCCATGAGGAGCATGGTCGCCACGGTCGTCGTCGACCTCTTCTGCACGACGCTACTCGACGCGCCCCAGGAGCTGGGCGTGCCGGCCTACGTCTTCCTCACCAGCAGTGCAGCGATGGCCGCGGTTTTGCTGCGCTCCCCGTCGCTCGACGAGGAGGTGGGACCTGGGGTCGAGTTCGTAGAGTTGGAGGGCGGGTTGCACGTGCCTGGGCTCCCGCCGGCGCCGGCGTCGTGCCTCCCGACGGGACTGGATAACAGGAAGATCCCGACATACGACTGGTTCCTGTACAATGGACGGCGCTACATGGAGGCCAACGGCATCATGATCAACACCATTGCCGAGCTCGAGCCAAGCGTTCTTGCAGCTATTACCGACGGGAGATGCACGCGCGGGATCCGGCCCCCGACGGTATATACGATCGGCCAGACGGTCGCCATCGCGCCACCGATCCAGCTGGCCAACGAGTACCTGCGGTAGCTCGACTCGCAGTCAACGGCTTCCGTTCTCTTCATATGCTTGGGAGGCAGCGGAGGGTATTTCAGCACGCACCAGGTGCACGAGATAGCACGGGGCCTGGAACGCAGCGGGCATCGATTCCTGTGGGTGCTGCGCGGGCTGCCGGAGCCCGGCATGAAGCTGCCCACGGACGCAAACCTCGCAGAGCTGCTCCCGGCGGGTTTCTTGGAGAAGACCAAGGGGAGAGGGCTCGTGTGGCCCATGAGGGCGCCACAGAAGGAGATACTAACCCATGCAGCCGTGGGCGGATTCGTCACGCACTGCGGCTGGAACTCGATCGTCGAGAGCTTGTGGTTCGGCGTGCCGATGCTGCCGTGGCCGAACGCCGCCGAGCAGCATTTCAATGCGTACACGCTGGTGGCCCAGATGCGCGTCGCCGTGGCCATGAAGGTGGACAAAAGAGGAACAATTTTGTGGAGCCGGCCGAGCTCGAGCGAGCGGTCAAGGCTCTCACGGACGATAGCGAGCCTGCGAGGAAGATTAGGGTAAAGTTGAAGGCTGCGTGCCGCAACGCCGTGGAAGACGGTGGGTCGTCGGTCGTCGCGATGCAGACGCTCTGTGATGCGCTCATCCAAGGCTCCAAGGACCCCAAAAACTGAAGTGAAGCCACGGACCGGTGCATATGCTTTCGCCGAGACTACGCGTGTGCTTTCGGTTGTCTATCCGTTACTGTTTCCCCTTATCCTCATGGAGATTGGTTTTACTTTGGGCATGTATATGTAGAACCCTATAAGCAATTACTTGAGAACTCCTTCCGTTATAAATTGTTAGTAACTTTATTTTTTTATTTATCTATTTTGTTACGTATTTAGATAAAATAAATGAGACTTTGGTGTTTCTATCCCTATTTTGAAGTGAAATGGTGATTTTATCCTCGTTTATTTAACTTTATGATTTTATCTCTATTATTTTAAAATAAAGAGAGAGTTTACCCTGGTCTGTTAAGTACCTTTGATGGTGTTAAAAAGGACAACTTTGTCCATCACTATACAGAATGGGTCTTTACTTTCGGTTTGAAACCCCTTTTATTCCCGGTTATGCAACGTGGAGTACGCCTTCGGGACTAAATATTTTGGAATTGGGAGTAAAAGTCGAGCTTTAGTCCCGGGTGGTAATACCAACCGGGACTAAAGAGGCAGCCAGGCACGTGGCTCGGCAGGCACCTTTAGTTGTGGGCTGGCTGCCTCTTTAGTCCCGGTTGGTATTACCAACCGGGACTAAAAGATCTTTTTTTCTTTTTTGATTTCATTTCAAATCATTTTTTTAAATAGGTTTCCGAATACTCATTTTGCGCTGCAAATAATATATGTATACACGCGCGTATAGTAGGTTTCTGTTCGAGCAATATGTATGCAACTAACACAACCAAATGTATAAACTAAAGTACAACATGTATATATATACACAATTTATACATACAATTTGTCCTAAAGGGAGTTGGCATCCTCAAATCCATCACATTCATTCAGAAGTTTGAAAAAAAATCATAAAAAAACTCCATTACGTTACATGTATCTCATAGGTACAATACAACATCCATGATTCCAAAGAGTTTCTTGAGTGAAGGAGCTCCTGTGCTCACCAATAAATTCAGATCGGTGGACTCCGTCAAAAGCCTTCCTACCCTCCAGGTTGTCACTGTTATGGATGGGAACGAACAATTAACAAATCAACAAATAAACATGAGATAGCATCGTGTTTCACCGAGAAAATCAGAAAAGGAAAAAAAAAACTCCAACCTTCATCATCTCCACCATTCGCCGCCACTTTTCAATCGGAGCTGAGGGAGTGGTGCGCGCAGCTAGCAGTTCTGGAGAGTCTAGACGAAGACGAAATGTGGAGAATGGAGGAGGGAGTGGTGTGCTATATAGGGAATCGCGACCTTTTGTCTCGGTTGGTGTTACCAACCAGGACTAAAGGACCTGTAGTCCCGGTTGGCAATACCATCCGGGACTAAAGCTCACACGTTTAGTCCCGGATGGTGTTACCAACTGGGAGTAAAGGTCACACCTTTAGTCGCGAGCGGTGTTACCAACCGGGACTAAAGTCTCTTTTTGGTGGGCCACGAAAATATAGTTTTACTTCCGGCCTCTTTCAAACACCATTGTCTTCTTTTTATATATTTCTTATTATTTAAATGTTAAAGTAGTGTTATTTGCGTAGTAAATTACATACTAGGCATATTTTTTTAAAAAATAGATTTTCTTTTGCTTAACTGCACACATAAAAAACATATAACCTAAACTATTTTGTTTTTAAAAAATAATCACTATTTCTCGTTTGAATGGCTAGCTAGCTCAACTCCGTGCACCTGGATTTTTTTTTATTTTTCCATTTCCATTTTCATTTTGCATTTTTTGTTTTTTATTTTATTATGTTCTCTTTAAATATTAATCGCAAAGTTGCGCTCCAACGCTTGTTGCGCATCGAGAAAATTAAGCAAAATAGTTATTAGAGTGTGGTTCGCTAGTACTACAATATGAGTTGTTAGAGTGTTGTAAAAAAACATAATAGCTAGCTCGGGCTTAAGGAGGAAGGTGGACTAAAAGTACGTGTCCAGAAAGATTTAATCCCGGTTTGACTTACAAACCCAGACTAAAGATTGATATTTAGTCCCGGATAAAGCCTTAAACTGAGAGTAAATTTTTAGTCCTGGTTGAAGGCTTCAACCGGGACTAAAGGTTGACCTTTAGTCCCGGTTGGAGTCTCCAACCCGGACTAAAGTTTGCATGTTGGCGCCGGAGTTGTTGGGCAGGGGCCTTTAGTCCCGGGTGAAGCCTACAACCAGGACTAATTGTCCCTTTACTCCCGGGCGCAAAAAATGACGGGTGCCGGTGTTCGGACCCAGGGGGCCCTAAGTCGACGAGTAAATGTGTATTGCGCGCTCTCTAATCCGGATGGTGATGCAAGAAGAACACACAATTTTTATCCTGGTTCGGACAAGAGAAGGCCCTACGTCCAGCGGGGGGCGAGATTGTATTATCTTGCACCGAAGTGCTTGTACAAGGGGGTTACAAGCGAGCGTATACGAACTTGGGGTGGCGAGCAAGGCCTAAGCCTAGAAGTGCTATGTGTAACAACCCGAAAAAAATCCAAGCTACAATTTTTTTTGAAAAACCTATGAGTGATGAGTGTGACATGTCATCATCTACCCCTAACCATGCGTACAACCTTAACATGTCATGCCATAGCATCCATGCGATCATAGCATGATCAATGTTTCATAGTAATATGCTTGATCAATGTTTCACATGTTGTTTCCAAATGTTGCAATAGCTATACCTTCTATGTTTCATTAGTTATCATGTCATGTTGCATTAATATGTGATTTGATTCTTATTTGAATTTATGTGATGTTTAATAAAAATGGACCTATAATATTTATTTATGAAATAAATAATTATAATCTATGGGAAATATACCCAAAATGGCCTATGACCTCTAAGTATACCATGAAGTATTTTACAACATGCTATACAAGTATATATACATGTATTTGAAAAATAGAAAAGAGTTAAGAAATAAAGAGATAAAAAGGAAAAGCCTTTTGGCCCGGTCACGAAAACCAGCCCGGCCTGCTTCGCCCTCTCCCTTTCTTTCTCCCCGCGCCGCGCCGGCCCAGCAAGCCAGCAAGCCGGCCTAGCCGCTCGCCCGCTCTCTCTTTCCCTCTCCCGCGCAGGCCGGCCCAGCAAGGCCGACGGCCTAGCATGGACCCGTCGCCCCGCACCACGCCAAACCATCGCCCGAGCCACTGACTGGTGGGGACCGCCTGCCATACCTTTCCCACGGTCCCCTACCGGCCGCTCACGCCCGACGTCACCGGTGTCAGGCGCTGCTCCCTCGCGTCGCCCCTAAGCAAGCTACCCCGGCCGCTCGATCCAGCCCTCCGCCTCATCGACACGCGCCAGCACGCCACCTGGCCCGACCAACCAGCAGCAAAATGCCCACGGCGCGGGCATCTTCCTCCCGCGCGCGCACATGCGCTGCTGCCGTGGTGAACTCTGCCGCTGTAAAGCATTTCGGCACCCAGCCCCTGGTAGCCCTTCTCGCTGACCCCTGGACCCAACCAAGCTCCCCACCGGGTGACCTGGACCGGTCCCTGGCCGCCTGATCGAGCTCCCTCGCCCGATCACCGTCCGCCGGCCACCTACCACCTCTCCTCCTCTATATAAGCGGCGCCCCGGCGCCCTAGGGCTTCCCAGCCGCCGCCGCCACTCTGGTGGTTTCCAATTTTGCCACCAACCTGCTCAATTTGGAGGAGAAGGGAAGGAAGGAGAAGAAGGGGGCGGGGAAGAAGAAGAAGAAGGAGGAGCTCCACCACCGCCGGAGAAGGAGTGTCGCTGCGGAGCTGCTGCTGCTGCGGAGTCGACGGGGACGAGGGTCCGGAGCTGAACCACGAGCCGAAGCCGGAGTTGGACTTGTACCGCACCTCCATCCTCGTCAACGCCGGTGAGCGCCGCCGTGTACCCCTCTTCCAACCTTGACCCTTGCTACGGCCATGGCGCTCCGCCTTGGAGCGCGTAGGCTAAGGCCTCACCCGGCCTACTTGGACACACGCACACACGGACCAGCCAAAGCCCAAGGACCACGACATCGGGAGGATGCCGGACCGAAACACCGCCATGCACGTCGCCGCGCTGCACGTCGCCGCGGCGAGGCCACCTTGCTGCGTCATCTCTGGGCCCCGAGTCACTTCGACGTCGGATCCGTGACCGCCTCAGCGAGGCGCACCCATTGCGCTCGCTAGCCCCTTGGAAGCCACACCGGAAAGCCCCGAACACGAGGCCATGCTAGCGCTGCGCCGCTCTGGAGCGCCGCCTTGCACCACCGTTCCCCGTCGCCACCGGCCGCCACGAGGAAAAAGAAGTCACCGAGGAGCTTCGCCGTGGGGTGCTGCGTCAAGCTGTGGAGAAGATGGGGTCAGGAAGTTTACCTTGGTGCCGTGCCGCGCACCGCTGCCGCGACTGAGCTCCGCCGTGGGAGTTGCTACCCACGCGGACTCCGCCGCAGGGCAATGGTCGCCGCCGACGCCTTGGAAGAGCGTTGGGTGAACCCAATCACACCCCTGTGCCCCGATTTGGACTTGGAGTGGGTCGATGCATGGTTGTCACCGTGCTCCGCCGCCGACGAGCCACTGTCTACCGAGGACCACGCCGTCGGGAGCCAAGCTTCTGACTTGAAGACCACCCTCGTGTTCGCCAGGGCGTCCTAGAGCCGATGGGCAAGAAGATGAAGCCAGAGGACCACCGTAGCATCGGGATTTGGAGGAACACCGCCGCCAGCGAGCCCCGCCGTCGGGTTGGAGAAATAAAGGAAGAGGATGGATTGGTAGAGAGGATGGTGGACGTGGTCTACGTGAACCAGGGCCACTGCACGTGGGACCAGGAGGAGTCGGTGCACCGTGGAACGGACGATGGACCGCATGGACTAGAGGACAACGCTGTGGACGCGGTTCACGTGAACTTGAGTCGCTGACCATGGACCCTAGTGTGTTCGGTGCACCGTGGACAAGGGACCGTGAGCTGAGCCCGATTTGGATCCAGACGATGATGTGACAGCACCAGAGCGCGCCACGTGGTGGGCCGAGCCCGGCCCATATTCGGCCCATGTTCGGCCCAGTCAGCCCAATAACGGCCCGTTAACGGCCCAGTAGGGCCCACCTGTCAGTTAACCGTTGACCGTTGACTGATGACATCAGCAGTGACGTCACCTTCGACCCACATGTCATACGACCGTTGACTGATGACATCAGCATGACGTCACCTGCCACGCCAGCATCTGATCTGTCTCTGTTTAAAACCGTACGTGACACATGGACCAATCACAAGCTGCCACGTGTCAGCACTAGATAAATCCAGTCCTTTTCTTTTTTAGAAAATGGTTAAATCTTTGAAAAATCATAACTAATTCATACAAGCTCAGAAAATTATGATCCACATATCCAAATTTTCTATAAATCGAGCTCTACCTATTTTTACTATGTTTGAGTGCATTTGGATATTCTATTTGGCATTTGTTATTCTCGGTTACAGGGTCGAGCGAGGACAAGTCTGACGACAGTGACTACCAGGAGAAGTCTGACAGCTACGCCAGTGAAGGTGCCACATCTCACCCAACCTCGTAGATCCCATTACGCATGGCAAATGTAGTATGGCTAGTGCTTTAATTTCTGTTGCAATATAATGGATCACCTGTGCTAGATATGCATGGTAGATTACTACTTGATGAGCCCTACCTTGTTATAACCTATCACCTACTTACCCGCTGTTATGTTAGCCACTTGCTTGTCTGCTATATTTATATATATAAACCTCACTCGCTTACATTTTGATGCGACGTGATGAACTCTGGGAAGGCCTGGAGGGTGCCAGGCTGGTGGGGTGTGTGTGTTGATGGGTCAGATGAGCTTGTGAGCTGATGATGCTGTATCTGGGTTTGGGGTGGAGCTTACGACAGGGTGTAGGGTGAGGTTGAGTCGATCGAGCTGGGATCTACGACGAGCTTATGGAGCGAGTCTTGCCGGGGAATGGATCTGGACATTCCCATGAGTAACAGTCTGTGGCGGACTAACTCAGATGTGTTGGAGAGTCCTAGGTGGAAGCCTCTGAGGGGTGGAAGCCAGGAGGAGTGTGCCATGGTAGCACGTTAAATGGGAACCCTGATGAAGACATCCCGGCTTGGTCACACTGAGGAACTGCTGCATTGGTATCCGGACCTTAGGAATCTCTTGCTTTCCACTCGCTTCCCATGGGGGGAGACGGCCGAACCACTGGATAGATCGATGCTACTACTGCTAGGCGAGTAGTGTTAGGAAGGTATATGCATGGGATGGAGCTAACACCCTACCAAGACGATGATGGCACCCTCTTCAGGAGCGGGTACGTGGCATGACATCCTCTACAGGAGCGGATACATGCTCTCTTCACAGTTTCAGTGATCCAGAGCTGGATGGTAGAGTGGCATCGTTCTATGGCAGTAGGCGCCCGGAATCTGCCTAGGTGGTGATCAACACCGATGATGGTTATCTAGTGGAATAGTGAAACCTTTGCAGAGTGTATGGTTGATCGATCGATACATATGCCAATTCTTTGGCTATGGACCTTTCCTATGTTCTGCATGCACTAGACTAGTGAGTGGAGTGTTCTACCTTTCCCCTGAGTGTGATTTTCGACCGTGAGCCAGAGGGTTGCGGGCCGCTGAGGCAAGCCGAGAGGGAGTTGGCTTGTCGACTTGAGTCTGAAATGATGTTGGAGAAGTTGGGATGGTGATTCAGAGATGGATGGTGATGGATGTTGTGGGCATGGGAATGTGTATAATACTTGACTATATTATTTATATACTTGAATACTTGCTTAGGAAAACCCCAGACTTTATAGGTTCCTTTTGATATATCCATGATTTGCATCCAGTTACCACAAAGCAATGCATAGGGTGGGAGTGGCCAGTACAAATCGTACTGAAAATTTGGTTTCAGGTTCAAGGAGTGAGTACTCTTCTGGGGAGTACAGCGATTGAGGATTTCGTGTCTACGCTCAAGTTGGATCAGAGATGATAGCTTCTGCACCTTCAAGCTTTTAAATTTTATGCTGCATGAACTCTGATTCCGCCAAGTGGTGATGTAATAAGTTATTGTAAACCTCTCTATTGCACTCTTTTGTTCGATGTATGGATTACGGTATTCAACTGTTATCGGGTAATATAATTTAAATGGTCATATTACACTTCGACTCTGTGGATTTCCTTTCGCGAAAATTGAGGTCGTTTCAGTTGGTATCAGGAGCCATACTTGACCCTAGGACGAAACCCTAGAAATGGACGATAGAATAGGACAAACCAGCTTTTATTTCGATTATATATCGACCCTGCATTTCTTCTTATGCAAGGCTTCTCTATTATTACTGAATTGCTGACCTTTTCCCTTTAAAACGTGTAGATGACAAGCTTTGGACCCCCGCTTGGACCGTTGAGCAACCTACCCAAGGCTGAGTTCACCTACGAGGGACAGGAGTTTCCAGGCTTTCCATACACCCTGCGCCGTGTTCTTAGAGTGCTCGGAGTGCCTGTTGAGGAGATCAAGTACACCTGCACTAGAGCACCTAACCCAGAAGGAGGAATCAAGGGCTACATGGTCACTCACTTGGACATCCCTGCAAGTCATACTCTACCTTCAGTACCAGACAGTCGAGGACTCAATCGAGGAAATGATCCAGTCTGTGTCCCTCAAGGCCCTGCGTGAAGTGATGAAGATTGCTTATGAGCACCTTCACAACACAGAGTTTCGTCTTCTTCCTCAGGCCCTGAACTCACTCCTCACACCAGAGTAGCAGGATGACCTGGTTCGGCCGGTCATCCTAGCTGAGACAAGCCTTTGCAACCGCGTCTCTGCCGCTCACCTCTTCGAGCAGAACCGCTACATAGAGCACCTAGAGAAGAAGAGGCTTCTTGACCACAACACTCTGATGGAGTACCAAGAGTTTTGCAAGAAGGATGCGGAGGAGAAAGAAGGTCTCAAGGCAACCATCGCCCAGCTGAAGGACAAGCTCGCTCGTCAGGCAGGAGCCCACAAAGCCAAAGTCGCTGACCTGCGAGACAAGGTGGAGGACATTGGGCTTCGAAACTACTACCTCGACACAAGGGTCCTCCAGTTGGAAGGAGAGAAGATTGACAAGGACAAGGAGATCAGAGAACTTGAGAAGAGGAGACGGGAAGATGGCAAGAGCAACTTCACCGTGCAATGTGAGAAGACAATGCTTGTCAAAGCCTTGAAGAAAGCAGAGGCAAAAGCACAGTGCAACCAAGGCCATCTAATTGCCCTGATGATTCAGAACGAGACCTTGTTGGACAGGTACAAGAGGCTCAAAATAGCTTGGAAGAACGCCGATGAGAGGCGCTGCCAGGAGTACACTTAGTTGCGGAACCGACTTCCTTTGTCGGCCAGACGCAAGGACCCCTTCAAGGAAACTTTCCAGATTGGTCAGACTCTCTTGAGGCATGACCACTGTCCAGCCCCCACCAACCTGCCGCTCACCAAGGAGTTCGGAGAGGCCCAGGCTTACGTGAAGCGCCTTCGCATGTCACAAGAGGAGCTGACGGTTCTTGGCAGCCGTTTTCACCTAGCAGCACCAATGTACGAGTCAGAGTAGTGTGGACCCTGCGCGGCCACGTCATGAGTTAGATCTAAGCTAGTTGTTATCCATGAGTTATGATGTAACATCCCTGATGTACCCTCCATGAGTTATCGTTACGTAGTGCGAGTCTCGCACGTCATCTAGCGTAGCTGCTAGAGATGATGCCATGTAATGCAAACCATGTGATGAATGTTCGATCTTATCACATTTTATGGCTCTTATTGCTTCTTTGTATGAGTGTTGGATAGATTAAATGTTTTCTCTTAAATCGTTGAAATCATTAAATTATATTCAATAAGTACTAAACCGTTGTCGACCCGTGTCACAGATGTCTGCACGTCGCTCCGCACGTCTGGGCAACCGTCTGCCTCCACCCGCGCCGGAGCTTGGGCGTGGAAGGCGCCATGGACGCAGGGGTGGTCACATTCCGCCTATCGACCTTGACCAGGGTGGGAACAATCGTGAGTGGACCACGCCAGCTGGAGGTGGTGCTCTTGGAGAAGGTGCCGCTGGAGGAGGTGATGCCAATGGCAATGGGCCTTCGCCTCAGCCGAACCCTCCGCCGTAGCCGATCCCGCCACCACCATCGCCGCCGAACCTGGCGGAAGTGATGGCGCAACAGACACAGCTGCTCGCCGCATTGGTTAATGGGGCCAACCACCGCTATGGAGGCAACCCGAATGACTTCCAGAGGAAACTCAAGGGTTTTCTTAAGCTTAGGCCACCTACCTTTGATGGCACCTACAAGGAACTGCTGGAAGCTGATAATTGGCTTCGTGAGATCGAGAAGAAGATGGAACTTACCACCTGTACCCCTGAGGAACATGTCAAGATAGCTGCTCACCATCTTACTGGAGTTGCACGCTCCTGGTGGGATAGCTACTGCCAAGCTCATGAGGACCCCGACCACATCTCCTGGGATGAGTTCGCTAGTGAATTTATCGAGTACCACGTACCTGAGGGAGTCATGGAGTAGAAGGAGGAGGAATTCCGCAACCTCACACAGAAGGGGTGTGACATCTGCGAGTACACCAACACTTTCACCAGCTTGCTGCGCTACGCACCTCCGCGTGTTGCGGCATCTGAGAAGGAGAAGATCACCCAGTACAGGAAGGGTCTGAACCCCAAGATCAAGGTGGCCCTGGGAGGCACCAAGATCGAGAAGGACCAGAAGGAGGCAGGAGAAATGTCCAGGAGGGGGAAGAAATCCGAGGGCTTCTACCGTGACCATGAGCGCAAGAGGTTCCATCGGGACAGGTCATCAAGCCGTCCTCACTACGGCAAGGACCCTACTTATGCTCAGGTAAGAGTGGTGGTGCCTACTCTGCTGACCACTTCCGCTCTTCCTGTGACCATCGCTCCTGCGACCGTCACTCTCGTGACCATCGCTCTCATGACCGCTCTGGGAAGGATCGCTACCCTCGGGAGCACTCTTCGCAGCCACGTCACAGGTCCGACCACTCTACACCTGCTCGTGCAGCGCCAAACCTTGGCAACTGGAAGGCCGCTGTGCCAACCCCCATAGGCAGTGTGCCGTTCACTTGCTTTGGTTGTGGCAAACCTAGGCACAAGGTGTTTGACTGTCCTGAGAAGACGCCCGCACCTGCTGCACCCAAGTCTTAGTACCGTGGATCTGCTAGCCGCGGTCGCCTCACGCACATGAACGCTTAAGAAGGTCAAGCTGCCCCAGATGTTGTGTACGGTATGTTTATAGTTAATGGCATTAAAACATCTGTTCTGTTTGATTCTGGAGCTACATGTTCTTACATCTTATCCAAGTTTGCACGAGAGAATAATATACCTACCACTCCACGTCTGGAGCCTATAGTCATCAGTTCTCCCCTAGGTGAGATGAGAAGCACCCATATCTGTAAGGGAGTGAAGCTTTCTATCGAGGGTCTAACCTTCTGAGCTAACCTTACCCTTCTACCTTCAAATGGCCTGGATATCATCCTAGGTGTGGATTGGCTTACCAAGCATAAGGGCTTGATCTCTTGTTCACCTTGATATGTTCGGATAACCCACCCCTCTGGCCAAGCAGTTAGATTTGCACCTCAGAAGGATAAGTCTGTATCTATTCTATGTGCCCTGAATGCACTCAAGTCTCAGGCAGAATCTCAGAAAAAGGAGAAGACTCTCGCTAATGTCCCCATTGTTAGAGAGTACGCGAGTGTGTTTTCAAAAGAGTTGCCAGGCATGTCACCTGATCGTGATGTTTAGTTCATAATTGACCTCGTGCCGGGTACCGGTCCCATTGCTAAGCGACCGTACCGCACGTCAGTTGATGAACTAGAAGAGCTCAAGAAGCAGCTGAAAGAGCTTTTTGATAAGGGCTTTATTAGGCCTAGTGCCTCGCCCTGGGGATCATCTGTTCTGTTTGTGAAAAAGAAGGATGGCACAATGAGGATGTGTGTTGACTACCGCAATCTCAACGCTGTTACTACCAAGAACAAGTATCCTCTGCCAAGGATCGATGACTTGCTTGATCAGCTTCGTGGTGCCAGGTACTTCTCGAAGATTGATCTCGATCTGGTTATCATCAAATGAAGATTCGTGAGGAAGACATTCCCAAGACAGCCTTTGTCACACGCTATGGGCAGTATGAGTTCACCGTTGTATCCTTCGGTCTCACGAATTGCCCCTGCCTACTTCATGAACATGATGAACAAGGTGTTTATGGATGATCTTGATTGATGATATTTTGGTTTATTCATCCACTGTCGAAGAACATGAAGCACATTTGAGAATAGTGCTCGAGAAGCTATCCCAACACTAGCTCTATGCCAAGTTCAGCAAATGTGAGTTCTGGCTTGAAGAAGTTGCTTTCCTTGGTCATGTACTCTCAGCTGATGGTGTTGCTGTAGATCCTGCAAAGATAGAGGCCGTGAAAGAATGGGAGCAGCCTCGCAATGTGTCCAAGATCAGGAGTTTCTTGGGATTGGCGGGTTACTATCGCCGATTTATTGAGAACTTCTCAAAGATAGCTCGTCCTATGACAAATCTCTTGAAGAAGACTAATGGTTTGAATGGACACCTGAGTGTGAACAAAGTTTCTAAACTCTGAAAGAGAAGCTCACTACCACGCCTGTCCTAGCCTTACCTGATATCAGTAATGACTTTTGTCGTCTATTGTGATGCCTCCCGCCAAGGACTAGGTTGTGTGTTGATGCAAAATGGGAAAGTTATTGCGTATGCTTCCCGACAGTTGAAGGAGCACAAGCAACAAAACCCCACTCATGATCTCGAGTTAGCAGCTGTTGTGCATGCCCTGAAGATCTGGAGGCATTATCTCATTGGCAACAAGTGTGATATATACACCGATCACAAGAGTTTGAAGTACTTCTTCACTCAGGAAGATCTGAATATGAGACAGCGCAGATGGCTAGAGCTAATCAAGGACTATGACATGAAAATTCACTATTATCCAGGAAAAGCGAATGTAGTCGCAGATGCTCTTAGTTGCAAGACCTACTGTCATGCTCTATTCACCTCAACCCTGCCACCTGAATTAAAGAAAGAAATTGAAGATCTCTAGCTCGAGATAGTACCCCATGGTCTGTTGCACGAACTTCGCATCGAGTATAATCTCACTGAGCGAATTCGTGAAGCTCAGAAGAGTTACGAGGAAATGGATTACATTCGAGGTTGATGAAGCTAGGCTACAGCCTAGAATTCAGGGAAGATTAGCATGGAACCATCTGGTTCAAGGACAGAATCTGCGTACCCAGTGATCCCCCTTGCGTAAAGAGATTCTGTCAGAAGCACATGACTCCAAGTATTGCATCCATCCGGGAGGTGCAAAAATGTATCAAGATGTGAAGAAGCACTTCTGGTGGAAAGGCATGAAGACAAACATTGCTAGACATGTGGCTGAATGTGACATCTGCAATAGAGTCAAGGCCGAGCACAAAAGACACGCTGGATTACTCAAACCACTCGATGTTCCTAAATGGAAGTGGGAGAGAATATCCATGGACTTTATCATGGGATTGCCTCGATCCCCACAAGGTCATGACTCCATCTAGGTAATAGTTGATCGTTTGACGAAGGTAGCACACTTTA
Source organism: Bothriochloa decipiens (assembly GCA_023333625.1). Lineage (NCBI taxonomy): Eukaryota > Viridiplantae > Streptophyta > Magnoliopsida > Poales > Poaceae > Bothriochloa > Bothriochloa decipiens. The sequence goes on along the minus strand of CM041631.1, from coordinate 13,110,364 downwards.
TACCAGTCAAGACTTCGATACGTGTAGAACAGTTGGCGGACTTATACATCAAGGAGATACTTAGGCTTCATGGAGCTCCTAAGAGTATTGTGTCGGATCGTGGACCTCAATACATGTCCCGATTCTGGCAAGCTCTACATGAGTCCATTAGGACAGACCTTGACTGCAACACTGCTTACCACCCTCAAACAGATGGTCAGACAGAGAGGTTGAATCAGATTCTTGAGGATATGCTTCGCGCCAGTGTTCTCAAATATGGCTCAGATTGGGAGAAGTGTTTGTCATTTGCTGAGTTCTCTTACAACAACAGCTACCAGGCAAGTATCAAGATGTCACCCTTTCAAGCTCTTTATGGCAAACCATGCAGAACCCCGTTGATGTGGGACCACCTAGGTGAGAGGGCAGTTTTTGGCCCCGCCAAGATCAAGGAAGCCGAAGAAGGAGTAGCTCAAGTTAGAGAGAACTTGAGGATTGCTCAAAGCTGACAAAAGAGCTACGCTGATAAAAAGCGTCGAGACCTTGAATTCAAAGTTAGAGACTTTGTCTATCTCAAAGTGTCTCCACTTCGTGGTATTGTCAGATTCCACGTGAAAGGGAAACTAGCTCCAAGATATGTTGGCCCTTACCGCATCCGTCAGAGAGTTGGAAAGCTAGCATACAAGCTTGAACTACCCCCACAGCTGGTAGGAGTACATCCCATATTCCATGTCTCACAGCTACGCAAGTGCTTGAGGGTACCTGAGGAAGAAACAGTCACTACTGATGTGCTTGATATCCAAGATGCTCCAGAGTACAAAGAGCACCCTATCAAGATATTGGGTTATGACACCAAAGAGACTAGAAGCAACTCTATTCCTATGTGCAAGGTTCAATGCAGCAATCACACCGAACGCGAAGCAATGTGGGAAGATGAGAATCAATTGCTGCTATAGTATCTTTACCTCTTCGAAGGGTATGTCACTTCTTAAATCTCGAGGTCGAGATTCCAATGAGAGGGGAGGACTGTAACAACCCCAGAAAAAATCCGAGCTACAATTTTTTTTGAAAAACCTATGAGTGATGAGTGTGACATGTCATCATCTACCCCTAACCATGCGTACAACCTTAACATGTCATGCTATAGCATCCATGCGATCATAGCATGATCAATGTTTCATAGTAATATGCTTGATCAATGTTTCACATGTTGTTTCTAAATGTTGCAATAGCTATACCTTCTATGTTTCATTAGTTATCATGTCATGTTGCATTAATATGTGATTTGATTCTTATTTGAATTTATGTGATGTTTAATAAAAATGGACCTACAATATTTATTTATGAAATAAATAATTATAATCTATGGGAAATATACC